>CM053605.1:103407881-103463416 GCA_028646535.1 Procyon lotor
AAAAAAAAAAAAAAAGAAAAGAAAAAAAAATCACAAACAACAAAAGCGATGCATCTTTTTAAATGGAGCATTTAATGATAACACCACAAACCGCAACTGACGTCGGGGGTATAACTTGGATCATTCAAGCAGGTAGGTCAATGTAGCAGGAGGCTAGTATAGGAAATGTTAACCATGAATAGAACCAGGATGGCTGGTAATCACCGAGCTCTGGTGTCTGGTTGTGGGTGGGAACTGAAACCACACTGCTGCCAACAAGGCCTTGAAAGCTGCCCCTTTCCAGCCTTGAAGGGGGTCACCACACTGTGGCCTGCGAGGCATAACAAGCCAGTCAATTACTCATAGTCTGAGGACTCTGACAGCAGTGATGGTTTTGCTTCTGCAACTGCACCTTGAAACAAGAAGCCCACAACATCACTAGGGGAGTTAAAACCGGAAAGACCAAACTCTAAACTCAAGAGCCTCCAGAAAGAAGACGTTCCACTACAAGAGAAAACCCCTAGGGAAGGATGGCTTTGGATGACAAGCTCTGCCGGGGAGACTTAAGAGTCACACTGGCTTTATCAGTGAAGCAACTTGAATAGTCATCATGGGACATGGAGGAAGCTCAAGATAAGAGCAAAGGAAAATGGGGCAACAGTGAACAGAACAATGACTAAGTCTCCCCATGGCTCCAATTGCTGCGTAGCCAGTGATTATTTAGATCTGGGTAAGATTCTGGAGGAAGGGGATTTTCAGGGCGTTCCAGGAAGAAGAAAGGCAGCAGCGCGTGCCATGGTACAAGGGAAGAAGACCCACGGTGGCGGCGGCAGTTCGAATGGCTCTGATCTAGACTCTGCAACTGGTGAAGAGTCTGAGGGTGATTCTGATTTAGTGAGAGTGAAAACATGATGTAGATTTCCCTATGAGAAAAAGCAAAGTTGAAATTAAAAAGAAGTGAAGATAAAATCTCCGGTTGGGAAAAAAAAAAAGAGAGAAGAAATGTAAGTCCAAATGTAATACTTGGAAGGCCTGTAGGAAACCATCACAAATACTCAGTCTGTCGGCAGGAAGCAGAAAACCCACCGGCGGTGTGCAGAAGTAGCAGTGACAGCAGGAGCCCAGGGCCAGGAGCGTCTGCTGAGACTCCAGATCAGCCCCCACCGGGGCTCGTCCGGATTAGCATGAGTTAAACCTCTGATTCTGAATGCAAGCCAGAAACCAAGTGTGGTAGTAAAGAAATGTCTCATTAAGAGAATCAGTTTTTACAAGTGTTGATACTTGATGTGTGTTTCTATTTGCAGAGGATATCTAAAATAAAGGAACCCTTTAATATCATGTAAACGATCTCTGCCCGTTCTGTGATAATGTTCTCTGAAGCTATTCAAGACTTCAATAAGAGATTTGCTTATAAGAATTATCTTGGAATATCATATCCTTCTGAAGAACATATTCTACTTTTCTTATGTATGATAAGCCATTGCCATTAAGTGGTTGTCAGGTTGACATGGAAGAAGTCCACATTACATGCTGTTCTTTTCTAGTAACATGAAGTTCCTTTCTAGCCTGGTCTAATTTACGGCACCTTAACTTGAACTGTTTAGAGTTTATCTGGCAAAAGGAAACATTCTCATTTTTTTCCAGGGGACACTTCTGAAATCTTACTTAAGCAACATTGCCGATTTTGTTGCAAAGGTGTTTCATATTCTAGCCAAACATTTTATAGAAAGAATTATTTTACACATTAAAATGGTTGCTATCAATGGCATATGTCTCCTACTTAGAAGGTTTATTGTATAACAAATAGAAATGTATTGACATTTTATGAAGCTCTCACTGTCAAAACCTTTAATAAAAGTGAAAAGGTTTCGATACATTATTTTCCTTGATTCTATAGTATCCATGTCTGTTTCATGATTAATGAATGCTTTGGGGGGAAAAAATAAAAATAGAAAAGATATGCATGCAACATTTAATTAGATCAGAGTAGGCATGTGCTGACACAATGTGCGTGGAAAGGGAACTCTGAGACAGTGGGCTGCCCCTTAAAAAGGACACTGTGACTTGTCATGGGCTAAGGGCTATACCATGGAGGTATCTCTATATGCCAGTGTGTCTTTTAACTTTCTTAAATAAAACCAAAAGGCTCGTACAGCAAGCAGAGTCAAACTTTCCTTACCTGCTGAAGGTTATGCTTCTATTCCCACTATTTTGGCTCTCTTCAGGAAGAAGATTACATTGAACTAACTTGATTTAAGATACAATAGCATCAGATTAAAAGCAAAAAAGAAAAAAAAAAGATACAGTAGCATCATTTCCGCTACAAAGAACAATTCACATTAGGATACATGCGGTGGAACAGAACATATTACTATATTGGTGGTGGTGGTGGTGGTAGTGGCAGCGGTGGAAGCAGAATAAAAATAAAATGATTCACAGTAAATATGAGCACAATGCCCAGGTACTTAACAAAACTCAAAGAACATCAGCATCAGAAGGAGGCAAGATGGCGGAGGAATAGGGGTTGTCGTTGCCACCAGTCCTCTGAATTGAGCTGGATATATCTACCAAACCATCCTGAATATCTATAAAATCAGCGTGAGGTGTAAGACTATCTATCTGGATCTCTACACGAAGAAAAACTCCACCATGGGTGAGTGGTGGCTTCCAACCGCTCTGGATTTTCCTCTGGTTCATCTTGTCTGAGTCGTGGTTGATATTTTGGACTCTGTACATTCCCTCAGCCATCCCTCAAGAGAATGACTAGGAGGAGGAACTCCCAACAAAGAAAAGAACCAGAGACAATGGCCCCTGCCACAGACTTAATGGATATAGATATAAGGAAGATGTCAGAAAAAGACTTCAGAATAACATTTATAAAGTTGCTATTTAGGCTTAAGAAAAGTATTAGTGACAATATAGAATGTCTAAGGGCAGAATGTAGAGCTGGTTTTGCTGAAATTAAAAATGTTATGAAGGAGATGCCATCTAAACTGGATACTCTGAATGCCAGGGTAAATGAGAAAGAAGAACAAATTAGTGATCTAGAAGATAAGCTGAGAGAAAGGAAGGAAGACAAGAAGGATAGGGATAAACAACTACAAGCCCACAAGATCAGATTTGGAAAGATCAATGACAACATGAAAAACCCCTGAGGGGGTGGAGAGAGAGAGAGGACTAGAATGTATACTTGATCAAATCAAAGCTGAGAACTTCCCTAATCTGGCGAAGGAAACAAGCATCCGTGTCCAAGAGGCAGAGAGGACCCCTCCCAAGATCAATAAAAATAGACCAATGCCCCTGTATATATTAGTAAAAGTTGCTAATCTTGGAGCCAGGGCAGCTAGGGGGAAGAGATTTCTTACCCTTGGAGGGAGGAACAACAGAATAACATTAGACCTGTCCACAGAGACCTGGCAAGCCAGAAAGGGCTGGCAAGACATAATTAGGGTACTAAATGAGAAGAACATGCAACCAAGAATACTTTATCAAGTAAGGCTGTGATTCAAAATGGATGGAGAGACAAAGAGCTTCCAGGACAGGCAGAAAGTGAAAGGATATGTGACCACTAAGCCAGCTAGGGGGTTCTATAAAAGAAAAAAGACCCCAAGAATAATATAGACCAGAAAGTAAAGGAGACATTCTACAGCAACAGGGACTTTACAGGCAATATGATAGCACTAAATTCATAGCTTTCAATAATTACTCTCAATGTGAACAGCCTAAAAAATGAAATGGCACAGGCTTTCATAATAGATAAAAATACAGGACCCATCCATATGCTGCCGACAAGAGACTCATTCTAAACCTAAAGACACATCCAGATTGAAAGTAAGGGGATGGAGAACTATTTATCATGCAAATGGACCTTAAAAGAAGGCTAGGGTAGCAATTCTCATATCAGACAAATTGGACTTTTAAACCAAAGACTATAGTAAGAGATGCAGAGGAACACTATATCATACTTAAAGGGTCTATCCCACAAGAAAATCTAACAGTTGTATCTATGCCCCCAAAATGACAGCAGCCAACTACATAAGCCAACTGTTAACCAAAATAAAGAATCATATTAATAATAATATTAATAGTAGGAGACCTCAACACCTACTTTCAGCAATGGACAAATCATCTAAGCAGAAGATCAACAAAGAAACAAGAGCTTTGAAATGACACATTGGACCAAATGGACTTCATAGCTATATACAGAACATTCCACCCTAAAACAACAGAATACTCATTCTTCTCGAATGCACATGGAACTTTCTCCAGAATACATCACATACTTGATCATAAATCAGGCCTCAACCTATACCAAAGAATGAGACTATTCCCTGCATGTCACCAGCCCACAATGTCTTGAAACTGGAACTCAATCACAAGAAAAAATTTGGAAGGAATTCAAACACGTGGAAGTTAAAGAGCATCCTACTAAAGAATGACTGGGTCAACCAGGAGATTAAGGAAGAACTTAAACAATTCATGTAAACTAATGAGAATAAAAACAAATCAGCCCAGAACCTATGGGATACTGCAAAGGCTGTCCTTTCAGCAATGTGGCAAGATATAATTAAAAACCACAATGAGATATCACCTTACACCAGTGAAAAATGGCAGAAATTAACAAGACTGGAAACAACAAGTGTTGGCAAGGATGTGGAGAAAGGGGAACCCTCCTACACTGTTGGTGGGAATACAAGCTGGTACAGCCATTCTGGAAAACAGGATGGAGGTTCCTCAAGACATTAAAAAGAGAGCTACCCTATGACCCAGCAATTGCACTACCGGGTATTTACCCCAAAGATACAGGTGTAGTGAGAAGAAGGGGCACATGTACTCCCAATGTTCACAGCAACAATGGCCACACTAACCAAACCGTGGAAGGAGCTGAGAGGCCCTTCAATAGATGAATGGATAAAAAAGATGTATATATACAATGGAATATTACTCAGCCATCGGAAAGAATGAATACCTACCATTTGCATCGACATGGATGGAACTGGAGGAGATTATGCTAAGTCAAATAAGTCAAGCAGAGAAACACAATTTTCCTGTGGTTTCACTCATGTAGAATAGAAGGAATAGTGCAAAGAACCATAGAGGAAGGGATAGAAACCTGAAGGGGGAGAAATTGGAGAGGGAGATGAACCATGAGAGACTGTGGACTCTGGGAAACAAACTGAAGGCTTCAGAGGGGAGGGGGGTAGGCGGATGGGGTTGCTGGGTGATGGGCACCAACGAGGGCACGTTTTGAGATGAGCACTGGGTGTTACATGCAACTAATGAATCACTGAACACTACATCAAAAACTAATGATGTACTATATAGTGGCTAAGTGAACATAATAAAAAAAAGTGAAAAAAAAGTCAGTATCTTACAACAAAAAAATGATAAAAACTGTTATGAATAAAGCACTCAAAAATCAAGTCAAGTCCTATCAGTGAAAACGGTAGATTGAGAATGTCTGTGAAGCTAGAGCATATTATGCTAAGCGAAATAAGTCACTGAGAGAAAAGTAAATACCATATGATTTCACTAATGGGGGATCTAAGAAACAAAACAGATGAACACAGGGGAAGGGGGAAAAAAGGAGGTAAAACATAGGAGACTTAACAACAGAGAACAAACTGAGGGTTGATGGAGAGAGGTGAGCAGGGGGCTCAGTTAGAACGGTGATGGGGATTAAGGAGGGCTCTTATTGTGTTGAGTGCTGGATGTTATATATAAGTGATGAATCACTAAACTGTACTCCTGAAAGCATTATTACACTATATGTTAACTAATCAGAATTTAAATAAAAATATAAAAAATAAATAAGTGATGGGTATTAAAAGGGCACTGTGATAAGCAGGAGGTGTTGTACGTAAGTGCTGAGTCACTATATTGTAGACCTGAAATTAAAATTACACTGTATGTTAACTAGAATTTCAATAAAAATGCACACACACACACACAAAAAGCATGTCTGAAAAGCCTCTTTTCCATAAAGCAATGAGAATTCTGGCAAAAATCATCAGAACCAACTCTTTCTGAGCTCTGGAAATTAGTCAAAGTTCTATAGCAATCTGGAGCGTATTTATTCAAAGAAAATGATGGAATCTCAGCAGGAACAGTATGTTCAGAGAGCTTATTAAAAATGTCTAGCATTCAATACAAAATTAAGACACGTGCAAAGAAAACAGGGAAGTATGGCCCATATATAAAAAAAAAGAATAGCAGAAAGCATCCGTGTAGAAGCCTTAGCAGACAATGACTTATATCAGGCATTACAAATATGTTCAAGGAACAGACAAAATCATTCCTAAAGAAGTAAAAGAAAACGTAAGAATGATGTCTCACCAAATAAAAATGTCAAATAAAGAAATATAAGTTATAGTAAAGAACCAAATAGAAATTCTGGAGTTTAAAAGTATAATAAAATGAATTCACATCAGATTTGAACAGGCAGAAGAAAGAATCCATGAACTCAAAGATATGTCAATTGAGATTATCCAGACTGAGGAATAGAAAGAAAAACAATGAGTAAAAAAAGGGACAGAATCTCAAGGACCTCTTGAGATTCTTGAGATACTATCAAGAGTATGCATATATGCGGAATTGGAGTCCCACAAAAAGTCAGAGAAGAGGGCAGAAAAAATATTTGAAGACATGACCAAAATCTTGCTGAATTTGGTGAATCTCGAAAGCAGCAAGAGAAAAATAGGTCATTATCACATATATCTGATCCTTAATAAGACTGACAACTGATTTCTCTTAAAAAACCATGGATGATAGGAGGCTGTGGATAACACAAAGTGCTAAAACAAACACTGTCCACCAAGAAGCCTATATCCAGAAAAATCATCCTTCAAAAACAGGAGAAATGAAGACATTCCCAGATGAAGAGTTTGTTGCTATCAGACCTGCCCTACAAAAAAACACGAAAGGAAGTCTTTCACGCTGCTATGGAAGGTACTTAAGACAGTATCTCATATCCACATGAAGAAATGAAGAGCACTAGTAGGGGTAACTACACAAACATAAAACTATACAAGTAGTTTTGGGGGGCACCTGGGTGGCTCAGTTATTAAGCGGCTGCCTTCAGCTCAGGTTGGGATCTCAGGGTCCTGGGATCGAGCCCTGCATGGGCTCCCTGCTTGGCAGGAAGTCTGCTTTTCCCTCTCCCACTTCCCCTGCTTGTGCTCCCTCTCTCATCCTCTCTCTCTCTCTCTCAAATATATAAATAAATACAATCTTTAAAAAAAAAGTTTTGGTTCATAACTACTTTATCGTATCTGATTTAAAAGAACTACAAAAAATAATTATAATTGTTTCAATAGGCATATAATGTATAAAGATGTCATTTGTATAACAATAGCACAAAAAACGGGGAAGAAACAGAGCGATCTATGAACTGAGTTTTTGTACTCTAATGAAGTTAACTTTGTATTAATCTGAACTAGACTGTTATAAATTGGGGCACCTGGGTGGCTCAGTGGGTTAAAGCCTCTGCCTTCGGCTCAGGTCATGATCTCAGGGTCCTGGGATCGAGCCCCGGATCAGGCTCTCTGCTCAGCGGGGAGCCTGCTTCCCCGTCTCTCTTGCCTGCCTCTCTGCCTACTTGTGATCTCTCTCTTCTCTGTCAAATTAAAAAAAAATCTTTAGACTGTTATAAATTGTTAATTATAATCTCAAGGGCAACCACTAAGAAAACAACTAAAAAAATACATATGAAGAGAAATGATGAAGGGATTAAAAGGGAATACTAGAAAATACATATTAACATGAAAGAAGGAAGTAATGGAAGAACAGAGAAACAAAAAAATGACAGAATGGCAAAATGGCAGATATAAATCCTGCCTGATCAATAATATAAATAAATACAATAAATTTATAAATATAAATATATATAACAAATATATTTAAATATAAATAAATTAAATACTCCAATTAAAAGTTAGTGATTGGCAGAATGGATAAAAAAAAAAAATCCAACTATAAGTGTGTTTAAAAGAGCCACACTTCAGATTCAAAGACACATATAGGTCAAAATTAAAAGAAGAGAAAAAGTTATACCATGCCAACAGTAACCTAAAGAGAGCTGAGTAGGTATACTAATTTTAGACAAAACAGACTTTGAGACAAAAATTGTTTCTACTGACCAAGAATATTTTACATCAATGAAGGGTTCAATCAAGAAGCTGTAACAATTACAAACATAACTAACAACAGACCCTCAAAGTCCATGAAGAAAAAACAACAGAATTAAAGAAGTAGACAATTCAGCAATAATAGTTTAGGACTTTAATACCACACTTGCAATAATGGATTGAACAACCAGACAAGAACAGGGAAAGAGAGATTTCAATAACACTACCAATCAACCCGACCCAACAGGACATCTACAGAACACTCCAGCCATTAAGAGCACAAAACACATTCTTCTTCAGTACACATGGAGCATTTTCCAGGGTAGACCATGTGCGAGGTCACAAAAAAAGCCTCAATTAAATTTAAAGGATTGAATTACACACAGCATGTTCTCTAATCACAATTAATTAAAAATGGATCAAAGACTATACAAGTCTTAGAAGAAAACAGGTGTAAATCTTTGTGACCTTGGATTAGGCAGTGATTTCTTGGCCATGACACCAAAAGCATAAGCAAACAAAGAAAACACAGAAACTGGACTTCCTAAGATTAAACCCATCTGTCCTTCGAAGGGCATAGGAAAGTGAAAGGACAATCAACAGAACAAAAGAAAACATTTGCAAATGATATATTTAATAAGGCTCTAGTATCCAGAATATATACAGGACACTTACAACTTACAAAAAACAAACAACCCATTATAAAAATAGACTACTGAGGCTGAGCATTGATTTACATGCTTATTGGCCATTTAAATAATCTTGTTTGGAGAAATATCTATTCAAATTCTTTGCCTATTTAAAATTGTGGATGACTTGCCTTTTTGTTGAGTTGTAAAAACTCTTTATATATTCTGGATACTCATACTCTCATATGATTTGCAAATATATATCTGCTTTTTACATTATACATTAAGAAAAGAATGCTGGTAAGAACGTTCCAAACACAAACCCAAGCCAAAGGCAGATGCTTAACCAACTGAGCCACCCAGGTGCCCCTGAAATTCTATGAATTTTAATGAAACTTTTATCAATTTCTATCATATGAGTGAGACTGTGTGCAGAGATGCCACAGTCAGAATAGTCATATTCTGTGACTCATGGTATCATTTGGTCGCCTGTCTGTGTTGGTTTTAAAACATGGCTGCAAATGTTTGACCTCCTCCCATCACAAAGCAAAGCCCAGGTCCCCTCTCCCATTGAATCTGAGTGGACTGCTTCAAACAGAGTGCCAGCATAAGGGATGCTATGTGACTTTAAGGCTAGTTCATACAAAGCCATGCAGCTTCTGCCTTATTCACAGGAACACTGAATGCCATGTAAAAACTTTGAATACCCTGAGGCTGCCATGCTGGAAAGGTCACCTATAGGCTTTTCTAGCTGAGCTCGGTACCTCTGGTTATGTGAGGTTATGTGAATGAAGACGCCATCTTGGAAGTAGATTCTCTAGTTCCAAATGTTTTAGTCCTTGGCTTTCAGTTCTTCCCCATTGTGGCCCAGATAACACATAACAGGGACAAGTCATTCCTGCTGTGCCGTCTGAATTCCTGACTCACAGAATCCATGAGCAGAATCAAATGTTTGTTTTATGTCACTATATTTGGGGTGATTAGTTTCTCAGCAACTGATAACCACAATGTAGATTAACCATTTAATGATTAACCCTTAAATGAAGAAATGTTAGCTGAATGTCAGTTTTGGGCAAAGAGATTCAAAGATGAGTAAAGACAATTTACAACCCAGCATTAGATTCTAACTTGCTCTCAGCTTGCAGAGACTACTTAACTGGGATCCGGAGAAAAGTCGGGCTGTTCCATCCATGTCTATTCCAATGAGATATAAAAATTATACTTTCTAATTTGCCTTTTTATTTTTCATAGTCAATAATCACTCTAAGCTGTTTATATCAAGCAAATCACTCAACGTTTCAAATCATTCACCTTTTTCAATGTATTATTCACTATACAGGCCTAAGATGCTTTGGAAATGACTAAACGAGAGCTCACATATTAACAAGCTTACTTGGAAAATGGAACTTGCAACTGGACCTGAATGCTTAGCCTTTATCAACCTACAAATGAAAGGACAGTTTGCTGTTCCCAAGTTTTTACATCACAAACATAAACTGCTTGATCCAAAATACTAATGATACTTCAATTACATATTAAATTCTTGTAGGCATATTAGTTAAATGAATAGTTCTAAAAATTTGTACAACGTTTACCTCACTGGTCTAATTGGTAACTGCACTGAGACTTTGTTCAGTTCAAACATCCTATAACTGATGCTCATAAGAGAGTCACAGAAGAAAACTATCCCCTAAGAGGAATAGTTCAACTGAGAGAAATAAGGCAAGCCTAAGATATTCCTCAACCTCAGTAAGTAGACCCCACCCAGAATACTGCATTCAAAGGTCTGGCGACTATTTGCACAAGGTCTCTGCTGTCGTGCTCAGATCCTACACCTGCTGGTGACTGAGGACACATGGAAACCTAAGGCCACATGCACTTTCACAAGTCTCTGTATCTACCCCACACTTTTTCTTAGCTCTTACTAGACAATACAGCTTAGATTTAAACAATTTCTCTATAGATCTTCATGTTTCCGACACTGTAATAACATTTTGCTCTTCCTCATATATCTTAACTATTTCTAATGAGTACCCTTGTTTTATAACACTGATATTTAGGAATAGAAGACCATATATATTCAGGTCTATAGGAAACTTACTACCACACAGTAGTAGCAAACATGATTTGACCTGTGGTCAAGTCAGTGCGGTATATTAGAATGGTAAATAAGATTCAGATATAAACTGAATCTTTGGGATTCAGTTTCCTGATTTGTAAAGTGAGGGGATGAGATTAGATAATCTCCGTCAATTCTATACCTCTATATTGTGCTGTGAATTTTTCACAGCAATCCTAGCTTTCTACTGCCCAAGTGGCTGAACTCTGAAATCTAGATATCAATACATTTATTTCTGTCATATTATGTGATTCTTCATACATAAGACAGATGTATTTTAACCCTTCCTAAGGATATAAATAATTCTAAAACTCAAGTCTTTCACCAAAGTCAAATTATAAAACTCACTAATTGGCTCAATAAATTACTTAATCTTTTAATAAAAAGCTTTATTAGAACAAAAATCTCCATTGAATGCTTTAAATTTTCTAACCCCTAGTTTTTATTCAGTCTAGTCCTTGAACACAGATTCTCTATAAGATAAATAGAGAATAAATAAATAAATGTATAGCAAATAAAATCATGTACCCTCATTTCCATGTTGCAACCAAATTACTGTTTGTCCTGTCTACATAATATCCTGTGGAACTGATGTACTATGGTAGTTTTAACCCTTCCCTACCATTCATTAGATTGACTCCAATTCATTGAACTATGCACAATGCTGCAGTGAACACATCTTTATACATAATTTTTCCTTCTTTTGGATTATTTCCTTAGGATAATAAGCTACATAAAAGGATATTCACATTCACAGTTTTTAAAACAAACTGACAAACTGCCTTGAAAAAAAGTCTACCACTATACCCTGCTGCCCATATGAATGTAATAGCTTCATATTATACCAGCAAAAATATTAATAGGTACTTCTTCGCTGTAGTTTTTTGTATCTGTGTTTCTGTTAAATTGTCATGTAAAACGCTGTTCCACACAACTTCTTTATTGTTCTCTTGTATTTGATTTGTCCGTTTACTTACTGATGCCTTGGTACTCTTCAGCAAGTTTTTGTTTGTTTGACCAATATTTTTATAAACCCTAGACTTGATTTCCCTTCCCTTCCTAGTTTGTGCTTACCTGTTTTTAAGATGTGCCTCCAGATCACAGCGCTGCATGACATCTTGGCACACCGAAGAAAATGGACATAACACTAATAATTTGTCCAGGAGCTTATGAACTAGAATACTGGACTTCTTACACAGCTTAAAGTGGAGTCTCTTCCGGTCCAACGGACAAAAATCCTTCTCCTGTAAGAAGTTTCTGAGGCACTTGCAGCAGAACGTGTGTCCACAGGGGGTGTCTAGTGGCTGCAACAGAGGCTGAAGGCAAATATGGCAGACCAGGTCGTCGTCTACTTCATTCTGGTAATTGTATAAATGGTTCTCTCTTGTCCAGTGCTGCTGGCCACATTCGAAACACAGAGGGTTGAAGGAGGAGGAAGAGGTCTGCTCCACAGACACCATCTCATCACCTGTTGTTCCCATTTTGAATCAACCAAAGCAGTTTCTGTATGTTTGTACGTGAGACTTCCACTTCACATATGGTTTCCCTTAACGGACGGTGATGAATCTGACCCAACTCAAGGTTTTTCTAGATAAACAAAACAAACCAAAAATGTAATAAATATCAATCCAGAGGGGCTAAGTCATCGAGATAATATTACTAGTTAATTTCTGTCTTAGGTAAAAAATAAAATAACATTTAGATCAGGTGATAAATTAGTGATAAAAACCTAACAAATTAACTACTTTGCTAGCTGGCTAAGCTCCTTGGCTATATTGCCAAGTTCTTGGTGAAAAAAGAACTTGTGATTAAAAGCAAAGGTGCCGCATATGGTGTGACATAAGAAAGAATCAATCTGTTTTACAGACTGAAATCCTCCAATACTTCACTGCTCAACGGTAGTTTTTAAAGCCAATTAATCTACATAGCATGCTAATAATGCAAATTGAGGCATATTATGCAATACATTTGCATCTGTCATCGCAGTCATGGTTCTTTGCTTCTCATTTTATGCATTTACATTGCCATACCAAAGACTGTGTCTTTGAAATGTTGTCTCAAGGATAATTCAGTGTCTATTTAAAAAAATGACCTTCACCCTGTACTATGTTTGGAAAAAATGGATTTCCAAATATGTATGATTTAAATATTCTCTATGTAGCCCAGATTATAGAAAGATCAACTACACAGCATATATAAATAACATCTGTGCAGGCTCCATAAAGTGCAATACCACTTTATGGCATTAAGGAAAAAGCCCACTGTCATTCAATTAAATTGGTACGATGTGTTATAAATTACAATTCCACCTCATATTATTCCACACTTTGATTTGTCCTTGCTTACTCAAAACAGTAATTTGTGTGTGCATGTGTGTGTGTGTCTCCTGTCCAACTACGTAAGACTCTCAAAGCAGCTTCTCCAATTTAGTGCAAGGCTAGCAAGCAATATTCCCCCCAGGTTCCCCAGCAGCACCAGGGGTTGAAAATGAACTCCAGAGGCAGCAGCTGTCTATATTCGCTCTTCCGTAAATATTTACAGTCTCTAGTATGGCTATACAATTGAACAAGGAGACAGGAGAGGTAGGGAGAGGACAGTTAGGAAAACCCATTATTTAAAATTCAGCGTACTCCAAGAAAGCCATGCGTTAAGAGGCTGTTATGTGAATACAGAGAAAGATGAGAACTGGCATCTAACTCAAGTTTGGCTTTATGGCTGGAAATAACTTTTGGGGCACCTGGGTGGCTCCGTGGGTTAAAGCCTCTGCCTTTGGCTCAGGTCATGATCTCAGGGTCCTGGGATCGAGCCCCGCATCAGGCTCTCTGCTCAGCGGGGAGCCTGCTTCCCCCTCTCTCTCTGCCTGCCTCTCTGCCTACTTGTGATCTCTCTCTCTGTCAAATAAATAAATAAAATCTTAAAAAAAAAATTCTCCTCCCGTCACACATACTTATCTATCATTTTATTATTCAGAGTATTTATTAGAAAAACAATGTTAACACTTAAATGAAGTTAACAAGAAGTAGTACCATGAATAATGAGCAGGTGGGCCAGGATTCAGACGGGATGGCTGGCCTTTGATACATTGTTTTTAAAAAAAAAAAATGACTTAATAAAATAACAGCAGCAGCCTGTGATTCAAACTCCTATCAGGACCAACATTGAGAGAGCAAATGTAACTCACAAGACTTGTTCTTTACCCTCTGGGCATCATAACTCTGCAAACGTCAGTGCAAGGCATGTGAGATTAAGGAGAGAAACAGCACTTATCCCAGAGAGACTAAGTATTTTAATACAGAATGTTTACAGACTCTTATTCCTACTCGGTTACCAAGAAAACTCACATATCCTTATTCTTCTCTCTTTGTGATAGTGTTTGTTCTAATTTTTCTTTTCCTCAAGAAAATATACTGCAATTCTAGCCTCCCACATAATGACTAAGAAAGCATTTCTCTTGGCTATTATGTTTTAGCTATTTTTTAAATCTCTAAATAACTTTTAGTTCTTTATCACAAAATCTTTTCATGAGGAAAAATAACATGTTCCCATTTAAAATACCAAATAATAACGGCATTATCTTCCACCCCCGAGATACCCCTGTTACCATGATACAAACATTAAGTGAAAAATCACCCTGTGTAGCTCACCAGCATGTGCACGTCCGTACTGACTGAAGAACCGCCAGGCTGTGCAGCCTAAGTACTGAAGAGTACATACTCTGGAGGAAATCTGTGAGGGTTCGAACCTTCGCTCTGTCACTGACTAGCTCTGTGACCTTACTAAATGTCTCTGTTTCCTTCTCGCATGTAAAATGGGGGTAATCATAGTGCCTATTTCAAAAGGCTGATATAAAGAAAAAATGAATGTATACAATAATAAACAAGTGTATAAAATAGTACCTGGCACATAATAGGTGCTGTGTAAGTATTAGCTATTATTACCATTATTAAAGATAAACAAGAGTTCAGACAGATGTTATGATTTGTAAAAAGCCAAATAACTCATAATTACTTGGTAAGAGATAAGGAAGATAAATCTAGTTCTTTCTTGCTTCAAAATAACCCAATAGCAAATTAAGTAATTACAAGAAAGAGGAGAGGTATTTCATGAAAGCCTTAGTTGTATGAATTTTGTAAGGACCAAAGGAAGCCTGATCCTGTCTTTCCAACCTCTAATCCCATCTCTCTATGCCCAGCCCCCGCAGATGATTTCATTCCTTCTTAGTGTGCAAGTCTAATTGCAACACCTAATACTGCTTCTCATACTAAACTGTGAGCTCCTTAAGAGCTGGACCTCCCACCGAAGAGCAGCTCAGTGAATGCTGCATGGCCGCAGAGGTGACAGTTTCTGTGTGCACTCTTACTGCTTTTAGGCGGCCAGAAGTACATCCGTGTTTATAGGAGGATAGGCTCATGTTTATATACAATTTTGATTTCAGATATTCTATGAGCACAATCTGAAATATCAAAATACAAGTTAAATAAGTCTTAAATATTTTTTATAATATAAAGATAAAATGTAGTATAATATGTACCTTCACAAACTATATTGTCTGTTTAGCTAATACTCCAGGAAGAGTAAAGAGATGGAAATTACTGAAGTGGCTAAGAATATTACAACACATTTTATTATTATTATTATTATTATTATTATTATTATTATTTTAAGATTTTATTTATTCACTTGAGAAAGAGAAAGAGAGCAAGCTAGCAAGCACAGCAGGCGGGAGGCAGAGGGAGAGGGAAGGGCAGACTTCCTGCTGAGCAGGGAGCCCTCTGCAGGGCTGGATCCCAAGACCCTCAGATCACCATCTGAGCTGAAGGCAGATGCTTAATCATCTGAGCCACCCAGGTGCCCCTTACAACACATTTTAAATAATATCTTGAAAAATAGCCAGTACAATGGAAAGGGAGTAGAAAGACATTGTTTCCTACTTAACTCTAGTTAGGAATAATAGGCTTGCTCTTCCTGGTTTATGAGAAAGAATACCCTGGTCCATCACAGATTCTCAGAAAGAGCTATGGTTTTTCATAGATAATTTGCAAACACCAAAACTATATATTATTTAGATCATTTCTCTTGAGGTTATTTATTGTTTTTTTAAGATTTACTTATTTATTTGAGAGAGATCGTGCGTGAGAGAAAGAGAGAGAGCAAGGGGAGGGGGAGAGGGACAGGGAGAGGGAGAAAAAGAATCTAAAGCAGATTCCCTGCTGAGTCCCGAGCCCGACTAAGGGCACCATCTCAGCACGCTGAGCCAAAATCAAGTCGGTCACTTAACCAACTGTGCCATCCAGGTGGCACAGTTATTTTTAGTTTTAATCTCTAGGTTATTTTTAATTCAGCTAGAAAGAGCCCTCAGGGTCCCTAACCTTGGAGATTCAGCCCAGAAAAAAGGCCATGAGCTAGAGATTCCCACCAAAGTTTGGTTAGATGGGAAACCCCTAGGGTTCCTTTGACTCATCAACTTCCAAGAGTCTCAGGCTACTCTCTAATCAAGTGTCCTCCTGGCAAATTCCTACTCAAACTCTACTTGCTCTGTAGAACCCATCAGCCTCCCTCCTACTCCTGGATACATCTCCCTCCCCTCATGCCTTTGCTGCTCTTCGCACACACGTTCATTTCAGCAATTACTACATTTGCCTTCTTGCTTATCTGTCTTCTTAGCTCTTTGAGGGTAAAGATAGCATCTTCTTTATCTTTTGTGTTCCCTGCTCCTGGCACATACTGTGCACTAAAAAAAACTTTGTTCTCAGGCTCATACTTGGGCCTGAAATGTTAAAAGAGTGCTGAAATGTAAAGTATCACTATATAAACATATAGGAGAAAACTTTGCAATTTATGGCACTGCAAAGCAGTTGATATACTGGACCCTGCTCTACGACTACAAAGAATAAGATAAAACTTCTTTTAGTCTTCAAAAGTCTGAGAATTTTGAAGTTCTTGTTTGTTTGTTTTTTTTACCTGATATCAATATAAGAAAACTCTCTTACTGTATAGGTTACACACGTTACACACTTATCAAAAGGCACTTTGATAGTGCCTTTGTATAAAGCAATGGGTGTCAGACTTTTACACCTAAGGATCCCTTCATCCCCTCTGGACAACTCTGGCAGTTCCTTAAAAAACTAGCATGCTACTACCATACAATTCAGCTACTCCTGGGTATTTATTCCAAAGAAGGGAAAGTCACACATAAATCTACAGCTTTATTTGCAATGGCCCCAAACTAGAAATAACCCAGACAACCTTCAATGGGTGAGTGGGTAAACAAACCATGCTACGTCTGTACTGTAGAATAGTACTCAGCAATAAAAAAGAATGATTACCGCAGCACACAACCTGGGTGAATCCCTAGGGAATTATGTTGAGTGAAAAAAGCCAATCCTAAAAGGCTCTTACTACACTATTCCATTTAGAGAACATTCCTGAAATGACAATGGGATTGTTTAAATATTCATTTGTTACTAAAACAATAAACACATTACATGCCAGGATTTTTATGAAAAATAACATTTCTTTTTCCAAAATAAAAAATATAGTGAGGAGAGAGGACATTGTTTTCCATCTTTGCAAACCTGGAGACTCAAATCTGTGTTTTTAATCTGTTGTGAAATCACATGTATCCTCTGGAAACTGCACTGGGCACACTCATGAGAGAATGACAATGAGAAAGGCAGATAACGTCTTAGCATTAGTGGGAAAATTAGTGTTGACCTTGCAGACCCAATAAAAGAAAATAAGGGACCCTGGGTCCCACTTTAGGAACAACTGGTACAGAGCACTGAAGGGTTCTGATACCTTTTTTCACAAGAAGTACCAGTCAGTAACTAACACTACTGTTAAAAAAGACAAAAACTGAAAAAGGTAAAATGCTGAGATGGGCTTGCCCTGCAGGAGTCTGTCTTTCTTGGAAAAGTTCTCTCCAGAGTCTTTTCCTACTGGAAGATGCACATCTGGGTATTTAGCTGCATAGAAATACTTAGCATGCTAGATGAGTCTTAAATAGATTCTATTTTTTTTTTTTAAAGATTTTATTTATTTATTTGACAGAGAGAGAGAGAGAGCACAAGCATGGGGAGAGGGAGAAGCAGGCAGCCCAATGCGGGGCTCGATCCCAGGACCCTGGGATCACGACCTGAGCTGAAGGCAAACACTTAACCAACTGCGCCACCCAGGTGCCCCAAATAAATTCTATTCTTAACCTAAACTTACTTCCTATTGCATGTCACTAAGAAAACTACCAAAGAGTAGTTTCCAACAATTCCACATATACAATTCTCTCATTTTTCTACATAAAACTGTAATTCAGCACACTTAACTATTTGTCTACCCCTTTTTATGGTGTTTGAAAAACCATTTTAAAATTCTTAAGATGCTACTTGTAGTAACATGTACCCTATTTAATAATCTAGAAAATTAGTAAGCTAAGCAAAAAATGCTAGAAGCTATGAAACTTAGGCTCTAAGCTCTATGCCAGCTGGGTAACTAGGTCACTATGCAATTAATTCTTTCATTCACCAAATGTTTATCCAAAGTCTACTACGTGCTAGTATATCATATATATTCTGATGCCTTGGCATCCTGTGTATAAACCATCAGCTTTGCCTAAATATTTCTCTCTCTCTCTCTCATACACACACACACATACACACACACACACACACACACACGGAGTTAAATGTAGCTCTAAAATCCGTACAATTCTTTTAACATATAATAAAATGCTCAGTGATATGTCATATTTACCTGCCAGTCCCAAAATTTGTTACTGTTTTTGATAACTTCAAGATCTTAAATATTCTAAAAAGTGGAGGTTAAATTGTGGTGAGCAGAGAAATAACCAATCCGAAATGTCTTTCTACCTTTAAGTCTTCTGATTTTGAACCACTAAGCTATGATGAAAAATTTTTTTAAATGCAAAAGGATAAAGGCCCAAACCAAACTGCTTTACCTTTCCATGTCTTATAGGTTCAGATAGTGATACTAAAGCTGTATTTTAAAAAATCATACTGTATTATGTTACCTTAGAGTAATTTAAAAATAGAATTGATATAAAAACTATTTCGAAAAAGAAACATACCATATGGAATGCTAAACATGTCTAGACAGCTAAGTATCCAGACCAACCTCTGCCAATAATTAAAGACCTCTGTGGAAAGATCTTTATTCCAGGAAAGACAGGCTCCGGCAGCACGTGGGCTCTTCCCAACGGCACTCCTCACCAGCCAGCTGAGCCGGGGCAATTTCTAACCTCTTAGAGAGTGTCACAAATTCCTAAGTGTTGCATATACCCTAAAAGATGCAGGGTGGGTGGTGGGAGGGAACTACAGTTTTCATTGGTTTGGTTTTATTGAGGATGTTTACCGCCTGGCTATCATTTACCTGCTTCTCTCTATTACGTTCAAAGGCAAGCGTTCTCATCTTAATAAATTAAATCATCTGTTTTCTTCTAAAGGAAGAAAATGTTCTTTAACTTCTTGCACAGTACATACAGAAAACATTTGTCTCTGAGTGATCGATAAGTTCTTAATTTTAAGCTCTTTTCAAAAATCTCTAATTTCAACAATCGTGGATCACTACTCCTCTACTAACTCTCAACTACCCATGGGAGTGAAAAGCATCAAAAGAGCCCCTGGAGTTAGAGTTCGTAGAGTTTGAGACCTGGGTTCAAAATCCAGCCCTGCCCCTCTCTCACTAGCAATGCGACAGTGTGATATGCACAGTGCTTAAACGTCTATAAATCTCAGTTTCCTCGTGTGTAAAGTAACAATGGTTTCTTGCTTACACAGGATTACTGTGAAGCTAAAAACGTTACCCAGCTGGAAAGAAAAAGAAAGTACGAAAGGGAAGGAAGTACTCGGAGAAGGGCAGCTTTTAAGTGGGGTGATCAGGGAAAAAGCTCACTATCAAGGGACACTTCAGTTAAAATCGAAAGGAAGTAACCTGAAAGCCACACAGGTAGGTGGTATAAAAATGTTCATTCCAGGGGCGCCTGGGTGGCTCAGTGGGTTAAAGCCTCTGCCTTCGGCTCAGGTCATGATCTCAGGTTCCTGGGATCAAGCCCCGCATCGGGCTCTCTGCTCAGCGGGAAGCCTGCTTCCTCCTCTCTCTGTGTCAAATAAATAAATAAAATCTTTAAAAAAAAAAATGTTCATTCCAGACAAGTGCGATAATAAGTATAAAGGCCCGGAGGAGGGCATGTGCCTGGCGTGTTCAGTGAACAGTGAAGAGGCCCATGTGGAAGAAATGAACAAAGCAGAGAGAAGAAAACAGGTCAGAGCGGTAACTGGGGCTAACTAAATCTTACAGGACTTACAGAACTCTTGCTTTTACTCTGAGTAAGTACCTTAACAGGATCGCTGTGGCCTGTTGTGCTGAGAACACGGGCCAGAGGTACAAGCAGTTAGGAGCCTACCGAAATAGCCTAAGCAAGAGAGGGCAGCTGAAAGAACCAGGTGGACACGGATGAGCTCATGAGAGGAGACTCAAGTCTGGGTGTATTTTGAAGACAGACCAATATGATCTGCTGATGAATAAAATGTGTGCACGGGCTGATTGGTGGTGGGGGGAGAGAAGTCCTGGATGATCCCAAGGTTTTTGGTCTAAACTGGAAAAACAGAATTAACATAACTGAGATGCAGAAGTGTGTCAGAGAGGAAGTTAAATGGCTCTGCTCAAGCTTGGACATATTAAGGTTGAAATGACGATCAGATCTCCAAGGAGAGACCCTGAGCAGGCAGCTAAATATGTAAATCCAGCTCAAGGGAGAGGACTGAGCTGGTCATATAAATTTAGGAAGCATCTGTGTGTGGCAAGGAAAAGCGTATAGACAGGAAAAGGTCACCAAGGGAGAGGGGATGAGTAAGCAGAAGAGAGGCCAGGGGACTGAGTCTTGAGATAGTCCAACATTATAAAATCTGTGAGATAAGAAGGGACCATGCTGAGGCGGAGTGGACACTGTGGCAGGAAGAAACCAAATAGAGAGCTTCAAGAAGAGGGAAGAACTGTGTTAATTCCTGCAGGCAAGTAAAATAAGATTAAGACTGAGAAATAAGCCTTGGATTTAGCAACATGGAATTCACCAGTGACCTTGATACAGAGTTTTGGTGGAATGAGAGCAAAAGCTGCCTGGAAAGAGATCAAGAGAGAATTGGAAGAGAGGAATTAGAGCTCGGACAATTCTTTTGAGAAATCACGCCATGTGGAAAAGGGGGAAATCTTGAATTCTGGGAGGAATTGAGACTATCAAGGGTCACAGCCCCACCCCTTCAACAAAACACTTCTCACCTCTGCACGTTCAAGTTTATCTTATTTATATACATCTTTAATTCCTTTCGTCTTGCAACAGAACTCTCTGTTCCCCGTCTGCAGGCGAATTCCCCACCCCCACCTCCCCCGACCCCGGCCTTTTGGCAGCCTCTGTCATGTTTCTTATCTTTCGTCAACCTTTCTTTTCCCTCCACATAAAGTTCATGTCTTGACAGCTTTAAAAATGAAAACAAAAGACTGGACTACAATTATTACCCTTTCCCCCACCTTCGTTTCACCCCCAGTATTTCTGAAGTGTAAGACCATCGGTGCAGTCTTCAGCTCTTTACCCAAAGGGCTTCTATCTCCGTCAGCCAGAGACTGGGTTTGTCGTGGCCAGAAGCGTCTAAGTGCCAAGTCTAAGGGTCACTTCTCAGTTCCAGCTTCTGCTTTACTTCCCCGCCGTTCACTAACTGCCCTCCGAAATGGTGCAGAAAATTTTGACTCCTCTACCAGCAATGTGTAAGGTCTAGGCCTGCTTAATTTTATTCTTTTTAATATTTATAAATCTGACCATTGAAAATGCAAGTGTAATATCTAATTTTTCCTTTAGTGTGCATCTCTTTGACTCTAACTTTACATGATTATTATACTTATTTCCCTTCTGAGCACCTCTCTATCCCTGGCCCATTTTTTTTTCCTATTGAATTATAGTGTTTTTCTTGACATGAGCTTAATATAGCAAGTATAAAAGCTCTTTATCAGATTATAATTCCCCCCCCAGTCATCCTGTGTGCCTGTGTGACCACTGACATAAAAAAGTTGTCCAATTTCATGTAATTACATTCATTTGTCCCTTTAAAAATTCTTCCACCATTCCAGTCCTCCATAACAAGATGATAAGATGTGCCTGTATTTTCTTTATTTGCAGAGTTTTTAATAAAATGATTACCACATTGTTCCGGTCAGTACGTAATATGAGAACAGATCTACCTTTATTTTTCTCCCAATAGTTATTAGATAATTGTCCCAGTTCCCATATATCTGACTCACATCAACGTTCAAAAACCATGTCATTATTTCCTTCTAAATGGTCCTATTATAGCACTTCCTAATGGCACTTCTAGACTCTTAGCACCCTGTAACTAGAACCAGAGAAGCCTGTTTCTCACTCTCTGCCTCATTTTCCACCCCCAGTCACCAAGGTCCCACCGACGCCCCCTCCAGAACACGCTACTTGCGTGTCCTCTACCCCCCATCCGTCCCACCACTGCTCCCAAATTAGACTGCAGCTATTTGTTGCACCTGTTCTTTTAGCCATGACTCAAAAGGGTTTTCAGGCGTGCTCCTCCTCTCCCAGCTACCCTTCACAACAGTAGCGTCCCCAAAACAGGGATGAGATTTTCTTCACATCCTTCTGCAGCCCCCATTGCTTCTACAAAAGGAAAACCAAGTTCTTCAACCTGGCACTTAAACCTTCGAGATCTGGCTCCTCTAGTTTCATTTCCTGACACAATTCTACACATTCTACCCTTTGGCTATGCTAAACTACTTACAACTTTCTGACCCCGGCACGCTAGTCTCTCTGCTTGGAATGTCCCCTCCTACCTTGTTGATCTGCAGATTCCTGGCCCATCTGATGGTCGGCTCAAGGGAACCCCCTGCTACTAACCTGTTTCTCATCCACCCAAACAAAATCACTCATTCTGTCCCTTGAGCCACCATTTTATTATTATTTCATTATGCCCTTCACTGCTACGGTGAGCTCTCACTTGCTTAGATGTATCTTCCCTGCTGGGCATCCCTTAGAAGCCAGGTAGCATGTCTTACATTATTCACAGGCCCAGCATCTTGGAGCGTGCCTGACACAGCACGTGGTTAATAACAATCTCAAGACTGAAAGACAAAATGAACAAACGAGTCCTCTGCTTTCACCTGCCTCACCAAATCTGGATTCTAGCTCTAGAATTTGTATCCCTACTGCCTCTGTTCTAAATCAGGTTCCTGTTACTTTTTTTTTTAAGATTTATTTATGTATGTATTTGAAAGAGAATGAGAGAGCACTAGAAGGGGAGGATCAGAAGGAGAAGCAGACTCCCTGCTGAGCAGGGAGCCAGATGCGGGACTTGATCCGGGGACTCCACGATCATGACCTGAGCCGAAGGCAGTCGCTTAACCAACTGGGCCACCCAGGTGTCCCAGTTCCTGTTACTTCTTGATTACCTCTTGTTTCTCGTTTCACCTTCCCATCACAAAAGGCAATTTCATGACAAACAACTATGATTCTATCTTTCCTCCCCATGGGGGGGGTGGGATCTATTAATAAAAGAAAGGCCAGGTATCGTAACAGGGTGTGTCTGACTCTTATTCCCACCTCTAAAGCTCCAAACCCAGTGTTCTAGCCAGACGCTGCTTCGAACCACTCCTTGAACATCGACCTCATACTACTCTTTCCAGGGACTGCTGGTTTGTCACTCTTCTCTGACAACATCTTCCTGGGTCTCTCCTTCCTTCTCTCCCTGACTTACTTCCTACTGTTCCCACCTACGCTACCCCTCTGCACCCCTAGCATCACACTCCCATTACTCTTCCCTCTTCCCACCTATCTCTTGGGCTTCTTCCCTGTTACATACTTATCTTCTTAAATAGAAAATATTAAAAGTTTTTATCTAAAGATTAATTATTATATATTTCCATGATTCTTCCACATAAAGCATTACAACTGAGTCAATTTCTTAGTTCTTGTGCCACCTCCCTTAATGTTTGTCACCTGTTCCTCTCTCTCATACAGATACAACACACACACACACACACACACCCCTTGTAGTTTATTGCTGCGGATCTGCTCTAGGCTGGGCATTCACATACCCAGACTTATTAGGAACTTAGAGCCAGGAGGAGCCGCGCTTGGTGAGGCTTGGGAAAAAAATAACAAGGTGTGTGGTTGTGTCATGAAGCAAACGACACAAACGGTTATGGTGCGCGCCAGTCTTTTTCATGTCTGGTATTTCACCATTCACCATCCTTTACCTAAAGAATGAACTCTAGGGGCGCCTGGGTGGCCCAGTGGGTTAAAGCCTCTGCCTTCGGCTCGGGTCATGATCTCAGGGTCCTGGGATCAAGACCCACATCGGGCTCTGCTCAGCAGGGAGCCTGCTTCTCCCTCTCTCTCTGCCTGCCTCTCTGCCTACTTGTGATCTCTCTCTCTGTGTCAAATAAATTAATAAAATCTTAAAAAAAAAAAAAAAAAGGTAGAATGAACTCTGAGAGTTCTCAATGGAGTAAAAAGTAGTAGGACCGGTCAGGGATTCCAGCTGATCTCAAGACTGACCCAGTGCAGTTAAGTTACCAGAGCCGCGTTACAGCTTTGCTGATGTAAAAACTCAAGAATGGCTGATTCTCCCTCTCCCTCTAGCCCTCCCGCTCGTGCTCGCTTGCTCTAATAAAGAAATAAAATCCTTAAAGAAAAAAAAAAGAAGAAGAATGGTTGGTTCCGGTGAACTAAATCACTTTATCCAAATGTGTAAGTGGGTAATTCATAAACCAAAATGTCATCTTAAGGTATCACATGAAATGTAACTGCCAAACAGATCAGGTATAAGGGAGCAGATTTTCCCTTGTCTGGTGAGCCTCTCACTCTGCATTTTATATAAATGCACATATATCTTATCTGGAATACATATATATGTATATCCCTTTGATGGTGTTCATCACGATGGCATCACAGTGCATCTCCTCAGCTTACCCTCATTTTACACTTTACAAATTTACAGGTTTTACTTATAAATTTTACCAACGAGGGGCGCCTGTGTGGCACACAGTTGGTTAAGTGTTAGAATCTTAGTTTCCGCTCAGGTTGTGATCTCAGGATCCTGACACTGGGGAGCACTAGCGGGGCTCCGTGCTCAGCAGGGAGTCGACTTAAGACTCTCCCACCCTCTCCCTCTGCCCTTCCCCCCACTTACACTCACTCGCTCTCTCAAATAAATCTTTATAAAAAATTTAGCTATGAGATTTACCATTTTCAGATACAATCTAGGGAGAAGGATTATGGGGAAATGAAAAAAATCAAATCATACTGTAGAATGGGATTACTTCTGGAACATTATTTGTAGAATACCTATTCTTAAATATGGGTTATAGATTCTTGTTCAATTTCTCAAAGACTGACAGTTCTTGAACATGTTCCTAAATATTGTAATTTTTTGTCTTGTTAGAGCCTCTAACTTAAGATAAATATTATGAGAAGCTTTTGAAAAGTGGCAATAATTACCATTACATATTTCAATGGTTTTATTATTAATATGAAGAGACATTCAGACAGAGACAATTTAAGAAACAAGAAATCTCACAATTCTTATTGGTTTCTATATCCTAGTCCAGAAAAATCTAATGGTCTTGATGGAATATATATAAATTATATATATTATATATAATCCCAAATTTTAAGGTTTAATTTTCATTTCGTTTCAAATATATATGTACACATACACATAATATGCTATTTGACATAGTCATTTTCTACTCCAACATTTTATATTGTTGCCTCTTTCCTCAAATTTATTTATTAAGAGAGTGGACTTGTATCTTTTACTTTAAAATATCTGTTGCTTAGTAGTCCAATATGAAAACTTATCCTGTTTCTAGAAGCCATCTGATTGAATCTGAAATAATCTATGAACTATTCTATATACACATACATAAATCTTAACACTTTCAGTAAAGAAAACCATAAATTAGGATAGATGTTCAGCATAAGCTAATACAAAATAAAAAAGCAGAACAATAATTTTTCCACAATTATGGAGCCTTATATCATTTCTCCTGATGTACTAAATATATTCAGAGTTTATCATAACACCTTAGAAATGTTTCTTCACTTTTAAGAAGGCCTATCGTGTTTTGACCAGTAGGAAACACAGCCTAGGGAATATGAAAGATATCCTTAATTCCTATGTTTTTTACTTAAATACAGAAATTTAAAAATTATACTTCCCTTTAAATTTAAATGAATTCACTTAAACAATTACACAACTATAAGGTAGTTACCAATTACCTTATATTTACAACATTTCTTGTTATTAAGTATACCTTAACATATGATATAAACAGCTTAGTACCATATGCTTATTAACCTTCTCAATGATGAATGTGTCCTTCTAAGTATATTTCTGCAGTGGCTGGAGAAGTACAATAAAATACACAAAAAGCGCTGTGTTGTGATGTATGTATTATGTATGTGGGGGAGTGAAATGTATGATATGCAAAATATTATTTAATCTTATAACAACTTATAGTCAGGCTTAGTAAAATTACATTAAGGATATGTATACTATTTTTAAAGTAGATGAAATGCTATTAACTACTCAAATGTAAACAGCAAACATTAGCTGTAGTGTGCTTAGTAATTGAAAAGGGCAGTTAGATGAGTCAGTCTTTACACTATATAATTTACAAATGCCCCACACTTCTAATACCAAATTTCAGAGTTAAAGGAGAAATGAAAAAGATAATTACTGAGTATATTAACTTCTGATAGAAAAGGAGTTAATATAAGTTAATTATTGATTTTAAAAATATTTTCCCTCAAACACTATCATCTTCTAACTACCATCTGCCCAGGCAATTGTCTTTCTTTTTTGGCAGGGGTTGGGGATGGGGGGAGACTAAGTATGTTTATCATTTAAAAATATTCACTTAAAATTTTTTAAGCCATATATTATACTAATTTATATCAGTGAATTATAAATCATTGGCCAACTGGTCAAATAAAAAGTAGCTATATTAGACTTAATATGTTTGTTCTTTAACTTAAAACGTAACATACAGAACATTAAAAGCAGTACTAACTGGGAGGGGGATCACAGGTGACTACCTTCTTCTTATGCTTACCTGTATTTTCAAAAATGGCCATGAGCACCTTGTATAATAAAAATCAAGTTCATCTGTTAATTTAAGAAGTAATACATACTCTCCAAATTAACAAAATAGCGTGTGAAATTGACAAATGAAGAAGGGAAAGAAAGAAAATAAAAGAGGACCTACATAGGGATGAGTTATGTGAGGACAGGTCCCGAGCTTCTTAGCAAGTTCCTGCCATTCAGTGGTGGGAGCATGACTCGGATGGAGTACAAAGATCTTCAGGATCTCTTTGGCATTATTTCTTTCCATATGCTAAATATAAATGTCTAGATTAAGCTTTCTTAAAAGTGGAGGATTTAACATATCCCAAGGCGGTATTAAAAGGGGACTAGTTAGACCAAGAGGATTCCAGAGGAAGGGGATCAAATAGAAACAGCAACTTCAGTTACAGGAAGCTCCCTAGCTCTGTAAATGCACTCACTCAGAAACTACCACCCCAGGGACGCCAGGCATGTGAGGACCTAGGCTTCCATGCCTCCCAGGATAAATAACGGTGGAGGCCCAGGATTTGGCCAAACACCTGGGGAAATTAATAAAGGGAAAGTTCACTAAATAGAGTAAGGAGGCTAGAAGTAGGAGCCATATCACTCAACGGTCAATTACAGGAAGAACCAGCAATCACAGACTACAACAGAAGAATCCTTAACAGGAAAAACTCATTAATCACAGGCCCCAAACAGGAAAAGATGGACATTGCATCTCCTATGAGGAATCAGCTGCCCCTGGCAACTAAACCAATGAGAAATCATCATCATCCTGAACTCCTGCTTTTCTTCAAAGGACTTTTGTTCAAAACAACTCCTCCTAACTTCCTCCTTCTCCAAAAAATAACATGCCTCTCCTTTGTGGGGCTTGCCTATTGCATGCCAAACCTTGCATGTATTAAATTAAAATTTTCTGCTATTTCCAAATAAACTCATTTTTGCTATTGAAGTAACTTTTATTTTTAAGGTTAACACATGTAAGAGTACAAAAAGAGTTCATTCAGTTGTATCTGATCTTTTGCACAAAAAAGTCTTATTCGCCTGTAGAATTCTATCTGTGAAGAAGTCCCAAGGACCAAAAAGCATCATATTTTGACCCCTCCATCCCGATGAAGAGCTTAATAATCTAACAGTCTTTGATCAACTCAAAAAAGTAAGCCCAGTTATTCTCTGCCTACAATCCTATAATCCTATAGGATTATAATCCTATATTCTACCCAACTTTTCAGCCTCTTTACATCTCAGGTATAACTGCAACCCCCTACTACTATTCTTGGACCATTATAGTTCATTTAGTGCCCACTCCAATCTGCTTACCACCAGAGATCCAATGACTCATAATTTGCTCCCTCCCCCCAAATCCTCTTCAAATACAGGTTTCTCCCACTATCTGAGAGCTGAACATTCCAATGAAATCTTTTGTAAGTTGAAAAGGCATAAAGCTAAAAGAAGCAATCACCATTAATTTTTATGGAAAACTTCCTGAGCATTCCCAGACCCAAAAAATAACCTCTCTTAAGCTTTGCTGATACCTTAGGACACATCTTGCCAACAGATGCACAAAATAAATGAAGACAAAGCACAGATGCTCACAGAACAGTTCAAAAGCTGTGGTGGTTTGATGGCAAGATGCGGAGTGCAGCTCCCCAGGAAGGGCTGTGGGGCCGCTCAGGCTGCTCTGGCCATTCGCTCCTGCCCGTCCGGAAGTGCACGGCCTCTGCTCCGCTCGCTGCAAAACAAAGCTGGCTGCTATTTTTGCTTTTTGTGTTTTTTTTTTTTTAAAAGCAAAAATCCTCTTTGAATTTCTCTTAACTAGTGAAAACAGGTAGGTCCTTTGAAAAAGCAGGGAGACAGGCAGAACACAAATTTTTGAAAAGCACGGATACCTGTAATTTTGACTATGTAACTACTCTTAATAATAAAATACACATATATATATAAAGCTACTGAGAGCTTCAGCTAAGCACGAGAGCCAGTTTTTCAAACGTAGAGGTGTTAAAATGGTGGCTGCCTATTTTATTGAGTTAAATAATTCTACCAACATACAGAAAACAAGGAAATTAATGGCTTTTGAGAAATTTATTCATCTTTTCAAAATATTATCTCAGGATATTGCTTCTGAATGGATTTAGAATTTCATGGCCACAGATATTATACTGTAGCCTTTAATGTAATCTTTAATTACATTAATTACATGCATCTTTAATGTATTAAATTACACCTCATAAATATTCACTGAGTGCCCAGTATGTGCTAGGCTGGGAACTAGGCAAATAAAATTGAGTACCTAATCCACAGTTCTATTAACTGAACACATCTACGTCACCATTTTCAACCTGTATAAATCACAACAGTTTTTAAGAGAACCAATATGATCAAAATTGGAAATAATAAAAGAAAAATTCATTTTAATTTGTGGCTCTTGGCAGATAAAATGTTTTCTGTTTTTTTAAAGATTTTATTTATTTATTTGATAGAGTGAGAGAGATCACAAGTAAGCAGAGAGGCAGGTGTGGGGGGTGGGGGAAGCAAGGCTCTCTGCTCAGAGAGAAAAGCCCAGATGGGGGGCTTGATCCCAGGACCCTGAGATCATGACCAGAGCCGAGGCAGAGGCTTTAACCCACTGAGCCACCCAGGCACCCCAGTGTTTTCAATGTATATTCTCTTCATTTTAATTCATTTCACTGGAATGTGATTCATTTCACTGAAAAGCAGATAGAAACACACGGTAAATGCCCATAAAGGGAAATCCTTTGGCTTAGAGAACAATCATAAAGCAGGTAAGAAACTCATTACACAAAAATAAATATTTTCAATTAAATATGACATATAATTATTTGTACTTATAAACTGTGAGGATGACTTTTAAGCTACATGAATACTGAAGTATCCAGTTCACAGAATTTACAGATTAATTATTTAGCTAGATGAACTTTATTTCTAAAAACAAATTCTAATAGAAAAGATGGTTAAAAGGAAAGGACCCACTGGAGGGATGTTAAATTGAGAGGTGGGGCAAGCCCTGAGATCAATGCTAGGTCATAAATTTTATTTTCTTAATCTTTTCTCTCATCTATGTCATTCTCTTTCTCTGTTTCAATATTACATTCTCTACCCTTACCTGCCTTTTCTTTCTTAAACAAAATCTAAGGAAATAAATCTCAATAAACTGGTTTGTATATGATTTATGAAAATTAATATACTACCTTGTTCTAAGGACATTTGTTTATAACAGAAGCCAAAATGAAATATTAAAGGAACAAACCTTTAATTAATTTAAGATACTGCCAAAGAAAGATATCTGAGTGGAGCTGACTTAACAAGATTTTCCCATACTCCCAGTGTTACAAGGGATGGATGAATGCCTATTTGTAATGTTTAACCTGCTGGGATGAGATTCTCTAACAGAGGGATTCAGACCTTCCTCCCCTAACAAAACATGCATTTCTCCCCTCAAAGATGATCAGGCTTCCATCAGCCTTCCTGTTTTTTCCATTATCAGTAGTAAAACTCTCTATCACTAGATAGAGTATTGCTAGAGGGAAACGATGTGAACAGGTCTGCATGCTGGGGGGAGGAATATGGCAGCAGGTTTGGTACAGGTTAGGAGGTACGGCAATAAGGCAGGAAGGCAAAACAGGAAGTTCCCGCAATGGTCAAGACGAATGGTAACGAGAACCTGAACTAAATGTAATGAGTAGGAACAATCAAATGAGGGGTGGATTTCACCAACACTGTACGATGTTCAAATAAGTGAGAAACAAGAGGGCAAGGGGTCAGCATATCAAAACCAGGGCAGACATATTGAAGAAAAAAGAGCTAGTGAACTTTCCTCATATTTTCCAGCAGAATACAACTACATTCCCTATAACTCAAGATTAGTTTCTCAATCATAAGAATTTCCTGATATTTTCTAAAGCCCAAATTTAATAACCCACTTACTATTGTACTCTGTGATTTATCCTCTGAGGAGAAATAAAATGCCTTGCAAGATTTACAAAAGACATCCACCAGCTGGAGGAGTTGTAGTCTCGGGCTCTAACCTTCCACTTTGAAGAACAAAGGCACTGGGCTAGACAACCAGCAAAGCTTCCTCTGCTCAAACATTCCAGCACAGCACTGGGCAGGCAGTTGGGGGGGTTGGGGGGGGGGGGAGTCTGGAGGAAGGAAGTCTCACCACTGTTTAAAAGTAAAACACAGAACAGCTATGGTCAACACCTATGGCCCACCCTGTATGAGATATCGCTGCCCAGTAAGCTAAGGAAAAACACAGTATAGCCAGAAAAAGATTTGAGATGTGGGCAATTAAAATGAGAACAAGCGAAAACAACAAGACCATGAGGAGAGGACAAAATATTAGGATTTTTATTCTTAGACAACAGCCATAGGACTGATGCCAGGAAGAGACAAAGAGTGTAAATTAAACAGGGTTTAACTCATGAGAGCAATTTTAACATATAAAAGGAATGACTGAGGAGATAGTTATAACAGCTGATATTTACTATATGCCAGGTATGTTATTAACTGAGATAGGGAATTAAGAGATCTAATCCTCCTGAGTTTGATATGCTTAGCAGCAGCAACCTCATTTTTCAGATGAGGAAGCTAAATAAAAGTAAGAAACATTAAGTAACTTGCCCAAGATGCCAAAGCTAGTAACTGATTGAACATGATTCAAATCAGGCAGTCTGATTCCAGACCCATAATTTTTTAAGCACACACACTTAAAATAAAAATGCGAAGTTGTATAAGCCAAAATAGGCACAAACTCATGTATGTTCATATAAATAAATGGATGATAAACCCACAGGGATATTATTTATTTTCTGTTGTTAGTTAGCATTGTAGAGGCTAACTTCCAGAAGAAAATAGATATTGCTTTTTGTATATAAGAGCCAAAATACTAGGGAAACTTCATATTTTTCGCCTCAACGGAATTTCCCGCAATTTTTCATTTTCATTTTTATGGTGATAAAATGGGGCCTTCAAAGTCAACGTTCCTTTTTAATTCACAAAATCCAAATAACTTTTTGCTTCTGCATTCAATATCAGAATCAATTTGAATGAACATACCGTACAGCATCTCAATTTTTGAGCTGTTCATCAATTTCTAAAAGTTTCTTGGAAAACATTCACTTATATTTGCCATGGGGCATAAAGTTTTTACAAAGTTCTGACTGCAACTTTCATATATAAAAGGGCGTATAAAGAAATGTTTTAACCATGCTTACAGATTTCTTCCTGGGCCTTTAAGGTATAAAAGGAAACTTTATGTTTCTTTATTGCAGCAATGCTGTCACCCAAGGCCATCTACTACTACTTCATAAATTAATGTCTCAAGATCTGGAATCCCACCTGTTTTTTTTCTTGTCAGTGCCTATGAATTATAGAAGTAATTTTGGATATAAATGTCTCTATCTCGGGGTCCCTGGGTGGCTCAGTGGGTTAAAGCCTCTGCCTTCGGCTCAGGTCACAATCTCAGGGTCCTGGGATTGAGCCCCACATCAGGCTCTCTGCTCAGCGGACAGCCTGCTTCCCCCCCGCCCCCCACTCCCCCGCCTGCCTCTCTGCCTACTTGTGATCTCTCTCTCTGTGTCAAATAAATAAAATCTTTAAAAAAAAAACATATAAAAATTCCTTTGGGAACTTCTTTAAAAAAAAAAAAAGCGAATATTTAACGACTCTCCCTCAAATTAAATTTTAAATTTTTATACTTTAGTTCTCAAACTCAAGAAACCTCTATCTAAAAATTTAAATTTCTGTGTCTTGGTTAACAATGGCAGCAGCAAATATCACCTACAGAATATTAGAGTAACCCCAACAATCTGGGTTGCTGTTTCCATGGAAACAGTCCAAATTAAGAAAACCTAAACAGTAAAATAGTAAAACATAATGTATTTAAAAAAACAGAACCCTTGATTTTCTTTTTCCCTATCAGTTAACTAACATGGCACATAACAGGTACATAAATTAAGCACTAGAAAGTTCATGATTCTCTCAACAAACATTTGCTAGTCATATGCTTCGTAGGCACTGAGGTAGGGGGGAGGGTTACTGTGGAGAGTTAAACAGGCAGTCCCTGCCCTCACAGATCTTAATCTGTACAAAGGTCTTAATTAGCCAGTGACACAAATATATATAAAACAATAAAATACATGATATATCTTTACAGGAGCCTAACAAGGAAGTCCAAAGTAAAGCTTCCCTGGGAATGAGATGCTTTAGCTGATTATTTGAGAAAGGTCAACTGAAAAGTCCTCACAGAGCATGAGGAAAAACCCGGGAAATCTGCAGGGGTGAAAGTACTTCACAAGGTGCTAGGGACAATGTTAAGGATTTGGATGTTTGTTGTACAAACAAAAAGAAGATATTGAAGGGTTCTAAGAAGGACAACGACAAGATGAGATCTGTAATTTCAAAAACTTATTCTGGATATATTGTGAAACAAGAATTAAGGGGAAGTTTGAAAGAATGGAGGGAGTCCAGTTAAAAAACCATGAGAGTACTCTGAGAGAAAAAAGAAAACTTGAGTTAAGATGCTAGCAGTATAAAGGGAGAATTATCATCATGCAGATAAGGACTGAAGAGACTCCCACATTATATTTTGCCGACAAGACAAGGAACCACAAAAGGAAAACGATCTGGAGGGAGGTGGCGTCCTTCATAGCATAACAAAATACATACCTGGTTGTTTCAAAGACACCATAACAGACCCAAAATCAAACCCAAGATCATTTCTACCAAAATTCGGTCCTCCACTGGAGAATGGGCTCACCAGCACTCACCACATAAGCACATATGCCAGAAACGCAGAAGGAACCTTTGATACTGCCCTTTCTCCCTTACATCCCACACCTGTATATAGGTATAAAGTCCTACCAATTATACTCTGCATAATTCTGCTCTGGACTTCCCTCTCCAACTTTTATTTCTTACCACAGTCCTCATCGATTTCACTTCTCTATTCCACAGACTCTCTGCTTGTCCCTTTAAAGTGTCACACCCTGGGGCGCCTGGGTGGTTCAGGTGTTGGGCTTCTGCCTTCAGCTCAAGCCATGATCCCAGGGTCCTGGGATGGAGCCCTACATCAGGCTCCCTGCTCGGCGGGAGGCCTGCTTCTCCCTCTCATTCTCCCCCCACTTGCGTTCCCTCTCTTGCTCTGTCTCTCTCTGTCAAATAAACAAATAAATAAATAAATAAAATCTTTAAAAAAAAAAAAACCCTTAAAAAAAAAATAGTGTCATGCCCTGTTTTGACTCAAGGCCCTTGCAAATGTTCCATCTGCCTATAATATGTAATACTCTTTCCCACTATCCTCTCCTAAATAACTCTGTTTTTTAAAATGTGATGTCTAAAAAAAAAACCAAAAAGGTTCCATATGGCACCCAAGACTAGGACAGATCCCCAAGACTAGGACAAGATTACCTGGTCTTGTAACACCCTTGTGTTTCCCTCTTAGTACTTATCACAGTAACTATTTATCTGTATGATTATTTTACATGTCTCCCCCACCAGAATGGAAGCTGAGTGCTGGGTTCGTGTTCTGTTCAGCATTACAGCCTTGGCACCAAACATACCACCTAGCACACAGGAGAAGATAAAAATTTTTTTAAATCAATCAATTCAAAATTACTGATAAATTACCCAGGATAGATAAAGGAGAGGAAGAATTTAGGCTAGGTTTACATATCTATATGGGAACGGAAAGTGTATTTAACAGGAGTAAGACAATCTTTTCCCTCAAAGAACTTGCAATCTAACCAGCAGACAACCATTATACAAGCAAAATATACATACATAGAGACATAGAAACCTAACTGCAGGATCATTCACTTTGTAAAGAAGCCCCTAAGCAACAGGGCTTATAGATACAAAGTGAATGAGCATCTCTAGATTATTCCAGCTGCAATTGACAGAAAATCTGACTGAAATTGGCACAAGTAAAAAACAAAACAAAACAAAAAAACAAGTCAGGTGACTGGACTTAGTACTCTCTCTCACTCTGCTTCCTCTGGACATGCAGGCTGTATGAACCTGAACTTGGGAAACTTTTTACCACTCTTTCCCTCTTTCCCACCAATTAAAGAAAACAAAAGGCATTATATAAGTAACATGCAATACACTCCCAGAGAAGCTACACAATTTATAGTAATCTATCTAAAGACATTGCCACTTAGTCCCATTTTTTTTCTTTTTGTATGGGGGCGAGGGGCAGAGGGAGAAAGGGAATACAGAGGAGGCTCCGTGCCCAGCGTGGAGCCTGAAATGGGTCTCAATCCCACAACGTCAAGATCATGACCAGCCCAAAACCAAGAATTGGAATCTTAACCAACTGAACCACCCAGGAACCCTCTTTTTGTTAAAAAAAAAAGGGGGGGGGGACTGTGACAATAATCCCAAAGAAAGATAATTGTATTAATGAGCTAGAATTACTTCTCTGTACCCTGACTCCTCAAATAAGGCTATGATTTAGTATAATTAAAAATATAGATAAGTATCACCAAAGCAAAGAGAATCAAAATAAGGTTTATATAACAAATCATGCATGAAAAGCCAGGCCATAAAAAGTTCCATTATCTATTAATATTTTTCCAACAGTTTATTATGAAAATTTTCTAAGTTTAACATTTTTTATAGTGAATGCCTATATCTTACAAGTCTACCATGAACATTTGATATATTTGCTTTATCCCCTATCTACCCATCCTTCCCTCCATCTTAGCTTTTTAGGTCTTTCAGAGTATAATGCAGAAGTCAGTATACTTCTCTCTAAATATTACAGCATGCATATCATTAACTGAAGTTTGATATTTGTTTATATTTTTTCTTTTGAGGTAAATTTAATATCTGTGCATTGTTTAAAGTGTATATTCATTGAGTTTCTGACAAATGCATACATCTACGTAACACAAACCTCTATTAAGATACATAATCATCACCTTAGGAAGTTCCCTCCTGTCCCTTCCCAACCACTACTCTGATTTTTTTTTTTTACCATAATAGTTTTGCTTATTCTAGAATATCGCATAAATGGGAATACAGAGTATATACTCTTGTGTAAGGCTTCTTTTGCTGAGCATCCAAGTTTTGGTATATATTAGCAATTTCTTTTCATCCCTCAGCAGTATCCCACTTTCTCATGCTGCTTATTGGTGGACAATTGGGCTGTTTCCAGCTTTTGGTGATTATGAATAAAAGCTTTCATGAATATTCTTGTACAAATCTTTCTATGAGCATGTGTTTGGGTAAACACTTGAGAGTGGAAGGCTTCAGACCCAAGATAGGTATGTGCTTGGTTTTATTTAAACACACAGTGGGAAGCCTGGGTGGCTCAGCTGGTTAAGCGTCTGACTCTTGGTTTTAGTTCAGGTCATGATCTTCCCATAATCGGGTGGACCCCGATGTCAGTCTCTGTGCTCAGCATGAGTCTGCTTCAATTCTCTCTCCCTTTCTCTCCCACTCACTGTCAGTCAGTCAGTCAGTCATAAATAAATAAATATAAATAAATAAATAAATAAATAAATATTAAAAAAAATAAATAAACATACACACACAGGGACTGCCAGATCTTTCCCAAAGTGGTCATACCATTTTAGGCTCCCACCAAGAATATACAAGTGGTTGCTCCATATCCTTGCCAACATTATATATTGTCAGTCTTTTTAAGGTGTTAGCCATTGTGTTGTAGGTGATTAGTTAACACTTCTTAGCTGCAATAATTTGTGAGATTATTATAGCACAAGAATAACAGAGGTACATAACAAATAGGACAATATTAAGAAAAATTACAATATTATAAATTTTATATAGAACTTTTATATAAACCTTTTCCCACTTTCTAGAAGTCACATGATTGAAAGTATACTTTCTTTTATAAATTTTAATTTTAATGTATTTTTATTTTAATTAATTAAAATTAATTTAATTATTTTATTTAATTCTAGTACTGAACATACAGTGTTAAATTAGCTTTAGGTGTACAATATAATGATTCAACAAATCTATACATTACTCAGTGCTTATTGTGATAGGGTGCTCTTAGTTCCCTTCACCTATTTCACCCATTCCTCTACCCACCTCCCCTTTAGTAACTATAAGTTTGTTCCCTATATTTAAGAGTTTGTTTTTTAGTTTGTCTTTTTTGCTGTTTTGTTTCTTAAGTTCCACATGAACAAAATCATACATTTGTCTTTCTCTGATAGACACATTTCACTTAGCATTATACCTCTAGATCCATCCATGTTGTTGCAAATTACAAGATTTTGTTCTTTTTCTTGGCTGAGTAATATTTCAGTGTGTGTGTGTGTGTGTGTGTGTGTGTGTGTGTGTGTGTGTGTGTATACACACATATATACCACATCTTCTTTATCCATTCATCTATCGATGGACATTTGGGCTGCTTCCATAACTTGGCCATTGTAAATAATGCTGCAATAAACAAAGGGGTCTATATATCTTTTCAAATTAGTGCTTTTGAATTCACTAGAAAATATACTTCCATTCAGTTGTCTTAGGAAACAATTATGCCATCATATATTAGCACTTTTGCTCAGGAAACTGGCATCAAAATACTAACTTTTCTTTCTGTTCATCTCTTATTACTTAATAACTTCAACAATTCATGGCTCACCCAACAATCCATAATTCAGAATTAATATGAATTGAAACACGTTTGTTAAACAGAATATTGCCAAAGTCTCCCTTTAAAACATAACTCCCATTTTCTATTACTAAAAGAAGGTCTTCAACTTTCCCAACATAATTCCATTTTGGAATTGTAGTTAATGTCTTTCAATTAAGTTCTAGGGGGACCAGAACAGCATCAGATACCACCCTTTAAGATAAAAACAAAAACACACCTTGGTACAATCGCATGTTCTGAATTAGCTTGTAAAAACAGCATGACTATCCTAGAAGCAAGAGCAAATCACTACTTGGATATATTAGGACCATTTCCCATCAGGTATGCCTATGTAAGTGATGCCATTAGAGAACTCGGCCTGCGATTATCCCAGTCAGTAAACTGCCACCCACCCGCCGATGACAAACACGAACAAGAGCAGCTTGTGGAATCCACCAGCAGTGCGTGTACAGGTAACCAGCTGCAGAAATGGCCAGATCTCTCTTTTTATGTCCTTGTACCTGCATGTGTATGCCAAGCCGCAGCCAGGGCCGACACAGCTGTTTTTTATTTTCCTTCTACACAAATGCCAGCAGCGGGGCACAAAGTTTTAAGAAATGCTTCCTGACTAGCCCAATGTCACTATACCACACAGGGATAAATAAGCTTTTGTTCAGTGAAAGAAAATGACTACAGCTCAAGTAGCCTCCCACCAGAAACTAGATGTCCAACTGTAATTTTAATACACACGTATCTTATTAGTGCCACTCTGCAAAGCACAGATTTGTTTCTATGTTTTCTGAAATGTTTTCCTTACTAAAAAAAATACATATTTATATAAAAAGAAAAAAAAACCCCACAGCACACAGTTACCTATTTTTGGCATGCTGTGCTATGATACAGGCAAGGAGAGTGAGCAGGGCCAGGAGAGTCACACACGGGCAAAGTCAACTGCGCACACAGTGCAAATGCTATTCAGCTCACGGCTACAATACAGGGCCACCGGAAACTGAGTGTGCTCTGAGGAACGAGTTGTTTCCTCAACTTGGTCTGTCTGCTCTTCATTTCGACAGTCGTCATCCGTATGGCTACAAAAGTATGCATGTGATAGTGCTGCAAGTGAAGGAAAGCATCTCCCTAATTTTAAATAAAATCTTCACTATATAGGCTGAGCACTTTAATGGAAACAGTGGGTAAAGAATAAGAAACAAGTGGGTAAGGAGGAATCAGGGGACGTCCTTGGAGACTATGAAAAATGATCATCAATCTCGCCATAAGTTTCACTGCAGATTAGGAAAACCGTCCAACAATTATAAATGGGGACAAGAACAAACAGGTATATACCTGGTAGAAGGGATTACACATCATATTTTTCTTACCTTTGCTTGTCTGTTTTCCAGATTTTCTAAGTATCTGTTATCTAGTGTTCTACCATTTAAGTACTTTAATAATATAAAAATAAAAAACTCTATTATTCCACAAATAAAACTTTTAAAAAAAAAGAAAAAAGAAAACCAAATACTCCAAGGGTCACTATGAAGAACATTTAAGCTATGAAAATGTTACTCTTTTTTGTAGTTCCCCATTTTCTTATGCTTGCACCTAAAGTGCCATTTTTTAAATCAAATTTTAATGCAGAGGTTGGGGTTGAGAGACAATTTCTTGTCCAAAAACCCCATACAAAATAAATACAGAAACCATGCAGGTAAACGTCTCACTAAGAAACCATCATTATGAAAAAGATTTGATAAAATAAAATAAAATCAGAGTCCTTTTACTGACAGCTCATTACCAAAGTCAAGGTAAATATACTTTTTTAGGTGCCAATCTCTACAAAGAAGCAATTACTATCTCCCAAAAAAAACAAAAGTCCAGGACCAGATGGTATCACTGGTAAATCTACTGAACATTTGAAGAAAAATTAATACCAATCTCCACAACTCTTCCAAAAAACAGAAGAGGATGGAACACTTCCAAACTCATTTTATGAGGCCACTATTACCCTTAGCAAAACCAGACAAGGACACCACAAGAAAAGAAAAATAGAGGACAACATCACCAGTAAACATAGATGCAAAAATCCTCAGCAAAACATTTGCAAACCAAATTAAACAACACGTTGAAAAAAGTATAGATCATGATCAAATGGGATTTATTCTAGGCATGTCAGGATGGTTCAACAAATGAACTGTATAAACAAAATGAAGGGTAAAAATCACCTGATCATCTCAACAGATACAGAAATGCATATGACAATATTTAATATCCATTTATGATAAAAACTCTCAACAAAGGGGATACAGAGAAATTGTACCTCCACATAATAAAGGCCACCCATGATAAGTCCATAGCTAACATCACGCTCAATAATGAAAAGCTGAAAGCTTTTCCCTCTAAAATCAGGAACAAAACAAAGATGCCCATTCTTGACCCTTTATCCAACATAGTATTGAAGTCCTGGCAAGAACAATCTTCCCTGTCACTAAATGCAAATGACACGGTATTTTATACATAAAACCTTAAAGACTCCACCAGAAAACTGTTGGAATAAGCAAAATCAGTAAAGTGACAGGATATAAAATCAATATACAAAGTTCTGTTTTGTTTCCATATACTAATAACAAACTATCAAGGAGACATTAAGAAAACAATCCCATTTATAATTGTATCAGAAAAAATAAAATACCAAGGAATAAATTCAACCAAAAAGATGAAAGCCCAGATACAACTAAAACTATAAGAAATATCTGAATAGAAATTTTTCCAAAGATGACATACAGATGGCGAGACACATGAAAAGATGCTCAACCTCACTAATCATCAGGGAAATGCAAATAAAATACACAATGAGATATTACTTTCCACCTGCTGAATGGCTAGTATCAAAAAGATAAGAAATAACAAGTATTGGCAAGAACGTGGAGAAAAGGGAAGCCCTGTGCACTGTTGGTGGCAATGTAAATTGGTACAGCCACGGTGGAAAACAATATGGAGATTCCTCAAAAAATTAAACATCGAAATATCATATGATCCAGTAATTCTACCTCTGGGTATTTATCTGAAGAAAACAAAAATACTAACTCAAAAATATATATGCACCCCATGTTCACTGCAGTATTGTTTATGATCAAGCCAAGGTATGGAAATAATCTAAGTATTCACTTAAGGATGGATAAAGAAAATGTGTACACACACACACACACACGAATACCATTCAGCCATAAAAAGTATGAAATCTTGCCATTTGCAACAACATGGATGAACCCTGAGGGTATTATGCTAAGTGAAATAAGTCAGACAAAGACAAATACTGTATGATCTCACTTATAAGTCAGCAATCAGCTTCTCTCAGGTTTTAGAATTAAAACCATGATTTCTGTAAAATCATTCAACTGCATTATAACAAAACAATCCTATGAGTTTCTTTTGAAAAATCATCTTTTTTTTTAAGATTTTATTTATTTATTTGACAGAGAAAGAGAGATCACAAGTAGACAGAGAGGCAGGCGGGGGGGGGGGGGGGGAAGCAGTCTCCCTGTGGAGCAGAGAGCCTGATGCAATGCGGGGCTCGATCCCAGGCCCCTGAGATCATGACCTGAGCCGAAGGCAGAGGCTTTAACCCACTGAGCCACCCAGGCGCCCCGAAAAATCATCTTATTATGAGTCCTAGAACAGGACTATGACCTTTTACATGTGAAATCTACCTCTTCTTTTGTCAACTATATGTTTAAACAAAAATGATCTATGAAATGCTCTTCACCAAAAAAAAAAAAAAAAAAAAAAAATGGTTCTATCAGAACTTTAACTTTTCAGAGAAACAACTTAGTAAAGCCTAATGGCTTTTAGATCAAATAAGTATGATTTCCAACCATAGGTAACCACTTACCCTCGTTCCAAATTGTATGTATTATCTCTGAAACTTTCTGAACTCCAGTTCCTCAAACGCAAAGTGGTGACCTCATGGGATTACTGTCACAATTAACAGCTGAATGAAAGCTTAAAGCTCCCAGCAAAGTTGACAGTCAGAGTAGTCACTCAAATGGTAGTTATTATAATGATTAATATTGGCAGTTCTACTATTCTGCCCATTATGTTTCACAGCCAAAGGGAAGGCAGTTTAACGGGGACAAAATTAAAGCCTCCAGGGTGATACACTTAAATTACTGAAAACAATTTACTTTTTTGCCCCTCCAGATCAATATTATGTTCTAATTGAACTCAAGGAAAAGACCACCTTTCCCCTTCCCCTTTTTAGAATAAAATGGATGCACTTAACACTTCTCAAAATGAAAGCTATTCTAAGAGTGCCCACTACAAACATTAATACGGTAAAGGTACAACCTGCAGAATTGAGGAACACAGTAAAATGCACCAAGATATTCCTTTTTTTTTTTTAAAGATTTTATTTATTTATTTGACAGAGAGATAGAGAGCACAAGTAGGGAGAGGGGCAGGCAGAGGCAGGCTCCCCGCTAAGCAGGGAGCCCGACACAGGTCCTGACCCCAGAACCCTAGGATCATGACCTGAGCTGAAGCAGACACCCAACCAAATGAGTCACCCAGGCATCCCCCAAGACATTTCTGATTAGCAAGTAGATCTGTTAAACAATTAATAATTCAGTGTAATTTATACTACAATATTCCCTAATAACCAAGTTATTTAGCAAAATTTAAAATGAACTAAAATAAATTTTCTTCCATGGTTGTACTGTATTTGCCAGATCACAGGAACCTAGTAAAAAAATTATCATTCAAGATGACTAAATTTTTATTACTTTTAGCTATCGCTTTTTTAAAGCTACAAAAGGCTAAAAGGTGCCTGGGTGGCTCAGTGGGTTAAAGCCTCTGCCTTGGGCTCAGGTCATGATCTCAGGGTCCTGGGATCGAGCCCCGCATCGGGCTCTCTGCTCAGCAGGGAGCCTGCTTCCCCGCTCCCTCTGCCTGCCTCTCTGCCTACTTGTGATCTCTGTCAAATAAATAAATAAAATCTTAAAAAAAAAAAAAGCAAAAACAACAGAGTCATGATTTATAGTTTTAGAAAAAGGGCAGATAATCCTTTTTTCTATAATTGTAACCAGCTGAGAAAACCCCTGCCTGGTGCTCAAGAGATAAACACTTTAAGGTAATACAATTACCTTAGTGAGATCAGCAAACAAATTAGAAACTGAATTTCAAAAAGAACACCAAATTAAAACAAATTTTGAGCTAATTTAAATCAAAGTACAGAAGAGTATATACGTATTTATTTATTAGTAGTTTTAATCTGAGGGGCTTGAGCTCAGGACCCTGAGATTGAGACCTGAGCTGAAATCAAGAGCTTAGCAGACTAAGTCACCAAGGCACCCCAAGAACAGTGTTTTAATATATCTGTCCATATAGATACACACAAGTTTAGAAGCACAAAATATGTCTAGAGGGATATACCAAAAACTAACAGCAGTCAACTCCGAAGGGACTGAGTGACTGAGACATAGGGTTGGGAGTGAGGCTTGTTTTTCATAAAATATCTCTTTGTGCAGACTGGCTTTTTAAAAAAAAAAAAAAAAAGTTTGTTTATCGATCTATTTATTGATAAACAAAATATTTTGTTTACTTATTTGAGAGAGGGAGAGAAAGTGAGAGACAGCATGAGAGGGGAGAAAGTCAGAGGGAGAAGCAGACTCCCTGCGGAGCTGGGAGCCCGGTGCGGGACTCGATCCAGGGACTCCGGGATCACGACCTGAGCTAAAGACAGTTGCTTAACCAACTGAGCCACCCAGGCGCTCCTGTTTATTTTTAAGAGATCTCTACACCCAGTGTAGAACTCAAACTCGCAGCCCAAGATCAAGAGTCGGATGCTCTTCCAACGGAGCCAGCCAGGTGCCCCCGTGCAGACTGACTTCAATGTGTATGGAAGTATACCACGGCAGGAGCACGTACTAAAGAAAATAAAGTAGAACACGGCCAACTTGGCTATGATTATACATGACTAAGATTAAAAAGCAAAGTAAGCCAACAAGACACTGTCATCAAAAGTAACAATATTATGGAGTACTAAAAAAGAAGTGTTGTGCCCAAGATGCTTTTTCCTCATTGTCTCATCTCTGTGTTTTAAAAAGAAGTAAAACACAAGCCTAAATATTAAGTATCGTATTTATCTGCAAACTGAGTGCATACCGTAAAAACGGGAGAAATGCAGTTACCACATAGTAAAAATATAAGAATTTTGTTGCAAGACACATACACAGTTCATACCTATTCTAGTCAAGCTCATTGAAATGTCCGGTGTTATAACACACTTCAAAGAATCAAGTTAACATACAACTGTAATAACACCCACAAAGACAGGCACATCTGTGTTTTCTTGTACTCACTTCCACTCCTGCTGCTTAAGGGAAATCTGCTGTTGCATTCTTTGTTTCTAAAAATGCACCACAACGTCAACTGATGAGTCATGAGTCACACTCCAAATTCTTATGCACCAAAGAAGGCAGGGCACAAAAGTCTGAGACATCAATTGTAAAGATGTTTAATCAGCTAAGTTACAAATCAAGAGGTCTTTATAAGGTGACAAAGATGACAGTTTTTGGAAGAGATAGGAGAAACTTGACAATAAAGCCTCAAATTCTGTAAGGATTATAAAATCATTTGCCCTTGTTCCCTCCTAATCACTGGTGGGGTTTGTTTTTGTTGACTCAGAACATCCGAATAGTAAGTACTGCTGAGATACTGACAGGTACAAACTCTACAAACTCTCAGCTTCATGAAAAGGCATTATCTGAGAAAAGATTTGCCAGATGCCTTGCTTCTGCTCTAAATTCCTTCCTACTTTTGCTGGTGAGCAATTTCACTGAGGAAGAAACCTCCAGGAAAGGATAAGGCAAAGGGCAGGAACCAGAGATGCCAGTATTTGTTTCTCTTTGGCGGTATTAATTAAAAGTTTTCCTGGTGAAGACGACAAACCAATGGCTGAAAGGAAATGTGAGGACCAGCTGTAGATTTTAGTCACCAGTGTAACAGACTATTAAGATCTGACCGTATCATCTTATTTTCTTCCTCGCATGTCATTATCCTTTACATTAATTTGCTTACCTGCTCGTTGTTTCTCTCTCTTTCCTGCCCCACAGCATGTAAACTCCTTAAGAACAGGGATCCCCCGTGTCTTGTTCACTGCTATATTGTTGCCATCTAGAACAGCGCCTGGCACATAACAGGCATTCAATAACCAGCAGTGTCGGGGGCGGGCAGAATACATGATTCTTACTTAACTCTCTCAGGCGCTGCACAATCACAGATACGCTGAAATTCTTTTTCACTGGAGACTACTCTTTATCTATAATGTATAATAATAATAATAATAATACTGACTACTGCCTTGCCATAAGATTGTATGCCTAAGTTTTCCTATTTAAATATATTTGTATCAAAATATAGTAATTTGTATCAAAGTATAGTAATCAAAATCAAAATATCATGTTTGTATCAAAATATGTAATATCAAAAAATACTACCTGATTAGTCTCATTTTCTGAGAATAAGAACTTTAATAATTCACTTTCATATCCCAAATATCTAGAATGTACACAAGTACAGAGCAGATGTTCAAACATTTTAATACATGATTTTAAAAGAATTTTAACTGGTGGCATTCTTAGCCATTTTCTAGTTTCTTTGCATAATTTAGGATTTCCTAAATTTTCTACACCTAGCATTCTTATAATAAAAAAATACAGTGTTAGAAGAAAAAAAGGAAACCACTGTACCCTTATGCCCCAATGTTCTTGATAATATACGCAACAAGGCAAATGAAACAGATGTACTGTTTGCTTCCCAGGAGTTATCAGAAAAATATTCTCTAAAAAAGAAATACTACTATTTTAAAATGAATTAGAAATATTATTTTTAAGAACATTAAGCTTTATCTTCCAGTAAGATATCCTTTCATAAACCCTAGTATACTTCAAGAATAATTTCTTTGTTTTTTATTAACAGAACTATTTTCTTTTGGTTCAAGTAACCAAAAGACGAATTTTTTTATGGAGACATAAGGAATGTTGTACTATGAATAAACATTTTAAGAACTACTTAAATAGTTTGCTTTCTCCAGCATTAAGTTTGATTTATTATGCCTCTAATTAACCTAAACTACACATAAAGAAAATACAGTTACACTGTCACATTTAGAAAGACTAAAATCATACTGAACTTCATAACACACAGACCCTCTACAATAAAAAAAAAATTAGCACAATATACATTAGTTGAATGTTAATATTGATGTTTAATACATTTTATCATCCTTCTGTATCCTACGAAATGAAATTACTGAAACTTTCAGTCCTTTCTGTAAATAGCTACCATACTATTTAAAAAAACTCCAGACTCACAGAATAAATCTTGAAGCCTTTCTTAATGTTATTATATGCCTTTCAAAGGTAGAAAAATCATTCAAATGTGTTGACAAATGACAAATATACCAGGAAAAAGAAAAGGTCAGAAACCTAGAAAAATTATTTTTAATTTTTTAACAAACTCTGAAATTAGTCTATTCAAGTCTCAATGTATCTCATCTATAATGAATGCACAAAGCCTAAAATTAGAGAAATTAATGAGGTTAATAAATATTTCATATGAGGTCTAATTGCTATAGAGACTTTTGAATTCTTATTAAACGGCCATGACAGAACAGATTTAAAATGTATGCTCAGCAACTGCACATGCATTACACATTTGTAATAAAGAGGCACACAGTGCAATCACCTGCACTGTTACACTTGGCTTCTTCTCATTTTATGTTGTAGCTTTGCCTAGCCCTAGACTACTGATTGTTTCCATACTGGTGTCTCACAACTATAAGAAACAAGAAGAACACAGAAACTCACACTAGAATATGTTAGTAAGTACCATTTGAGAACTGTGTCCTAGCTAATTACTGTCACCAGTCCCCCCAAATTAAAACTATTCCAGATATTTCAGACTTTTTCTCTTCTTTCCAAAAGCAAAGTCTCAGAAATATGTTCAAAATATTTTGTTTGGACCCTTATCTTATACCATATTCAAACACTGACTTAGGCAGATTAAAGAACTAAAAGTACAAAACTTATTGAAGTAAACAAGGGGTAAGCTTCATGACATTGGATTTGGCAAGGATTTTTTTTTGGCAAGGATTTCTTGAATACAACACCCAAATTATAAGCAACATAAATAAACAACAGAATGCACCATCACATATATTACATTGAAAGATACAAAGAAGGGAAAAAGCAACTTAAAGGACAGGTGAAATATCTGCAAATAATATACTTGATAAATGGTCAATAACTAGAATATATAAAGAATTTCCTAACAAAAATCAAATAGTCCAACTATAAAATGGACTAGTACTTGAATAGACATTTCTCCAAACATGATCTACAAATGGCCAACAAACATAAGAAGATGCTCAACATCACTAATGATCAGAGAAATGCAAATCAAAAGCATGAGTTATCACTTCATATCCATTAGGATGGCTTCAATCAAAAGCTATAAGCAAAAAAATAGAATAACAAGTGTTGGTGAGGATGTGGAGAAATCGGAACCCTTGTACGCCACTGGTGAGATGGTAAAATGGTGCAGCCTCTACAGAGAACAGTATTAGGGTTCTAAAGAAATTAAAAACAGAATGGTCATATGCTCCAGCAATCCCACTTTTGGTATTTAAAAAACTAGAATCCAAAAGAATCAAAAGCAGGGTGTCAAAAAGATAATTGTACATCCACGTTCATTGCAGCACTATTCGTAACAGCCAAGAGGTAGAGGCAACCCAAATGCCCATCAACAGATGAAGGAATAAGCAAATACATGGTATATACATACAATGAAATATTATTAAGCCTTAAAAAGGAAGAAATCCTGTCACATACAATAACATGGATGAACCTTCAGGTCATTATAGTAGTGAAATCAACCAGTTATAAAAAGACAAATGCTGGATGATTCTACTTATATGAGGCACCTGAAGTAATCAAACCCATAGAAACCAGGCCCTAAAAAAAAAAAAAAAAAAAAAGAAACCAGGCCCTAAGGGAAGGGGGACACGGTGAGCTTTATTTAGTGGGTACAGTCTTCATTTTGCAAGATGAAAAAGTTCTGGACATCTGTTGTACAATAATATGAATATATTCATAACACTATTCAACTGTATACTTAAAAATGGTTAAGATGATAAATTTTATGTTTTATATTTTTTACAATAAAAATTGAAGCAGTGTAAAATATTTTTGTTAAATTATTTTGGTAAGATTCTTTTTACTTTAACCACTGAATATTTAGTGTCTGCACTGAGATATGCTATTAAGTGTAAAATATAACCAGATTCCAAATACTTAATAGGAAAAAAAAGTCAAATACCTGACTTTTATGTTGACTACATGTTAATACATTTTAATATTTTGCTTTAAATAAAATATAATGTTAAACTAAAAAAACGACTGTGTTACTCTAAGAAGAATAACTAGAGGGGAATGTAGGGTCAGTGGAGCTTTGTTTTTAAAGGTTTAAGACTGGAGCATATTTAGGCTGGTACAGAAAAGCCAGCGAGGGGAAGAGATTAAACACAGATGGGAGGTAACTAACAAAAGCCTCCCCTGAGAGAGACTTTGAAGGATGGGGATCAAGAGCACTGTGTGGAAAAGCTAGCCTTCCACAGATCTGAAACTTATAAGCCAGGAAGGGCAGGGACAGAAATCTGAGAAATCAAACCAGATCATCATTAAGTGGCCAGATTACTTAACAGACTGTAGAAGTGGGGCTTGGACAAAAGGGTTTGTCAGTGACAAAGGTCTGGAATAACCCATGAGTGATGAAGACCAAGTTCCTTATTTAGGGCCAATAAGGCTTTTACAATCTGGCCCTGCCTTCCTCCCTGGCCTCATCCCAGGTTTCTCTGACCCAGCTCCCTCATCCATCCTCTCACCCTCCTTCAAAGGGCCATCCACCCGACTGCTTCTTAATTAATAAATAAATAAATAAATAAATAAATAAATAAATAAATTATTTATTTATTTATTTATTTATTTATTTAACAGAGAGAGAGCACACAGGCAGGGGAGCCAGCGGCTGGCAGAGGGAGAGGGACCCCTGCTGAGCAGGGAGCCTTATGGAGGGTACAATCCCAGGGTCCTGGGATCATGACCAAAGCCTAAGGCAGGTGCTTAACGGACAGAGCCATCCAGGCGCCCCCCACGACTGCTTCTTTTGAGGAGAGTTTACCTGTGTCAACACCTACTCAGCCAGGTATCTGTTCAAAGACAACTTCCTCAGGGAAGGTTTCAGGAACACAGAGCTGCCCAGAGACTCGTTCCCCTCACCAGTGCTACCTAATAGAAATAGGGTATGCACCACATAGGTCATTTTAAGTGTGAAAAAAAAAAAGTGAGTTATTTTTAATATTTCATTTAACTCAATATACCCAGAATTTATCATCTTATTTCAACATGTAAATAAACATAAAAATTATTGAGATATTTTACCTTACGCTGATCCTAAATCTTCAGAATCTGGTGTGTACTTCACACTTAGAGCACATCTCAATTCAAACAAGCCTCATTTCCGGGCACCTGGGTGGCTCAGTCAATGAAGTGTCTGACTCCTGGTTTCAGCTCATGGTCTCGGGGTCATGGGATTGAGCCTCAAGTTGAGCCCCCGTCCAGCCCTGAGTTGGGCTCCATGTTCCGCATGATGGCTGCTTGAGATTCTCTCTCTCTCCTTCTCCTTCTGCCCCTCCGCTGTGTGCACTCTCCCTCTCTCAAATAAATAGATCAGTAAGATCTTAAAAAAAGACTAGCCTCATTTCAACAGCCTCATGTATGACGACAGTATCAGATCACATAACGCTATACTGTTTTTCCAGAGCACTTTGTTACTCTACTGTGGGCTATTATTTGATGAATGTCTCTCTCCCCCGAAAGTAAGCTCTATGAGGATACCCCAGTGTTCCTAGCACAGTGTCAGCAGCACTCAGTGGGTGCCAAATAAACATAACTGACTGGGGGAAATGGTAGGGAGGGGTTGTTTGAGAGACAATTACCTGCCCTTTCGTTGGTGTTACCAAAGCAACTCGGGGAGAGAAGGCAGTGTTAATCAGAACAGGGACATGATCTGGCAGACACAGCACAAAAATAAGTTCAAGAGAGGCAGAGGGGCCGGTGAAGGCATATTCCAGGTACTTAACAACGGCTTCCAAACTGGAGAGGGAAGAAGACCTCAGGCCAACAGATGTTAATACAACAGGGAAGGGGAGGTGGGGCGGCGAGCCGTCTCTGTCAAGAGGAAGGGCACCGTAATAGAAAGAGTGGGTGTGAGAAGGCGGGAAGGACAGGATAGGAAGCTGTGCTCAGAGAACTGGGTACACAAATTTAGGATTTCTGCTGTGAAAAATTTGGAGGAATGTTAAAATATACTGGAAGTGAAGATCACTGGAGGTGAGCAAAGGTACTCGAAGGGAAAGGCATTAGTCACCCTGCTTGGAATGACTAACTCTTTGACTGAATGTCTTTTAAGATTTTAAGCTGTACAAAGGCGGGGACAATCTTTCGTGGGCCATACAGCCCAGTGTTGATCACATCAAGTATGCTTACGTGAATACAATTCAAAGTCAAAGTTCAAACATTAAAATCATGTGGAAGAAAAGTGGCAATGGTCACAATAATGAAGATATAAGTGAAGGACTCCAATTTATTTGTTCCATATTTATGTAGTTTGATTGAACAGTATTAAGAATTCTGAATGATGGATCAATTTTTCAGATTGGTAGCCAAACTTAATTTGTGGGGGGGGAGGGGGGGAATGGGAGAGTGGAGGAAAGGGTATAAATATTTCCCAGACTTATTTTACTTTTATCTATAGAATAAAGTAAGCGCCAACAGTACCTTTAGAAGCTTTATTATAGCCAGGGACACCTTATTTTTCCAAGAGATACAGGTCCTCATAACTTGGTTATAAACATTTTTTACAACGGCTCCTATTATACACTTGAGGGTAATTTGTTATTTAAAAGAACTCTATGGGGTGGCTCAGTGGGTTAAGCCTCTGCCTTCGGCTCAAGTCATGATCCTGGGGTTCTGGGATCAAGCCCCGTATCGGGCTCTCTGCTCAGCAGGAAGCCTGCTTCCCCCTCTCTCTCTGCCTGCCTCTCTGCCTACTTGTGATCTATCTCTCTCTCTCTGTCAAAAAATAAATAAATCTTTAAATAAATAAATAAATAAAAGAACTCTAAGATACTCTTTCAACAAAGAGGAAAAAATTAAAACCTCATTTGTTTTATGTATGGAAATGGTATGCTTTTTAAATGGACACATGACTGTTCACAACATATTTATGTATATATATATATGCGCACATATATACTTGTGTGTATATTGTATATAGTTTTACCTGATCATTGCCTATTTCCTGCATTTTTTTCTATTTCTCATACCCAGTCCAATTTTGAGAAAAAATAATTTTCCCCCAAATAATTTCTCTACTGAGGGATTCTGATTGTCAGAAGTCATACTAGCAAACCTGAAGGCTGGAAAGATAAAGGTGTAAGCTAAGCTTAAACTCTCTCTGCCCAAAAGACTTCTACTAATTTTTCAGCTTTTTTATCAAGCAAGACTTGCAGAGTTTTGCTAATAACCAAGGGAGGACAAAGTTATGACACAGCTATTGTCTGCTCAATTCTGAAGCCTACGTAAGTCTGTTCCTCCCTACCACACCCCTCACAACTATCAAAGGAAAATGTGAAAAAGGAGGGAACCATGTAAATAATTACAGCCGTAGGTACTGCAGTCACTGAATTGGAAGAGCCATAAATTCTATTACAGTTGCTATATCTTCCCGTGGTACACGAAGTGTTTTAAGATTTCTTGCTGGCTCAATTCTCTTTGGTTTTCCCTCTGACCAATGACTGTTTCAAGAATTCAGAGAAATCTGTGAGCCAAGACAGATCAAAGCCAAGAGATCCATTTCATTCATTCGTGCATACATTACTATTTCTAATTCTAAGCACTTGGGGTTGTTCAGTTAGCAAAACTGCTATGATCCCTGCTCACCTGAACAGATTTATTTGTTTTAAAGGACAGATCCTACAATATCTGCCTCTTTAAAAGCGTACTAACCAGATGTCAGTTTATTATCATGATGTATATCATGAGCACTTGCTTTTTAAGAAATTTCCCTCAAATTTTCATTAGACTAATACACAAACTAGCCATTTCTAACAACTCCAACCAACCAAAAACTTACATAATCACAGATTTTTCTACTGTTTTGTACTTTCTGAGGAAGAGATATAGGAGAAGAAAACTAAAAGGGATTTTCTCTGTAAATCTCCAGGCCCCATAACAGGGTCATTTTAGGCCTGGCTGAGTCTTCTACAACCTTAATTCAATATGCAACATTTGTCTGTGTATACACACACACACACGTATATGTGTACATATATCTTGCATATCAAATCATACATATTACATACACATATATACATACATGTCTCTTTTTTTCAACGAACACTGCTTCCTGAGTGGAACCTTCGAAACAAGATTTTGATTCTTCTAGAAATCTTGTTGGATTTAGGATATAGGAAGGTGGGCCTGGAGTGAATTTTAGCCCCATAAGCATGGATCAGTTAAATGACACTGCGTAATAAAAAATAATTTAATTGTGGGGGCAACTGGAAAGGAAAAAAAGAAGGGGGGAGATGGGCACAGAGTCAACCAAATTATGAACCCGGAGCTCCTCTGTGATGGTGACCAAAATGCATTTTAAGGATAAAGATGCCTAACACTCAACATGAACACTCATGCCACTGTTACATTACAAATCTCTCCTTTGCCTCCCCTTTCCTCAAACCTTCCAAAATGCTAATCACAGGGGCACGTGGGTGGCTTAGTTGGTTGACTGTCTGCCTTTGGCTTGGGTCATGATCCAAGGGACCTGGGATCGAGCCCCGCATTGGGCTTCCTCTTCTCCCTCAGCCCCTGCCCTTTCCCCTTCTTGTGTGCATGCGCTCTTTCTCTCTCTTTCGCTTTCCCTCAAATAAAATCTTAAAAAAAAAAAACAAAAAAAACAACTAACCACACCCACAGAGGCTTTATGCGAACTCTTTATTTTCTCTTTTCTGTTTTTTCCCAGCTCCTGCCCAGCACATCTATCCAACATCTTCATCCCAGAAATCTCAACCATTTCATTAGCATTTCACTGGATTGGTCCAAAGCTAATTATCTGCTCTTCCCCCATTTCTACCTTCAGTTGCTTTTAATCACTCCTTTTCCTATCTTCCAACATTCTACTAGCTCATTAATGTCATCATTACTAAAGGAACAACTAATATTTACCAAGTACTTGTAACATGCTAGGTACTCTGCCAAGGGCATTTTATGTGCAATTTCATTTGATCCTTAAACCCTCCCTAGACAGGTACTATGATCATCTCCTAAGCATTAGGAAACCAAAGTTCAGGATGGTAATAATATGGGTAAGCAATGGAATCCAACTTTTGCACTGACTTAACAGCCAGTTTAACCAATACACTCCAATGCCTCAAGTCAAAAAACCTAGGAATCATCCATTAATCATATCTAGTCACTTACCTAGTCTAACCAAATAGACCTCCTCAATGTCACATCTGCTCTACCTCTGCTGCCTTCACACAGTATAACAAGGGTCTAGCAAGTCCTCGCTGTATGTCAAGCACTATTCTTTTTTTTTTTTATTTATTTATCTGAGAAAGAGAGAGAGAGCCCACATGAGCGAGATGGGGGAGGGTTTGCAAAGAGAGAGAGAATCCTCAAGCAGACTCCCCATTGAGCACAGAGCCTGCCCCTGGGCTCCATCCTAGGACCCTGAGCAGAAACCCAGAGTCTGATGCTTAACCAACTGAGCCACCCAGGTGCCCCATGACATCCTATTTAAAGTTAGCAGCTTTGGGGATGACTGGGTGGCACAGTTGGTTGAGCACCTGGCTCTTGGTTTTGGCTCAGGTCATGATCTCAGGGTTATGAGATCTAGCCCAGCGCAAGCCTCCCTGCTCTGCTTCAAGTGGGCTTGGGATTCTCTCTCTCTCTCTCTCACCCTCTCCCTCCCCTACTTGCCCCCCATTCACCCTCTCCCTCTCTAAAATAAATCAATAAAATTTTTTTAAATCAAAATAAAATAAAATTAGCAGCTTTGTATCACTAAGTAGATAAAGTCCAATTTTCTTCATTTGGAATGCAAAATCCTCCATGTTCCTGTTCAAGTCAGTTGAACAAGCATCTGAGTGCCTACTGTAATCAAGGCAAAGTGCTAAGTGCTCTGAAATGAGTAATACACAAACCCCTGAGTACTATTCCAACCCCAAATAATACGCCCCTCAGCCAGAGTAAGGCGGTATGGATCTCAAAACGCAACACCCTACATGTTAGTCCCTTTGCCTAGAATGTACTGCGAAAATTCCACAGCATTTTGAAGTGCCTAGATGAGGTCCTCCCTAGCAAACTCCAGGCAGAAATGCTCCCTTTTCTAAGTCCCCACAGCACTTTATTCAAATTACTTGCAGGTAGCTAATGGAACAGGTATGGATCAGCTTCCAAATAAGACTATGATCACCTTGGGGAAAGAATTGATCCTTGCCATCCATGCCTGGCACGCAGCAGGCAGTAGGCACTCTATTACATGCTGAATAAATAAATAATGAAAATTTTCTAACTTGATGGGCAGAAGAGAGAAACAAGTTACAGAATTAGTAATGTTAACACACAAGCGGGCCAAATTAAAAGTAGTGTTATTGTACTTTGGTTCTGATTTGGCCTACATTTTACCCCTCTGGGAAAACTCACATGTGGGACTTGGACAAGCTAAAAAGGCAAAACTTTGTTTTTCATGGCCCCACAAAGCTGTGACGGGCCCAAAAGGATACTAGATCAAACAAAGTCCATTTTCTAAAGGGCTGTGGAGATGGGAATCAAATCTGTCAGAGAAAATAAAATTGATCTACTGAGATCCAACTTCATCAGCACTGTGTCACACTACATGCAAGGTAAAAAAAAAAAAAAGAGAGAGAGAGAGAGAAATAAAAAAATCTGTCCTGGGAGGAAAGCCAATTGACAAATAAGTACTACTGCTGCAAGAACGTGAAATCCTTAAAGTGAAGGCAGTTCCTATAAACCTGAGCTCGCCACTGTTTCCTCCTGCCACTGCTTTACACTCAACTTCGTTTCTGGTTTCTGTGATTTAGAGAGAAACATCTATACAGTGAAGCCCATGCCTCCGTGTACTGTAGCTCCTAGTAGAGAAGAACGTCTGGATTCCTAACCTGAACTGCAAACTGAAATATCAGAAGAAACATTACCTATGTCAAAAGTCCTTGTCCGAAACATATGGCATAAAGCTTTGAAAGCGACTGAGGTCTTTCCTGAATGGTGCTTTGTGTGCTTCCAAGCCGAGATCCGGATTTTGAAATCGCCCCCTTGAAGACCTGAGCTCTCCCACCTCTCCAGCCTCAAGGGAAAGGTGAGAATTCATAGGCAACAGGCTGGGGCGGTGGGTTATCGTCCTACTCCTTTCCCGGAGAACAAGATCCGAGGTGAGGCAGCTAGTGCCCCTCTCCTTTACAACATACACACAGGAAATAAGAAACTCATCCCCACCTCTCCCCTCCTGGAAAAAGCGAACGACGCAAAGGGCAGCAACACTGTGGCCAGAACCACCAAATGGTAACCGCCGGAGCCCTCCCGCCTCTCCCAGGCGCCTGGCCGGCGGCGGGCACCGGGCTCAGGACAGCCGGTCCCTCCCTCCCCGCACCGGCGCGGCCGGCCCCACAGCGGGTCCGGGTCTACGTCCGCCACGGCCCGGGCGAGCGAGGAGCAGAGCCGCGGAGGTCGGCCGCCTCCCCCCGGCGCGGCGCTGCCCCACACCCCGCCGACG
>CM053605.1:103463916-103513069 GCA_028646535.1 Procyon lotor
GGCGGGGTCAGGGGTACCTGGGAACAAAGGTGAGAGGGAGGTTCCGCAGGTGAGGAGGTTTAAGCCGAAAGGGTAAAAGGAAAAGAAAGTCCAGAGCAAGGGAGAATGTACGTATTACAGGTGTAGGGGTTGGGGAAGATCCTAGGAGAGAAAGGACGGGGGGGGGTGGGCAGGAGGGAGAAGAGCAGTTTCCTTCCAAAGTCTCGCTCCTCCCCATAAAGATAAAAACGAAGGCTTATTTTGACCCATTTGAGTCCTGCAGCTGCAAGATCCTGGATGACAAACACAATCTGAAATTAAACCTTTTAAGTTGTGAAATTCATCAAGGTGTACTGATCAACTATAGTTTAAACTTGTCATCCCCCGAACACCACCGCCCCGCCCCCGCCAGGCTTGGGGTCCCTCCAGGGAGTAACACCGTGCCCCAGGGGTCAAGCAGCCTGTCTAAAAGAGGCCTGATTCCGCCCTAAGAAGGAAGGTGATTTGGGGGCTGCAGGTAAAGCCCCGCCCCCTTCGCCATCACCTGGTGGAAGGTGCCAAGGGCTGAACCCAAGCGCCCACAGGCGGGTCTCGGTCTCGAGGTGGGACCGACCCCACCTGTCCCCGCTAGCTCAGCGGACAGACTGGCCCCGGGAGCTCAAGGTGAGCAACTCCGGCCGGGCCACCGCCCTCCTCGCGCCTGGAGCCTGGCCTGTGGGCGGGGCCTCCGGGCGGAACGACACGCCCCGCCCAGCGGCTGGGCCTCGCCGCGCCGCTGCGGCTCCTCCTCCTTCCTTCCGTCCTCGGCTCCTTCCGTCTGTTGTTCCTTCCTTCCTGCTTCGCCTGCACGTTTCGCGGTATGGGTTAGCGCCTCCGATCCGCCAGCACCACCTGAGGATCCCGGAAGCCGTCCCCGCGATGGAAGAGGACCAGGAGCTGGAGAGGTAACGGCCGTGGAGGCGGGTGGGCGGTGGGCGGTGGGGGCGGGCGGGAGGAGCAGGCCGCGCCCTGCGCCGGGAGCGGGTGGCCGAGGGGCAGGTGGCCGATCGGGGCCTCCGTCTCCGCGGCGCGGCCCGGCAGCGAGGGCCTGCCTGGGAGGACGGGAGGAGAGAGAAGTGGGCGCCTGAGCGGGGAGAAGGGGCCCCGCCTGGGAAGGGAGGGGAGGACACATGGATGTATTTGAGTAGAGGCGCCTCCGTACAAGTAGGTGTCCTGGAGGGAGCACAAGTTACAAGGCCAGAGTGAAGTCCCTAAACCGCCCACCGGAGTTAGAACAGCAGGAGTAAATAAAACTAACGTAAGACCACGCACCAGGCCTCCGTTCGCCGAGTGCTGGTATTGGTGCGTTCTGTCAGGCCTAAGCCCCTGTAACTGTGGCCCAACTTACTCTGTAGACGTATAGTAAAGCCACTCTGTGCGCTCAGCTCTTTCTCCCTCCTGCTTGATTGACACTTTCCAGAATTTCCATTCTAATTTATCTCCTGCAAATGGAAACCATAGTGGGGCCTGCACGACGGTGATCTGCAGTCCCAATTTTTAAGATCTGTGTTTTTTGTATGCCTTTAAATACCCTTTCATTCTCTAGCAGAGCCCACCCTATCCCAGTTCTATCCCTTTCTTGTGATTCTGCCAAAAGAATATTTTAGCAAACATTTAAGTTTGTGCCCTTGTGGCCATGTGGACGGTCAGATGGAGTAGGGAGAAACTGGAGGCAATAATTAAATATTTGTTGATAGAATATCGGAGGCAGGAAATAAGGGGCTAACACAAATAAATAATTCTATGGAATTGGAGTGCATTAGAGTATTTTGTTGCAATTGTGATACAGTAAGTGAAAAAACTAGTTACAAAACCATATTCAGTATGATCTCATTTTTATAAAAAATATGTGTGTAGAAAAATATCTGGATTGAAGACCTCAATGGCTGAAGGCGAGAGGAAGACAGCCCTGGAAATGGTCCAGGCAGCTGGAACAGATAGACACTGTGTGACATTTGTTTTGCACGAGGAGGACCATACCCTAGGAAATTCTCTTCGTTACATGATCATGAAGAACCCGGAAGTGGAATTTTGTGGTTACACTACAACCCATCCTTCAGAGAGCAAAATTAATTTGCGCATTCAGACTCGAGGTGCTCTTCCAGCTGTTGAGCCATTTCAGAGAGGCTTGAATGAGCTCATGAATGTCTGCCAACATGTGCTGGACAAGTTTGAGGCCAGCATAAAGGAATATAAGGATCAAAAAGCAAGCAGAAATGAATCCACATTCTAGTCTCTTATGCACTACACGGGGAGGACTATCCTCTAGGATATTCTCTTCGTGATCTTGCAAAACCCAGAAGTAGAAGTTTGTGATCACAACAGGATCTGTCCTTCAGAAAGGCGTGCTTCTAGCTATGACCTATTACAGCTGTCGGAATCCCCACAAGAACCTTTGTACTCATCTAATAAATTCCCTCTTTTATTTAAACTAATTTGAGTGGTTTCTGTTGCTTCATCTGAAAGATTGACTGTGTCAGGGGTTTTTTTGTTTGTTTGTTTTTCTTTTAATTGAGCCAAGAGTGAAAGTAAGAAAGCTAGCAGAAAATTAGAGGCCTAGACAAGGGCTTTGATCAAGGGAATTCAAAAGAATACGCATTCATGGCTGTGATTGGGGGAGAGGGAGCGATGCAATAGAGCAAGACCCCAGATAGACTGTGGTTGGTTTCAAAAAGAAAGAATGGTGGAAGTGGGAGGAGGACTTAGCTTCTTGCTAGATAATTTTTGGTAAATCATGAGAGAATTGCGTCTTTTGCTATGACTGGTAGGTTGGGCAAGGGTGGGGAATAATTAGAAAGAATCGTGAGAATTCTCATTTCACAAGAGAGTTAGGTAGGATCTAGCTCCATCTTTGTAGTAGCATATTACAGGATAGATGCCAGTTTACTGCTTTAATTTCAGGACACTCATAAAATATTTTGCCAGAAAGGACCTAAGTAGGTCAAGAGAGTTTATATTATAAAAGAGAAAACTGGCATGACCAGGTAACATCTTCAGTCCTTAAATGGGTATCTAAGTATAGCTCAGGGTTACAATAATGATGGGGAGAAGGAAATTTCCATGTTGGGAAATGATTTTTTTAAACTTAAAATATTAGTGAACCACTTCTGAGCTACCCTGTTAATCTCAACAGCCTTGTCTCATATCTGTTCTTCCCCAACTTGACTCTTAATTCACCCTAAATCTCTTGTCAGCCTTTGAACCTGAGCATCCAACCCCCAGCACTCTGTGCTTTGGGGCCTTTGTTTTTGCTGTTCCATATTTCTGGAACACCCTTACTCTGCTATGCCCTAGGGTAGGTTAGAACTTATAGGTCAGGCTCCCACCCTAGTTTGGGCACTTGAATGTGCTTTCATTTTACTCATTTCATTTACTTTCATTTTACTTGGACTTACTATGCTATTGGTAGTGCTTATATTGTCTACCCGCTATACTGACTTGCAGCACGATGCCTGATAGGTAGTAGACAATTAGAAAATACTAGCTAAATCCATGTTGGTAGTTATGGCATGTAACCTTTTATTCACTCCATTCAGACCTCTTTCTACTAGTTTGGCCTAGAACCTACATTTTCTACACTCAACTTCTTCTGATAAATATATTTCTGTATTTATTGAGTGCTTGGTGTTTACCAGGCCCTGGAATGGAACAGTATTGGATGAGACACAGATCTTGTTCTCCTAGAGCAGCATACATTACAGTAGGAGTGAATTTTTTTTTTTTTTTTTTTTTTGAAACTTGTAATTCTGTGAAAACAGATACAGGATCAAGGTAGAAAACATGAAAGGAGAATCACCTTTTGGTATGGAAGTCAGGGAAGCTCTTGCAAAGATTACAGGAAAAAGGAGAACGGGTTTTGGTGGAATAGCTGTGCAAAGGTCTTGAGGCAGAAACCTGGTGGTCTGAGGATTTAAAGATACTGAGAGATTTGCGTATCTGTAGCATGGTAAACAAGGAGAAGGGCGTAGGCTTTGGATTTGGTGGGAAGAAGAGTTGATGGCAAGGGGTTTGAATTTTAAGTACAGTGGGAATGACATCTGAATACTTGGAGTACAGTGGAGGGATGGATGAATTTGAGAGGAGCTCTAAAAGTGTCATTGGCCTTGAAGGGCAGCAAGCTAGTGATGGACAAAAGAAGGTCGATTTGGAATATATTTTAGAACTGAATTGGTACAGAATTGGTAGACCTCAGGAGTTGGATGTGGAACGTGGGGAAACATGGCTCCCACTTAGGTTTGGGGCCCAGGTACTGGAATAGGAAGCTTAAGGGGAAAAAATAGGTTGGAAAGTGGAAAAGGTAACTGGGATCAAAAGTTCCATTTTGAATGTGGTAGACCGCAGATATGTGAGTTGGAGGCCATGAAAAACATCTACGTTACAGGGAAGCTTTTGTGAGTTCTTGCCATCAAGATGGTGTAAATCCATAGAAATGAGTATGGTAAAAGAAGTAGGCCCAAGACCGAGCCCTGGGCAAGCTCGGCATTAAAGATTGGGTATAAAAGTAGCAACCAGAGAGGTGTAGAAAGTAGAGTTGTGGAAAAGCCAGTGCTTTCAGAGAGGGAAAAAAGATGTTGAATGAGACGCAAGAGGACAGAAAAGTGTTGATTGGCATTAACAAGGAGGTCATTGGGCACTGGGCATATTAGTTTAGTGCCTGAGAAGGCTAAATGTTAGCACTCATTGTACAGAAAAGGGGCTTAGTTTGCGTTTTCCAATCAAGAAAATACACTAGAGAGCTAAATGTTAGTGGGAGCAGGGAAGAGGGAAGGTCTAAGTACACAGTCCTAGGGTAGGGAGTGTTCTAGAGTGATTTGAAAGAGATTCTGGAAAGCCAGTGTCATTGCAGGGAAGTTAGCACTTGAAGATATAAGGAAGACCTAAAGGAATAGGTGGGAAAGGATCAAAAATTTCTTTGCCTCATCTAAAATTTTGCCTCTTGAGTATTCCTGTGGGGATGGTAAGCAGGATTATTTAAATGAAGTTTAATACCTCTGAACCAAGACCTTTAGGAGATGAAAGCGAAGCGTAATTAGTGGACATAGAGGTGTAGGATGATGATAGACGGAAGTAATTACTAGCAGTACGTGTGGGAAATGCGCCCATCGGTGACTGCCTCCACAGGTCACGGCTTCATTGCTCTTGGGAGGATTTCTCATCACTGATAATGTGGCTTGCTGGCTTGAATCTGTTTAGGGTGGCCATAAACTCCCAGGTTCATACAAAACAACTAAAGAAGGCAGAGGAGAGGGAAAAAACTGAGGGCAGGACAGGCAAGATAATTAAGAGTCAGGTATGAGTGGGGGGAATCCGCATAAAATCTCTGGAACCTGAGGGAGGACTGAATTGGTCTATAAAAGGGTGAGGGACGGAAATAGGAGTCAAATGTATTTATATAAACTGAAAAAATAACTTGATCAGTACGTCCGATTTGCTCTCTAATAGCTTTTCACTCTAAACTAATATTAATGATTTAAAATCAGGAATCTTGTTCAGCTATAAAGCACTATGCTTTTTAAAGAACCAATCATTAAATAAAACAATTACATACCAAAGACCTTTAATATATACTAATTTGAGTACTTGCACAGCACTTTCTGTTTTCAGAGCACTTTACTAATTATTTATAAATTGCGTATAGCTGTAACATGTAAGTGCTCTAATTAGTTGGTATAACAAGGTGCCTACAAAATATCTGTAGTGATTAAAAAAAAAGTCTACACAAACCATTCTGATCAAAGAGTGTCTTGCATTTCAAGAAATAAAGCATATCAAGTTCTATGGCACACCATTCCCCACTCTTCTTTTTTGTCTCCTTAAAGCATTAAGATTGTAGATAGTCCCCGGATCACTACACAAGAGTCATTTTTTGGGTTAGCATAACTTACAGTCAGAGACCATCTCCGTAACATCCCTCAGACTGAGCTCCTAGGAAGTATGCCCAAAGCCACCAGTCTGCTTTCAAGTATTTCCAAAGACCCCAAATCCAGCCCTTTTGTCCTCAGATTCTTGGGGGTTTTGCTTTTGTTTTTGTTGTTGTTGTTGTTGTTTTTCCTTCTCTTTTTGAAATTTTATAAACTGTCTTGGTACAATTACTGGGTGGTCTGCAATTTTTTTAATGACTCCTTCCATACCTAGATTATTGGATCTCTGTACAGCAAATGTGATCCTAGTAGGGACACAGCCCTAAGAAATGGAAGCAATAACAACATAATATGAGACTGTCCTAAAAAGCCTTACGCGGTGTTAGACTGAGGGCAGGCAACAGATATACACATGACAGAGAAAACAAATCGTATTTCTGATAAAGCACCCTCATGTATTGAGTAAGTATCATGTGCTAAGCACAGACCAGGATGGGTGACAGATGCTTGTGAAACAAGGACTGCTCCACAAGCACCCACTGGGCCAGCCACTGTCCGAGGCACTGTAGAGAGCAAATAAGATGGGCTTGTAAATAAATAGAGTATCCAGCATAAATCATTTTCTCTTTCCCAATGTAAAGGAGCCAGTAAAGATTCCCGAGCTAGGGAATGCCCCAAGGTTTTTAATTTTCTTTCTTTTTTTTTTTAATCCCTTGCCTGTGCAGAATGGCTAAATGGAAGGAAACCTTGTAAGACAGCAGTGCATTAGGCGACATTTCTTACATTCCAAATGTAATGTAAGGAGGGTGCAAGTGCAGGAATAAAGATAGGAGGATAGAGACACAGAAACTGCTAAATAAGAATTACAGTCTTTGGAGACAGTCTGTGTGGGAGCAAAGGTAAAGGAAACGTTGAAAATGGTCCCATATCCTTGTCTTTTACCCCTTTGTTTTTCTACCACTCCCTCATAGCCAAAACCAGTATGGCAGGATTTACCGTGTCCTCTCCTCCCCAACCAGTCCTTGCTCCTAGGTGTCCATGCACGCAACCGCCCTCCTCTCCTTCCCTAACAAGTCAGAATTCACATCTTCAACGAGGCTGGGAATCCAGGGCCACAAGTGGGAAGGTTGAGGGTCAGGACGCTGAGCTGGATCTTGATCTGGCTGTTGTCCGCCCTCAACCAAGTTGCTTTCCTCAAAGGGAACATTTCATTCATTCATACTCATTCCATAAATGGTATTGCAGGCACAGTTTAGGTAGTAGGAATACAGCAGAGAACGAACTGCCCCACAAACAGCAGAGACATAAATTTTTCTAACGGCAGAGACATAAATACATGATGTGATTTAAGGTGGTGTTATAAATGAGAAGTAAAAGAAGGATGGGGGTAGGAACGGTGAGACACCGAGTATCTGGGGAGGGCCTTTCAGAGAAGGTGACATTTGAGTAGAGAAATAAGAGACCAAGGACATGGAAGACTATACCCAGAATTTTCTAAAAACAGATTATTCAACAATGAAAAAGCAAAATTATGAACCTTTTAAAAAGAATAAACTTGCAGCACTCTGTGTGTGTATTTGTATGTGTGTGTAGTTCTTAATCTGTGCCTAAAATTACAGCATTTATCTTTAATCTGTATATGCATTTAAATACATAGTAAAGAATACCAAGTTACTGGGATAGTAGGATATTGAAAGAGTTTTAGATTGGCTAATTTACATAGGGGAGTTGATTTTTATGGGCCCTTTTTTCTTTTTCCTTTCTTTTTTGTTTTTTTAAGGAAAGTATAACTTGGGAGCAGAAACTGATGTGCTTAGGATCCTGAATACCTTAGCGTAGGAGTTAAGGGGTTGCAGTGTTGGAATCACACTGCCTGAATCTTGGGATTGGCTCTAGAGTTTTTAGCTATGTGACCTTGGACAAGCTGTTTGACCTCTTTGTCAAAGCCTGGGCTTCCTCCTCTGTAAAATTGAGATAACAGTAATACTGTAAAGATAGAGATATTATAGCTATTAATTTGGATAATATTTTCAAAGCTCATAGAACAGCATCTGGTCCATAGAGTATGTTCTTCATCAATGTTACTCATGTTCTTATAATATCATGAATTGTGTCGATCAAGCTGGTTTCATTCATATTTTTCCAAGTGAAAACCTGAAAGCAAAACACCTCTGTTATTTTGTTTCCTCTAGCTCAGGACAGCACTGTGATGTAAATTTGTGGACCCCTGAATGAAAGGTTATCAGTCTGCCTCAGCCATTGCTTCCAAGAACGTTATTTTCAAATAGCATTCCTACTTAGAGAATATAAGCAAAAATCAAAGAGAAATTGATTGTGTTTCTCTTCTTTTCACAAAGAAATTAAAATGGAACATTCATAATCTTTCCTAAGCTTCAAAGACAAAGGTTAAGCAGGAAGGGAAAGCAAGTACCATAGCAGATGGCCTCCTGATTTGGTGTCACGTATCTGAAGGAAGCCAGCGTAAGCATAAAATTGCATGAAATAGAATATATTGATATTGTATCTTATAATACTAATCCGCAGTAGATTCCATATTTGTTAGGCAAGACATTTAATATGTATCAAAAAGAAAAGCTGCCTGTGTGTTTTTCTAAGTTTACCATGCTGACTTGGGTCAGACCTCAAAAAATTGTAAATAATGCCTCAACCAGTTCTATTAAAAGAATTCCACAAGAAAATCAAAACTCCTAGAGCGTGTAGCAGATGGAAACGGCACCATTGGCTTAAACAACAGTTTGGGGTTTTTCCTTTTTTTTTTTTATTTTTTTTATTTTTCAAGGGTGAAAGTGGCTTTCTTTGTGGGGCCTCTCTTTCAAGGCAGTACTATACAGAAGTGAAGAATAAAGACTCTAAAGTCAGAGGCCTGGTTTAAATCTTGGCTCTCCCACTTTCTAACTTGTAAACACTGGACAATGTCTTAACATTTCTGACCCTCAGTTTCCTTATCTATAAAATACCAACTTTATAGGGTTATTGTGAAGCATGAGTGAAATAAAGCACTTAGCACAATTCCTAGTGTAAATACTCAAAGATTAGCTATCACTGTTGTTGTTACATTGATTATTGTTTAAGCCAATTAGTGGTGATTAGACTAGTGGCTTTCCTAGTACTGGTTCTATCTCATTATCCATGGGAGACCTCAAAGCTGACTTGTACCAGCTGGTGTCTGTCTTTCCACATCCTCACCTAGGACCACCCGCCCCACTGGCCTTCTCAGTTCTTTCATCTCTGCCTAGCTGGTTCCCCTTTCAGAGCCTTGGCACTTGGCCTTTTCTTCCCTAGACTCTCTTCCCCTAAGTCTTCACATGGCCTGTCTCTTTTCAAGGTCATCTACTCAGGGAAACATCCTTGACCACTGTATTACTTATCCACTGCTGTATAACAAATTGTCCTAAAACTTAGTGCTGAAAACAAAAAAACGTTTCTTACAGTTTCTGCGGGTCAGGAATCTGGTCGGAGCTTAGCTGGAAAATCTGACTCACAGGCTGCAATCAGCGTGTCATCGAGGCTGCAGTCCCCTCAAGGCTGGACTGGGCAGGTGATTGTTCCCACACTCGCTCACCTGGGACTGCCTCCCACCACGGGGTCTGGCTTCCCCCAGAGCAAGTGATCCCAGAAGTAGACAACTCAAGATGGAAGCCACAGTCTTTTTATACCTTAATCTCAGAAGTGACATCTGTCCTTTATTTCTGCCCTCTTCTGTTTGTTAGAAGTGACTTAATGAAGTCCAGCCCACGGTGAAGGTGGCATTATACAAGGGGGTGACTATCAGGAGGTGGGGATCCTTAGGACCATCCTAGAGGCGGTTTAATCACAGCCTGGGCACCTGCATACAAACCTCCATCATTTTCTACCCAGGACTTGCTTCATTCTTGGAGTACTCATGCTAACTGACATTGTCTTCTGTGTTTATCTGTTTGTTGTCTAACTCCACTTGAATATAGGCTCCCTGAGGGCAATGGCTTTGTCCTTGTTTGCCTTTGTATTCCGAGCACTTGAAATTGTTCAGGCACAGATAGGCATCCATTAATATTTATTCAGTAAATGAATGACTGTGTATGATTGAATGTCAACATCAGTGTGACTGCCACAACAGGGAGGAAAATCTGCAGAGAAAGCCTGAGGATTTGTAATGACATTATACTGTACACTCATCGGCTGACATCTGCATACTCAGAGAGCCACTGGAGTAACAAGCTTTTAAGAAAAAAAGAATTCTTAAGGGGTCTCCCTGGCTGGCTCTCCCTGGCTGGCTCAGCATGCAACTCTTGATTTCAGGGTCTTGAGTTTGAGCCCAACATTAGGCGGAGAGATTACTTTAAAAAAAAAGAAGAAAGGAAAGAAGAGAAAGAGAGAAAGAAAAGACAGATGGAAGTGAGGGAGGGAGGAAGGAAGGAAGGAAAAGAAAGGGAGAAGGAAAAGGAAAAAGAAAGAAAGAAGAGAAAAGAGAGAAGAAACAGGAAAAAAGGAAGGAAAGAAAAGAAAAAGGAAAGAAAGAAAGAAAAGGAAAGAAAACAAAGATTGATTCTTGAGTGAGGCAAGGAAGCATGACTGTGCTGTGACTTCCAATGGGAGGAAAAGCTGCAGTGATTAACATCTTAGCCTAATAAGAGTGGTTGAACTTTATAATCTATTTCATTTAGGCCTTCTCCCTGTCCCTAAGAGCCTTTGAGATTGCCAACCCTTACCACCTTTTCCCATGCTACATTTCTCTTTCTCCTGTTGGTCTAAAAGGAAAGGTAGCATGTCTACCACTTGAAGGTGATCAAAGGACATTTTTATTTTAAAGCAGCAGGGATATTGGAAGGATGGTCCTGATTATCCTGGAGAGCTTGTGTCCACAGAATTCAAGTGGGGCCAAAATTGTAGGATTATTGTGTTGGGTACCGTGAGATAGAATTCAAAGGGTTTGCTTTTAATGTATGCTGTTGTGTTGATACCAAATACTATATCTGTTTCCTGATTGGCTGTCTGATAAACCTATGCTTTTATTATAAATAGCATTACTTTGGCAAAATACAGAATATGGGCATTTTTTTCCAGCAACTATTTTAAGTACTGCTGTGTCCTAGGTACTAGGGATGCAAAGATGTATCTCATTTGGTTCCCGAGCTCTGTATTACTGAACTCTTGAAGGAAAGGTATCATTTCTTCTAACTCTTCTACCTTCTTTAAAATTGTGGCCCCTCCTCCAACACTCTTACCCTCAGCATTTTCTTTATATAGCACTTAATGCCTTATGACATACATAGAATTCACCTGTTCATTGCGTCTATTCTATATCGTCTTTTCCTCCGCCCGCACCCCCCTTCCCGTCACCACCACCACATAAGCTCCATGAGGGCAGAGGTTTTGTCTGGATGCTCACTGCTGTATCTGGAGACCCCTGGTCCATGGTGGATGCTCAAAAAATATTTATCAAATGAATAAGTAGAAGACTGTTATTTTTTTTCATTGACTATCCTAAGAGCTTAATTTTGATTTGAAAGGTTAAAATAACTATCCTATAAGCTTTGGGAAATCACTTAAGCAAAAGATGGTCATGAACAGAACAGGCAAAGATGGAGTGCCAAAGGGGTAGCCTGCACAGTGGGAACCAAGTGGCTATGGATGAATCTGCCAGGCGGTAGGTGGGTCTGTAAAGGTCGCCTAAGCTAAAAGAGCAGGTCATGTTATTTAGACACATCTAACAAGGTAAGGCTTTGGATCGAGAAGGCCAAATTGGCAAGTGAGTGTATCTTACATGAGGGAGAACCAACCCCCAGGGAAGCCACTGTTGGTTTTACAAGCACATACCGCATGGTTTCAGATTTAGGGAGTTCACAGATCAATAATATTTCCCAGAATAAAATCTAATAGGGTGAACTCTGTAGGGTTGCTTAGGTTTTATTTTGCCACTGAAAATGGACTTTCCCTTACTTTGATGGAAAATTGTCAGAAATCTCGGTCTCTGTACAGGGGAGCCCATCAAGGCTTCCGGCATGTGCTTTCCAGTACCACCAAGCAACGAACTCAATTCCGTTTTGACACTTTCTACCTGAAGACAGCATCAGAGTTCCCTGGATTGGGACTTAGTCCCACAGACTGTGCCCCCTTGCCTCACCCCACTTGAAATGCCAATCCTGAGTCCAAATTTATCGCCTGTGCCTCTGACCTGCTGGCTATAAATCAGAACTCCTGCAACTCCCTACTCCATTTGCTACAGCAGCTCACAAAACTCAGAGAACTTAGTTTCTGAGTACTTAGTTTCATCCAAGATTTTATTTGTTTATTTGACAGAGAGAGATCACAAATAGGCAGAGAGGCAGGCAGAGGGAGAGGGGGAAGCGGGCTCCCCGCTAAGCAGAGAGCCCGATGCAGGGCTCGATCCCAGGACCCTGAGATGACCTGAGCTGAAGGCAGAGGCTTTAACCCACTGAGCCACCCAGGCGCCCTTCTGAGTACTTAGTTTCTTAGTACTTAGGTTTATCGGTTTATTATAAAGGATACAGAGGAACAGCTAGATGGATAGGTATGTAGTGTAAGGTATGTGGGTCCGGTATGGAGTTTCCTTATCCTCTCTCTCCCTGGATCTCCACCTGTTCACCAATCCAGAAGCTCTCTGAACCCTGTCCTTTGGGTATTCGAGGAGACTTCCTTAGGCATAATTGATTAAATCCTTGGCCTTTGGTGAGAGCTTAATTTCCAGCTCCTCTCCCTGCCCCAGAGGTCGGGGCGGGGGGTGGGGCGGCGGGGGAAGGGGTAGGACAACCAGCCTTCATCTTTAGGTGACCTAGGGGCTTTCTGAAAGTTACCTCCATTACAAAAGACCCCTTTATTGCTCTCTTCATTTAGGAATTTCCAGAGTTTTAGGCACGCCAAGCCAGGAACAGATAAAGACGAAATATTTCTTTCTTATAAATCACAGTATCCCAGGCCCAAACAAAGACTAAATAGACCGTTCTATAATTTGATGTCTGCTGTGCCATTTTTTATCACAGTAGCTCCGCCATAAGATGAGCAGACTTGTAGTTTTCCCTTGGATCCTCATGACTAGCTCTTAATTTCTCGCCACCATACTCGCTGAGTTATATATGGGATCTCAGAATCAATTTTAACTGGAATTCAGATTTCAAGTTAAGGATCACACGTCGTCGAGATTCCGTAACTAAAATTATTTCAGATCCCAGTTTGCTTGCTTACTCTGTTCTGCATAATTAGGCATAAATCCTGAGACTTGGAATACTTAACAGGATTTTTAGTCCTAACTGTGTAAGATAAAATATAAAATGTAAGCATCAATTACCATGTCAGTCCCTGAAAATGAAGAATAAAGAGTATAATCATCACGTTCTTTGTGTGTCAGAGTAAATGCGATGGATTCATGTTCTGCATCAGGTCTTATAATCTATGCCTTCTGGACTTGGTTCTACAAATTTATTCCCGTTCGTTTCTTTATTTACATGGCAAAGATCGTACTTTGCTCTTAAATGGATGGAGAAAGCTGATTTGTCTGATTAGACACCATTCTGCTGAGAATGTCTGTCTTTTGAAGTGTCAGCCTACAGGTGTGTCACTGCCTGCTGCCCAGACTTGCCAGCAAGCACGCCAAAGGTTCCCTTCTATTTTCTTGTTCTAATAAATTGGTCCCCATCTAGAGCAATGTGCTTCAGAACAAGCCAGGACAGGAGGAAGCCAACTGGGCTTATCCCTAGCCAAAAGCAGACAGCCAAGTAGACACGTAACCGTGACTATAAAGTAAGATGATTGATTTGCCTAGCCACGTGGGAAAACCAGTTTACTCTTCCTTCAAGGTAGAGAGTGTTTTTCCCCATTTACAGAAAAGGAAACTGAGGCCCAGAGAAGTAACCAGACTAAGGGTGTGCAGCTCATATATTACCCAAGACAGCCTGATTCCTTAGGCTCAGCTTCTCATGTCAGTGATGATGCCTACGTTACCTCCTTCAGGTACATATGAAGATAACAAAGCTTTGTCAAGAGCATATGCTCCAAAGAGTTCAATTTCAGAGGAAAACTGTGGACCAGTAATTCGTGTTTATTTCCAAGTTCAGGCGGAAACCGGATAGAAATGCTGCTCTTCGTATATCTTAACTATGGAAAGAATCAATGAGTTAGAGAGTATCTGGTTAGGAAACCACATACGGATTGACTAATACTTGGTTTGTGAAAAATATCGTTTTCCATATTGTTAAATTTGATTGGCATTATCTTCACGTTCATTTTAACTGTTTAAGCCATGTTGTACCAAAGTAGCACTTCACCATCCTGAAAATGGAGAAAACCTCTTCATAGATCAAGTGAATTAAGGATGTGTGTTAACTGAAAGGACTCTGGATGTGGAGTCAGAAAGGTCTGGGGGAGAATCAGGTGTACCCTTTACCAGTTGACCTTGGACAGTCAGCCCTAGTTGCCTAACAAAAAGGGAACGATAACTTCAACGGTTCTTCTGAGAGTCAGTGAGATAATGTATTAGGCTATTAATCGTTATGCACATGATAAGTACTAATAAATAACATTTGTGTGTTTTAGTTAACACACAGGTATCAATACTATCTAACCACTTTTTTAATTTCTTAAAATAATACCTTATATTTGTTCAGTGCTTTAGAGTTACAAAGTAATTATATGTGTGATTTTATCTGATCCTGATAAGAACTCTGAAAGCACAGTGGACATAAGTAACCAAGATCACAGGATCACTGGGCTAGTAAGTGGCAGGACTGGGCCACATCCTTTATTCTGTTGTAGCTGCTTTGTCATTTTCTTAAGGAGACTTGAACATGCCCTTGATTTGGTTCTAGAAAGTAAGAACTTCATAATCCCTCTCTGAAAAGCACCAAGAGCCGGAGTAGGGAATGTATAAAGATAGAACAGTTACCTGGAAATTCCATTCAGTCTGGGTCCTTCGGGTAAGAAACCCTGCTCTGAAGCTTGAACTATCCGGAATGTGTGTTTTTACAGTGTCCGCGCTCACTGGGAAGGTACCCACCTGCCCCTATTGCCTCGAGCAGACCTAGTTCAAGAATGAAAGCAATCAACTGTTTGACAACCTCAAGATCCTGACCACTGGCTTTCTCTTTATACATAGGATAAGGGGCTTTTGTGTAAATTGTTTCTGACCACAGGTTTCACGGGTCCTGGCTGTTTGAGGTAGTTCTCTTCCAACTGGTTCTCTGCTGTCTCCTGGTTAGCCCTTTAAAATCTCTCTCAGCTTCACCAGGACTTGGTTAGCTCTGTCAGACAGGGTGATTGTTTTGATGTCAAGTACATGGTACACGGGAAATTTCCTCTGGCTATATATAGGAAGATAGAATTTCCTTTATGTTATCTGGACCAATATAATCCTTCCACATTTCATCAAAACAGAATAATACAAGAGATAAAAGCAAACATTCTGGAAGCTTTTCTTTACAGAATAAAAATGAAAGGAGATATTGAGATTAAAAAAATGTTCTGTTTTGCCAAGTTCAGATCCTGAAGTGAACTACATTGTCCCTCCCAAGAAACATCAATACAAAGAAAGCCCTTTATACCGCTCATCTTTTTCATTCCTCACAATGCATGTGCGAGCTAGGCCTTGATCTCATTTGACGGAGGGAGACACACTCAGAAGGTGCATAGCGTTCCCTAGCACACCCAGTTGCCTGGTGTAGCCGACTCCCTCCATACCGCTGCGTTTTCCAGCACAAAACAAGGGTTTGCATATTAAAAGGTTTTGATCTCTCATGCTTTGAAGTCAGTAATTTAGGTAATTTGATGTAGGTTTTCGTTTTTATATGTGATTAAGCAATCATAGTAAATTACTTTAAGAAACATTTGCCAGGCCAAGTGAGTTCCAGTCATACCACGCCTGAATCCAGCCAAGACCAAGTTTCCCAGAAGCCTTTGCCGGGCAGGGTTCACTTCCTGCGTGTGTTTCAGAACACGACTGCGGACATGCTGTAGCAGTGGGATTAGTGCTGGGTTAGTGCTGCTCTTGGCAGTGTTGGTCTCTAAAGGCAATGATCCTGGGCGAAAACATCCTAAGTATAGTTTATCCCCTTCTAGTTCCTGCCAGGATGACAGGGAAGTGCCATCTTGGGTTGGGGAGCGGGGAGAGAAATACTGATAATTTTGAGTTAAATTTTCAAAAACAAAAAGAAAAAAAACTATTTAGTTTTTCATTCTGGTTTCTTTCCTTCCCTACTGCAGTTAAAAAAAAAAAAAAAGCCCTGTAAATATCTAGATTTGAGACCTTTCTGGAAACACTGTTTAGGAATTAATATGGAAATTTAGCACATGGCCCAACTTCTCTCAAGCAAATGCTAAGTAAGGGAGAATTGTGAATTTGGGGGATTGATATTTCAAGTGAGATGTGGAATTAGGTTTTGAGCCTTTGTGTTGAAAACACAGCACCCTTTTCTGTAAGCACAAGAGTACATCAAGACGTTGGGAGCACGCCAAAGTCTGCTGTTTGGATAATCAGCAAGATCTGTCTCTCAGAATCTTCCCCTGCAGTCTCAGTAGGATACCTATTGGCACGTGTAACACAGTTCTAAACTTCATCAGCATGGCTCCAGCCAGGGAGACTGCAGCCATTGCCCTATCCAAGGATGGATTACATGTCGGGAATACATAGTGACTCTAGTAGGTGCTTAAAAGGGACAGAACTAGGTTTCTGACTGTGATTTGTAAAACGCGTAGTGAAACACTCGCTCCAGAGCATGTATCTTGCCTCTTTAGGCTGGACTCTGCCTTGTGGCGACGCACACCCAGGCGAGAGACACTCGGTGCCTATGAAGTGCAGGCTTTCTCTTCCTCTCAACTCATTGTGCATTGCTGCATTTCTAATTAGAGGCATCAGTAGGTTTTCTTTCTGTTTCATTCCTAAAAATTGCTTAATTCAATTGATGACAAGTAAACTTTTTAGCTTGCAATGCTACTTAAAAAGAATAGTTTCTAAGGTGGGTTTTAAAATGAAAGCACTTTTTAAAGATCATGAAACAATTGGGAAATCTACACATTCTGGAACTTTCTGTCTTCAATTTTTCTGTCCCTTGTCTCTTGGCTCTCAGTATAATTCATGGTCATGTGTTGAATCAGACCCTGAGACCTACAAGGAGGGGGCAGCTGATTTTCCAGTAGGTCAGTGCGGCCCTGCATAACTGCAGGAGATAACTTCAGCTGGCCGACTGGACTTTTTGCTGAGGAAGCATTATTGTCTAGGACAGTCTGCAGAGAACTGCAGATCACTTGTATGACATGGAGCTCCTTTGGATTAAGACAGTGTTTACAGACCACGCTTGTGGTAAGGTGGCTTCTCTGGTATGCAGTATATTATCGGGGGACGGCATGCCAAGCTTCAGCCCTCCCTGAGGAAAGCTGCGCAGGCGCACTTCACAGGCTTTGTACTGTAATTTTCTCTTTGGTACCACTGTTGTGGCTTGCCTTCTTTTTTGCATTTGGAATGACTATTTGGTGAGAGTATGAATTTTATGTTATGTTTGGGCTTTTGTAGCTTTCTCCCAGGTTTTCCTTTCCTTTACCAAATTCGGGTGGCGGCCATGTTAGTTTTCTTTGCTCTCATGTTGGCTCCCTTCCACGGCCATCTTTCTGTAATTTCTTGCAATTTTCATCAGTTTTGTTCTTCAAAGCATCCATTCTCTTAAGAAGATAACAAAATGCTCTCATTGATTGAGAGAGTTCAGTAATAATTTTGACCTTAGATTCTTTGGATTTTTTTCTCCCTACTAATATTTTAGCATGCATAGAGTTTTTAACTTAACATTTGCCCTACCAGAAAGATATGCTGCTGTTCCTGCAATGGAAGGATTCATGGAGGACTTTTCTAGTTAGAGTTCACTGTTTTCTAAGTTCATCCTCCACTCTCCCCACTCCATTTCTACGACATTTTTTTAGTAAGAGATGCTTTTCTCCATAACATAAAATTTACCATGGCACATATAAGTAGATCTTATGATATAAACTGGAAATGAATCCCTGTATTTTCTACGGGTGGCCCCTTAATCAGGATTTAAGAATAGATATCTGTAAAAGATACTTCACCACTTTGAAAAGGAGGTCATTTCATTTTTGAGGCCATTCCTATGGCGAAGCATCTTAGGACCCGAGCAATAAGGCTTTCCTTTAAATGCTAAACTAGTAAGAGTCAGCCCACATACTATTAACTGAATCGGTCATCTCTCTATAGAAATAACCCACAGTTGGAAGTCACCATAATGGAAGCTGTGAAGATTGAAGAATGTCAAAGTTGAGGTAGAGGATCTGGAGTGTTACCTTCACTATAACAGTTCTTGTCAACTGAATACAAATCAGTAACAATAAAATATTACCACATTCCCTTAAATGCCTCTCTCTCACTAGACTGAGCTTCTTGAGTGTTGGGAGCACGCCTTCTAATAGAGTAGTGTAAGAGTTATCTAGTTAACTAAGATCCTGGGCCCCAGAGTTCACATCCCAGGCCCATTGCTTACTGGCTTTTATGGCTCTTTTCCTTACTTTCTCCTGGCCTCTTTCTCAGTAAACTGGCAGTTACACAGAGGAGCTGTGAGGATTAGGTGTGAGATACATGGTAGGTAGTTACTGCTGCCATTATTACATTTCATCATTAACCCCAGAGGCGCATAGTAAGTGCTTATTGTATCAATATTCAAAGAAGATTTGCCTTGAACCTGGAAGGCAGCCCCATATATCACAAACACACATAGGTCCCTCTGTCACTAGGTATCTGGCACTCAGTGCCATTTGTCACCTGGGTAACACCCCCCTCATGTTTTTGTTTGTTTGTTTTAAGATTTTATTTTTTTTATTTGACAGAGAGAGAGATCACAAGTGGGCAGAGAGGCAGACAGAGAGGGGGAAGCAGGCTCCCCGCTGAGCAGACAGCCCTATGCGGGGCTTGGTCCCAGGACCCTGAGATCATGACCTGAGCCAAAGGCAGAGGCTTTACCCCACTGAGCCACCCAGGCACCCCCTCTCCCCTGGTGTTTTGACGCATCCTTGAATGGAGATTGGTGGGTTGCGCCACTGTTGACTCTGAGGCAGATGCGACTTTAGCTTACGGGAAGGATCTGAGCTACAGAAGGGGTCAGAAGAGAAAAGACACATGAGCTTATTGAACCGTCTCAGCCTGGATGCCGTGGACTCTACCATAGGAAGATATTTCCCCCCCCGGCAGTGCTGTGCTTCCATTGCCCTGCTTGTCTCAGCGTCTCACTTCATGGCTCTGCAGCTTCCCGTCGTTTAGTGCAGGGTTATGAAGGGTTCTTCGCGGAGGCTGAATGACATTTGCAATATTAAACCATATGACTTGTATATAGGTAAATATGTAGGTTTATACAGAGCATACAAGAAGTTCGATACTGATTCATTAATCATTTTATTATTTTACAGGGAGGTTTTAAAACATTCAAAACTTGGGTTTTCAATGTTTTATGTTTAAGGTTACCTTTTGGCGAATATATTGAAATGTTATGCACACTAAATGCAGTTACATACTGTTTTTTAATACTTTAGATTATTAGAACATAATAGGATACAATTTATGTTCCTAGAACAGAATTTATGGGGCCATCTGGGTGCTCAGTTGCTTCATGGCTACTTTCAGCTCAGGTCATGATCTCAGGGTCCTAAGATCAAGCCCCATATCCCTATCCATGGGGGAGTTGGCTTCTCCCTCGCGCTCTGCCCCTCTCCTCTCAGCTCATGCTCGCTGGCTCTCTTTCTCTCTCCCTCAAATAAATAAATTAAATCTTTAAAAAAAATAATTTATGTAAAAATCTTGATTTTAAGAGTAGAGTGGTTTTGCCAAAATCAAGGCAAGAAAATAAATTTTATGGAAAAAATCCATAATATATAAATGTATATCTTTCTGTATCTTTCTGTATTTATCCAAATATTACCAACTCATTAACAGAATTATCTGTGTGTGCAGTAAGTCAATACTATCATCTCTGGTATTTTTCTGACTTTCAGTCGTTTAAAAAAACATAGCTTTTCACATTTTTTTTTTTAAGATTTTTATTTATTTATTCAAAAGAGACTGAGATGGCAAAAGAGGGAACATAGGCAGAGAGAGTGCGAGAGGGAGAAGCAGGCTTCCCACTGAGTAGGGAGCCCGATGATGCGGGGCTTGATCCCAGGAGTTCGGGATCATGACCTAAGCCAAAGGCAAATGCTTAACAACTGAGTGACCTAGTCACCCCCACATGTTTTTAATTTTTATTGTAATGAAGGTATATTTAAAATGGTAGGAGGAATGAATATATTTAATAGCTTTTAGTTTATTTAATAGCATAAATATTTCAAAATATGGTCCCTCGATGGGCTTAAGAGAAAGGAGTGGTAGTGACCTCTACTGCTGTGGAGCAAACAGATCAGGAAGGTCCTGCAGGGAAGGTAACACGTAATCTGGACGGCTGGTGACAAGGGTGTGGCTGGTGTGCAGAGCTGCTGGGACAGAGCGTGTGGCCCGAGCAAAGCTCTGCCGTATGCGCAGTGGCAGCTACAGTGCTGCCATTGGGCTGGGTGTCCCAGCCAGAGTGGGCTCTGGGCTCACAGAGCCAAGGCCCAAGGATGTGCTAATCCCACCGGGCACATCTCGTCTGGCAAGGCCTTGGGGAGACCGGCCAGTAAGCCCCCACCACGGTCTCCATCAGCTCGCTCGGACTCCCAACACTCAGTACTTTTATTTCAGAGCACAATTAGCTTAGCACCTCCACTAAGAGATGGAGTTTAGAGAATGTGAACGGAGATGAGTGAAGTGGGCTTTGCCCATTCACATAATGACGCAAAAGAATATTAGAAGCCAAACAAAGGTCATTTATCCGTAGTAGCCCACAAACAGAAATGCGTTTTCCGGAGAGGAAAGCTTGAGATTTTCAAGCAGCCCTAGAGGATGAAAGACCTCCATCCTGACCGGAAAGATTCCATCTGTGCCTCATTCTGAGCATCTCCGTCCGCGCCTAGGCTTTCCCACGGCGGCCTGATGCTCTGCGCTCCCCGGGTTGCCGTGAGAGTGTGCTCCTGTTCACGTGTGGCCGCTGCAGGGGATGGCTCAAGTCGCCCGTGGCCATCGGCTCCTTTCATTGCATTTCTTTGCCCTGTGACACGTGATCTCACTGTTGTGCCTTCCTCATCCTCATCTCATCTCTGTCATCTCCCCCAGCATCCCCTCCTCTAGCTACACATATAGCATCTTTCCTCTTAAATCCTTGCTTTAAATCTACACCCAGAACCCATTCATTCCACAAATCTTAACTGAGGACCAACCATGGGCCGGACATAGGGAAAAGTAGAATGAAAAAGACCAGTCTCCTGACCTCTAGGAGTCTGGTCGAGTAAAAAACACCTCTTCTGTGTCTTGTGCTACTTATCAGAATACTTTGATCCAAATGAAATACTTTATCCTTATAACGACCTTGTAGGGTTATGATCATCAAAGTAAAAAGCAATCCACGTGTTTGATTTTTCCAGCATTGCATAAAACACCACTTCTTATTTTCTGGTGTATTTTGGTGTGAAACCATCAAATTTCATTAATCCTGCATTCAGATTCATGCTCCCCATTGACCTCTGGTGTTTTATCAGCATTAGTTGTTTTGACAAATGAAGCAACTTTTCTCGTAACTCTCCCTGTTAGTGTGATAAATAAATATTAAATATGTTATAAGTAAATATGGAGGCTCCCTCCCCGCATCCCTCTAAGTAATCCAATATTTTTTTCTAATGTACACATACAGGTCATATAGGTCTTTATTTGATATGCAGTCCCTACTACAAACATCTTTGGGAAGGGCCTCGCTTACTGTATACGTCTCCTCACAGAGCATGTGCTTGATAGAGGTTGGCCAAACTTAACATAACCTACAGAATTAACTTCTTGGGCTTCCCTCTTTTACCTATAAATAATTCCTTTCAATTCCCAAATGATCCCAATGTTCCTATTGAGTTTTACCTTCGAAAGCCTTTTCCACAATTTGAATTTTCTCACCTTTCCGTACAGCCGATAGGTGAACCCAGATGATTTGACGTTTTCTGAAATTAAATAAGGATGGCCTGAATTTCTTCATCTATAGCTATAGTAAAATTACTGAACAGTACAGAACCCACACTTTGTCTTATGGTTTTAGCCAGTCTTCGGGGTCACTTGGCGGCCAGTTACTGCTGACTGATGATGAGCCCGTAGGCAAATGTCCGGCGGGGATATGAGTCATCTGGCCCTGTTTTTTTTATCAGTGTTCTGTGGTCTGACATCAAATCCTGACTGAAGATCAAGTAAATTGTTCCATTTATTTTTTCCCTTCAAAACTCATCACTCAGGGGGCACCCGCGTGTCTCAGCGGGTTAAAGCCCCTGTCTTCAGCTTAGGTCATGATCTCAGGGTCCTAGGATCGAGCCCCGCATCGGGCTCTCTGCTCAGCGGGGAGCCTGCTCCCCCCCCCCCCCCCGCCACCCCCCACCTCTGCCTGGCTCTCTGCCTGTTTGTGATCTCTCTCTCTCTTTCTCTCTCTCTCTCTGTCAAATAAATAAATATATAAATCTTTAAAAAACAAAACAAAACAAAAACTTATCATTCCGTGGGAAGACACTGAGATTGCTATAGTAAAGTTCCTTTTAAATTTTGCCCACTGCCCTGCTGTACATGGATGGCTCGGGCATGAGCCGCTGGCCTTCCACACTGACCTGGCGGAGGCCTTCTATTCAGCAGCAGCCCAGGGCGCCACGCTAGTTTCCACCCATTTTCCGAGTCTGCGTGCTTGTCACCAGGTTCTGCGTGTTTGAACACGAGACCCTCAACTAGTCTTAAACAACTTAGTTCAGACGCTTTTCCCGTCTATCATTTGACAGATACTGTACACTCGGTTGATCAAAGGTAACTTGTTTTTAGTACTTTTTTTTTTTATTTTTTTGAACTGTAATTATACATACAGAAAAGGACACAAATCCTAAGCGGACAGCCTGATAAGTTGTCAAAGTGAACGAACGCACCTGTGTCACCAGCTCCTCGATCACGAAGCACAACGTTAGCCGCCCCACAGAACCCGCTTCGGACTCTCTCTGTCCTTTTTCCCCCCTCTGTGTCTTTCTTGACCGACTACTTGATGGTTAGCTTTTCTTTTTTTTTTTTAAAAGATTTTAGATTTTTAAAGATTAAAGATTTTGGGGCGCCTGGGTGGCTCAGTCGTTAAGCGTCTGCCTTCGGCTCAGGTCATGATCCCAGGGTCCTGGGATCAAGCCCCGCATCGGGCTCCTTGCTCGGCAGGAAGCCTGCTTCTCCCGCTACCATTCCCTCTGCTTGTGTTCCCTCTCTCGCTGTGTTTCTCTCTGTCAAATAAATAAAATCTTAAAAAAAAAAAAAAAAAAAAAAAAAAAAGATTAAAGATTTTATTTATTTATTTGACAGAGAGAGAGATCACAAGCAGGCAGAGAGGCAGGCCCCCTGCTGAGCAGAAAGCCCAATGTGGGGCTCAATCCCAGGACCCAGGGATCATGACCCAAGCCAAAGGCACAGGCTTTAACCCACTGAGCCACCCAGGCGCCCCGATGGTTAGCTTTTCTGATTTTATTCCTTTAAAGATCTCATTTTCTCCTGTTCTCCATTATTTAATTTGCCAACTCTCAAATCTCTGTTGTTTGATTTCAGTTGCCTTGGTTTTCTCGCTCCCCTTTCTGTAGACTGATGGCGTTAGTTAACTCTCGGTTGATTTATGTGAGTAAAAAGAAACATAGACCCAGATAACTCAAAACTAATTTGCTCGACTTTGGATTTTAAGATGATTTTGCACCAGATTTGCCTTCCCACTTGGCTTCTATTTCAGCTGCTATTATCATCCGTTCACATTCCTTAAGCATCTACCAGCTGGCTAATGGAATGAACAGGCAGGCCTGAGGAAGCCCAGCCAGGATGGAAAACTGGGCGGAGACAATACACACGTGGATCATGGAAAACTTACTGCCGTTGATCCCTGTGCCCAGAAAACGGTCTGCTTAATGAGCTGCTTTCTTGGACTTCTTGTTTGCATCCAACTGTATACTCCAATATAACAAATTTCTTTTACAAAGAAACCTTTAGGATGTTGAGGAATCTAAGCATAAAAATTACCCAGAGCTAAATCTGTGTCTCAATAATTGTTTACTTGCACAAGTATTCTCTGTATACTTAGTGCTCCCATATTCTGCTGTTTGCTTTTCCTCTATTTTAATGCAGCTGACACTTCTGTTTCATCCTCTTGTTAAATAACTACCTTGTTTCCTGTGGTTGATGCTCCATGATCTTTGATGATTTAAGCCTCTGCGACAACGTGCAGTAGGAGCTGGCTTTGCCCCTTCCTTACCCAAGAATCATTAGCAAGACTTCCAGGAAAAACAATAGGGGCCACAGTAAGTAGTCCGAAGAACTACCTGACATTGGGTTCTCCCCTGAATTTTGATGGTGGTGTTTTTGCTAGGCAGAATGCACCATTGCTGGGAATCTTTCTTTTCCTGTTTAGAAGTAAAGCCCTGCAGACGGAGCCTGGGCAGGAGAATGTGGGGTGGGAGGTGGTAGCAAATGCTCAACATTCTTAGGACAAAATAGTGCAGAGTCCTTCCTTCCTCCGCCTCTCCGGTTCTCTGAGTGAGTGTGGACGCAGCGGCAGCTCTGTTCGGCCTCCCTTCTTTCCTTTATTTTATTTTTTGCTTTTAATGATAAAGGGGAAATGATTCCTCAGGACTTACTGTGTGAATATTTGTGGAGAAGATCAGAGGACGTGTAGCCTTAGACATGTGCAGGGGGCGTTTTGTTTCTCAGATTATTTCCCTCCTTTCCCCCCCTCCTCTCCCCTGCCCCCTCATCCTCTCTCCCCCTTCCCGTCCCCTCTCTCCTTCCCTGGTCCTCTCTCCCCTACTCCTCCTCCAGGATCACTAGCAGTGCCTCCTTGGGCAAGTTAGGCAGCACACCACTTTCCTCAGCTCTAAACGAGTCGCCATAACTATCTTGTCCTGTTCAGATAGGACAACACTTTGCCAACGGTAAAGCTCCATGCCAACATTAGTTGGTGTTAAACCCATCACAAATACCAAATATGGGTACACCCCAGCCGGGGCAGCGGGGTCCCACCTCCCATGCTTGCTGGGGGCCAAGCTTGCCCCCGCCCCTTCTGTCATAAGCGAATTCCTTCTACCTTGGCAGCCTTTCTGATACCTATTTATACCTTCTCTTCTCTTTGGTTGTGGTTGTTAGGTCAGATCTCTGAAATCATGGCAGAGAAAATTAATGCCAGTGCTGGAGATGGTTTTACATGAAATCAAAACTATATAAACATCGACTTCTGGGGCGCATGAGTCAGTTGGGCGTTCGCCTTCTGCTGGGGTCATGGTCCCAGGGTCCTGGGAGCCTACTTCTCCCTCTCCCTCTGCCACTCCCCCTGCTTGTGCTCTCTCTCTCTTTCTCTCTCTCTGTCAAAAAAAAAAAAAAGTCAAAGTCTTGAAGGTGCCTAGAATATGGGCTCAGGATCTCTGCCAGGTCCTGAACTGAATATTGTTTTCTGCAGATGTGCAGCATTTTCAGCTGTATTATGACACAAATGGACTTTTGTGGGCTGGTCCAAGAGAGCTAGGGAAACATTTTACCATGGATTTTATGGAAAATGCATTCTAGTTTATTTGTGACTGATACACAGTTTGCTCATAATTGGGGAGCTGCCCAAAAAGCTTTTCCCTTAAGATTTTTTAACTCTGTCGTCAGGAGAAGAGATCTAAGTATGGGTGGATCTAAGTATGATGGATTCCTGTTTTTATTTAGAAACTACCACACTTACTGATGGGAAGGGGGAGGAGGTGTTTGGGGAATATTTTTACCCTTTGATTTTTTAACTTACATCTGTGAGGGTGAAAAAGGATCTTTGGAACTAGACAGGATGCATTTTTCATGAAATACTGGATGAGACAAAGCCCTCAGATCCCATCAAGAGGATGTTTTATTATTATTATTGTAAAGAGATGGGAGAAAGAATGTGTAGAGGCTAAGGGCAGGCTACCCCAAGATGGGCCACTTGGCAAAAAGGTTATTTTGAGTTCATCAAAACCCCGCAGATGCAGAGAAAAAAGCTCTCTGCCTTCCCCTCAACTGCCTAAATTTACTCTGGAAAGGAGAAGCCTGTAGGAGGCCGAGAGCTAGTAACCAGACTCCCCTTTACCTACAAAACTGATCTGCATAATAGAGCAACCTTGTTTTTCCAAACTTCTCTCACCTTCTTGCTAAAGGTCTTGCTCCCCTTCGTATCCTCAGGCCCTACCCAGCTCCTTAGCTCATTCATGTTGCCTCAACTGTCTTTGAAATTTCTTGCCTCTGTGGATTCCCCGTATGTACACTCTTAAATTTGATTTTCTCCTGTTAATCTGTCTCATGTCAGTTTGGTTCTAAGTCCAGCAAGAGGGACCACAGGGCAGTTGGGATTTTCGTCCCCGACAGATGATCTTGGTAAACAGATGCACTTGCCTATTCCTGATGCCAGGAGGCTGGGCTGTGAAACGCAATCTGACTGAACAAGTCTGAGGGTCAGACGGTGCCTAAGTTGGTCAGTGTTTGGTTCTTTGCTGACCTGGTCAAGTGGGCCCTCCAGGATGAAGCACAAGTGTCCGGCTGCTGAGTCAGCTGAAAAGATATATATATTTTTTAAAGATCGCACTCTTAATGGGAGTTTATTTTTAAATGTGTAAATTATACATAAATAGGTTTGTTGAAGATCAAGAGGGTGGTGAAATAGTTTGAGAGTATACTAATAGAAATATGGAGGTAAATACCAGAAGAAGCTGATTTTTTTAAGGGTTGAAATTGAATTTTTTTTGGAGAGTAGAGAAGGGTTATGTAGAAGACTGCTGTACTTTATTATGCCTTTAAATAATATTCTCTTTTTTAAGCTCTTTGCCTAGATAACATAAGAATCATTATGAAATATTCATAGAATGTTCACATCATTTGAGGATTATGGAAATTGTATCTATAGTAGTGCTATAATAGCATAATTAAATGTTTTTATATGGAATCAATGTATAATAACCAGTTTCGAAATTTTGTGATTAGATATATAGTTCTGTCTTTGGACTGTATTTGTTTCCAACTTCATACCCTTCTTAACTTTAGTACTTACATAGCGTAGGTAATAGTAAAGTCAGGAATGATCGTCTTCCCATTCTACTACCCATAGCACCTTGCACAGTACCTTGGACATAGTAAAATCTCAGAATAGGGTCGATAAGTACATTTTTTGGAGTTTTTTTTCAATATCTTTCTAAAAATTCCACAAATAACACAGATTTACTCTGGAAAAAATAGAAAATGCAGAAGAGCATACCAAAAAAAGAAAAAAAACAACTTTTAAACCACCCAGAAACTCATCTTACCATATTGATAACACCCTTCCAAATGTTTTCCTATGTAATATATACATGCAAATAAATTTGAAATAAAAGTTATCCAGGGGTAGGTCAGTTGATTGAGCGGTTGGGCATCTGCCTTTGGCTCTTGGGGTCCTGGGATGAAGCCCTGCATCAGGCTCCTTGCTCAGCAGGGAGTCAGCTTCTCTCTTTCCCTCTGTCTCAAATAAATAAATAAAATCTTTTTTAAAAAATTGTCCAGGGCTTCTGGGTGGCTCAGTCGTTAAGCGTCTGCCTTCAGCTCAGGCCATGATCCCAAGGTCCTGGGATCGAGCCTGGCATTGGGCTCCCTGCTCAGTGGGGCGTCTGCCTCTCCCTCTCCCACTCACCCTGCTTGTGTTCCCCCTCTCATTGTCTCTCTTGTCTGTCAAATAAATAAAGAAAATCTTTAAAAAAAAAATACCCAATACACACTATACTCATGTTCTCAAGATAAAGTAGAATTTTTAGTTCTGCAAGCATGTAGTCTTTTGAAGGCTCTTTATCGTATTGCCAAATTGTCCTCCAGAAACATTATATCAGCTGCAGTCCCCATTAATAGAGAAAATAGTATTCATTTCTCTCTCACTGACTAAAGGGCAGAAACATACTTCTCCTGGTTGGGTTCGTTATTATTTCTTAGAATAATGATGCATTTGAATATTTTAAATATGGATGTAGCTTGTCATTTTGTCTTTAATTTTCAGTGTTTTCCCCTTCATATAAAAAATTTCTTTTTAATGTTATTTATATGTTCAAAACTATCAACCGTGTTTTTTAAATTTTAAAAATTTCCCCCCAATTTTGAAATTTTAACGCTTCGAAAGCCATTCATTCTGCAAGGTCATATATGTGGAATGAACTGATTTTTCAGAATTCAGTGGAGTGACTACCTCTCAAACCTCTTTTTCTCCCCATCAGGAAAGCAATTGAAGAACTGCTTAAAGAGGCAAAACGTGGGAAAACGAGAGCAGAAACCATGGGACCTATGGGTTGGTAAGTTCTTGCGTAATCTTCCTTGAAACAGTATTAAAGAGAAAGTCGTGGCGAGAGATGTGGATATGTAAATCTTTAGCAGATGGAGGGAATGTAGAACTGTGGCTGTGGAGGAAATCACCCAGAGGCGAGCAGGAGAGTGGGAGCCCTGCTGAGGGCCAGCCCTGGGGGGCCTCTGAGACCCTGAAGAGAGGGCAGCGAGTGTGGACAGATCAGCCCTGAAGGCGCTGTCATGCCTCGGTTCACAGCACCCTAGGAGACATGTACATACCACTGCCCAGAGGCTCCCTGTGAGAGAGACATTTTATCAGTGTCCTTTGTGTAAGGATCTCTGTTTTAATTATGGTCCTTAGTCAATGGAAATTTCTTTTTAAAATTCAACTTGTCAGTATTTTGATTATGTGGCAGTTCAGCTGTGTAGAACTGAAGTTTGCCTGTGCACTTTCTACACACAAAACAGAGCTCTAAGACTTAAAGTTTAGAAACAAAGGAAGAATTTAACCTTAAGAATTTAATCTTAAGCATTTTTAAGATTTACTTTAGCCATAACACATGCATTCAATAAATATGCTGATTGTAGATCTTTTTCTTTTCTAGAATGTAGAACCCATTACAGTGGAGGATTGTGGGTGATTGGAAAGAGTTAGATGTAAAAATGAGATAGGAGTAGAAACTAGGCTTCAGAATATACCTCATTCTGTAGATTTGACTCTTAGAACCATGCATGTGGTTTACATAAAATATAAACCAAAGTTAAATAAATAGAGGGAAAAGGCAAACCTTAAAAATCAAGCAAAATAAAACCAATAGATCCAAAAAGCCATTGAGTGGATGGCTTAGCCACACGTAAAGGCACTCCTTCGTGTGATCTGAAATCAGACTCTTTATCCAAAAGAACTACCAAGAAGTCCTAAATTGTTTTGTCATCATATTGTCAACAATACTGATGTTTTTCTGAAACTATCATATAACAGGATAAAGCAAAGTAAATATTTATTTGCTATAAATACCCTGATCTCCAGTGTCAAAGAGACACAGATATAAAAGCAAACCAAAAACCTATAATCCTAAATTTAAATTGGAAATAATCAGTACAAAGCCATGCTAGATTTTCTCTTTAAAAAAAGAAACAAAGAAAAAGAAAAGCTTTTTCCAGCTCTGTTCATGGAAAATGCTAGAAGTGATGACCACCCACTCGGTAGCAGTGAGTGCCCCTGGCATCCAGATTGTGATACATAAATACCACTTCTCACTGAAAGAAGACCAAGAACCTTAGAGAAATAACTGACTGCAGATCTGAGGCAGTGCCTGTAGTTCACCAGACAGCAAGTTAGAGGTCGCAGTCCCCAGGACTGCCCTCACTTCTTATACCAGCTACAAGTTCAGGAAGTTCCCCAAAGTACCCTCAGCTTCCTTAAGTCACTGACGAATTCATACAATTCACAGAAAACTATGATACTGACAGTTAGTTTATTACAGGGAAAGGATACAGGTTAAAATCAGCCCCAGTAAGAGGCATGAGGGGCATTGTCTGAGAGGGTTCCAAACTTGAAACTTCTGTTGTTCTCTCCCCGTGGAGTCAGGATACATTCCCCACCCAGCTTATCAGGGAAGTTCACCCAGGCCTTGGTATTCGAAGTTTTTATTGGGATTCCATTACTTAGTCATGATTGATTAATTGTTCACATGGTGGATCTCAATTTCCAGTTTGACCAAGACCACATGACCCAAAGCTCCCACTCGAAATCACATGGTTGGGGTTTTGAGGGGGAGGGGGAGAGGGGAGGAAGCATGGTCAGCTCTTACCCTAAGACCATCAAGTGGGGCCTGACCCATCCTAAGATCTATCCTAAACAAAGATATTTCTGTTGAATGTGACATTACGTCTGAGAATTGAGATTGCCTCCCAGAGGCCAGACCTCTCTGTGGGTAAGGCCAAACTCTTACTACACAGGCAGGAAATGTGTAAGAGGAGCCGGAAAGTGATGTCAGAAAGACTCAGGAAACGTCTGAAGACTCAGGAAAAGACTGAAACGTCTCCCACCAGGTAGGATAATTTGATCACCAAGAAGAATAAAGTTATAATGAAAAGTTAAAATCCACGAAGTCATAATGATAATCACAACAAGAAGCTTAATGGTCCCTTTTGGAGAATGCTATGGAACCAAATCATTATTCATAAAATTGGCAAATAGAGAAGAAGAATAAAACATTTATCCTGTTCCCTGTACAAATTATACCTCAGAGTTACCAAATAATTCTTGAAAAAAACTTCCTTGTAGAACTGCATCTATTAAATGTACAAGGACTACAGAATAAGATCCTCATTTGAATTCTTAGCCACTCAATAAGAAAACAAACAATCTGATTTAAAAATAGACAAAAGATTTGAAGAAATACTTCACTGAAAATGATGTAGGATTGGCCAATCGGCATATGAAGAGATGCTCAAAACATTAGTTACCAGGGAAATGCAAATGAAAACCACAGTTAGTTACCACTATACGTGCACTAAAACATCTAAAATTAAAAGAGACTGACGGTACCAAACAAGGCTGAGGATGTAAACAATTAGAACCCTCACACACTGTTGGCAGGAATGAAAATTGTACAGCCATTTTGAAAAATCGCTGGCTGTTTCTTATACATTCACTATAAAGAGTTCCTCTAACCAGTTACCAAAGAATTGAAAACTTCAGCCCACACAAAAATCTGCACAGTAATATGCATAGCGCTTTTATTCGTGACAGCTCAAAAACTGGAAACACCCCAAATGTCCACTAACTGATGACTGGATAAGCAAACTGAGGTTCTAGCTGTGCATTCAGTGCTACTCCGTAACAAAGAGGAAGAGAAGCAGACACACTGCGTGGATGAAGCTCAGGGATACCCTGCTAAGGGAAAGAAGCCAGGCACAAAACCTTACACAGTGTGAGATTCTAGAAAACGAAGACAACCCAGAACTGCAGGGACAGAAAGCAGATCCTTGGTTGCCAGGAAATGGGGACAGAAGGAAGGGATTTACCGCAGAACTCTCTGGGTGACAGAGACAGTCCACATCTTGATTGATGGGGTGATTACATGACTTTGGACAGTTGTCAAAACTCTTCACACTTTAAAAAGGATAAATTTTATTCTGTATGAATTGTCCCTCATAAACCTGATTTTAAAATCAAAAGAATGTCCTCATTTGCAACCCCTAAGGACACACTGGGCCTAGGCAAAGGTCACTGGCCCCTAACCGACCAGATGAGGAGTTGCTGGGGACAGTTCTGGGACAGGTCAGGCTGACCACATCTGAACTCACGGACCCATCTCCGTGCCATGAAAAGATGCAGTAGGGAAGAACACCATTTATGAGATACCCTTGTCAAAAGATTGAACCCAAATCTGATCAGATCTCCAGTTAGAACTACTAGTTCGCAGGAAGTACTGAGGGCAGAGGAACACAGTAACTGACACCATGGGGATGAAATCACAAAACTCCAGTATGCAGGGAACTCTACAGGACAAACAACAACCCAGTTTCTTTAACAAATAAAGTGCAGAGAAAAGAAGGAGGGGTACCTATGGATTAATAGATTTGGGACACATCAAATAAAATGTATACTTTATTTGGACCCTTGTCCAAAGTAACTATAGAAAGATATTTATGAAACAATTGGGGTATTTGATGATATTAAGGAATTAATGTGGATTTTTTTAGGTGTGATAATGATTTTGCTGTTACTTCATTTTCTAAAGCTATTATCTTTCGGAAGTTCATTCTGATGTATTTATGGATGAAGTGATATAAAATGAAATAATCCAGTGTGAGTCAATCCATATGTAACATATGTAATCATCTGAGATTCAATAAAATGCTCTCCTTGTGGAAGGATAATTATACAGATTTGGTGAGATAAGATGTATGGAAATATTCAGCACGATTCCTGTCACGCAGCAGTCAATTAGTGTTAGTTCAATCTGCTCGTACCTTCTTTCCAGCCCTCCTCTGTCCTTTACAGAGATAAAGGTGCCTCTACTTAGATGAACCAAATTACTACAAAGATGGTTAGGGGCAGTCTGCTTAGATGAGTATAAGGCAGGACTACGGTCAGGTTGACCATAGCCACTGGTCCAATCCAGTACTGTGTATGAAAGAATCAGTATAGAGCTAAATCATGAATTCATGGCTGGACACATGAATAAGAACATGTCAGTCAGGGTTCTTGCTCTCTTAGGAGTGTTCAAGATCAGTGGCTTCTAGGCAGCTCTCCAGATGGAAGTCATTTATCCTGGCAATCTTTCTGCCACTTACTGGCTTAGTAGAACTTTCTGCTAGTGAAGGAGCTAGCTGATCAGTGTCAGCTCTGTTTCCCCTGGAGAGAGTTACCAAGGGCACAGGTCATCTCGACATTTGTGGGAGTACTGATGTGCCCGTTGGGCATTGTACCAGTAAGGTCAGCAGTTCCACAAAGTTGTCTCTTCCCGTTTTCGACATCTCCCAGCCATAGGGTGTGATGCTTTTCCACGTGGTCCAGTACGGTGGTAGCCATTCATTCCCAGTTCCATCAGCGGAAGGGAAGAAAAGGAGAAGGAAGGCACCCCTCCTCCCCCACCTTTGGGGCACTGCCCAGAAGTTGCCTACACCATTTCTACATACACAGCATTGGTCAGAATTTTGTTTCATGTCTTTACCCAGCTCAGCTACAAGGTCAGGAATTCAGTCTTTTTCCCCCAGGAAGTCATGTGCCAGACGAATATCTGGGGTTCTTTTACTGTAGAAGAAAGGAAGAATGGATATTTGGGGACAACTGGCAGCCTCTTCCCATGAAAGAGGGAGAAGCATGTTGAAAAGGGAGTAAGAGATGGCAGGCTACGTAAAGCATTCCAGACTTAGAAGAGGGGGATCCTGGGAGAACAGGATGTGAAACTTCCAAGTTCCCATTAGTCTACAGGATAAGAATTCCTGCTGAGGGGCGCCTGGGTGGCTCAGTCGTTAAGCGTCTGCCTTCGGCCCAGGTCAGATCCCAGGGACCTGGGATCGAGCCCCGCATCGGGCTCTCTGCTCTGCAGGAAGCCTGCTTCTCCCACTACCATTCCCTCTACTTGTGTTCCCTCTCTCGCTGTGTTTCTCTCTGTCAAATAAATAAAAATAAAATCTAAAAAAAAAAAAAAAAGAATTCCTGCTGACATGGCTATTTTTCTCAATTGTCTTGTAATGGCGGTCCTCCGACTTTTTGGTTTTAGTGTCCTTTACACTCTTAAAAACTATTGATGACCACAAAGAACCTTGTTTTATGTGGATTATCAGTATTTACTGTATTTGAAATTAAAATTGAGCAAGTTTAAAGGATTTATTTATTAATGCATCTAAAAATAATAAGCCTATTACATATTAAAGGGAATAATATACCTTCTATAAAAATAACTATATTTGTGGGAAAAATTACTGCATTAAAGTGATATTGTTTAATATTTTTGTAAACCCCCTTCATGTCTGGCTTATAAAAGACACCTGGAGGGGCGCCTGGGTGGCTCAGTTGTTAAGCATCTGCCTTTAGCTCAGGTCTTGATCCCAGGGTCCTGGGATCGAGCCCCACATCGGGCTCCTTGCTCAGCGGGAAGCCTGCTTCTCCCGCTACCATTCCCTCTGCTTGTGTTCCCTCTCTCACTGTGTTTCTCTCTGTCAAATAAATAAAATCTAAAAAAAAAAAAAAAAAAGACACCTGGAATTTCACATATGCTTCTACAATCTGTTGTTTTAATTGAAGTATGTGAAGAAAGTCCAACCTCACATCGATGTATATTTGGAAAAGGAAGAAGTATTTCAAAAGCCTTTCCAGAAAATTTATGGTATTATTTAACCCTTCATCAAAACTTTGCAAATAACCTCAACAAGCGGTAGTTTCTTAACATTCTTTTTAATAAAGTAGGCTTTTCATGTTCTGTTATAATAAAATCCCTTCATCTACCTTGCACTTTGACCGGATCTTCTCCTCATATGTGATTTTGCAACATCACACATTGGTCATCTCAAAAATGTTGGTTCACAGAGACATCCTCTGAACATTTCACTATATAATAATGAGTAATGAATAATTTCATTATATAATATTAAAGGAATACATTTGTAACTATCACCACTAATCTCATCAGAAAAGCCTTTTGAATGTTGGGAACTTGTGAAGTACACAGTTTTCCAAAAGTCTAATTTTCTTGCACTTGAAAACTCAAGTTTTATCATTGCCAGTGAAACTGTGAGTTGTTTTCCTGGAAGTGACAGGCTCACTCACATTTGAATAACCAGCCAGTTGACTTGCCGTTTCAACATTCACACAGGGTCTCTTCCTTGAGGTGGCTTTCGGTTCAGCACACCCTGACAGATGCAGGCTACGCCAACAGGTCTGGCTGAGGGACGGCCATGACTGCTCCCTGGTGCTAAGACAAAGAATGTCTTCCCCATCGTGCTCGTCCTGGGAGGATAACTGATTTTCCATCTGTTTCAGTGTGCATGCCTGCGTGCGGGCGTAAATAAAAATTAACTACTAATCCGGTGGCTCCCAAACTTACCTGCACATTGGAAATCATCTGACAAGCTTCCCAAAATACTAATGTCTCTGTCCCACCATCACTGATTATTAGTTGGGGTATGGCCTGAGCTTGGGGTTTTAAAAAGATAACCCAGGTGATTCTAAAGTACACACAAATGTGAAAACCACTGTAATGATCCCTATATCTGATAAAGAATGGGACCAGCCTGCTCTGCAGATTTGAGAGCATTCCCACACCTCTTGCCAGCTTGGGTAGCCAGGAGCTCAGTCACGGGAGTCCCAAGTTCCATCCCCACCAGCACATCTTCTTGGACGGATCTTAAAGGAGTAGACAATCTGTTGCTTACTAGTGGCCCATGGTGTACTTTTCTAAGCATCTAGAAGAACCTTCTATTTGCTTTAAAGCTGAAAATAGAACTAGAGTGCCATTTTTTTTTTCCTCCTGGATATCCCATGAAAAGATCTCAGTGAGGTAGTTGAGCCATTGCCAGAAAGAGATTGCTGAACTAAAGAAAATGCCACGGAATGCCATTTTTTATTTTATAAAGAAAGAGACCATTTGGTGCTCTGTACTTCCGTGGATGTATTTCAGCAAAAGAATCTCTTCAGAAGCTGTTCTTGACAGAGGCCCCAGGGGAGCGAGGTATGGGCCCATATGACTTCCTTTTCGTCGACACAAAGGAATTTATAAGCACAAATTTCAAAAATGCACACAGCTTCATTGCCCACAAAGCTGTTTTTACTCCAGCCACATTCACATCCGCTGACCTGTAGCCCAGTGTAAGTTCGGAGCCCAGCGCTCGCACGACCTCAGACTTACACTTGGAAAGGCTTATATTCTGCTACGAAAAGTTACAAAGATTGAGTCTGACAGAAAATGAGTCTTCAGCCTCTTTTTTAACCCAGTTTTAAGGAGAAGGGCCTTTTTGGGTGCTTTTCTGTTTGGTGTGGTGGTCACTCTGGTGATAAGGGGAAGAATCTTCTACGTGGTTCTTCCATTGTCTGTCACCAGCTGTTGGTTATTTCTCGAGTCTTTATGCAGGCATTTTTTTTTTTTTTTAAATTCATCTGACTGAGCACCAGTAGGTATATTGAGAGGCCAGGTTCAGGCAGCAGTGAAGAAGGCTCCCTTTCCGGGCCTTCGAGTTGTTCATCCGTCGGTGGATATGGACGAGTGAGCAGGTAAGCACAACGCCGTGCTGGAACCAGCAGCGGGGCAGGAAGAGCTCCCGTTGCAGAGTGGCTCACGGACCAGGCTCTTGGCGGAATTTCAGGGCCACAGAGATCCAAAGCCTTTACTCTACAGCTAAAGAACATGGAGCCCCAGCTAGCTAATTACTGATGAATGGATCATCATTGGCTTTCTGTCCCCGGCTGCACGCTCCTTGTACCAGGATCCCAGCTCTCTCCCGTGGGTTACTGTCCGACAGCGCGCAGGCGCGTCCGTGCTCCCTGTCGCCGGCGGCCCACACGCCTTTCCGATCCAGTTAGGAAGGTGAATCAGAGAGCCCCGCGTGTGCTAGCACTCATATCGCTGTGGAAATAACGTGTGCAGCTCAGGGAGCTGGAGGCTGGGGACGACAGCCTTGTCGTTTATCTGATACCAGCATTCGCATACCTGCTTCTGAGCTTTATCTTCACACATCTTCTCTTCCTCTTGGAGGTCTGCTGCCACGCACAAGTATGTAGACAGATAGCCTGGGATTTATCTTCGCTGCAGGACCCAGCCTGATGCCTTACACACGCAAGATTCTCGGACTTTTAAAAATCAAGTACTGGGGTGCCTGGGTGGCTCAGTCAGTTGGGCATCTGCCTTCCGCTCAGGATATGTTCCGGGGGTCCTGGGATGGAGCCCCTCACGGGGCTCCTTGCTCAGCGGAGAGCCTGCTTCTCCCTCTCCCTCTCCCTCTGTGCTCTATCTCTCTCAAGTAAATAAAATCTTTAAAAAGAAAAGAAATTAGGGACACCTGGGTGGCTCAGTTGGTTAAGCCTCTGCTTTCGGCTCAGGTCATGATCCTAGGGTCCTGGCATCGAGTCCCACATCGGGCTCCTTGCTGAGCAGGGAGCCTGCTTCTCCCTCTGCCTCCGCCTGCCACTCTGCCTGCTTGTGCTCTCTCTCTGATAAATAAATAAATAAAATCTTTTTTAAAAAAAATTTTAAAAATAATAAAAATCAAGTACTAGCATACATATATATGTACAAACACGTCAACTATCGCGCCTTACTTTTGGGTATAGCACTGGGGACCAAGTACACTGAAAACCTACCTGGGGCCTCAGGACTGTCATCCATAGAGTAATTAAGGACGAATGGTTGAGTGATCGCAGTGGTCACACTGCAGCAGAATTTCCTGGCCGGCCGCAGGCTGAGGTGCTCGACTGTCCCATTACGAACCATAGGCCCCGTGACTGGTCATGACAGCATGAAACCACAGCAGGAGTTATAAGCAACCTTAGCATCAAGATTAAAAATAGTACCTTATACCCTTGTTTCTTGGAGTGTTCACGGTGCCATCATGCTTCTTTCCATGGGTGTCCTTTTGTACCCACATCTGTGACAGTGCACAGGAATGGACAAGATGGAAGCCAGAGGGCTGCTTGCCAGCTTGGGAATGAGTGTGGCTGTGGCATGAAGGAGCGATTTGGAGAGCAGCGCATGGACGCTTGCTCCCACCATCCCAGGGCCACTGTTTCCCTAACCACAAAAATAAGAGTCATGATTTCCCAAGGCCTGTTGGACTTCACAGATCTCCACATCAAGTGTGTTTAGGGTGTTTTCTGCCTTTAGCCTTGCCCGTGTGTCATTGACTCTCCACTGGACATGCTGTACAGATCTGCTTCTTGGTGCCTGTGCTGGACAAAGCAGCCTCGGCAGCAGGTGTGCCGACAGGCTCTTCACCTGTGGTTTCTTCGCCTCACTGCTCTGGTGATTGACCACTTTCTTACGCGACTTATGCCACAGCGGGTCTCTGTCTCTCTGCTCCTCCTTCCCAATTTGAGGGTAGATCTCAGCATCAGACTCTCTGATTCCAATCCTACCAGCTTGGGATCTCCGATAAGTTGCTTTTCTTCTTCTCTTGTCCACCCAAAAAGTGTTGGATGGTTGGAGAAGTGGAATGAGGGGGCATCAGTAATGAGACGGCATGGGGCAATCACTTCACGGAAGTCAATGTCTGCGGTATTATCATTCCCATTGGCTAGTGAGCGTGTACCACTGTCTGATAGAGCACGTTCATGGAACTATTTTGGAATCAGAAAGTGACAGGTCTGGGGCACCTGGGTGGCTCAGTCAGTTAAACGTCTAACTCTTGGTTTCGGCCCCAGTGATCTCAGGGTCCTGACATCGAGCCCTGCGTCGGGCTCCGAGCTCAGCGGAGCCTGCTTAAGATGCTTTGTCTCCCTCCAATCCCGCCCCACCTTTCTCTCTAAAATAAATAACATCATCTTTTTAAAAAGTGGCAGGTCTGACCATGTAGCATGCTAGATATTACTGCTTCCATCCTTTAGCAGTAAAGACAAAAACTACTAAAACCAGAAAGAAAAAAAATTACATATCTCCTCCTTTTCTGTTCTCTAGGTTTGTTTAGTCTACTGTTTTTCCTAAGTCAAGCATGATAAGTGCAAGGAGGAAGTGCCTTATTTTTACACATTATGTTACATCGTGTACTCACTCAAAAAGAAAGAGAGATGAAAAGCTTACAATTCCAGCCTCTATCAGCCCGCGGGTCTTTCTAATGGCAGATTCTCCAGAAGTCCACATCTCCCGGGGCACACCGAACCCTTCACAGCTTCTAGGTTGACAGCTTTGGAAGTGAAGTAAAGTGCTTCCCTTTTAAAGTTTACCAGAGCGAGGATGCCAGACCTTTTGTCTGGCAGTGCTGTCCTTGGTACTCTCCCAGTGCAGCTGTAAGCGGTCTCATTATATTTAGAGTTTTATATCTGTTCATACTCAAGTCAGCTCCTCCCACATAAATTAGCATACCTTTCTATTTTTTTTTTAAGATCTTATTTATTTAGGGGCGCCTGGGTGGCTCAGTCGTTAACTGTCTGCCTTCGGCTCAGGTCATGATCCCAGCGTCCTGGGATCGAGCCCCGCATAGGGCTCCCTGCTCAGCAGGAAGCCTGCCTGCTTCTCCTGCTACCATTCCCTCTGCTTGTGTTCCCTCTCTTGCTGTGTTTCTGTCAAATAAATAAAATCTTAAAAAAAAAAAAAAATCTTATTTATTAAGCAAGGAGCTCTATGTGGGGCTTGATCCCCAGGACCCTGGGATCATGGCCTAAGCAGAAGGCAGACGCTTAATGACTGAGCCACCCAGGCACCCCTAGCATACCTTTCTAAAACCAAAAATAAAAAGGAAGCTCACATTGTATGGGTCAGAGCTTCAGACAGGGAAGCAGCTGCTCTGTCTGGTAGCCTCTTGGGTCCCCAACCCTGGCAGCACGTCTTGGGACATAGCTAGTGATGTTCTACTAGGTGCAGATACGTCGAGCACCCCCAGCCTATGCTCTCTCTCCAGGGCCTGGGTTTGACCTCAGCGCATATATGAAAAGCTCTGGAATGGTGGGTACCTAATGCTAGCTTATCATGTCATCTCAAGTCTGGGGGGAAATGGCACCAAGAAAGAGCTGCGAAACAAGACAGATCAATGAAATGATTTTCTCTTTCTTTCTTTCTTTCTTTCTTTCTTTCTTTCTTTCTTTCTTTCTTTCTTTCTTTCTTTCTTTCAAGATTTTATTTATTTATGGGGGGTAGGGAGTAAAGGAAGAGGGAGAAAGAATCCCAAGCAGTCTCCACACCAAGCACAGAGCCCAATGCAGGGCTCGATCTTACAACCCCAAGACAGTGATCCCAGCGTCAAGAGTTAAGTGCTCAATCAACTGAACCACCCAGATGCCCCAGAAATGAATTTTCTCATGGGATGATGGAGAGGAGAGTAATTTTTCAAAGGGTTAACATGCAGAACACGAGCAGAGAATTTTACAACTGGGACGGACTTCAGGAATCACCTACATACCCCAGCCTTTGGTGTGATATGTGAAGAGCATCTATAGAGCTTACACAGTCTTAGGAAATGCAAATTATAACCTCATAGGTCAGACCGCTGGGAAGCTTGAGATGTCCTGGAAAGAAAGACTTCCAGGTAGAGAAGTCTAACCATTTGAATACCAAAACTTTTTTAAAAACAATTTCATTTATTTATTTGACAGAAAGAGAGAGAAAGAGAGAGCACAGTAGGGGGAGTAGCAGGCAGAGGGAGAGGGAGAAGCAGACTCCTCTCTGAGCGGGGAGCCTGATGAGGGGCTTGATCGTGGGAACCTGAGTTCATGACCTGAGCCCGAGGCAGAAGCTTAATGACCAAGCCCACCCAGGCGCCCCACCAAAATTTTATTTTTTTAAGATTATTTATTTGAGAAAGAGAGAGTGCGCATATGCACGAGCAGGAGAAGGAGCAAAGGTAGAGAATATCCAACACCCATTGAATGCGAGCCCGCCGCTGCCTCCATCCCACCAGCCACAAGACCAGCACCCAAGCTGAAACAGAGAATCGGAAGCTTAAATGACTGAGCCATCCAGGTGCCCCAAAGTACCAAAACTTTTTAATTTTAACCATTTTTATGAAAATCTCTATAAAATCTCATTGGCTTTTTCCTGATGGCTCAGGTTTTTTTAATTTTTATTTTTTTTTTTTCATTGAGAAACATCAGATAAGCCTGCTCTGTTCTTGATTAGCTTCTTATCCCAGATGATTCAAGACTTTAGTATGTTATCTTGAGTTGCTCCCAAGGAGAAATCCCTGCTATATTAACTGATGTGCTATATATATTCTTTTTCATGAAGAGAGAATGAATAATAATAATAATATAGGTCCACAATCCCTTGTTGAAAACCCTTGAATCCCTCTAAGTTTCTAAGTTGAGATATTTTCACATTTAGAAAGGTGCATCAGCACACCCAGTGTATACTATTAATGCCCCCCAGGGGTTCTTGTTCAACACATTATCATTTCTGCCGCCACACACGTGCTTACACTAAATGCGATAAAGACTAGATATAAAAAGCCCGGTGTCGGGTTAGGCCAGGTTTTGCTGCCAAACAAGTTTCAGCATCATATAGAAAACTTGATTTTCAAAGGTTTTAACATTTGGGAATGGTGGATAAGAAATTGTAGACCGATCGATAACATGTATTAAAGATTTACTGTGGGCCGGGTACTGTGCTAAGTGCTTTATGCGTTATCTCAATAAATCCTCCCCCTGGGCCCATACTTCTATTACTCCTGTTTAAAAATGGAGAAAACAGATGCACAGAGGAGTTAAGTAACTTGCCCGTGGTCACACAGCTAATTAGTAGAGCCAGGATATAAACCAGAGCTAAAGTGTACCAAGAGCTTGTTATATATTAGTATGATTCAAGCACTCACTCCTTTGGTCTGCAAGCATTCATTTAACATAGTCACTGTTATGAGCCCATATTTAACCAATGAGAGGCAATGGGGAGACTATATAGCATGCTCAGGGTTCAATCCGGTAGAGAGTGTGGCCTTGGAGCCCCTGTGCTCAGCCGGTACCGTCTTGTATGCATTTGTATCAGTGGAACACCCAGCTGCGTGGTTCAACAAAATGAGTTACCAGCTGAAGGCTAGAGCAATTCCCTCCCAGCGGATTTCCGCAGATGTGGGCAGCTCTGTTAGACTCCTTACACTGCGATATTTTCACTGCAGATTTTATTACGTGCGTCCACATCTGCTTGCAGCTACCCTCTATCTCATTGCCCTGCCTTACTTATTACAAGTATAAATAAGCACTCGCTGTCATTTCTAAAGTGTCTCCTGGCATGTTTGGGAGAAGTCACTCCCAGCAACCTCCACCCCCGCCGGGTAAACCAGATTCTCTCCCAGCTGCCCTTGAATCCCATCTCTAATGTTAAAAAAGAGATGTGGGGGCCACTTTTCTTGCACCTTGGTTCTAGAAAGTCCTCTTATTCTCTGAACAGCTCTTTCGATGGCTATCTGCTGGAAGCTAGCGACCGTCCCCTCTGGGACGCCCCCCCCGCCCCCCCCTCAGCAGGAACTCCTTGGGTCTCTAGCAGAAGAGCTTTGTTCATCTCGGATGAGCAGACAGTGGGAAAGATGATCTCCTGTGGAAGAGAACAAAACAGAACGGAATTCAGCAGGAGTTACCGAAGGGTTTATTTTGATTATTGTCCCATCTGACAATAGTCACCTTTCCTCATTTGTCTAATCCAGAGAAGGACTGACCAGTTTCACCAGCACTGGGCCGGCCTGCTGCAGGGAAAAGACCCCAGAATGCTTCTGGAGCTGGCTGGACACGGCCTCCCAGAGCCAAGAGACACACACGGTCCATTTACTCGTACCAACAACTCTGCTCCTGCGCTAAGCACAGGGCCACAGTCGGCAAAGAGGGGCACTTCTGTTCTGCGGCTAGCCCTGTCATGCTCTTTGGTGACATCAGTGTACCGTACTCTTCTGAACTAGGGCTAGTGGTATGCTTTCTCCAGAAGCTCGGTGAGACGTCATGGGACTCCAGGAAGTCACATGGTGGTGTGCCCCCATGACATCTGGCTTTGTCACCACCTTTCTCCTTGGCACCTCATGTCATTCACCATGGCTTCTAAACTCCAGCGATAAAGGAAAAATGAAACAAAACCTCCAGGGTCGCTGCCCCCTCTGACTGTTCCCACTGCTCCTACTCCACTCTACTGCCCTTTCTCTCTCTGTTTCTTTCTCTCCTTGTTCTAGCTCTTTCCCTCCTCACTTCTCCCGGCCTGAGCACGAAGCAGGCTTGCACCTCGAGTGCCTGTGGCATCTTTGATTCTTCTCAGAGATTTTCTCTGTCCCTGGAGGCACAGGAACTGCTGATTTGCCTCAGGAGACAAGGGCGCTCCTTGTCTTTTTCTCCATATTTTACTTTCAGGTTCAATGCCATTTCTGGTTGCTTGAGCTGGTCTGGCTTCCCTGTAAGTGGCACGAGGCTGCTCATAGTTCACCGATCAGGTCCCAGACGATAAAATCACTCTGGTGGGGCACTGCTGGGTTGATTTTGAAGTACCCTGTGGGATTTTCTTTTTTATCCAAGTTGGACACAAAGATGGAGATTCTAGAATCCTACATTCATTTTTGCTTAATGCCAACCACTGTGAGTGACATGATTTTGGGGGTCAGTATCTTCCCAAAATAGCCCATCATGTGATAGACAGCCTAAAGCCAAGAGAACTATGCAGGTTCTCATCTGTGTGGGGGGTTTCTTCCCCAAGATGAAATCTTTATGCACTTGAAAAAGAAAACAAATACTGTAGTATAAACCTAAGCATGTAAAATAATAATTAGTTACATCCTGTCTCTTGGGTGAACTTGAGTCACGAGCTGCTCAAATATACCCTGCACAGAAACTGACCCAGAGGGTGGGCTTCCTTGAAGTGCCCCCCAAGAGAACACGAACTAGAGGCCTGATATGGAAAGTGAAAGAGATTCTTTTAAAGATAAAATGTGATTATTGCATTTTTATAGATTCTTTGGATAATTTTTATTTCTGGAGTAGAGCACTGAGCCCCAGCATCCAAGATATGGCAAGAGATACTTTTTTTGTTCCTCGGAGAGGGACCTTCACTTTCACTCTTTGGTAATTAAAAACAAGCCACGATCAATTTAGCTCAAAAATGCAGATTATAGTCAAATCGGGCATCTATTATTCAGGGAGAAAATAGAAGTGATTCCGTTCTTTTCACATTGTGGCCAAGACCTGTGCATACGTAGCCGTGGGAAAGTCAGTTCCAATAAGGAAAGGTGTGGGGGTGAAGTTCTCAACTAAGGTCCAGCTCCACTGTCTCGGAAATTCCAAGTGTCTTGCCTTTTCCACCCTTGTACTCACAGTTTACACTAGGTGGCATGCAAGGAAAGCTGAACGCATCCAGAAACTTGATTCTTTGGACACAGAATTCTTTGGCAGGAACCCGTGACCGATGGGTGCAGCTCTGCGGCCAGCAATTCGGTTTGAGAATATTCTCTTCTTTTTCCCTCCCCAGGATGAAGTGTCCTCTCGCTGGTACAAATAAGAGATTTCTGATTAACACAATTAAGAACACGCTGCCGTCCCATAAAGAGCAAGACCCCGAGCAAAAAGAGGGCAGCAAGGAACCCGAGAAAAGCCAGAGCCAGAAAGAAGAGACCCGGAAGAAACACAGAGGCCACCCCTACAAGCCCAGCTTCCAAGCCCGGGGCGCCGGCGGCCACTCCCCGCACAGGAAGCGCAGCGGCCAGGAGAAGTATGAGAAGCGATCCACCAAGCGATGAGGCAGCGACCACCCCCAGCGCTGTCTCCTCTGGGACCGGGGGGGGCATGGGGGTGGGGGGTGTGGACGAGGCTGTGAGGCCAGGCCTTGAGCTGGAGCACAAGCACCGGGGAGTGACTTTCATAGTCGGTCCTTTGCTGCAGTGACAAGGAAATGAGTCCAAAGGGACTTGCCCAGAAGGTGTGGGAGCAAGTTTGAGGCTCCTTCGTTCCCTCTTGTCTGGAAGTTGGTTTCAAAATAAATCTAAGACTTCAAGTTCTCAGACATTCTTATGACTAGTTCCGATTTTTTTTTTTTTTTGATGTGTTCCAGTTGTGGTCATTTCTCAGTTTTTCTCAAAAAATAAAATAAAATTCTTGGAAATCCTATATGTTATCTTTTTGGATGATGAAATTAAAATTCAGAAGTCATCCGGCCAGTAACCACGGTCAGGAAAAGAGGTTAGCCTTTCAAGGGCTAGAAATTTACCATGAAACTCTTTGTTTTCCTGTAAGTGAGCAATGTTGGAAATTCTCAAACTGGCTTTGATTTAAGTGTTCCATATCAGTAGCCAGAGGTTGAAAAATTGGCCCTGTTATTTCCTTGTGCATTCTCAAATTCACTCCTACGGTACAACGACTTCTATTTAATTTTGGGGGGGCGATGTGTAAGTTTTAAGTGGTGCTTTAAAAAAAAAAAACCCTCAAAAGTTAAAATTAACGTAATTATTTTAGTGCTATGTCTTATTTAGTTACAGACTATAATACGACTCCTAGTATAGTTGTTTCAGAAATCTTAATTTGAAATAAAAGTGTGTTTACTCCTTTTTCTGTTTTTTTTTCAATATGGATGTGTCTCTGTTTTAATGTACAATTACAAACCTTTCAAACCTGTATTCTTCCTTTCAGACTCAGGAAAATGTCACCAAGTACCCTCTTCCCCAGTCCACAAAAGGAAGAAGAATCTGTCTCTCTGTCCCCCCACCCCCCTTTCCACTTTTCCAAAGCGTCTAAACTCATGCCTGGCTGCTTACAGATAATCACTCACCGCAGCCTGCTCCCTGCTTCCTGGCAGCCAAGAAAAGCCCTTTCTCGATGTTAGAAAAGAGCACATCCGAAAAGTTAGCTTCGGGGTGTTTATAGAAAAACTCGACCAAGGACTGGCTTTGCCCATCCAGCCGCTGACCACACCCTCAGTCCGCTCAGAGCTAAAAGCTCAGGAGGGACGAACCCCAGGCTTTCTTGCTTGATCCACCGGCCTCCCCACCAAAGACCCCAGGGCCTCATCCTATGACTTCACAACTACATAGCAACACACTTTGCTTTCAAACATGCAAAAAGAAATAGTTTGGTCCATAGGACTTCATCCAAATCCATTGATGCATTAGCTTTCGCTGTTTGTGCTAAATTTGGAACGTTTTGTATTTAAACACTAGAAATAGCATAGAGTCATGAGTTTTTGAAAATTCTTGTTATAATGAAGTAAAATAAAGTTGGATTGTATCAATTGTCTTTGTTCTCCATGTTTAGAACAAACTGCCAAGTCCATTATTCTTTAAAAGAAAATAATTATAATGAGTACATTCTAATACTTAAGGGAAACCCTCTCTACCTACTCCTGCTGAACCTTTCTTATTTAATCGTGTTCAAGGATGAGTGTTCTGCAGAATCACTTTGCCTTTAAAAGGAATTGTTCCACTTCTGAAAACTATTTGAATCTTTAAACCTTTTGATCAAGAGCAGTCGTGGTTTTCCTGTCTATAAATGTCAGGAGCAAATGATCCGTTCTTTCGCCATCTAGACAGTGCATGTTGGTGGAGGTTCTTGGTCCTGAGATCTGACATCCACCGGCCACCTCCTTCGTCTGTGGTTTCCCTTGCAGGTGCCCCTGAGAGCTTCCTCAGCCTCAGTCCTATCTGTCCTCCAGCATCAGGGTCCGTGGAGCTCCCACGGGCCAGCGGAGGCAGTGGAGAAGCTGAATATGGGGCCCTCGCTGGTGGCTTCTCCCGATGGCATCTTCCCCACCTGGGAACCAGCTGTTTGGACGGAGTCCCTAGTTTAGCAACAAATAGAGAGGGAAGTACCAGGTGCTTAGGCCTCAGTTTTAGGAACTACTCATGCTTCCATTAGAAAGCTATAAGACTTGAGCACAAGTGCGACTTAGCAGAATTCATTTTCTGTTTTACCTCGTTTCAGAAAGCCTGGCCTCTGAGAAATGTGAACTGAAAGCAATGGTCTCAGCTGTGGCCAGTGACCTGACAGTGTTGGTCTTTCCAAATGGCCCACACGTCATGGCGGAGGGAGCCATAGTGGGTGGTTTTACTTAGAGCAGGCTGAGTACTGAAGAACACTTCCTCAGGTCTGATTCTGGAAAGTGGCTGTGGAGTTTTGAATTTGTGCTTTTTTTCGTTTTCCGGTAGGGTGAGGTGGTACAGATCTGCCTCAAATCCACCAGGATAATTTGTCATTCCTTCATGGATTATCCATGTGACTTAGCATGGCACTTATATTTTGATATTTATAGGATTTCTGTCACACCTAGAGGTCATGCCATTGTCTTTGGATCATAAAGAGTATCTGGTCCATAATCAGTGCTTGTTTAGTAAACATGACAGGAGGTGAATTCCTGATGAAGTGAAGCCTTGCACCCCCTAAAGGAGTGTTAAACTTGTAAGTATTCTCACCAGCAGGGCTAGGTCGGCAATACTGAAACTGTGTGGACAATAATGCTTATTGTGTATCACGTGTGGGCCAAACGTCTTAGGCCTTTTTTCTCCAGCTTTCTTGAGACATAGTTAACATATAACACTGTGTCAGTTTAAGATGTGAAATGTGGTGATTTGATCTAAGTATATATTGTGAAATGATTACAATAAGGTTAACTAACACATTACCTCATAGTTGCCATTTTTTTGTGATAGTGACAGCATTGAAGATAGGCCTTTACCTGTGTCCATACCAGTCACCTCAATCCTATGAAGAAGGGGCCATTATGCCCATTCTATAAAAAAGGAAATAAGACTGTTTGCCCAAGGTCTCAGAGCAGGGGAGGTGACAGGAATGTTATTTGAAGCCACAACTGTCTGAATCTACAAAACCTTTATTCTTTCCAGAACTTTCTGCCAATGCAGATCCAAACTCAGCTCCCTCAAAACACAGGACTGGGATGTCTTGGTGTAGAATAGGCCAAGGATTCCCAATTTAAGAGCATAAAGAACTTATATAACTAATGCATTTTACTGGTTACAAGGTACTCCCGGTGAGCCGACTGCATAAGGCCCACCCCAAGGAACGCCGGCCGGCCAGGGTTTCTCTGTGGGCTGGCATCAACAGCCATTGAAATCCAAAAGGAAAACTCCGAACAATTCTCTGGTTAAATGGCAGCTGATGGAATACCTGAGGGAAACTAAAGCCCATGTGAAGGAAAGATTTTAGGCTGTTTCACATTTAGCCTCTCCTTTCTTCCAGCCACAAGAACAGCAAGATTTTGGAGTTAAGAAATCTTACCATCAAGGCCTCTTTGCTACCTTAAATAATAACATCCTATGACCTGCGGAGGGTGTGCTGCCCCTGCCTCGACCACCTTGGAAAGAGAAAGGCGTGTCAAAAGGCCTTGGAGTAAGCCCTGCCCTCGACTGTGGCTCAATAATGAGAAAGGTAGTTGGCCCACGCTCTCAGGTTTGAAAAGACGGCTAAGAAGCTTGCACTCACACCCACGCGGACACATAAAGAAGGAAGCAAATTAGTTAGTCTCCATTAAACTGCCAACAGAACACAGTAAGCAGAATTCAGAGGAATTTTATAAACAAATAATTTTGATCTGGGTTACCATGCTATAAATCTCAGCAGAAGGCCCCGGGCATTATCATAAAAAGGCCAATAACAAACAGATTTGGGAGCGTCATTAATTGTTGAGCTCTTCTCCCCCCATCTAGCCCTGTAACTTTCACTTTTGCTTGTCATGACTTAGGAGAATTCCTGATGTGCAACATGAACTCCGAATGGAACATCCTTATGAAATACCCAAGGGACATGTTCCTCCACCAGGTAGATGGTTGTCCGGCATCCTTCCCAAATGCTTTTTTCTCCTTAGTTCCTCAGGTGTAGTTCCTTCAGGGCGAACTAGTCCACACTGCCCAGTTATAAGCCCCTATTTACTCCAAGTTATAGCCCTGTCAGTCTAATGGATAGTCTTTCAAAGCTCAGTGCTGATTTACAAACAAAAAACTGCAAGACTGGTTTTTAATCCTATATCTTACATGAAGAGCAAGCCATTCACTCACTCACTCATTCCGTAAGAGAGCGAAGCAAATGTGACAAGCACATGCTGGGCCCAGATTGGAACAATCGAGCTCCTGGCCTCAGAATCTGCTAAGCCATGTTCACGTCCACCAAATTTAAAGGTAGAGAGTATTTGTGCAGCACGATACCTGCTTCTCAAAAATTTTTTTTTGCCCTGCCTGCCGGTATTCTAGTTTTCCATATTTGGGAAGCAACTGGTGGTCGGGCATCAGAACAAAAACAAAACAGATGCTTTCATTTTTAATTCTTTTTTGAAAGTCAAAATTCCTTTTGAGGAGTCCTAAAAATACGCATATATCTAGTGAATCTTAAAAATATGTGTGTGAATCTCAAAAATAAACACAGAAGGTAATATGTAATATAGAACCAAATCATGTAAAACTATTAGAAACACACTAAGAACTTGATAAAAAATTATGAACAGATGATATGTTCCCAGAAAATACAAACTTCCCATAAACACATGAAAAGTGTCCAATTCACCAGTAAAGAAAAAAACGCAAATTAAAATGATTTTTTCTTTTTTTTGAAATAGTAAGGTTTTTGTTTTTTTTTTTAAGATTTTATTTATTTAACAGAGAGAGATCACAAGTAGGCAGAGAGGCAGGCAGAGAAAGAGGGGGAAGCAGGCTCCCCGCTGAGCAGAGAGCCTGATGCGGGGCTCGAACCCAGGACCCTGAGATCATGACCTGAGCCAAAGGCAGAGGCTTAAACCACTGAGCCACCCAGGTGCAC
>CM053605.1:103513169-103533110 GCA_028646535.1 Procyon lotor
CCCGCTGAGCAGAGAGCCTGATGCGGGGCTCGAACCCAGGACCCTGAGATCATGACCTGAGCCAAAGGCAGAGGCTTAAACCACTGAGCCACCCAGGTGCACCCCTGTTTTTGTTTTTTTTTAAGTAATTCTGCTGGGGCACCTGGGTGGCTCAGTTGGTTAAGCCTCTGCCTTTGGCTCAGGTCATGATCCCAGGGTCCTGGGATCGAGCCCCATATCAGGCTCTTTGCTTAGCAGGGAGCCTGCATCTCCCTCTCACTCTGCCTGCTGCTTCCCCTGTGTGTGCTCTCTCTCTCTGACAAATGAATAAATAAGATCTTAAAAAAAAAAAAAATTTAAAAATAAATCCAGTGCAGAAAGAGTCTTTCCAACAAATAGGTTAGATCTGAAACATTAGATATCAATACATTTAAAAATCTAAGATTAAAAATATTGACCATATCAAATGTTAACGAGGATGTGAAACAATGACAACTCCCACACACTGATCACAGGAATATGAAATTGTACAACCATTCTGACAGTTTGACATGTTCTTAAAAAGGTAAACATACACTTACCATCATGGTCCAATCATTCTACTCCTAGGTATTTTACCCAGGAGAAATGAAGTCATAAGTCCATACCAAGACTTACTCATGAATGTTCCTAGCAGCTGTTTGCATTAGCTAAAAACTAGAAACAACCCAAGTGTGGATCAATAGGTGAACAGATAATCAAATTATGATAGATCTACACAATGGGATAGTACTCAGCAATCAAAATAAATCAATATTGGGGCACCTGGGTGGCTCCGTGGGTTAAAGCCTCTGCCTTCGGCTCAGGTCATGATCTCAGGGTCCTGAGATCGAGCCCCACATCGGGCTCTTTACTCAGTGGGGAGCCTGCTTCCCCTCTCTCTCTGCCTGCCTCTCTGCCTACTTGTGATCTATTTCTCTCTGTCAAATAAATAAAACAAAAAAATAAAATCTTTTTAAAAAAAGGAAATATCAAAGGAAGTAGTTTGGTATCTATTTCATTTTAGATTTCTTCCCCCTGATAACATTTTTATACAGCTATATTGAGGTATAATTGACATATAACAAGTTTCATATACTTAAAGTATAAAACTTTTTAAGTTTTGCTTATGTAAACATCTGTAAAATCATTACGATGGTCAAGTTAATGAACATATCTCTCACCCCTAGCATTTCCTCCTTCTCCCTTGTCCAAGTACATCTGTCCCTTGCTTTATCATCACCACTCCCAGGAAAATACCAATCTGAGCTAAACCATGCGATTTAAATAAGTTCCAGAGTCTCATAATACCAGAAATGTCTAGTTCTCATTAAAAAAATTCCTCATTATACCAAGGACCAGGAAGATCTCAAACTGAATGAAAAAGACAATCAATAGATGCCAACATCAAGATAACGTATTAGAGCCATCCTAAAGATTTAAAATAATCATTATTGCTTTAAAAATGCTTCCACAAACAATTTTAAACCCTCTCCTAACAAATGAAAACATGGAACATCTCAGCAAAGAAAAAGAAGGTACACATAAAGAACCAAATGGAAAAATAGGTTAAAATTAAAAAAGTTAAAAACTTAACAGATAGAATCTACAGCAGAATGGAGGAGCCAGAAGAGTTAGCTAACTAGAAGCTAAAACAATACAAATCATCCAATCTGAACACCAAAGAGAAAACACTAAAAAAAAATGAACAGGGGCACCTGGGTGGCTCAGTCGTCAAGCGTCTGCCTTCGGCCCAGGTCAGATCCCAGGGTCCTGGGATCGAGCCCCACATCGGGCTCCTTGCTCTGCAGGAAGCCTGCTTCTCCCGCTACCATTCCCTCTGCTTGTGTTCCCTCTCTCGCTGTGTTTCTCGCTGTCAAATAAATAAAATCTTTAAAAAAAAAAAAAAATGAACAGAGCTTCAGGGAATTAACTAATTAATTAATTAATGGAATTTCACAAAAAGAGGAGAAAGATGATGGGGTGAAAAAGTACTTGAAGAAATAATGGCTGAAAACCCCCCGACTGGGCAAAAGATATAAATTTACAGATCCAAGAAGCTGAATGAATCCAAAATAAGAAAACAAGAAGAATCCATACCCAGACACATGATAGTCAAATTTCTGAAATCTAAAGACTAATAAAAAACCTTGAAGCAACTGTAGAGAAACAACACCTTACCTACAAACGTAAAACAATCAATGACAGCGGATTTCTTATCAGAAACCATGGAGGCCAGGAGTATTACCACCTATTTCAGATGCTGGGGGGAAAAGTAACAGTCAACCCAGAATCTTATATCCAGCAAAAATATACTTCAGGAATGAAGGGGAAATCAAGATTTTCTCAGAGGGGGCACAAAAAACAAAAAACAAAAAACAAAAAAACACACAGGATTTCTTGCTTCCAGATATACCCTAATAAATAAGTTCTCAAAATAGAAAGGAAATTATAAAAGAAGGAATATTTGAACATAAGAACAAGGAAAAAAAAGAAAAAAAAAGAAGAACAAGGAACAACATAAAGAATAAAAATTATGGGTAAATACACTACATTTTCCTTCTCCCCTTGAGTTTTTTAAAGTATGTGTGACAGCCGAAGAAAAAATTCAAACACTTCCTGATGCAGTTCTAAAGGCAAGTAGAGTAAATATTTAAAACAGTTATATTATAAACAGGTTTTATCCCTGCACTATAGCATTTGTTAGGAGAGGGGAAGCCATTTCTCCCCCTCTACTATCATTCCTTTGGGGAAAACTGAAGACTATATATTCTACATTCAACCTAAGCAAATGCCACTGGGTCCAGTACACTCAGAAGAAAGAAAAAGGACACAGTATCTGAAAAGAACCACAGTTATATTACAAATGGAGAAAAATGAAGGGATGTAAAGGACGTAAGGTTATGACACTTCACTGGAACTGGTAAAATAATGGTATCAGAAGACTGGTAAGTTATGTATATATAATGTAAGACCCAGAGCAACTTCTGAAAAGGTTATGCAAAGAGAGTATATAAATCAAAATGGCATTATATTTTATTATTTTTTTAAGATTTTGTTTATTTGATAGTGAAAGAAAGAGTGAGAGAGAGAAAAAGCAGGGGGAACAGCAAAGGGAGAGGAGAAGCAGACTCCCTGCTGAGCAGGGAGCCCAGTGTGGGGCTTGACCTTAGGACCCTGGGATCATGGCCTGAGCCAAAGGCTTAATTGACTGAGCTATCCAGGTAACCCCCAAAATGGCATTTTAAAAAATACTCAAATAACCCACAGGGAGGTAGTAAAAGGCAAAGAGAAATGAAAGGCAGACCAAACAGAAAATGAAAAATCCTAAGACTTTAGCCCTAACATATAAATACATTATACTGTAGCACAATGCATTAAATGAAAAATTGATGTTAGGCTTCATCAAAATCGAAAACTTTTATGCTGCAAAAGACCATGTTAAAAGGTTGAGAAGACAAGTTAAAAACTAGGAAAAATACTTGCAAACCACATAGCCAAAAAAGATTAGTATCAGTATTATATAAAGAACCCTCAAAACTCAAAGATGGCAAAATCCCAAACAATCAAATTGGAAAATGGGCAAAGGATATGAACAGACATTTCAGGGAAGGGGGACAGACAGATGCCCAGCAAGCACATGAAAAAATGTTCAACATCATTTCATTCAGGAAACGCAAGTTAAAACCGCAATGAGACTATCACTGCACACCTGTCAGATGGTTAAAATTAAAAATAGCACCGAATGCTATCAGGGATGTAAAATAGAAGGATAAACAATACACTGCCAGTGAGAACGTGAAGCCCAATTTGGAAAACAATTTGACAATTTCTTTCTTACCTTTTTTTTTTTTTTTAAGATTTATTTATTTAGGGCGCCTGGGTGGCTCAGTCGTTAGGCGTCTGCTTTCGGCTCAGGTCACGATCCCGGAGTCCTGGGATCGAGCCCCGCATCGGGCTCCTTGCTCGGCAGGAAGCCTGCTTCTCCCGCTACCATCCCCTCTGCTTGTGTTCCCTCTCTCGCTGTGTTTCTCGCTGTCAAATAAATAAAATCTTTAAAAAAAAAAAAAAAAAAGATTTATTTATTTATTTTAGAGAGAGAGAACGTGAGTGGGATGAGGGGCAGAGGGAGAGGAAGAGAATTCTCAAGCAGACTCCCCACTGAGCACAGAGCCCGATGAGGGCTTGATCCCGGGACTCTGAGATCATTGCCTGAGCCGAAATCAAGAGCCAGCCGCTTACCCAACTGAACCACCCAGGTGCCCCAATTTAGCGTCTCTTAAGACACTAAACATGCTACTACTATACAACCAGTGATTGCACTTCTGGGCATTTGTCCCACAGAGATAAAGAGTAGATATTCTCATGAAAACCTATACAAGAATATTTTTAGCAGCTTTATTCATAATAACCAACAACAGGGAACAGCCCAGATGTCCTTCAATGAATGAATGGTTAAACATAGTGCAGTATATCCATACCATGGAATTGTACTCAGAAATAAGGAACAAACTGTCAAACTGGAAACAATCTAGAAAGTTATCCATATTCTTTGAAGACAACACCTCCATTAATTTTTTAGATGTAATGGTTATTATTCATCAATTCATGGCATACATTCATTCATTTGTTCAACAAATATGTAAAGAGCAACTGCTCTGGGTCAGTCATTACTCCAGGTGCCGGGGACAGAGTGGTAAATGGGACAGATATAATCTGTGTCCTCATAAAATGTACACTCTAGCAAAGAGAGATAGTCTGTAATAAGTAGACAAAAATAAGCAAAACAATGTCAGATAATTGAAAGTTTTTTTAAATACAGTAAATCCAAGTCATAAGGATATATAAGGGTTATTTTTAGAAAGAGGGATCAGGGAAAACTTTTGTGGCACTTTTGCCACAAGAGGTGGCATTTTTAAAAAATATTTTCTTTTTTTACTTATTTATTTGAGAGAGAGAGAGAGAGCATAAGCAGCTGGGGTGAGGGGCTGAGAGGGGGAGGCAGCAGAGGGAGAGGGAAAAGCAGGCTCCCTGCTGAGCAGGGAGTCTTATGACCATGACCCTGGGATCATGACCTGAACCAAAGGCAGATGCTCAATTCAGTGAGCCATGCAGGAGCCCCAAAAGGTGGCATTTTTGTTAAGATGTGATTGTGCAGAAGGAGACAGCACGTGAAGATCTGAAGGAAGAAGTTTCCAGGCAGAAGTAATGCAAGGGCAAAGACCGCAGGGCAGGAAAGTGCTTGGGAGCTGGAGGAACAGAAGGGTGGACAGTGTGGATGGAGCGAGCAAGGGGACGTTAGTAGCAGGTAAGGTGAGAAGGGGAGACAGCGAATGGATCACACCAAGCCTTGCTAGAATGGTAAGGAGTTTGTATTTCACTACTGGGGTTCATTGAAATCATTGAAGGGTTTAAATAGGAGAGTGAAATTATGTTGTTGACAGATTAAAAGTCTACTCTGTCTTCCCAAGTGAAGAACAGACAATAGGATAAAGAGGGGAAACAGAGAAACCAATTAGGAGATTATCGAAGGTTAGAGGAAAATTATTTTGACACTGTGATAATAATGGAAATGGACAGAATATGATTTAGAGGGAGCACTAAATTTTCTAATGTATTAGGTATGAGGTGAGAGAAAAAGGAGAATCAAGAATGATTTCTAGGGGGCACCTGGGTGGCTCAGTCATAAGCCTCTGCCTTCGGCTCAGGTCATGATCCCATGGTCCTGGGATTGAGCCCCATGTCGGCTCCCTATTTGGCAAACCTGCTTCTCCCGCTCCCTCTGCCTGCTGTTCCCCCTTCTGTGCTCTTTCTCTCTGTCAAATAAATAAATAAAATATTTAAAAAAAAAGAATGATTTCTAGAATTATGACATGAGCAGTTGGTGAATGGTGGTGCCATTTGCTGAGATCGGGAAGACTAGAGCACAAAGAGTTTGGGATTGACAATTAATAGCTAGCCTTTAGAAATGTTAAATTTGAGGGGCACCTGGGTGGCTTGGTTGGTTAAACATCTGCCTTTGGTTCAGGTCATGATCTCAGCGTCCTGGGATCAAGCCCCACATCAGGCTCCTTGCTCAGCGGGGAGCCTGCCTCTCCCTCACCCTCTGTCTGCCACTCCTCCTGCTTGTGCTCTCTGTCAAATAAATAAATAAATAAATAAATAAATAAATAAAATATTTTTTTGAAATGTTAAATTTGAGATTTATATTAACATCAGGTTTCCCAAGATAGTTGCTCCTGCATCTATCTTTTCACTGGTTACTTCTCCTACAGACATATTAATCTCTGCCCTAACTTTAAAGTCTAGGAGGAGCCCCTGATGCTTGGCTAAAGTGCTTACAAGGGTTTTTTTTTGTTTGGTTGGGTTTTTCTTTTTCTTATTCTTTTCCTTTTCCTTTTTTTTTTTTTTTTTAAGGCATTAATGGGAATTGTGGCTTCATATATGGTGCCAATGGGGTGATAATGCCCCGAAAGTGTGGGATTCTATTTTTTTCTAGTTTCCTAAGTTTGGAAACTTATATTAGTGATTTTAGAACTTTGTCTCCCTCCTTTTCTTTTTTAACCTTTTTATGTGTTTGTCCTAGAATTTGCAAAGTACATTTACAACTAATCTAAATCCACTTTCAAATAACATTATATCACTTGTGTTATATATATATATATCACAATGTGATATATAACATTATATCACAAATAACATTATATGCACAGGGTATTGCAAGTATATTACAACAAAGTATGCTCAATTTCTCTTCCTCCCTTATAACTTTGCTATCATTTATTTCTGGAATTTATAAGCTATAATCACTGAATACATTATTGCTATTAGTATTTTGAACATACTGTTACATGTTAGATCAATTGAGAGTAAAAAAATAAAATATTTTATTTTACTTCATTTATTCCTTATCTAACATTCTTCTTTTCTTTATGTAGATCCAAGTTTCTGACCCACATAATTTTCCTTCTCTCTGAAGAACTTCTTTTAACATCTTGCAAGGCAGGTCTATTGATGACACATAAGTTTTGTTTGTCTGAAAAGGTTTTTATCCTTCACTTTTGAAATAGAATTTTATTGGATACAGAATTCTAGACTGGTAGGGGTTTTCCTTCTTTCAACACTTTGAATATTTCACTCTACTCTCTCCTCATGGTTTCTGAAGAGAAGTCTGGTGTAATTCTTATCCTTGTTCCTGTAAAACTAAGGTTTTATTTTTCTCTGGATTCTTTTGAGGTTTTCTCTGTGTCTTTGATTTTCCACAGCTTGAATTTGATATGCCTAGGTGTAGGTTTTTAGGTGTTCATCCTCCCTAATATCTCTAAAGTTTCCTGGATCTGCAGTTTGGTGCTATTATTAATTTCAGAATATTCTCAGTCATTATTGCTTCAAATATTTCTTCTGTTCCTATCTTTCTTCTCCTTCTAGTATTCCCATTATGAGTACGTGACATCTTCTGGAATTGTCTCACAGTTCCTCGATATTCTGGTTTTTTTTTTATTATTTTTTTTCTCTTTGCATTTCAGTTTTCAAAGTTCCTACTGACATTTCTTCAGGCTCACTGATTCTTTCCTTGGCTGTGTCCAGTCTACTGATGAGAGCCCTTCAAAGTCATTCTGCATTTGTTTGGTGTTCTTTTTATTTCTAGCATTTCTTTTTTATTCTTTCTTAGTGTTTTCTTCTCTCTGCTTCTATTACCCATCCATTCTTACATACTATTGACCATTTCCATTGGCACCCTAAGCATATTCATCACAGTTGTTTTAAATTTCCAGTCTGATAATTCCAACATGTTTGTCTATAGCTGAGTCTTGTTCAGATGTTCGCTCTGTCTCTCCAAACTATGCTTTTTATCTTTTAATATACCTTGTAATTTTTTGTTGAAAAGCCAGACATGATATACTGGGTAAAAGGAACTGAGGCTTTTAATGTGAGGTTCTATGTTTATCTGTCTAGGAGTGAGATTGTGTTTCATGTTTGTTGTACTTGCAGGTGTCAGGCTAAAATTTCCTAAAATTTCCTGGTGTCTCTTCTGTGTCCTCTGTTATCTTTGAATATCTCCAGAGACTCCTTAAATAAGGTTTGAGGTATGTAGTTCTTTCTGTTGTATTCTTGTTATTATACAGGAACCCTATTGATGTGGTGGCAAACTAAGAAAGGAGGGGATGTTTCTATAGTTGTATGATTATGTTTCAGACTTTCAGTGATCCTGTGCTCCTGGGCTGTGACATTCACAAGGGCTACTCAGTTCTGTTTTGTTTTTTGTTTGTTCTGTTTTCAAAAGTTACACCAGATGGCTAGGGAGTCTAGAGTTGGGTATTTCCCTTTCCCAGGTCTGGTTAGGTTCTGGCAAAACTTCAGGTGGGTTAGACTCTCTGGTAAAATAGTTTCTCTTGAGGCAGGTCTTCTTAAGAAGAACAAAATGCTCTGGGCATTTTTTTGGAAGGGCTACTTTTCCTCTCCTTCTTCCAGAAGCACAAGGGGATTTTTCTCCAATCTTCACTGTGAGAGCCTGATAATAAACAATCAAAAATGTGAGTACTCCCCTAAGACTGGGTCCTTGCATTTTAAATCTCACGTAAGTGTCCACATGGAGTCTTTAGCAATTTTTCAAAAACACATTAAGTTTTTCTACTCTGCTACTGGTCCTAACAGAGGTTTCTGCTCCTGGTCTCTTGCTGTGGTGAGCTGAGATTCTCTGTATCTGCCTGTCTTCTCTTCAAATTTGAGGCCGTGGTTTGCTCCACAACCTCAGTTCTCTAATGGGTCTAAGAATTAATTGCTGATTTTCCATTTGTTCAGCTTTTTATGTTTTTATAAAGATAAGAGTAATGAGTTCCCAACTCTTTACATGCCAGAACAGAAACTCATATATTGTATTTTCATTATTATTTAGTCCAAAATAATTTCAAATTTTCCTTCTGGTTTCTTCTTTGATTCTGGATTACTTAGGAGAATATTGTTTCATTTCCAAATTTTTGAGCCTTTTAATCAATTGCTAACTAATCATAATATGGTTATAGAATATACTCTATTATTTTCTACTATTTCAGTAAAAAGAGGGAAAATATACTAAGTCTGTGGACAGTTTTTTAGTCATAAGAGACATATTTGTGATATATGTCTATTGGTCAGTATTTTATTTTAACTTTTACTTTTTTAAAGACTTACATATTTATTTTAGAGAGAGAGAATGTATGAGCAGAGAGGACAGAGGGAGAGGGAGACAAGCAGACTCCCTGCTGAGCTGGGAGCCTGACATGGGGCTCAATCCCAGGACCCTGAGATCATGACCTGAGCTGAAATCAAGGGTCAGACACTTAACTGCCTGTGCCACCCAGGCGCACCTATTGTTTAGGATTTTAAAGAGTCAAGTATTATTTAGCAGTAGTATATAGCAAGTTCTTTTTAGTACTTAGGGTAAATGTACTGAGACTTTTTAAAAAGCCAGTCTATGGTTATCTTGGTAAATGTATCACGCAGGCTTTTGGAGGATGTAATACTCTCTAAATATATAGAGTAGAGACACATTATTAAAACATGGTAATAGTATTGATCAAATTGTGCCTTTAGTGACTTTTTGCCTAATTGATCTATCAATTTCTCATAGAAGGGTATTTAAATCCTCTACTATGATCTATATCTTCCTTTAATTCAGTACATTTTTGCTTCATGTATTTTGTATTTCTTTCCCAGAATTGTCCTTTGGTGTCATTTTCTCTGAAAGTGAATTAATTCCTTTGGTATTCCTTGTAGTGTAGATCTGGTCTAATGAATTTGCTTGAATGAATGAGTTCTCCTATATCTGAAAATATCTTTACTTCAACTTTATTCCCAAAGAATATTTTCACTAGATATATAATTTTGGGTTGGCAGTCTTTTTCCATTGATTTTTATAGCTTTATTGAGCTATCACTGGTATACAATAAATTACATATATTTTAAGGTAGAGTTTGATATTGTTTGGCATATATTTATACCTGTGATTGATCCACAATCAAGATAATGAACACATCCATTACAACCAAAAGTATCCTCATGTCCCTTTTACTCCATCATTCTACCCTTCCTCCTACTCTATCCACAAACAACCACTCATGTCCTTTCTGTAACTACAGATTAACTTTTCATAACCTTAACTATAAATTGCATTTCTCGAATTTCATATGAATGAGGTCATATAATAGAGCCCTATGTTGGGACCCTTCTGGGTGTGAAGCCTGTTTAAGATTCTCTTTCTCCCTCTCCCTCTGCCCCTCCCTGCCTCCCTCTCTCTCTTTAAAAAGAAATAATAATAATAGCAAATAAAATTCAATTTAAAAAATGAATTCCTAGTATAAGATAAAGGTAGGAATCTTGGGATGATTTGTGAAAACATAGGAATCCTATAAAAGGAAGCCACATGCTCATGCTGGGGATAATCTTCATCTGGCTTTAGGGTCTAATGTGAAAATAAAGTATAAAACAAGAAAGGGGGACACCTGGGTGGCTCAGTAGATTAAAGCCTCTGCCTTCAGTTCGGGTCATGATCTCAGGGTCCTAGGATCAAGCCCCACATCGGGCTCTCTGCTCAGCGGGGAGCCTGCTTCTCCCCTCTCTCTCTGCCTGCCTCTCTGCCTACTTGTGATCTCTCTCTCTGTGTCAAATAAATAAATAAATAATCTTGAAAAAAAAGAAAAAGAAAGAAAGGTAAATTACAACACTGAATTAACTAGTGGCTAAGCACACATTTGTTGAGCATTTACTATGGAAAGGCATGATATCAGGTTTAGAGAGAGGTAGGAATGAGTAGAGGGAAAAATGAGAGGGAAACAAAAGATGATTAAGACAAGGTCCCAGCTCTCAGGCCCCTACATTTGAGGAGTTAAGTTCAGAAATGATGCACAGAAAACAAAATAAACTAAGTGCTAGAAAAGAGGTTTCCATATAGAGGAGAGGGAGGGATCATGGAAAGCAGGAAAAGTTTCGTGGAAGGAACCAATATTTAGTCTAGGGTTTGAATTTAAGCCTCCTCAAATGTTTACGATGGAAGCATAAACATCAGGTTGACCATATATCCTTTCAAACACTAAAGTCCTTAAAACTTGGGGCCCTTTGTGATACTTTTACTACAAGAAGAATGTCAAGATGATTTCCTCAGTGGTATCAACGTTAAGCTGCTTCTTGACAGCCCAACATAGAAGCAACGTCAGGAACTTCTCGGGGGTGAAAAAGAAGAAAGCTGGTAGGTGACTGGCAAGATTGGAGGAAAGTGGCAGGAGTGGTTTCCCAGGGACGGCCTTGGCTGTGCCAGAGTGGTGTTTCCCAGAATTCCCTTCCTGTATGATTCCAGGTTAGGGTTGGCCATGGGGAACCTTTGTGACTTGAAAGGTGAAAGTCAAACAGCACCCGTTAAACTCAAGGTTATTGCAAGTTACAGGTACCGCTGTAGTTCATGCCAATGGTCGATGTGCCAGCCCCCTAGAGGCCAGATCTCCTCCTTGGCAATTCTGAGTGCTGGGCAGGCACAGGTGCACCTCAGTAGGAAGAATGCCAGCTTCTTCCATTAGTCGCCCATGCTGGACAAGAAAGAGGTGAAGGAGACGATGTGGGTTCCAGTGTGTCCTTGCGGGTTCTGGTTCATCCTGGAAGGTTCTGGTTGGTCTTGCTCTATCTGGGTTTTTTCCCCAGAGTGCCAGCCCTGCTGGCTTACAGCACTCTATGCCCACTACCCAGAAAAGAGAGGCAAGAACCTTCTATGGACATCTGCACCAGCTCTTACACCATGAAAAGTCGAATCCCTCCAAAAGTCCCTTATTCCCTATCACTTGCCATGGTTGTTTCCCCAACGGAATCCTGAGCAATGATTGCTGTCTGCTACCATGACCCTGTCTGATTAAAACAAAGAAGATGCCCTTTCCATTACTTTGGGGGAAAAAAATCCAAGAGAGTGCTTATTTTACAAATTTACAGTGCCATCAGCAAGTAAATGGTGCTTTCTTATCATCGGTATTTTCTCCCACGAAATAACTCTTAAAGACCTCAAACTGTGAAATCTAACCTCTTGATAAACATAACTACTGAATTTCCTTTTCAGATTTTGCAAAAACTCAAGACTTTTAAGAAGTCAACCCACAATCAAAGTATGACATTGGTTTTAATCTCAAATTATTATTTAACTGAGTCTCCTCTTTTTCTCCCCCCTCTTTAGAAAGCCACTTGAAAAATCTCATTTGACAAGGGATATTATTACAGTCTGTAATGCCCAACATCAGGGCAAGACTTTTTTTTTCTCTTTTGTAAAATCAATTTGAGTTATTTACAATGAACTTAAAAACCATGAACTGTAATGAAAAAGCTTGACAGGTTTGATGTATGATAGACTAACGTTTCAAAAAAAAAAAACACACCAGAGAAAGATTTTTTTCTTTTTGGCCATGGAATAAAAACAGGGGTCTGGCCACTCAGAGTCACTTCTAAGAGATGCGAGAAATAGAGTTACCCAGTGATTATAAAATTTCTGCAGAAAACTAGTTAACAAAGGAGATGTAAATGTTTTTCCATCAGTGGAATAATGTAGCAGGAGGGGGTTGCGTTTTTCCCAACAAATAGAATCGTTGTTTTGTATGTGTTTATCTGCAAGCAAGTCACTGATTACAGCACTTGTTTTAGTTCATCAGAGTAGCTCCTAATAATTATTTTTCAGGAGAACCACAAAACGGGTAAGGTATGGAACATTCTCGCAGAAGAGTCTGGATTCGGCCATTGATGGCCTAACAAACAGGACATGGTACATTTATCAACACACTCCTTTTTCTGCTGTCTCTGCAGCCTTGCTCCTTGCTTTGTGAATGCTTCCCAGTATTTGTAAGCAGTTTCTCAAACATAATCTTCAAACGGGTGTTTATTTTGACCACTCACTGACTGTTGATTTAGAAGGAGCTCCTTTTTCAAAGGAAATCCGTCCACTTTTCCTGTGTCTAAAAGGCAAGAGAGAATAATTGTGTCATGGCACCCAGCCCTGTGTGTTTAGAACTTTGCAACGATCACAAAATTACTTTTCCCCTTTCATTTATTTTCCTCTTAAATCCTGTTTTACAGTAATCATTCAAATGACTTAGCTACATGGTCAGCTAAATAATAGCTTTAGGAGGCTGGCGATTTTAAAGAGGGAGCCTAAATAGCCACTTCTCGGTGCAAACCTCTTAAAAAGTATTTGTTTAATGAACGAGAAATGTCTGGAATGGGAATGAAAGTGTGTCAAAAATACAATCGCATTTTCTGAGGCCCTTTTATGCAAGAAAATGTAGATTTTATTCCTTGCTTGTAACTTTTGTCGAGATTGTATTTGTCTCTTTGCATGCAACGACGAGGAAAAGAACAGGGCAAGATGAGAAAGGAAAACATCTTTTTAAATTATTAATGACATCTACCTAATGACCTACTAATTAATATGAAGTCATTGACTTCACAATATAAATACCCCATTTTTTTTAAGTTGGGAAAAACACGAGACCCAGTATTCCATCCCTTTCACAAATTCTTTGTTAAGTTTATTCTTTGTGGTTCATTCTTTGGCTGAGTTTAATATTTGGACTACAGAAAGAATAAAACTCGGTTTAGTCTAAATTAGGTTGGAGTGTTCCTTTAACTCAGTAGTTCCTCTTCAACAGCAACCCTTCCCCGAACAATGACAACAATATCACACAATTGGGAGATTGGGTAGGAGAAGGTCCTTCCTGGTTGGGCTTGGGAAGAGGTGGGCTCAGGGAGCCCTTCTGTTGCTGAATTGGCTCACAAGTACAGTGGTGTCCCGGAGGCTCGTAGAGCTGGATGTACTCAGATATATTCAGGAGGAATTAAAATAATCGACTACCTCTGTCATTTAAACACTGGATTAAAAAATACTTATACTACTCTCTTTGGAAAATGTCAGTATGTAGGAAGAAGCCTGGAATTAGAAAATCCCTACTTGGCAGTTTGGTTAAGAATTATTAATGAAGGGGCGCCTGGATGGCTCAGTGGGTTAAAGCCTCTGCCTTCGGCTCAGGTCATGATCTCAGGGTCCTGGGATCGAGCCCCACATCAAGCTTTCTGCTCTGCAGGGAGCCTGCTTCCCCCTCTCTCTCTGCCTGCCTCTCTGCCTACTTGTGATCGCTCTCTCTCTCTGTCAAATAAATAAATAAAATCTTAAAAAAAAAAAAAGAATCATCAATGGATTCTGAAATCATGGGCAAAAGTCACAGGAGTAAAAAAGACACAAACGTCCCTGATTTATAATGGCTCGGCTTACCTTTTTTTTTTTTATTTTAATCGTGCAAAAGTGATGATATGCATTCCATGAAAACCATACTTTGAATTTTTGAATCTGGATGCTCTCCCAGGCCAGCGGTTTGCCACCGATCTTCCCTGTGACCGTGGGCAGCAGCAGCCCTCCAAGCCCCCAGTCAGCCACGTAACCACCAGGATCAACGACCCACACACTGACCACCACTCTGTACCCCGACAATCGTTCTGTTTCCCACTCTCGGTACAGTATTCAATCAATTACAGGAGATAGTCAGTACTTGATTATAAAATAGCCTTTTGCTTGATGATTTTGTCCGATGTAGGCGTTCTGAGCACGTTTAAGGTGGGCTAGGCTAAGCTATGATGTTCAGTAGGTGGGGCATATTAAATACATTTTCCACTTAAATATTTTCAACCTCCGATGGGTTTATCAGGATGTAGTCCCACTGTAAGTCGAGGAAGATCTGTATTAGCATCTTTCCAAATATCTCCCCATCAGGTACTTAACTCCAAAAGGGAACATAGTTAAATTTCCTGGCCTCATTACCTGAACTGAAGGTCAAAGTTAACATTACAGGGCGCCTGGTGGCTCAGTTGAAGCATCTGCCTTTGGCTCAGATCATGACCTCTGAGTGCTGGGATCGAGCCCCACATCGGGCCTCCAGCTCAGTGGGGAGTCTGCTTCTCCCTCTTCCTCTGCCTCTCCCTTTGCTTGGGCTCTCTTTATCTCTTTCTCTCAAACGAATACATAATTTTTTTTTAAAAAGTAAAGTTAACATTACCAATCAGAAAACAAAGCAATACAGTGTACCTCCCCACTGAGGATACAGCATTTCTGCGATCACCCTGCCATCAGTATGCAACCTGAATCTGATTGTGAAGAGACATCAGAAAAATCCAAATGGGGAAACACTCAACAACATAGTTGGCCTGTGGGGCCGCCTGGGTGGCTGGGTCAGTTCAGTGTCTTGACTCTTACTTTTGGCTCAGGTCATGAGTTCAGGGTCCTGATGTCCAGCCCCGTGATGGGCTCCCTGCAGCAGGGAGTCTGCTTCTCCCTCTCTTACCCTCCGCCCCTCCCCCTGCTCACGCACATACCCTTTCTCTCTAAAATAAATCAATTAATTTTTTTTAAAAAAGGCTAAAAAGGGGCACTTGGGTGGCTCAGTGGGTTAAAGCCTCTGCCTTCGCCTCGAGTCATGATCTCAGGGTCCTGGGATCGAGCCCCACATCAGGCTCTCTGCTCAGCAGGGAGCCTGCTTCCCCCTCTCTCTCTGCCTGCCTCTCTGCCTACTTGTGATCTCTCTCTCTCAAATAAATAAATAAAATCTTTAAAAAAAGAAAAGGCTAAAAAAAAAATTGTTGGCCTGTACTTTTTCAAAGTGTCATGAAAGGAAAAGATCAGCTGAAATGGCTCCTGATGAGAGAAGACAAAACAGACATGACAACTGACAACTAAATGTGATTCATTCTGGAAACTACCGTCTGCATTTCAGACAGGGACTTGAACTCAGAGAATTTCAGAGTCTGGTCTACAGCATCATCTGTGATGTTACAAACACACGGGCACAGATCAAAAAGGAAAGCACAAAAACTGATTCTGTCAGAGGCAATTTCATGTAATGAAAACCTGCAAATTTCATGGAACAAAAGGCACGGGCTACGGAGCAAGAGATTCGGGCTGAGCAGGGAAGTGACAAGAAAAGAGGCACACAGGTGGGGACAGCAGAGGAGTTCTCCAAAGAGCTGCCCCATCACCCTTCCCACCAGCCCAAGGCCGCTGACAGTCAGTCCGGACTGAAGTGAAGCCAAACATTCTCCCAAAAGACAACATAGCTTTCATGTGTTTTGTTCTATTTTCTTACTGCATCAAACTCTTTTAGTAGGCAATGTAAAGGAAATGGGACTTGCAAATTTAGATTTTTTTTTAGAAGATTTATTTATTTACTTGAGAGAGAGAAAGAGAGTGTGTGCATGGGGTAAGGACAGAGGAGAGAGAGGGAGAGAATCCCAAGCAGACTCCATGCTGTGCATGGACCAGGGACCAGGGACCGTCCCACAACCCATGAGATCGTGACCTGAGCCAAAACCAAGAGTCAGATGCTCAAACAACTGAGCCACCCTGGTGCCCCTCAAATCAGATTTCTGGTGTAAAATGTACTGAGGAGTTTTATGGCACTGAAAATATGAAGTTTGCCTAAACTTTTTGTTATTTCCAGAAATCCCCAAAAGATTCCAAATGACGCAAAATAGCTGATACTTCTTCAAGTATTTATTTATAATACAAAAGGTTTCTAAAATGTATGTACTTTTAATGTTAATTTCCAGGGCTCCTGGTGGCTCAGTTGATTAGGTGTCTGCCTTCAGCTCAGGTCATGATCCCAGGGTCCTAGGATCGAGTCCTACCTCGGGCTCCCTGCTCATCAGGGACTCTCTCTCTCCCTCTGGGGTCTCTCCTACTGCCCCTTGTGGTCTCTTTCTCTCTTGCTCACTCTCTCTCTCTCAAATAAATAAATAAAATATTTAAAAAGTTAATTTCCTACATATTAGGTGCTATATTACATTCACAACTTATAAATGAATGCTTTGAAAAATCTTTCTGAATTCTTGGAGTTAAGATATCTAAATCCCAACAGAGCTTTGGTATAGAACAGGCTGGGTCCCTGACATGCCAAGTCAACCATCTTCTGTGTATGTCTCCCCCACAACCCACAGTATGGTTGAGTATGCTGACAGAGAAAAAGCCTACACTGAAGTTGGACAAACCTAGTCCGGAATTCCAGCTTTAGTACTTCCTGTGATAACTTGGAAAAATGACCTTGCTGAGCCACTTTTCTAATTTGAAAAATAAGGATAATGCTCACCCCTCGGAGTTACAGCAAGGATTAAAAAAGGCAGATAAAGTATCCAGCAGAGAATGTGATACAAAGTACAAAGGCAATATTAGTTCCTTCCTTTTTCCTATTCTCTTATAATCCATGACTGGAACAATTTATATGTCAAATTAGTATGCAATAACCTTCACTTTGGGTGGTAGGTTCATGAATGATTGCTACATCAATAAAATTTGATTGATTAATTAATTAAAGCAGGCCATGAGTAGATAATAATGAGTGTATCTTTTTTTTTTATTTTATTTATTTACTTGACAGAGAGAGATCACAAGTAGGCAGAGAGGCAGGCAGAGAGAGAAGGGGAAGCAGGCTCCCTGCTGAGCAGAGAGCCTGATGTGGGGCTCGATTCCAGGACCCTGAGATCATGACCTGAGCCGAAGGCAGAGGCTTTAACCCACTGAGCCACCCAGGCGCCCTAATAATGAGTGTATCTTGAACTCCGGTATGCTTAGTACAAGTCTGTGTACCTGATGTCCAACAGAAAATTACATGTGGATGTGTGTTCAGTCAGTACTCCTTCATCCTTAAAATTTAGTGTTTATGTTAAAAAGTTTAAAAAAAAAAAAAACTTTTTCAAATTTTGCAAGGCTGGGGAATCACAGCTCCAGAAATTCCCATGTAAAAAGCCGACATGGATTAAGCATATACAAAAACCTTATAAGAAGTGTAAGTCCATGAAAGTTCAGTTGCCTGAATTTCACCTATTTTTGTAAGGCACAACCATGAGTCCAATAAACTAATAGGATGGGAGTTATAGTCATTCATTCATTCATTCATTTAGTCGGTCAACAAAAATTATTGAGTACTTATTATGTGACAAGCCTGCTCTCCAGAGACTGGAGACTAGACCGTGAACTTGGGCCTGGTGGCGGTCACCGGTAAGCTTGATGAGAGCAGGGTCAGTGGACAGCTGAAGAGGCAGCTTCAAGAGAAAATATGAGCCAAATAAGTAAGGTCAATGAGTATTGAACACTTGGGGACCACAAAGGAAAGCCAAAATGTTGGGTTATAGTTGGAAGAAACATGAAGTCAAATAATTTCTTTTTAAGGTTGATATATCACAGCATTAAAGGGAATTAAAGGGAATTGCCCAAGAGGAAAGGAGAAATTGATGATGCACAAGAGAAAAGAAGGAATCTTCAGAGCTGAGACCTTAAAAGGTGAGAGGGAGAGGACTTCTGGTTCAAGGGGAAGTAAAGCCTGATCCTACACAAGTCAATACCACTGGGAGGTTAGAGGGAAAAGGGAGGAAAAGCCTGGTAAGGTCAAAAAGGAGTGTGGAAAGAGAAAGTTTCCACTCAAGAGATAGAGTGAAAGCAGTGTCCTTAGGAGAAAGCAGGCTTCAGTTACAGCAAGAAGATGACTTTCATCAGTTATGAATCAATTTAGTGCGGCATGATTAAACTTTAACAAAACTTAAAGTGAATACATATAATAGAATGGAAAATATAAGAGCATAGCTCATAAACTTTAGATAAGCATTGTTCTGTAAATTCTTTTGTTCCATTTGTGTATGTGAGTGTGTGTGTATGTGTACTAGATATAGATATAAAATATATTCCTTTGTGCAGGTTGGAGTGAAAAAAGTTTGAAAGCCATATGGCACGAGGTGACCGTAGAACCCTACGGAGATAAGACTTTGTGGTGATGGGTGAAATGGCTAGTTAGGAAATAAGAAGAGAAGTGAGGGATGATGGGGTTAATGCCATTGATCTGTGGGGGAAACTGAGTCCTAAAGCCCCAGGCTCTGGTGGCTTATCAGGGTTTGTCCCTCAACTGGGCCCAGGTTCATGGGACAGCTTTAGCATCTGACCGAGTGGCTCCTGGCGTCTAGTCGGTTCTGCGGGGTGGAGAATGCTTCTTCTGCAGCTCAGGCAGCTGTGTTGGGAGCATGCACACCCATGGCCCGGAGGGTATGTTAGGATGGAATGAGGCTGGTACAGATTTGCTTAGTCCAAGAAATCTTCTTGGAGAAAAGGTGATCTCGAGAACTGAAGGTGAAATAATCTTGTGGCCTTGGCAACACCGAATCTTCAAGAAATGCTTGGTTCAATGTCATCATGATTAATTAAAGAGGGAAATATCCAGGAATAGCAGCAACATCAGTGCACTGATTCATTTTTCCTATTATATTCAAGTTGAGTTTATGCTAATCTTGTACGGATAAGTTGGGTATTTTAGTTCTATTAGTCAGAACTCACCAGAAAAAGATCATGAGCATGCATTCAATCTCCCTAAATACAAGGTTTTAAGAAGTGGCATAACTATGCGGCTTGGCCCAGAGCTCTTCTTTTAGATACTCCGCTCATTGTTGGTCACAAAGAGGACCAACAGAACTTGTAGACGATTTGGGGCAAACCCCAATAAAGAAGTTACCAAAAAAAAAAAAAAAAGAGCATCACCTTTGTATATGAAAGTCAAAACATTATGGAATTTCCTTCTGTCTTTGAAGGAAAAGGTAGTAATCCCATTAGTAATGCTTAGAGGTTTCCTAGAGCTAAAAGACAGAAAGTCTAGTGAAAAGACTGGCTTCCGCCCATTCTACCGGAAGCATTCCATCACCGTAAATAATACCTCCCGTCTAGGTGGTCCTCTGTGTGCTGTAATGTGTGTACGTATGGGGTGTTCCCGTGTCTCACTTAGGTTCCTTAGGTTTTCATGACCTCAGAGACAGACTTCATGGATGACTGAGGTTAGGCTCAGTGAGGGTCATTAACTCAGTCCATCTGAGTTAATGATGACTGAGGCCATCACTCAGTCTATATGACTGTCACATGCCGTG
>CM053605.1:103533610-103575671 GCA_028646535.1 Procyon lotor
CCTAGATGTCCATCAACAGATGAATGGATAAAGAAGATGTGGTATATATATAAAATGGAATACTATGCAGTCATCAAGAGAAACAAAATCTTGCCATTGGCAATGATGTGGATAGAACTAGAGGGTATGTTATGTTAAGCGAAATTAGTCAGCAGAGAAAGACAATTATCGTATGATCTCTCTGATATGAAGAATTTGAGAGGCAGGCTGGGGGTCATGGGGGGTGGGGTGGGGGAGAGAAATGAAACAAGATGGGATCCGGAAGGAGACAAACCATAAAAGACTCCTAAACTCACGAAACAAACTAAGGGTGGCTGGGAGGTAAGTGGGGTAGGGATAGGGTGGCTGGGTTATGGACATTAGGGAGGGTATGTGCTATGGTGAGTGTTGTGAAATGTGTAAGCCTGATGGCTCACAGACATGTACCCTGGGGCAAATAATACATTATATGCTAATAAAAAAAAAAAGATTCTCTCTCTTCCTCTCCCTCTGCCCCTCCCCACCCCACACAGGTACATGGCCATTCTGTCTCAAAAAGAAATAATAATAATAAAATAAAAATAAAGAATAATTTATTTTTAAATAAATAATTATATAATTAATTATATAAATGTAATTTCTGTAAGAGCTACACAGGATGGTCAGCTAGTTTGTCACAGGTTCTACACCTTTCTAAGTCCCTGTCCAGTCCTCCCTCCCACAACCTGGACTCATCCTGAGCACAGAGTAAGACTTACTACACGACATTGAATTCATGGGGGTCAAATTCTTGTGGTTAGCTAAAGTGAATTTACCAATTAAGAATAAGGGGCGCCTGGGTGGCTCAGGCATTAAGCATCTGCCTTCGGCTGAGGTCTATGATCCCAGGGTCCTGGGATCGAGCCCCACATTGGGCTCCCTGCTCAGCAGGAAGCTTGCTTCTCCCTCCCCCACCCCTGCTTGTGTTCCCTCTCTCGCTGTCTCTCTCTGTCAAATAAATAAATAAAATCTTAAAAAAAAAAAAGAATTAGACTCAAATGGGTTGATCTCTTATTGCCTCTCCAGTACTCAAGTTGGGAGAAGGCTTTTGGTGATAGAATATTAAAAGTGTGTGAAGTGATATCTTCTGCCAGGGTCCTGCAGAGCAGGACTGATCCAGGTGGGCTAACAGAAGAAAGTCTGAACTAACAAAAGGTACACAGCACAACACAATAACAACTTGGCAAAAATATTGCTTATGCTATACCCATGAGCACCAAGAAGGCTCTGCATAGGGAAGTGAGGGAGGGGTGTGTGTGTGTGTGTGTTTGTGTGTGTGTATGGTATGGGACACTGGGAGGACAGGACATGTGAGGAGTGCAGACACAGAGATATGCATTAATTGGACAAGAAAGGCTGAGTTGGGCTCTCCACCACTTGCGGCTCTTCCCCTCCGGGCCAGTGGCCCACCATTGGCTTTGGCACTGCTCCATCCCACTGCTGTGCCCAAGGCTTCCTCATAACTGCAGAAATGTGGTCCTGTCCAAAGCTCTTACCCAAACCCCATCCAAAAGAAGCTGTGATACTCATAGGCTATTATATATAATAGCCTATGAGTGTCTTATATGATATGTGATATGTATATAGAATACTCCTATACTCACATCACATAGATGGGATGGTTCACAGGGGACTCAACACATTTTCAAACTGCAGATAGCAAAAGAGAGACTGTGGTTACGAGCGACCCTAGTTCATCGTCTGTCATTTAAATGAGTGCAGGGGAGCCAGGCTACCAAAATTCCATAGACATTTTCTATCTATTTTTAGAATGCAACATTTTCCTTATTGGACTTAAAAGGGCAGACTGGGAGTCTTTTGAGAGCAGATATTGTGATTAATATTTTTATTCCAGTAACAAAGTAACTTGCTTATAATAGACATTTGATAAATCTTCGCTACACAAATTAAATGAATGATTTCTTTACTCAGAAAACTTTGCGGGAACAAACTAAGGAATATTCCAACTATCTGAATAGTTCATTTCTAAAAAACCTCTGATCCACGTAGATCACCATGCTTTTGTATGCTTGACTTCACCTACCTAGAATACTCTTCTCCTTCATTGCTGTCCTCTCTTCCTCCACCATGATCCAAATTCCAAGCTATAATTACGCTCTGGTTGTAGATGAGTGATGTTCTTCCTGCCTTCATGGTCAGACACTCCCTCTACCCTTGAGCACGCTCCACTCATTGGTACCACGTTGCTGGGAAGTGTCTTCTTATTTAACTGTCTCCTCACTGAAGTGTATGCTTTCAGGAGCCTCTGGGTTATTTTTATCTTTGGCCTAATTGCCTAGCACTGTGCTACAATTAGTCTATAAAGCTTCTGCACACATGGATGAGTGACTAAAGAAATAGCTATCAATTAGTGTGTGTGCAGTTAAAAATTAATTTCAGGAGGTGCCTGGGTGGCTCAGTCGTTAAGCGTCTGCCTTCGGCTCAGGTCATGATCCCAGAGTCCTGGGATCGAGCCCCACATCGGGCTCTCTGCTCAGCGGACAGCCTGCTTCCCCCCACAAACTCCCCCAGCTTGTGTTCCCTCTCTCACTGTGTCTCTCTCTGCCAAATAAATAGATAAAATCTTTAAAAAAATTAATTCCAGAATCCCATTGGTTCTTAGGTAGAGAAATTATTGAAGAGTGTACTTTTTATGAGTGTTGACCTTCCATTTCAGTTTTAAGTAAATTTTGAATATATGAATGGATAAAATTACTAGGATAATAAAAATAACCAGAGCATGATGGTGCTTCCCATGCATCAAACTCATCTCTAAGTACTTTAGATGCAGAATGTTTTCTACTCCAGACTTTCTACCTGACTCACTATAGTCTGGATATATTGTGTGTGTGCAGTTACACACACATGCTTGTACGTGGGCTCGCACACCTACACACACGCGCGCACACACATATACACCTTCTGATGAGTGGAATCTTGATTATCTATCATTGCCACAATATATTAATATATAATCAATTGTTATATACAATCATATATATTAATATACGATACAAAAATCAAAACCATCATGCTCAGGAAGAAGAGTTTTCCTGCCTAAATCTACAGCTTGTGCTGATACGACGACTTTTCTGTGAAATAGATAACTTTGAAAGGGCTGGAAAACACACACCATGGGGCTTGAAGGAAGATGGTTTCCATTGAAATCGGACCGACGAATGCTTTTCAATCTTCCTTTCTGCCAGCTGGGGTAAGGAGGGGAGGGTAGACTAACTCGTCCAAGCTCCGTGCCCAGAGACAAATACTTTAATGTCCTAAATGTTTTTACATGTCGTAAGCCATGGAAACTCCCCAACTATGAAAGTCATCCTCCCGGGTTCTTTTCATTTTCAGGTTAAGGGTGCACTGCTGAGAGAGGCTGAACTCACAGGGTCAAGTTCCTGTTAGCCGAATGATTCACAAACTGAGAATCGGCTGATTTCTTATTGCTTCTCCAGTTTTTCGGCTGGGAAGGGGAGACTTTTGGTGATATGGTAGGAAACAGGATACATTCTGCCAGATTTAGTAAATCTGCTGCTGCTGGTGATGAATCAAAGTGAAGGGGCAGAAGGAGGAGGAGGAGGAGGAGGAGAGCTAGACCGAGCTGTTGTTGATGCATCTGCATCGCACCGCATTTTCTGGTTGGTGACAACACTGATTCTTTCTCTTAATACCAGTGACACTGTGGAACTGGGGAGCGTTGGTAAAAGGACGGCCAATTGGTTTTCTTGGGCTAAATCAGACATTTTCACCTTGCGGTTTTATTCATTTTTCTGGACTCTGAGCACTTGGCAAGCAAAACAAGAATTCGGAGCTGTTGGGGTTTTTTCTGGGTTTTTTTGTTGTGGTTTTTTTGGGTTTTTTTTAATGACTTCAGCAGGAGGGCTCTGCCCAGGATTTCTCTGCCTCTTTCCCACTGAAAAACTCAGACTGATGTTTTTAGCTGTTTACCCAAAAACGAATAAACAAACCCAATGACAACATCGCCTCTTCTTTCATTATCGTTCACTATTTCGAGGCTATCAACATTTTTTAAAGTTGGCACCAATTCATCTGCTATATTTTGCCTTCTGTTTTGTTTTTTTTTTTTTAAAAAAAAAAAAAGGACTGAAGCCCACTAACTAGATTAAAAGAGATGATACAAACAAAGCAGGCTTTTTCCTCCTCATGAACTGTGTATATAATTACTTGAATCATGTTGAATTTCACCCATATGCTGGGGAAAGGGGGAAAAAAAAAACCCAGCAAAAAATAACTACTGTGAATTCAAACTGCAAGTGAATGGAACCGGCCTCATTCATAAATGTCATATGAAGCTTTGGTGAAAAAGGCAAGTCTGTCATTCCGGGGACAGCAGCTGTTGTTATGTTGAACAAAATGGATACAAATGGGTATTATTTTAAAGTGAAATGCTTAATTTCAGGCCTAACAAGCACACTGTCCTCTGTGTAGCCCCATGTCACCCGAGCCACGATCTCCAGTAGAGGGCTTGATTGCACAGGAAATCAAGCTCACAGGCTGCGGCCGACCGGACCAGCAAACACACTGGCAATGTTTGAGTTACTATGGCAATCACAAAATAGGAAAGGCTTTTCTTCTTTTCCCCATCTCTGCATGCAGCCGCAGCCTGCTCCTGAATAGGCCACATCTGCAAAAAGTTTTAACACGGTACTCAGATAAAGAAAAGGATCCCAAAAATGGGCACTGACCCGTCTCAAAAAATGTTGCAAATTTTACATACAAGAATTGGGGAGCCGGGCCACTTTGCACAGGTTATGTCATAATGCAAACACAAAGGGATAAAAGCGCATGAAGGCTCTGGCTGTCAGATACTGAGAGGAGGGAGCAGCAGAAGTAAATGACAGCTTAAATGCAGATGTAAGGAGAGAAGTCAAAGATGGGTGACAGAAAGTTACTGGTCAATGAATAAGGGAGAAATTTCAAGCACACAAAAAACAGACAAAAGGGTAAAATACAATAAAATCTATCTATAGAGATTTACTGAGAAAACCCCCCAAAGCATATTTAGCCAAACTTAGGACCATGAAACCCTGTGAAACCAACACATGGCCCTTTAGACGGGGGTCTTTGTAGACTTTTCGCATCCCACCACTGTCTCCGTGCAACTTCTCGACGGGCCCAGGAGGCTGTCACACAATGCTGGGGCCCCCCTGGGGACTGGTATTTCAGACACAGCTCGGAAAAATGGATGTTTTCCCATTAAAAAAATACACACACACACATAGATAGAAATATACATAGATATAAAGACAGGTTTAGAGGATCCTTGGAAAGGATCCAAGGATCTTCTAGGGATGGGCATGGAAGGACCGGCCCACACAGTTTCCTAGGGTGCCGTTGAAAAGACCTCCCCCACCATTTCCCTACACAGTTTTTGAAAATTTAACACGTAGTCAGATTTTGCCTCTCCTCCTCTCTCCCAGCTTAAAGGTGATGGGCCGTTTTCTGAAACGGAGCTTCCTGCCCGTGCCCTTGGTGTGAGGGAATCATCTCTGGGCTTCAGAAGAACATGGCTCGTCCCCCCTCGTGGCTTATTAACCCCGCCACCCCCTCCACGAGCCAAAGGGTGAGTGATGATGCATCCCTTCTCGAAAAATCCAAGCATCAGGAAGAGGCAAAAATAGTGAAATTAATCTTCACCTCTTTTGACTTAGAGAGCTATTCACGGCGTGAAAATAGTTGGAAGAGACTCGGGTGGGTAGCTGACTGAAAAGTCACCATTTGCAAGAGTTGAAACTCCGAGGGAAGAATACTTTTAAATAGCATGAACTCGCCACAAAAAGTCCACAGTGCTGAAAGGCGTCCAGAGTCCAGTAAAACTGACACTACATTTCACATTCATTGACTCTTGTTCTTTTGGGGGAGTTTTCTTATGAAGAGAAAGAGGCCGCGGAAGACAATAGTGTTACCTTACCAAGTTCATTCATGCAGCTATTTCAAATACTTTTAACTGCTTGTCAATAGGCCTTGCAAGTCTCTGAGATTCTAAACGTTCTGTCACATTTGTGTACTAACCACTTAAAGTTCTGCTAAAGCTTTGTGACCTGGACTGCCTCCCTTTATGTGGGTCAAAATGCAAGGCGAAGCCATTGTGTTAGACGGCCTTCATTAAATTCATTGATTTGACCTGTATTTTAAAGACCAAAAGTCAAATGGAATGGGAAGTTAACAATTCCCATACAAAATCTTCTCCTGGGCACTTTTCGGCTTCCTTGAACTGTCCGGCGTGTAGGCAAAGGACGTTTAAGGGCTGTTTGAAGTCTGGCTCGTAGCTAGACAAGCTTTTTGGAGAAAAGCTGGGGCTTGTTTTTAATTTTATGCAAGGGTGAAACAAATGTTGAGGGAAGCTACTGCCTTGAACTCGATTTTCTTCCAAAGAGGGGGTTTTGTCCACCTTAGAGAGCAGCCTTGCACGCCCCACCGCTCTGCACTCTGGGTGTTTGCTCTTGCTGGGAAAGGTCCGCTGGTAAATTGTCCTGCTTTTAGTCAATGTGCACTTTCAGACTTGGAACAAGCTTAGATTTTCTTCTTGGCATATTGAGGACTGTCAGCTTTGGAAAGCCCTGTCTTTCTATAGTGAGTGTTTTTATGGCAAAAATCGACGCAAACAGTGTTCCTTTAAAGGTGTGGGGAGGCGAGGGAGAAAGAATTGTCAATAAAAATCCAGAAAAGTGGCCTCCAGCTACATCCACCTTAGCCCACTCTTTTTCTCTCTCATTTTTAGCCTTGTTATTCTCCTCTACTCTCCAATTAAAAATAGGAAAACCGTCCATCCATTTCTTTATAGGAAGACAGCACGACTCAAACTGTCAATACCACTTCGTAAATAACACAGTTCTGATGATTTTTCCCCCAACGAATTCTGTCAACACAATGGGATCAAGACAGAAGATTCTAGACATACCAGTGAGATGGGCTTGGGAGTCTGAAGCTAGCAGAAATGAAGTGCCCCGCCCCGCGAAAGGCAGAATTGAGGGAACACTTGGAGACTCTATGTCAAATTCAGAAGGAGGCAAAAAGCCCAGTGAGTGAATATACTTGTAGAAATCTCAAGATTTCCAGAACAGAGTTCTTCAAAGTCAGAGAACAGTATCTCGGTGCCCAGAAAGCTCCTTTCTTTCTTTCTTTCTTTCTCTGAACAGTATCTCGGTGCCCAGAAAGCTCCTTTCTTTCTTTCTTTCTTTCTCTCTCTCTCTCTCTCTCTCTCTCTCTCCTTCCTTCCTTCCTTCCTTCCTTCCTTCCTTCCTTCCTTCCTTCCTTCCTTCCTTTCCTTTCCTTTCTTTCTTTCTTTCTTTCTTCCTTCCTTCCTTTCTTTCTTTCTTTCTTTCTTTCTTTCTTTCTTTCTTTCTTTCTTTCTTTCTTTCTTTCTTTCTTTCTTTCTTTCAAGACTTTATTTATTTATTTGACAGAGAGAAAGAGATCACAAGTAGGCATAGAGGCAGGGAGAGGGAGAGGGGGAAGCAGGCTCCCTGCCAAGCAGAGAGCCGGATGTGGGGCTTGATCCTAGGACCCTGAGATCGTGACCTGAGCCGAAGGCAGAGGCTTTAACCCACTGAGCCACCAGAAAGCTCATTTCTAATTGTTGCTAGGTACTATGACAGTGTAATAACACAGTGTCTTTGTTGAACTGTTAGCCTCAGTTTATATAGTGAGGAAGTTGAGATTCAAAGGTCAAGTTGCTGTCTAAGGTCACACAGCGCACAGAGGAATGGAACGAGGTCTGTGTGATCATAAAGCCCACGCTCTGACAGGAACTTTGTGGAAGCATCTTCCAATTACCAGTCTTGAGATTTTGTGTGTGTGTGTGGCTGAGAATTCGGTCCAGAAGAACACATTCAATTGACTATTGGTGAGCACTCATTAGGGGTTATTGTTATGAGATAAGAGCTATTTTCCTGAGGCTAGCTTTTAAAATAGAATAAAAACACATCTCTGGGGAAAGATGTAAATAGTAGAAGTCAGGAAGGCAGCCCAAGGAAGTGAACTGTTAACTCTGGGCTCTCCCTTGCAGAAATCAAAACCCATGCATCGGTGCCCCTTCATAGCGCTGTCCCCAAAGTGTGTTCCCCATGACCGGATGAGCCAGGAGGGGCATGACCACAACCTCCATCCGGTGCCCCTATTTAAAAGCTCTGCTTCCCTGAGAACTGTGGTCTCCTTACCCGTTCTTGGGACAAAACCTGTATTGATATCTCTGGAAAGTTACTGCCTTTCCCAGTTTTTCCTGGGACAGTTTTGAGTTCTTCATAGATGGGCAACCGGAGCTTAGAGACCTGGGACTCTTAGTTGATTGCTCTCCATGGTAGTCATACAACCTTGTAGTAAAAAGTCAGTTTCTTCTCTTCTTGCAGCTGAGGTAAAACACAGAGGGAATCTTTGGATTTGTTGGCATATTTTTTTTTTTATTAATCATTAATTCAAAAAACTCAGGGCTAGGGCGCCTGGGTGGCTCAGTTGGTTGAGCGACTGCCTTCGGCTCAGGTCATGATCCTGGAGTCCCAGGATGGAGCCCCGCATCGGGCTCCCAGCTCCGTGGGAAGTCTGCTTCTCCCTCTGACCTTCTCCCTTCTCATGCTCTCTCTCACTCTCTCTCTCTCTCTCAAATAAATAAATAAAATCTTTAAAAAAAAAAAAAAAAAAACCCAAACAACTCAGGGCTAGGACTATCCTTCCTTCAGTTCTCAGAAGAGAGCCTCCTTCAGGCTCTCAGAGGAGCCAAGCCACTGTCCTTTCTCTTGTCCACCCAAAAGCAAGACGGTCCCAATGGGCCTGGAGGACAGAGCATGGAACCAGAGAGAGTAGTCCTTGAGGCTTCAAATCTAACAGAGTCTAACCCTTGCAAAGTTTTGGACTTACTTGGGAACCATGACCCCATTCTTTTTTCTGACTTTTCCCTCTTGGAACAGAAATGTCTGTCTTATGTCTGTCCCCCATTGCATTTTGGAAGCATGTAACTTACTGTCTGGTTTCACAGGTTCACAGATAGAGAGGAATTTTACCTCCGGATGAATCATCTCTTGATGATTTAGATGATATGTGGGTGAGATTTTGGACTTTGAGTTAATGCTGGAATGGGCTGACTTTGGGGACTGTTGGGATGGGGTGGATATATTTTGCATGTGAGGAAGACAGGAGTTTTGGAGTGTTAGTGGGTGGAGTATTATGGGCTGAACTGTGTCCCTCCCCTCCAGTTCATGTGTTGAAGTCTTACCTCCCAGTATCTCCAAATGTGCATGTATTTCAGATACAGGATCTTTTAAAAGATGATTTAGTTAAAATGAGGCCACTAGGGGGGCCCTGATCCAACATTATGCGTGTCCTTATGAGAAGGGAAAGTTTGGATACAGACACAGAGAAATCCATGTGAAGACCCAGAGACAAGACGGCCATCTACAAGTGAGGGAGAGGCCTGAGAAAATAGCAACTCTGCCAAAATCTTGTTCTCAGGCTTCCAGCCTCCACAACTATAAGAAAACAAATGTGCATTGTTTAAGCATCCCCGTTTGTGATGCTTTGTTACACGGCCCTGACAAACTAACGCACAATGGATCCAATGTTGCAGGTCAACATGAGTTTGGTTTTGCTATTTTTGTTGTTTTGGTGCCCACAACATGCTGTGGACTCCTATTGAGGACCTGAAAACCCTAAGAAATTTTACATAATGTGTTCATGCTGTAGAATAAAAGACTTGGCCTTTGACCCTAGTTCCTAGGGGGTAGCCTCTAAATCTTAGCATTTTCTCAGTGACAGAAGTGTCTTGTTGTTCATGGTGGGCCCTCAACCACACGTGAGTTGAGGCTAAAGAGGTGAGTCAGGGTGGGACTGTTCCTGCCAGAAAGGCTCATCATATGACTAGAGGATTGAGACCTTGAGCCACCTGGATCCCCTGGGGGTAGGAGGCTGGAGACTCAATTCAGTCTTGTAGCCAATGTCTCCATCAATCATACCTCATTTAATGAAATCCCAATGAAAACTTTGATCATTATAAAATCTCTGTGCACTGAAGCCTGGGTGGGTTTCTTGGTTGGTGAATATCATTTCTTGTTTGGTGAACATCAGTGCACCAGGAAGGTGAGGTATCATGATTCCACAGGGGGAGGGCATGGAAGCTCTATGTTCAGAACCCTCTAAGGCCCCACCCTTTGTATCCTTTCCTGTGACTGCTCCTGATTTGTATCCTTTGTAATTAAACTGTAATTGCAAGCATAGGACTTTCCCAAGTTCTGAGGAGATTGTGGGAACCCCCAAATTGACAGCCAGTTGTGGTCAGAAGTATGGGTGGCCTGGGGACCTCCAAACTTGCAGCTGGCACCCAAAATAAGGGTGATGAACTATTGTTGATGAACCCTTGGGTCTGCACTAACTCTGGGTGGTTAATATCAGAATTAGACTGCAATACTACAACCTGAAAGGCAGGATATCCCCAACCAGTATTTATGCAGTTATTTTTTTAAAACTATTGCTTGTTTACTTCACTCTGATCATAAAGTTATGCATATCTTTTGTATAAAATATTTTTAATATAGGAAAATATTTCAGAGAAAATAAAAATCAGCTATAATCCCAGAAGACTGAACCACTGTTAAAATTCACTAACAAATTGGAGACATACCATACCTTGGATTTGTAACATGTGATCATCACTCAGCATTTTATTATAATGTTTTTCCACATTGTTGAAAATTCAGTAGAAGCATCTTTCACAACCACCTAATTTTCTACCCCATATACGTACTATGACATCTATAATAATTGCCCATTTGAACACTCAAATATATTCAGTGAGCACCTGGTATGTATTGGTTATCAGCAATATAGTACTAAACATGGTGGACCAAGTCTTTGTCCTCAAAGAGTAAACACTCCAATGGGAGAAATTTTTAAAAAGAGCACTTAAATATACAATGGTATGTCAGGTTTCGACAGCTGTATGAGAAAGATGAAGCAGAGTTCTAGGTTTAATAGAATGGAGTAAGCACATACATCCAATTGAATCTGGAAGCATCACTAAAACCACATAAAGTGATTCTTCTAAAATATAACCCTGGAGAATCTGAAACTGGAAATGAGCAAAAATAAAATTTAGAAGTTGTAAACTAGACAAATAAGAAACAAATGTTGAAAAATTAAGCCAGCTAAGTCCCCAAATCTACTCACTTTATATCACAAAACTCTCAAAATGCACAGGGATTGGAAGCACCAGGGATCTCTGGGAGGTGAGGGGTGGGGGGTGGGGGGGAAGAAGAGGAGTCGAAAGAGGCCAGTTGAAACCATGTGTGAAGCAGTGCTGTCCCAAGACCCCCACACCATCCCACGCCACTGGGGATTTTCCCTTCCTGATAATAAAAGAAGACGGGGTGGGTGGGGGTTGCACCCCAAAGAGTACCTTGGCACAAGAGGATGTGAGACAATGCCATCCTAAGAACAGGAGGGTAACCATGTGCTCAGTGCATGCTGAATGTTGAGACCACCCTGTTCCACTCTCCACTTCACCCTTGACAATTACACTCTGCCATCTTGCTCTCAGAACATGGGCGGCCAGACTCTTACCCTCCAGGCAGGAGATTGGGAAATCTTTCAGCCTAAGGGGAAAAACTAAAGATACCGACCGTGGAAGCTCTTCAACAACAGACCCACCAAGTACTCTGTAGAGTGAGACTTAAAGTCAACTAGCCCACGCACACAGCCAGAGCTCCCAAAGAGCTTCGTCGACCTAACTCCAATCATGAGCAGAACATCAAGGGTTAACAGGCATCAGACAAACCCCCAGGACAGAAAAGTCATTTGCAATAAAACAGAGTCCAAGAAGTGAGAGGAATTCTGCAAATTTATCTGAGGATAAAATAATAAACAGAGCTGACCAACTCTTGCCTTTATGAAACTTACACGTTAAAAGCCCTTTGGGAAAATCCAGGAGGGATTTAGTGGCAGGTTGGGTAGTGAGCAGGTGGGAAACATGGTAAAAAGAGGTCAGACTCTGGCTATAAGTTTAGGCGAGTGCTAAGAGGGTTGGCTGAAAAATTAGATGTAGAATATAAAAGAGAGGAATTAATGGGGAGTTATGAATGACTCCAAGAAAAGAAAGAAAGAAGACTGGAACACCGTTAGGGACCTTTAGAATTTTTTGACATGGCCCTCACGCATTTGGGCGGAAATGTCATTAGGTGAATGGTTGTGTATGTCTAAAGTGTAAGGGAGAAGTCCAGGCAAGAGACAAAAATTGGGGAATCATCATTCCTTCTATGTCTGTTTGTGCTCTGCTTCCTAGGTCGGCTGAAGACATTCATTCCATCAGATAGAAGGATTCTGCTTTGATCTGCCCTAGTGAGATGGAGCCATGGTTAACATAGGGGCAGAAAATACAGAGCAGCCCAGTCCCTATGACCCTTTTTCTGGTGGATACTCAGTACCTGGTCCATACTACAGTCATTCTAGATGCCCTCTAGGAAGCTTTGGGCTCTTGAAAAGTCAGGGAAGCTGAGACCTCTTTCTTCTCCTTGGGGCTTTCATCCAACAGCAACAATATTGCCCCTCCCTTAAAAAAATAATTTTGTACCTGCTACTTAGTTTTTTAAAACTAAACCAATATACAACCGGGGATGCATACACAGGCATTAAAATATCAGAAAAGCAAGGGAAGGGTTAGTCTGAAAGTCAGGATAGGGATAACTCTGGGAAGGAAAGAGGATCATGTAACTGAGAAAGAACATGAGAGGTACTGGGCAATTTTGTACTCCTTAATCTCCATGAAGGGCACATGGACACCCACTTACCATTGTTTTCATTGTAGATGTAAATTCATCCACTTCTGTATATGTGATATGTCTCTCAATTAAAAATACTCAAAGCGGGGCACCTGGGTGGCTCAGTGGGTTAAAGCCTCTGCCTTCGGCTCAGGTCATGATCTCAGGGTCCTGGGATCAAGCCCCACATCGGGCTCTCTGCTCAGCGGGGAGCCTGCTTCCCCCTCTCTCTCTGCCTGCCTCTCTGCCTACTTGTGATCTCTGTCAAATAAATAAATAAAATCTTTTTAAAAAATACTCAAAAAGAAAACAATCCCACTTAAAACTACACCAAAAATAATAAAATACCTAGGAATAAAAAAAAATACTTAAAGAAGTAAAGTAGGGTTTGGGATTTGAAGAGTGGAGGAGAAGGGATGCTTGAAAGAAGGTAGTCAGGAAAGCCTCCTCTGAGGGAGGGACAACTGGACATGGACCAGAATGACATGAACAGTCAAGCGATGCAAAGTAACTTGGTGAGGAGTAGCATTCCCGGCAGCAACAACAGACATTGCACACATCTCAAGGTGAGAATGAGCTTGATATTTTCAGGGAACAGCAAAAAGATCAGTGAGGGAAGGAGAGAATGTGGCTCAGAAAGGAGGCTGGAGCCAGATGGTGTGGGCCTAATGGGCAAAATATGTTAACAATTATCATCAGTACTATGCTTAATATTGATATCCTTCCTAATAAATGGAGAGCTGGTGGAAGGTTTTGAGCAATGAAGGGATAAGATCTCATTTACATTTTGCAAGCATGACTCTTGTTACTTTGTGAAGGATAAATAGACCACTTTAAAGAAGCCACTGTGATCATCCAGTGTACATTTAGGTTATTTCAGATGACTGATTATCATGAATGTGACCCATATTTCCAAGTCCCAAATGAGGTAGCATTAAAAGTATCCATTTACCATTCTTTATTGATAGCCTACCCTAAATCCATTTTTCCCTTTACCTAATAGATTTCTGCTTTTATTCAACAATTCTCCCCTTCCCTACATAATGAAGTGGAAGTAAATCCCATCCTCAGCAAGCCAATGGGTAGGACTGCACCCTGAGATATGGTTCTGGCCAATGGAATATAGGGGAACATCAGCTGGAGCTTCTGGGGAGAGTTTTTTCCACTCTTAGAAAAAAAAAATGTCTTCTTTTTTTTTATCTGAAGCATGACAATTATCCAGAAACACCCTCTCTTTCCGGGCCTTTAGCCTCAAGCCAGCGATGAGAGAGCCCAGAGAGGGAGGCAGAGGCAGGAGAATGGTGGAGAAGCCAAGTTGAAGACCTGAAGTACCCCACTGGCAGTTTTGTCACCCCTGGACTTCTCTGAGTGAAGGAATAGAGGTCCTTCAAATGTATCTCCTCCCCCAAAACCTAAATGGGACCAGGCAACTATTTCTTTCAGTTGTACCATTCACGAGGGGCTTCATCTGCAAGGAATCCTTTACTTGTATGTGTCTTTCCCAGCACAAAGTATTGAAGAGTGTAGGTATCCCTCCATGGGGCAATCCTCTCCCCCCGACTACCGATGAAGGTATGGGTACAGCTGCGTAATAACTTTAATAAGGATCAGACAATAGTGATTCTTAGCATATTGTTTGCCTCTTGGCCAAGGGCAGATTGTTTTCCAAACATCCTCTGCCCTATTCCCCTTTCTTGACTTGTCCTACAATAGTTACAATTCTGCATTTTATACTTAGAGGTTAGGTGTAACAGTAGTATCCATAGTATTAGTCAGCTTATCGAAAATCTTTCTGGATATTCACGTAATTATTCTAAGAAAAGGTAGATATTAGGGGTGCCTGGGTGGCTCAGAAGGTTAAGCATCTGACTTCAGCTTGGGTCATGATCTCCAGGTCCTGGGATCGAGCCCCATGTCAGGCTCCCAGCTCGGTGGGGAGTCTGCTTTTCCCTCTGCCTCTCCCCTGCTTGTGTTCTCTCTCTCTCAAATTAATAAATAAAATATTAAAAAAAAAGAAAAAGAAAAAGAAGATACTATTAATCTGGATGGGCCAAGGAGCAGCCACTTGCTTATTTTCCTATAGTTTGTCAATGAGATACCATATGCAGGATCCAGTTCTGTGATCCGTTCCTCACTTTATTTATGTGGGTGTACTGGGCAAGTCACTGGGAGCTTTTGGATAGTTGGACAACTTAACCCATTTTCAAGGGGAGAAAGAGAGAGGAAAAAGTGAGGGTCGGGGTCAGGGTGAGGTTCAGGGGCGGGGGGTGCCCTTGATATCAAAGTCAGCTAGAACAGGCTTTCTGTTATTTGCAGCCGGAAGTACCCTAACTAACAGCATCACTTCATTCTGGAGGCTCCATAGCCCCTATCAACTGGTCCTCAACCACGAACCACCCTTAAAGTCTGGGAAGGACACCTGGTTGGCTTAGTTGTTGGAGCATGCAACTCTTAATCCTGGGGTTGTTAATTTGAGCCCCACGTTGGGTATAGAGATAACGTAAAAAAAATCTTAAAGTCTTTCTGGGGGACTCCAGGGGTCATGTACACATGCTTGGGGCCACTTTTTCCCTTTCTCATCTTCCTGAAGGATGTCTGTTTACTCATAAATCCTTTAAGAGAGGTCATCAGCATAACCACCACTGCTGGTGTCCCCTGGGACAGGCTGCTGGTGACCTCTGCTCTCAGTGTGTCCGTTGTGGGAGTTGGCAATGGTCCACTCCAGCCTTCACTGTAAGCGATGCCGGGCATCTACCTTTCATGCAGAGAGGGAGAGCATGTCTTCTTCCATATTCTCTGTCATCAGCCTCTGGCCCAGACACTAAAGCACTCGATCCCTCAAGAGTTACTACCCATCCCCACCACATCATCTTTCACAAAATGTATGTGGAGAAGGTCAGGACACCAGCCACAGCTTGATGTTCAGCGGAATGCCAGACTCTAAACCACAATTTAGGATTATTTGGAATAGCCTTCTACATTAGCTTAAATTTTGCTGGCATCTCTGATTACCAGTTTTGTGGAAGACAGACTCCTAGAAATTAATAATACTCATGGTAAATATCGACAAACTTTGCAATATTTCCCAGTATTTCAATGGCCAAATCATTCAATCTTGTTTTAGTCTGGATCCTCTGAGGAGCCAGTACAAAGACAAGATTAAATGTGCAAGAATATTATTAAAGGATGTGAGAGGGGCACCTGGGTGGCTCAGTGGGTTAAAGCCTCTGCCTTCAGCTCAGGTCATGATCTCAGGGTCCTGGGATCGAGCCCTGCATCGGGCTCTCTGCTCAGCAGGGAGCCTGCTTCCCCCTCTCTCTGCCTGCCTCTCTGCCTACTTGTGATCTCTCTCTCTCTCTCTCTCTGTCAAATAAATAAATAAAATCTTTAAAAAAAAAAAAAGAATGTGAGAGACACTGAGGAGTTAGTTAGGGAGTTAGTTAGTTAGTTAGGCTAGGGGGTGCTATCAGACCATGAGGCAAATCTGATCCTGAGTGAAGGAGAGAGAAGGGGAGAGCAGGATCGAAGCATCCTAGACTGAGTTGGAGCCTAAGGAAGGTTTGAAAAAGCTGTCATGGTGTCCCGTAGTCAAAGTCAACTGTCACTCTTAGAAAAAAACAGTAAATCTTCATAGCCTGGGATTTAGGAATGAATTCTTAGATATGACATAAAAGCCCATGCAACGAAAGAAAAAATAAATTGAACTTCATCAAAATAAAAAAACTTTTCTACATCAAAGGACATTATCAAGAAAATAAAAAAACAATCTACATAATGGGAGAAAATATGTACAAATTACATATCTGATAAGGGACTTGTATCCAGTATATATAAAGAACACTTACAATTCAGCAATAGAGATAAATAACCTGATTGAAATATAGGCAAAGCATCTGAATAGACAATTTTTCAAAAAAGATACACGAATGGTCAACCAGCATGCTCAACATCGTTAGTAATTAGGAAACTACAAATCAAGCCCACAGTGGTGTACCACTTTACACCTACCAGGATGGCTACAATTAAAACAACAACAGTGGAAAATAACAAGTGTTGAGGAGAATGTGGAGAAATTAGAACCCTTGTACATTGCTGGTGAGAATGTAAAATGGCTCAGTTGCTATGGAAGACAGTTTGGTGGTTTCTCAAAAAGTTAAGTATATAATTACCATACAACACAGCAGTTCTATTCCCAGGTATATACCTCAAAGGACTGAAAACAGGTACTGAAAACAAATACATGTACACACAAGTTCAAAGCAGCACTATTCACACTAGCTCTAAGGGAGAAACAGTCTAACTGTTCATCAACAGATGATGGATAAACAGATTGTGGCATATACAGACAAGGGGATGTGATTCGGCCATAAAAATTAATGAAGAACTGATACATGCTATGACATGGATGAACCTTGAAAACATGCTAAGTGAAAGAAGTCAGAAACAAAAGGCTATCTATTGTATGATTCCATTCATACGAAATATTAAGAATAAGTAAATCCATAGAGATAGCAAGTGGATTTCTGGGGGCTAGAGGAAGGAGGAATCAGGAGTAAATGTTTAAGGGACACAGGGTTTCCAGGTGTCCCTCATCTTTTTTTTTTTAAGTCTAGTATAATTAATATATAGTGTTAAACAAGCCTCAGGTGCACAACGTAGTGATCCAACAATTCTATATATTACTTAGTGCTTATCAAGGAAAGTGTACTTTTTGGGATGCCTGGCTCAGTTGTTAAATGTCTGCCTTCAGCTCAGGTCATGATCCCAGGGTCCTGGGATCTAGCCCTGCATCAGGCTCCCTGCTCTGCAGGAAGCCTGCTTCTCCCTCTCTCACTCCCCCTGCTTGGTTCCCTTTCTCGCTGTGTCTCTCTCTGTCAACTAAATAAATAAACTCTTTAAAAAAAAAAGTGTACTTTTAATCCTCTTCATCTATTTCACCCCCCCTCCACCCACTTCATTTTTTTTTACATATCATGCCACCTAGGTGTATTATTTTATTATTTTTGATAGTTTCTTTAATTCTTGCATTTTCTAAGTGGAAATTACACTATCTACATATAGTGATAACTTTGCTTCTTCTTTCCAATAGTTGCATTTTTGTTTCCAGGGCAGCCATGAACAGACACATAGACACAATTACACAATTCTAAGAGCACCATTCATATAGACCAATATGAATAATACTCCTTGGAGTTGTACAATGTAGTGTGTTGGCAGTTTCCAATTTTCCAACAATGTTGGCCAGAGATTTCAAAACAGTGTTAAATAATAATATACCTTTGCTTGTTATTCCTGGTTTTGATGGGAATGTCTCTAGTGTTTCACCAGTAAGGATACTGTTGATGGGCATTTGAGAGAGCATGGAATAATTGTTTGACAGTAATCTAGGACTTCTCCATATGTCATGGCCTATAATATCTTCCATTATTCAACCCGGTCATTCATAGCATTAGCTCTCCCTTCAGCTTTGGGTCATGTCCTATTTTCTAGGTCTACCACTACTGTCTCCATCCAAGGCCCTGATTAAGTGTTGAACAGGTCATAGCCAAGGACAGAGCCTTATGGTTTATCAGTGGAAACTTCCACTTTGGACTTTATTTTTACCTACCTTGCCTTCTTTCTACCCTCTATTGTTTTGGTAACAGCATCACATTTTCTTTGGAGAACTATCCTCCCTAATTCTTTGTGGTCCTCTGTATTAATCACCTTGCCTCTGCCCCCTTTCTAGTCTAAGTTTGGCAACTGAGACTTTCTTTCTGGAGAATCTGAATCTTGAGCAGGGACACAGAATGGAAAATGGTTAAAGCAGAGTCATTTCCTGGACAGAGTCTTAAAGATATTGCCCTTCAGTTCCTACTGCAAGATCCTTGGCACTTTCCTGATTCCTTTCTTACCTGAGGTTTAATTATCCAATTCTTTCTTTAATTCACTAGCCATCCGATAAACTCCTCCTTTGCTAAGTTAGTCATAGTAAGTTTCTCTAGTTTGCAAGCAAAGAATCCTAAATAATACAATATTCATCCACAAATAATAATGAATGGATGGATCCATTAATTAATACTCTTTGGATACAGTTGGTCATGCAGCTGTGAATTTGCCTAACAATGCAATTATTATCCAGTCATCTTGCCTTTAAGAACATCATGAGCACTTTTGCTGAAACCTACATACTTTGCATTGGGGGTAACCTCTTGTGGACAGCTCAAAAGCTATACCCAAGAGAAAAGGATACTAGTCCCACAGAATGATGGTGGTCAGCAGTTGAGAATGCAGAGCTCCTCTCCTGTTGACAGGTTCACTGCCCACTGTGGAATATACAAGGGCGGTACCGTGAACCTTGTGTATAAAAAGGAGCCACTGAGGGGCACCTGGGTGCCTTAGTTAAGTGGCTGACTCTTGATTTCCGTTCTTGATTTCATACTCTGTGCTCAAGTGGAGTCTGCTTAAGGATTCCCTCCCTCCTTCTCCTTCTGCCCCTCCCCCAGATCATGTGCATCCTCTTTCTCTCTCTAAAATAAATAAATCTTTAAAAAAAAAAAAAAGAGCCACTGAAGGTACACACACCAGGAATGATGATCTGATGGGGCTGGTTAAGAAACAAGAAGAGGTCTGATCACCACATCAAATGAGACATCGAAGAGGCTTTGGAAAAGCCCAGATATTTGTTTACATCCCCCCTATTTTCAAAATGGTCACGTCCAGTGTGATTCTTGGGTTTCTTCTAAAGCATAAGCACATTTGAGCAGGAGTGACTTCTTTTTAAATGAAAAGTGACCATTCTAGGCACAGAATCCCTATTGTCTCCCATCTTTATCCTAGCCTGCCACCAGTCAATAAAAAGCAGAAAGTCCTGCAGATAATACCACACAAGCTTCTACAAGCTGGCATGGTCTCAGTATTCTTTGTCCTGAGAGGACCCTGGAATGTTAGAGCCATCATGTTTTATGTTGAGAACTTCGAAGACTTCTGGCTACAAGACAGAATAAAACAAGGGAGAAAGGGCAGAAACCAGCAGTGATTTGAAGAGGAAGGAAGTAGAGTCAATATTTATGGAAGGAAGGGAGGGAGGTAGGAAGGTAAGAAAGATGGCTATAAAACAGACAGGCAAAAGGAAGAACTGAATGAAGAAAACTAATATGTATTGAGGGTCAGGTCTGATTCTGAAATCAGTGCTTTCTGCTTCTTTTTTTTTTCCCTATCTGTTTTGCAAAAGCTTCAAAACAATACCTCCATAAGGTCATGCAACCTTATTTTATACATGAGGAAATGAAGGCCTGGACCAAAGAGTTAAGAGATATATTTAGGATGGGTGCCGATGGCTACTGGTACGCCTAAGCCTTCGGCTGACCGGTATAAATTAAGACCAATAGCCCCCACTGCAAACCCCTATGAGAGGCCTGTCTTAGTCCATTCAAGCTGCTATAACAAAATTGCCCACAGAACAAGTGTCTTATAAACAACAGAAATTTATTACTGATATTTCTAGAGGCTTGAAGTCTAAGATCACGGAATTCCTAAGATCAAGGAATGCTGATCATTCCTGCCAGCAAGGTAGGAATCTGGTGAAAACTCTCTTCCCGGTTGCAGACCACCAATGTGTCATTATATCCTCACATGGCAGAGAACAGAGGAAGCAAGACCTCTAGTGACTCCCATTCATGGGGTCTCCACCTTTATGACCCTGCCTAACCCTAATTACATCCCAAAGACCTCACCTCTTAATACCATCCCACTTGGGGGGTAGGGCTTCAAAATATGAATTTGGAAGGGGACATAAACATTGGATCCACAGGAAGGCCCCCAATTTAACCACATCTGCTGCTCATCTAGTATCTTGGGGTAAAGGCATCCAAGGACCCCTAGTGCACTCTGGTCTCTAAATACATCCCCAAGACACTGAAATGCACCCACCTCCTGGGATAACTGGGGTATCCTTCCTAGCTGATAAAACAAGCAGACAAAACTTGGTTCTTTTCCCTTTATCCCTATCAAATATTGCCACCAAGTAACACTTAGTGGATTTAACACACTGAAACACTAAACCGTTGTGAGTAATCCATGACCAATGGCTTCAATAACACTGTACCCTATTTAGTCTCCCTCCAGCTATGTATGGGAATCTCTGCATATTTGAATCTTGCTGGCTTTTTTTTCTCTACTATAACTAGAGAAGTATAAGGACAAAGAGACTCGAGGATGATGCCATCAACAAATAAGACACTCCACCCGTGCGAAGAAAACACTGTTGCCATAGTCATTGGATTTTCCGTAAACTCTCCTCTGCTTCTCAAGTCACTGAAGCTCCTGTAAATAAAATTAGAGCTCAGGTAATGAAGTTCCCTAGAATAAAGCACTGGAAGAGAGAACTAGGCCGGAGTTTTTTTGCTACTCTGTCTCTAGGCCAATCAACTGGAAATCCCAGTGAACTACCTAGCTCTAGCCAGCCTCCTAACAGCAATAAAGGGATAGAGCCTGGGGGTGCCTGGGTGACTCAGTGGGTTAAAGCCTCTGCCTTCAGCTCAGGTCATGGTCCCAGGGTCCTGGGATGGAGCCCCACATCAGGCTCCCTGCTCAGCGGGGAGCCTGCTTCTCCCTTTCCCACTCCCCCTCCTTGTGTTCCCTCTCTCACTGTGTCTCTCTGTCAAATAAATGAATAAATCTTTAAAAAAAAAAAAAAGCCAATCTATAGACATTGTTCCTAGCGAAGTAAGCCTTTTATTGGCACTCACATAGAATAAATGTTTCTCATTGCCACTATAAAGAGACCCTTACATTTACACATAAGAAAGATTGAGACAGAAATCAGGATGCGTTCCGTGAGAGCTGAGGCCTGGTACTCTTTCTTGTTCTTTTCATTAGAAGCAGATGAGAAGCTAGAAGCAAAAAAACTCTAGGGTGAAGTTGACAAGCAAACCAGGCTTACCCTCTTCAGGAGACAGGGACTGGGGTCTTGCCCCGGGTCCTGAGAGAGGGGGTAGAGCGGAGGTGAAAAGCATGTGACCAGGAAGGTCAGAGAGAGGCGAGAATCAGAAGGAAGGTGGTGAACTTGAAAGCCACCGGGCATGTGGCTGTCATTGTCTGGTAATGAGTGCACAGGCAGACGGAGTCCAAAATACAGAGTCAGGGAAGCAAGCGTCAGCACCGCCATCAGATAGATGCTCTACTTCAGTTCATGTGCTTGACCTCAAAGACATGACTCATTTCTTCATGTATCCTTTCTCTACTTGCTTTCAGGTCAGAGAAATCAGATCAGAGCATGGGTAAGCCTGAACTGATTCACTGGAGCCAAGAACTGGTTTGTGATTGTCGGGAGAGAATTCCTGTGATTTGTAGGGAGTTCTGAGACAGACTGGATCAAGGAGGGGCGGGAACTTGTAGGTGGGTTCTGAGGGCATGGTTCCATGGAACAAATCCTTGGTTCCTTCCGCCTTCCCCGTTGTGCCATCCAGAGCGTGGGCTTCGTCTTTGATGTTGGATGTTTCATGCATTTGTTCAAACAACACTTACTGGATGTCAGCTATGTACCAGGTATCTACAGGCACCAAAATCAGATGGGGAGGGCACCGTCTTTTCATTTCAACCCATCTTGCATTGACCCAGGAGGCATTTTTTACTTAAAGACCCAAAGAGAATGTCCATGGAACAACAATAAGAGCTATATGTGCCTGACTTCATTTCAGTGTGCAGGGACCCTAAAGGGAGGCTACTGTTACCTCCATCTTATATCCCAGATCACCGAGGTACAAAATTAAAGGCTAACTCCCCCAAGGTCACACAGCTAGTTGCAGACAAAGCCCAGACTGGGACACAGACAGCCTGATCCAACAGCCTCCCAAATCCCACATCATCGCAGAACCATGATGAGGTAGGAGATTCACCTGATGGGAATGAGCCCCCCTTCCGAAGGGACTACGTGGAGACAAACCCTGGACCCCACCAGAGGTCCCAACCTTTACAATTCAGGCAAATACCCAAGGAAATGCCAAGCTGGACCCCTCTATGGCCGATTGTTTGGGCTCTTTGCAGACGATGAACTACCTGGTTCATCCATCATGGGCAGACCATGGCGCCGGCCCCTGGCTCCCTGCGCCTAGGCTTGTCTCCATTTAACATCATTTAGATTTTAGACTTTCCCTAATTAAGAAAGGTTCCCACCAGCAACAGAAAAAAATCCTCACCACCTCTTTCATTATCTTGGCTTTTCTTCTTCTTAATTACTATTGAGCTCCTGGCTGATTAAATTAGTTTTTGAGGTCCTTTCTGAAATCTTGGGGAAATTATCTAAAAATCATGAAATCAATTCCCTTACGCTGTTTTAATCTTTTATGCCCTAGGCTCAAAGAAGGATGGGCAGACAAGTGCAGGCCCTCTGAGAAGTGTGCAGCCCCACACTGCTTGCCAGCCTTCTAGGGCCTTTGTGGACCATCTGGGTCAATTTCCTTCCAAGTAAATGAAATGCAAATAAAAATTCCAGCAGTTTTTCAGCTGCCGGCTGCCCAGCTGATTAGCATGACAGAAGCTGGGAGATGAGGCCTGACCCGGTGCACTTCCCGTCATCTCATTAAGTTGTAACTGCACCACGGCTGCATTCATGGTGTTTATTGACGCTGAAAGGCGTCTTTATCCAAAACTAGCTAAATTCACATTCAGAGTTTTTACTTGGAAGTCTTGCCTGCTCCAGCATCCACATGAAAGTGAACCTATTGTGGCTGGCTCATGTGTCCTGCTGATTTTGAAACAATTTGGAGGTCTCCCAAAAATGTTTATTTCACAAGTGTGTATCCCTCCGTCCTCCTCCCCCAGCCTCCAAATGCGCAGGGGCGCCCGGCGCAGGAAGAGGTAGGGGTGAGCGTGGGAGGAATTCCTAAAGTCAAGTTCTGTGGCTGCCGGGCAGTGAGGGTGTGTGAGAAGGCTAGTGGTCTGGAAGATTCCCAGATCACGAGGTACCCTGTAGCCCGGCACCGGTCACCGGGTCCGTGCAAAGTTCACTTCTCTAGGCACTGGCTTCACAGAGACCGCTGGCCAGGCGCACGGTGTCCCGATCACATCTTCTTTTTCAAAGCATGTGAAGGTCTGTGTCCTTCCACTATCTGTGTCTGTGAAGCGCGTATGAAAACATATCATGACAGCCTACATGTACTGTGGGGTCCTCATGCTGGCAGGACCCAAGACAGAGTGACCCTCCTCCGTTTGCATTTGAATGTCTGCAGAAGGTCTACCCTGCTTCACTGGAGATAAGCGACATTTATCTTTGGAAACCGAGAATGAAAGCAGAGGAGATGAAATTCAAGAGGGGGAAAGAAGTCATTTTGATTTGTGATTCTCTGGTTGTCCCCACCCCCATGAAAAATTACGGTCAAAACCCTAAGTCTCTGACCCTGTTGGGATTGTAGCCAGGGAGAGGGCTTTGAAATCGAACATAATGGATAACCTGGGTGATGCGTGACTTTTTTTTATATGAAGGTAAAGTCTGAAGCTTTTTTTTTTTTTCCAGATTCTGGTTAGCATTTAGCCAATGCCCTGGGTGTGCATGGATTTCTATGGGGTAAAGGGATTGGTGCCCTTCAGTGCATGCCTGAGACTACGAGCAATCCAGAAAACATTTCTAAACCAGTAAACAGTATTGGACCTGCTGCAATGCTTTACAGTTTACAAAGCTATTGTAATCTTATGCTCACAGGCTCTATGCTAAGTGTTAGCATAGTCAACAATTTCCATTAAAATCTTTTCCTACACTCTGTTTTCTTGTAGGGCTTGTTGAATAACTCAGCACGTTGGTCACTTGGTAGGTTGGCTCAGATTTCGCCGGTTGTGAAGGAAAACATTTTGTTTCCTCTGCTGGGGGCCAACAGGAAGGTATGGGGGGAGCAAGGGTTGAGGGACCATTGGTAAGAACCATGGAGAAGGGCTGTCAAATCGGTTCAGCGGGCTTAGCTACAGATGTTCACGCATCCCGTAAGGCTCGTAACTGTCCAGGAGCAGAGAGCAGCAGGTTCAACAGAAGGAGAGGGCTGGCCCAGCCCAGGGCACCTTCCTGAGGCCGCAATGTAGGACCGTTAGGTGGGAGAGTCAAGGCAGTGTCTGATGGGCAATTGCCGATTATAATGGGCTAGAAAACCCAAGTGGGCTTGCCTGACTATCTGAGTGCGTGCTACCTTCCAGAAACCAGCCAGAAGCCATCACATTAAAGATGCCATTGCAGGGGGGCCTGGGTGGCCTTAGTCGGTTAAGTGTATGACTGAGTTTCAGCTCAGGTCGTGGTCTCAGGGTCGTGAGATCAAGCCCCTCGTAGGGCTCTGTGCTCAATGCAGAGTCTGCTTAAGACTCTCTCCCTCCCCCTCATCCCCTGTGCTCTCTCTCTCTCTCAAATAAATAAATCTTTAAAAAAATACTTTAAAGGTGCCATTTTATTAAGGGGCCATCTGACAACGCATCATCTCTTTTATTCCTCACAACAACCCTGCTAGTTATGTGTGGGCCGCCCCATTTCACAGATCAGAAGACTGAGGCTCGGATAGCCGCTGTGCTGCCTATAGCCACACAAGGATTCATTGCCACAAAGCTGATGCTGGAAACAGCTTCTCACTGACCCCAAAGTCCATCGTCTTTCTGATGCACTTTCCCGTCTTCTCCATTACACGTATGCCACACCTTTCCCCTTTCTGGTTCAAATGTGAAAATGTGGGGCAACTGTGTCCCTCAGAGAAGTAAAGCCAGGGACCACGGGAGCTGCACTCAGGACATTTAGCAACTTCGTGGGTATATCTCTCTGATGCCGTCTGCCCCAGGCTATGCTGCCTAACATGACGTCCACCCAGGCAGAGAACAGAAGGTATGTTTTCTAGAAGAAGGAATGAAAGCCCCTTAATGTTTTCTCCATTTCCACCAAGGATTGCTGTGCCCCCAGTAGGGACATGTAGCCTGGTCCCAGACCTCAGAACTATGGATTGGCTTCTCTGCTCTTCTCTGCAAGCCAGGCCATGCCAGGGACCCAGCTGGTCAGGCCACAGCTCTGTTACCCTCATATGCCTGATTGCCTCTCACCGGCAAGCCTGGGGAGGATGGCCGCGTCTGACCCTGAAGAGACCTGTCTCCCCACAGCGGATCTGTGAGAGCCATCACTTGTCATGTTCTTAACAGTGAGAATTGACGCTTATCTCAGTTTGGATCATAGGAAACAATACTATATCAAGGATACATTTTCCCATTTATCTCATAATGACAGATTGACCAAATGCTAGGCACTCTACTCAATACTGTACAATGGTTTTGTGGAACCAACCAGAAGAGGATATAGGCACTGGGTCTAGAACCAGCTGGTCTGATGGTCTAGAAGCTTCCTAGAAAAGTAGAATCTTGGGCCCCACCCCAGTCCTACTAAATCTCAATCTAAATTGCCAAGTGATTCTTATATACCCTAAAGTTTAAGAGGTGCTAGGATGAAGGGATAAAGGAAGAATTTTTCTCAAGGGTTTTAACTCAAATGATACTGTACATGTATGAATTCTGAGCAAACTTGGAGCTTCTTTTTTTTTTAAGATTTATTTATTTTTATTTGAGAAAGAAAGAGAGCACCCACGCGAGCAGAAGCGAGGAGGGGGGATGGAGGGAAAGGGAGAGAGAGAGAGAGAGAGAGAGAGAGAGAGAGAGAGAGAGACTCAAGCAGACTCCCCACTGAGTGGGGAGCCCAGCACAGGGCTCGATCCCAGGACCCTGAGACCATGACCTGAGCCAAAATCAAGAGTTGGACCCTTAATTGATTGAGCCACCCAGGTGCCCCAAATTTAGAGCTTCTTGAATTTATGTTTCCTTTGTGCCTGGTAAAAAGGTTTTCCAAGACTTCTTTAAAGTTCTTTATCCCTTTCAGGCCTTGATGAGTACAACAAAGCTTTTACCCAACTACGTCTGAGCAAGAGTGGGAAGCTAATATTTTTTGAGTGATTTCAAATGTGCACTGTAGGATTTATCTCAAGTCATCTCCACAACAATCTTATGACATGGGTATTTTTGTTGCTATTTCTCTATTAAAAGTTAAAAAAAAAAACAGTAATGAAAATAAACTAGAGTCAGAGGCACTCTGACTATATGAGGCTGACTCTGCTGCCGAGCACAGCAAAGTAAACTTAAAATGGGTCCAAACCATATACATAACTATGCTTTTATCTGGAAGGAAAATGTTTTTTAAGGCCACATAAAAACATTCCAAGCCATCTGTGTCTTTATACTCTTAACACTGTCTCATGGAAATTCTACCAAGCAATTAAGAAGTATAGTATTTTCAAACTAACTTTTAAAAATATGATTTGATGGAGAGATGAGAAAAGGTTGCTTCCTGACATTTGCCAGGGCCTATGAAAATTTTGCTTAAATTCCAAGTTAGGAAGTTTCCCCATCTCTCTATTTCTTTCTCCCTGTGTTCCACTAGATCCCAGTCCATAAAACTCCAGTCTTCTTTCCATTAAGTAGCCCAGGGAACAAAATATGCTCTCTCTCTTTCTCCTTATCCCATCTAAACTCCTGTTCACCATCAATGCAAATCTCAGTTAAGTGCTGAAGAAAAATCAGGTTCATAAAGTAATTCCCTCTAAGGTATGAATGATTGATAGCCTCTAAACCTTCTATAGTTATTTGCATTTTCAAGGATCTTGAGCACCCAACTGCATCTCTATTTGTGTGCATTTCAAGCTAGGGAAGAAGAGATTTTGTTTGGCTTTGTTTTGTTTTACCGCATGATCAATTTGGAACCTGTCCCATAAAAGGTTAAGTCTTATTTATAATCACTTCATTGGATTAGTTAAAACCACTGGGCCTGCATTATTATTCTCAGTCATATGCCTAATACCATGCTGAGCCCTGCTTTGGGCAGAGCAACCTGTTGACACTAAATTCTCCACACTTGATCCTGGCAAATCTAGAACTAGACAGGGAGTTATAGGTCCAACCTGCCTTGCTCCATCCTTGCCTGAATCAGACAGAAAGTCCCCCAAATAACCAGTGGGGCTATGTGAAGCCACTTCTTTGGTGGCACTTAGCAAGATGGGGAATGAGATGAACTCTTGACTTTTTTTATAATAGTCTTCCTGCTCCCTGCCCTCTCGCTCCTCGTATATTCTGCTATGGTCCCATAGCCCTCTGAACTGTGGATTCAGTTCCACTTCCACTTTTTTAAGGAATAGAAGGAATCCCTATTGAGTTACACTTTGAAGAACAATGCTCATTTGGAGTGTTTTATCATTGCTTTCATCCATTTAAGGAGCATTTCCCAGTTGACAAGCACTATGTTAAGTGTTGAATCCTTAACATCAAAACTATGGAGAAAGTATCATTTCCTCCATTTTAAGATGGCAGAAATGAGACTCAGAGGTTAAGCAACTTAGCCAAGGCCCTACAGCCAGGATAGCACATTGCAAATCTACATCTAACTCCCAAGTCCCAGCTCTTAGCTGCTACCTCCAGTATATGTACTAAAAGGGATATGGTGCCTTAGTCTCTTTGTAGGCAGGGCCAACTTCTCCATTAACAACAGCAGGTACAGTGTCTGGGACCCAAGTACTTTCAGGGACTCATGAAAATGTTTTCATTGCTTTTAACACCAGAAGAAAAAAATTAACTTCTAGATCGATAAAAAAAAATGTTCTACTATGTGTTAATATAGTCACCTTTATACCAACAGAGTCATGAAATATAATTTTTACAAAAATTTATGAAGGAAGAGGCCTACAAAAGCAAAAGTGCCCAGGGCCCATGAAAGTCACAGACAGCCCTGCTCAGAGGTGACCTCGCTAGGAGTTTCTGCCACTCTGCTGCCCAGATTGCTGGCCACAAAGCCTCAGGAAAGGATGGCTTTATTATCTCTAGTGTCAGAGAGGAATAGATGAGCAAAGAAGCTAAGTAATTCTTTCCAAGTCCTGAGGTCAGAGGAGGCAGCCTGGCTGATGTGGCCAAAGTTGACCCAGCAGATGACTAGAGCAAGTTAGTCTTAGGGCAATCGGATTGGTCTACACAGGATCCCTCTTGGGTGGAGACTGGAAGAAGACCAGGGCTTTGCACCCCTTCCTCGCCTACCCACTCCAGGCCAATAGGATTTGCCCTGTTCCATGATCACCCAGGACTGGGGGGTGGGGGGGTGTGATCATTTCACCATCAAATGATAGATGATAGGACAAGTAGATGGCTCTTTGCCAGCAGATCTGACCCAGTGGCAGGTCAGAAGTGTTTCCTGCCCCTTGAAGATGCTGGGCAGATGCTGATTGGTCACCCAAGCCAGATTCTCATCGGCTCACCCCCTGGCACCCAACCAGAGAGGGGTCCCTTTAGGAATTTCACATGCTTTGGCTTTTTTCAGGGGAAAAAGTCCTTTGATGGTGCCAGCAGCCTGGCAGTCGCCTTTGAGAACTCTTGGCCAAGGGATTTTCATGCAAACAAACAATAAATTCTGGCCTGGAAAAAGCCAACTTGAGCCCAAACCATTCATCTTGTATTCCTTTCTCTCTTCCTTTAAACTAAAGGACACTGCTCGAAGTTACAATGGCAGTTTTCAGTGGTGCATAATAAGAGCTGCTGAAATCAGGGTGATGGGGCCAGAACTGATTCACTAACAATAACAGTCCCAGAAAATATTTATGCGAGTACATCTCACTTTCCGTGAGCCTCACTTTGGATACACTCACATGATTAAGTCAAGATTTTACAAATCGAATAATAGGTTAAATATACCCCTTTTTTTTTCTTGGCTTTTTACCAGAATTCAGAGATGATTCCTTTTGCAAGTTCAGGACCTTTTTAAGGTGCTCATAACCCTGCCCATATTTTTAGGGCTTTTATGAACTTGTATTTTAGTATATTTGAGTTTTCTCTAAATTGAACACAAGCTATTGGCTAGTTCCTTGAGTTCAATTCTGGACTCTAACCCACAACACCCAATAAAATACTAGAATGAGGTTCAGGAAAAGTTAAAACAAAAAGCGAAATAAAAAAGTTAAAACAAAAAACAAAACAAAACAAAAACAAAAAACAAAAAACCGTCTCAGAGATAGAAACTGAAGCCTTTGAGGAGAACATAATTCAATTCCATTAAGTAACAAAGAAAAAAAAAAGCCAAAGCTAGCATCCTGTACTTGGGAAGGATAATAATGTTCTGGAATGTTCCCTAGAAGCTATCTTGTCCTTCAGTTATTTGTCCATACATGGCACAGATTCAGTTGAGAGCAACCTTTACTGTAGTGATGAAAACATTGTTATTTGCATGAGGCATCTGGGTGGCTGTCATTAAGCATCTGCCTTCAGCTCAGGTCATGATCCCAAGGTCCTGGGATTGGGGTCCTGGGATCAAGCACCACATCAGGATCCCTGTTCAGCAGGAAGCTTCCTTCTCCCTCTCCCACTCCCCCTACTTGTGTTCCCTCTCTCACTGTGTCTTTCTCTCTGTCAAATAAATAAATAAATACTTTTAAAAATTGTTATTTGGAGAATAGAACCCCCTGTCAGACTGCCTCATTCATTGATTCATTCAACAAATTTTATTGGTTACCTACAAACTGTCAGGCACTCCAGAAGAAGACAGAGTAGTCCCTGCCCTTCAGGAGATGACATCCTAGAGGGGGACAGAAGCAGATGGAGTTAGGCTGGTCATTGAGACAGATAGTGCCTCACACCCTTGGCTTACATTAACTATTAGCTAGACAGATAACAAAAATCCATTCTCCAAGGCTCTGGGATGGTGGTGAGAAGGGTGATGGACATATAGCCCTACCTGCAGACAGGGAAACAGAGTCTGTTCTCTCCTTTGTAATACTTGCTGCCTGGCCTCATAGTATGTGCTATTATCATAACTCTTTAAAGCAACTATCATCTACATATAATAGAAGATGAAACTGACACTCAATGATACTAAATTTTTTACAAAAATTATACAGCTAGCAAGTTGAAGCCAAATTCAAACTCACGTATGACTGACCTTAAGGGCTCAATTGTGTTTAATGTTTTTCATGTTAATTTTAAAACTTTTTAAAATTTTTATCAAAGTTGTATAGGGACACCATTCATTGAATCAATATATTTCTTCGAGACTGAAGACATACCCTATGCCCCCACCCCATATCCCCTTCCCTGTAACCACTTTAAATTCTTTTAGTTGGGGGCGCCTGGGTGGCTCATTGGGTTAAAGCTTCTGCTTTCGGCTCAGGTCATGATTTCAGGGTCGTGGGATCGAGCCCCGCATCGGGCTCTCTGCTCAGCGGGGAGCCTGCTTCCCCCCGCCCCCCCGCCTGCCTCTCTGCCTACTTGTGATATCTCTCTAGCTGTCAAATAAATAAATAAAACCTGTAAAAAAAAAATAAATAAATCCTTTTAGTTGATTTATCTTATATGTATATTTGTATCACTAAAAAAATATTCATACAACTCCTTTTTAATTTTTCAGTTTTAGGCATTCTCATTTGAACTCCCCCTTGAGAACATAAAGACTTCAACCTCTTTTCTTCTACCTTCCCAATTTAATGTTTTAAACACTTTGGCTATAAAACTTAATGTTTGCATTGTTATGACAAGGCAGAATGGCAGAGTAAGGAATTTGGCAAGCCAGTTACAAGATTTGGGTTGGTGGGAGGAACGCAGTCCATACACACTGTCCCTGAGGGGGTTCAGATATTGAACTTCACAAAGACCTCAAGGTAGTTACTATAAATATGTTCAAACAACGAAAGAAAATCATATTTAAAGAATTGAAGAAAGTATAATGACAATGACTCATCGAAGATAGAATACCAACATGGAGCCAGAACTCATTAAAAAAGAAAGAAAGAAACAAGTGGAAAATCTGGATTTGAAAATTGAAGTAACTGAAACTAAAAATTGAAAGCCTCAATAGAAAATATGAGGGGGCATAAGAAGGAATCAGTGAACTTGAAGATGACAGAAATTATCCGATCTGGAAAACAGAGAGAATAAAGAAAAATGCTCAGAGTCTCAGAGACCTATGAGAAACCATCAAGCATAACAACACTTACATAGAATTCCAGAAGGAGGGGCGTCTGGGTAGCTCAGTCGGTTAAGTGTCCAACTCATAATTTTGGCTCAGGTCATGAGTCTGCTTGGGATTCTCTTGCCCTCTCCCTTTGCCCTTCCCCCTGCTCATTCTTTCTCATACATAAATTTAAAAAATTAAGTAAATAAGTGGAATTCCAGAAGGAAAGGGGGAGATGCTTTTGAAGAAAGTATGGCTAAAAATTTCCTAACTGAAGAAAAACACGAATCCTCACATCCAGGAAGCTTAAAAAAATTATTAAAACATGAAAGTTCTACCCAGAGTTATATATTGAAATTTGTTTATATTTGCAAGTAGAGGATGAAAGCCATGTAGAACCTTTCCACATAAGGTTGAGGGTTGTACAGTCTAAGTCTTCTATGTTAGGCTGTTCTTTTGCAGGGCCATTAATATCAATAACTTCGTCTGTGTGTGTGTTGGAGTCCCTAGAAAAGGTTTTTCAAATAGCCTGCTAGATGGTCACATCTTGGCTACAAATACTCTGGCATCTCATCTCATGACCACGGGCTGACCTGTTGCATCCAGTCTATACATGTGTCAGAAAATAAGCCTCCTGTCTCCACCAGGGCTAAGGTGGGGAAGTCCTCTGGCTCCCAAGTGACAGACCCCTCAAGTGCTCTGCAAATAGCTTTCGGTAAATCCTTTTTGGTTTGGTTCCCTCTTTACTCCCATTTGCAGGGAAACATGGTGCCACCAGTTCCTGAGATTGAGGATTCGGTAACGTAGAGTGGGCTGTTTCTTGGCTCCCCCAATTAAATGCTACAGATGTAAATGTCTTCCACTTGCTAAGTCACTTACCACTCATTCTTGTGCTTTCTAGCTCTTAAAATGTGATTGCTTCACCTTCCCCTCTACACTCCCCTTCCTTACATCTCTATACATCAACGAATTACTTGTTGTACTTTTATTTTTTCTCTTTGTTGTATTTTTAGAGGGATTTTTGGCAGGGACTGGAATCCTATGTTAGATCAATCTTCTTGGATTCGAATGGTAACTCAAAACTGGTAACTCAAAAATGATGACTCAGTACAAGTCACTCAGATGTGTGAACAAAGGTGTCATCTTCTAAAACTCATCAGGCCTTTGTAAGAGCTGTGATTATCTTTGTTCAAATAAATAATGGGGAAATACGGAAGATCTACAAGATACAAAATAAAAATTTGAAGAATTAGGGCATGTGGGAACAAGACTGAAACAAGTAAAATCACTTAAAATGCCAAAGGGGGAGGGGCTTGTAGAACAGTCTTTAGTTTTTATGGGAATGACGTTCTCAGAGTAGGAGAGCGGGAATGTGAAGACGTTGATGGTAACTAGCTTGGAAACACCATCGGTATTTGCTCTGTGCTTAGGTTTTGGCATCTGCAAATAAGAATGTTAATATCCCCTTCTTTTTGCTATGAGGGTTCATGAGAAAATACATCACAACGATCTGCCACAAAACAGTTCCAGGATCCCAAAGGCCCCTCCAAACCTGATATTCTGTATTTTTTAATTTTAACCCTCTTAATAAATGCATAGTGGTACTTAATTGTGGTTTTAATTTGTGTTTCCCTCTTGACTAAATAAAATTGAGATTCTTTTTTTTTTTTTAATTGAGATTCTTTTCATGGGTTTATTTCCCCTGATGGCTTCTTGGGTGATGTGTCTCTTCAAATTGTTCCTTTAATAAATTGCATGGTTTTCTTATTATTGAGCATTGAGGGTTCTTTATACAGTTTGGATACAAATTCTCTATTTTGAGAGTTCTATTAGGGGGACTATAAAGAACCCTCTATTTTGAGATTTCTTTAAATAGTCCGGATACAAATTCTCTACTTTCATATATACTTTAAAAATATTTTGGGGGGGGCGCCTGAGTGGCTCAGTTGTTAAGCATCTGCCTTCGGCTCAGGTCATGATCCCAGGGTCCTGGGACTCAGTCCCGCATAGGACTTCCTGCTCAGCAGGAAATCTGCTTCTCCCTCTCTCACTTCCTCTGCTTGTGTTCCCTCTCTCGCTGTCTCTCTCTCTCTGCCAATAAATAAACAAAATCTTTTAATAAATAAATAAAATAAAAATATTTTCTCTCAGTTAGTGGCTTGTCTTCTCACTCTTTTAAACGGTGTCTTCCAAAAACCAGAAGTTTTTCATTTTGGGAAAGCCCAATTTTTCAAGGATTTTTTTATGAATCATGTCTTCAGTGTCATATCTAAGAAATCTTTGCCTAACCCAAAGGACAAATATTTTCTTCATTTATCCAAGAAGTTTTAAGATTTTAGGTTTTGATTTACATCTGTATCAATTTTACATACAACAGAAGTATGTTGGAAGTTCATATTTTGCATATGGCTATCCAATTGTTCCAGACTGTCCTTTCTCCACTGATTTGCCTCTGCACTTTTGACAAAAATCAGTTGCCCATATATGCATGGATCTAATGCTGACTCTATTTTCTGTGTCACTGATCTCTTTATCTGTTGATGTGTTGATTCCACACCCTTATAAGTCGGGAAATCACAAAGTGTCAGTCTTTTGATTTCACTTTTGTTTTCCAAGGTTGTTTTGGGTGTTCAAGGTTGTTTGCATGCCCATATAAATTTTAGAATATTCTTGTCAAATTCTGCCAAAAATTCCTGCTTCAGTTTTGATTGGGATTGGGTTGAATTGAGGCTATAGATTTGGGGGAGAATTTGGGAGAAAATGTAAATGTTAGGTAAGAAAATGCGTTCTCCCCTAGAATCTCCAGAAGGAATTAGCCCTACCAAAACCTTGACTTTAGCCCCAGGGAGACTGATTCCAGACTTCTGACCTGGAGAACTAAAAGAGAGTAAATCTGTGTCATTATAAGTCACTAAGTTTGTAGTAATTTATTATAGCAATAAAAGGAAACTAATACAATGATTGACACTTATTCAGACAGATTTTTTTTTGCCTTCTATATATCTTACTAAATATGAGTGTGTATATGTGTATATCTTGGATGTGGTCTTCTTGTGTATATGTTAATATATCTATACCTGTAGCTGTATATGTTTCTATATCTATATCTGTCTATATCTTTGACATCTTTCTATGTCTGTGCATATAAATTTGCCTAACTTTTAAAAACTAAACAGCATGGTATCCTATTATCTAAATGGAGCATACTTACTTAACTAGTTCTTTCCAGAAGAATTTCTAGGTTGTTTTCAGTTTTCTTTACCACCACGACTACCACTACCACAAACAGTCCTATTGCTAATATCCTCATACATGTATCTGGGTGCACTGGTTTGTATATTTCTGTAGAATAATTTAATACAAGTTCAACTGCTGAGTCACACATTTTAAATTGTAATAGAAAACACCAAGATTGGGGCACCTGGGTGGCTCAGTCGGTTAAGCATTCGACTCTTGGTTTCAGTGTGGGTCGTGATCTCCTGGTCATGATCTCGAGGTCATGGGATCAAGCCCTTCTTCAAACTCTGTGCTCAGTGCAGGGTCTGCTTGGGATTCCCTCTTCCTCTGCCCCTCCCCCACCTTGCATTCTCTCTCTCTCTCTCAATCTCTCTCAAATAAATAAATAAAATCTTTTTGTAAAGAAAACACCAAGATCTCTTCCCAAAAAATTTTTCAGGTTTTTTACCTTTTAATTTTGGTTTAAGCACTTTTCATATACAGAAGTTTTAAACATTTGTGAAATCAGCTGCCACTCCCGTCATTTAGTATTTTTCCCTTTGCTGTTTCACTTAGGCAGACTTTCTCCATTAGCAAGATCATAGTATTACTCACCTGTAGGTTTTCTTACAGTATTAGGATGGACACTGAAGCATGTCCAAGGGTTTGCTAAGAAGACAAGTAGATACTGCTAGACCAGAAAGAAACTAGCAATGACTTGGTTATAATAGTCCCTGATTTAAGACTATACTTTTTAGGGATCATTTCTATCATTTGCTACTAGAGTAGTTTTGAGTAGATTAGTTTCTCTAATCATGGCAAGCACCCAAAACCACGAGGAGGTGCAGTGTTTCTGAGCATGAAGCTGGCTTGAGGTGTTTTTGCTAATGCGTTCTGCCATCATAATGGTTCTTCTCCTCCTTTGGGGTAGTAAGAGGGAGAGGACATAGTCTCAGCGGTTTTTGTTTGTTTTTAAAATATTCTCTGATCTGACACATTGAAGTTATACAATAGATGAGCTCAACAGCACTCACAGCCCATTTTTGCTCTCTGAGGAAGCACCATGAAAGTTCTTCCTCTGTAAATGATATGAAGTGCCTCATATCTCCCCTATCTCTCCTGCCCCTTGGCCTCCCAAGGTCCAGACAAACTGATGTGCTTGCAATCTCCAGAACACCTGTGTATTCTTTCTCATCACCTGATTTTCACACATGTCTCTAACTCTGGTCTGGGCATCATTTTCCTGATTATAAACTATTAGATCTGGTCTCAGTTTAAGCATCACTTGTTCCAGGCAGCCTTTAGGACCAGCTCCTTTCCACCCCCTCCCCACCAACACACACACACACACACACACACACACACACACACACACAACACACACACACACACACAGTCTGGGTATTGTACCCTCTTCTATGTGCTTCAAAACCACTCTTCACCTGCCCACCACAGCACCAACCTATTGTATCCTACATATTTTTCTCTTAGTTCTGTCTTCCTCAATAGCAGTGACTTCCATGAGCCTGCCTATTTTGTTATCTCCTGTGACTTACATAGCACCCTGCACACAAGAGTTACCTAATAAGTGTTTCGATATTTGTTAAATAAGTGAATGAAAAAAAGTAAATGAACCAAGACTGGTATAACTGATATTATAAATTCTTGTGTGAATTACCATATTCTAGTTAATCTTTTTTCAATAGATAGCACAAAAATAAATTCAAGTTTTGACTTTATGAGAAGTATAAAACCTGAATAAACTTGTAATTGGTAAAGGGCTATTACAATGGCTATAAAAAAAAAAAACCCTTGCATTATTGTGCATCTATATTTGTTGGAGTTATTTATTTATTTATTTATTTATTTATTTATTTATTATAAATATAGACTTGGGACTTCTGCTTCCAGCCAAGATGTAGGAATAGAACGAGATCTATCCTCTCAACTAAACCACTCTTCTGCTTCCACTGACCCAAATTAAAAAATAAAATGTTTCAAACAGTGATTTCCAAGATACTGGACATTGGGCAATACAAGGACAGTAACCCTCAAAAGACAGAAAAAAAAAAAAACAAAAGAATAAGATGGACTCTACAACTGCCCCAGATTACTACCATGAGAGGGTATTAAGGCCATAGCCAGGGAAAGGGAACCCAGGTGGAGCCCTCTGGACTCCTGAGCTGGGCAGACAGATCTAAAAGTCTGGGAAAACCAAGGTTGCAGGAGTTCACAGAGAAGAAAATTGCATAGAGAAAAGACCCAGAAATCTGCAGAGGATTCCCTTGCCTATTCAGAATATTGAGCAACATAAACATGTAAGGAAACTACATGAAGTTGGGGAAAGAACTATGCAAAAGGATGAGAGAGAACAGCACTAATCTCATTGCACTATAGTCTTCAGTACCTACACAAGGCTCGGAATAGTACTTGTTTCCAACAGCGGTGCTGAAAGACCCCACAATTCTTGGGGTGGTGGGTACACTATTCTGAAGGGTCTTGCTCAGTAGAAGAAAATGATTACCTTTTGACTAAGCATGACTATGGCCCTGCCTAACAGATCTTAAAAGCAAGACTCAAAAGTACCAAACTGTTTACAAGTAACTTAACTACATCCCAAAACAATGCTTGAGAATACTTAAAAACAATACAAACATATCCAGCACACAACAAGGAAAAATTTACAATGTCTGGCATCTGGTCAGAGATTACCAGGCATGCAGCAAAGCAGAAAAATATGATCAATAGTGAGAAGGAAAGTCAATTAATCAAAACCCACCCAGAATTGACAGAAACATTAAAATTAGCCTAAAAGAATATTAAGACAACTATTATAATTGTATTCCATAATTCAAAAAGTTAAGTAGAGGAGCACCTGGGTGGCTCAGTCATTAAGGATCTGCCTTTGTCTCAGGTCATGATCCCAGGGTCCTGGGATTGATCCCCACATTGGGCTCTCTGCTCCACAGGAAGCCTGTTCTCCCTCTCCCATTCCCCCTACTTGTGTTACCTCTCTCACTGTGTCTCTCTTTGTCAAATAAATAAATAAAATCATATATCTATCTATCTATCTATCTATCTATGGAGTAGAAAATGGAAAAAGAGAACAAAGAACAGGGGGAAAATAGAAAACAAATAATAGCAAAATCAGATTAATACACATTAAATGTAATACATTTCAATGCAAGTTAAATGTAAATGGCCTAACACCCCAAATGAAAGGCAGAGATTTTTATCTAATTGTCAAATTTTACATACAGAAAGCCCATTTTAGATATAAAAATCCAACTAGATTAAAAATAAAATAATGAGAAAATATATACCATGCTAACACCCATCAAAAGAAGGCTGGAGTAGTTATGTTAATAACTAAGACAAAGTATATTTCATAACAAAGAATATTACTAGGATAGAGTAACCATGTAATGATATAGGAATTGATTCATTGTTAGGATGTAACAAGCCTAAAAATGTATGCACCTGATAGACTTTGAAACTACACGGAGCAAAAAAATGATAGAATGAAAGGAGAAATAGAAAAATCTAAAATTATGTTTGTTTTGATCATTGATAGAATGAATAGACAGAAGATCAGTAGGAATATTGAAAGCTTGTGGCACCTGGCTGGCTCTGTCAGTATAATATGCGTCTCTTGATCTCGGGGTTGGGAATTTGAGCCCCACATTAGGTGTAAAGATTACTTAAATAAACTTATTTTTAGGGGTGCCTGGGTGGCTCAGTTGTTAAGCGTCCACCTTCGGCTCAGGTCGTGATCCCAGGGTCCTGGGATCAAGCCCCGCATCAGGCTCTCTGCTCAGGGGGAAGCCTGCTTGTCCCCCTCCTACTCCCCGTGCTTGTGTTCCCTTCCTTGCTGTGTCTCTCTCTGTCAAATAAATAAACAAAATCTTTTTTAAAAAAGGAAAAAAATAAACTTATTTTTTTAAAAATATAGAAGTTTTGACCACCACTATCAACCACTTTGACCTAATTGACAATTACAGGACACTCACTAAACAAAGGCAGATTAAACATTCTTTTATAGTATGTATAAAACAATGACCAAGACAGATCACATTTTGAAGCATTAAGCAAGTCTCAAAAAATCGCTTCTCGGCCTTTTGGCTAAGATCAAGTGAAGCAAGTCTCAAAAAATTTAAAGGATTAAAGTCAAAGTATGTTCTCAAACTGCAACAGAATTAAATTAAAAATTAGTAATAGGAAAATATCAGGAGAATTCCCAAATAACCTGGAAACTAACTAATACATTTCTAAAAAACATGTGTCAGGTAAATTAAAATACATTTCTGAGCTGAATAAAAATGAAAATGCAACATGAAAGAATTTGTAAGATAACTGTTAAAGCAATACTTGGGGGAATTTATAACATGAAATACTTACGTTCGAAGAAAGAAAAGTCTCAAATCAAAAGACTTCAGAAATGAGAAAAAGATGAACAAGTTAAATTTAAAGTAAGTAGAAGAAAGGAAATAATAAAGATCAGAATGGAAATTAATGAAATACAAAACATCATAATGATAGAGAAAATTAATTAAACCAGACATTCATTTTTGTTTTATTTGGTAGGGGGAATCAATAAAATTGATAAACTTCTACCATATTGATAGAGAGAAAAAAAGAAGAGACACAAATTACCAATCTAAGAAACGAGATAGGTGACATCACTACAGAGTCTACAAATATTAGAGAAGATATAAAGGGAATCTTATGAACATTATGACCTGTTCACCTCCTTCAGGCAGCATTTCCTTGAAAGAGAACTGAGAACAGAGGGGACAATCAAGAGTTCTTAGTTCAGTGATGAAAAGTTTCTGCATCTCAATCTCCTTACCTGTGAAATGAGAATAACAAGGCTAACTGCAGGGCTGTTGTGAGGATTCCAGTAGCCCCACACATGGTGGGACACCCATCGGGTACCACGGTTGATGTTGTAGGTAATGATCATGGGATGTAGGTCTTGAAGGGAGTTGAATATTGACCTGGCAGTGAGATCAGGGCGAGAGTGATGGCCCCTTCCAGCCTCTTCTGCAAGGCCAGGGGAGGAAAATGTGGTTTCTTGGGCAAAAATGAATAACTCTACTGACAAAGCAGTTGAAAAAATAATTATGACTGAATCATTTTGGGGGTATTTGCCCCAGAAGTTACTGGAAGTTGAAACCACCCTTGTATTCTGGACATTTCAGACCAGTCATGATCTTGGGACCTGCCTGGCATCCTGGCTTGATGACAAGTTGACTCTTAAGGATTTTTTAGAAACTATTTTCAGTCACATTCTTGACTCTCTTGGCCAGAGACGGGAGTCGGGATGTGGCAGATAAACCCTGCCTGAGCTCTCCTTCAATGACACCTACCACCTCTTTTGGATAACTGATGTCCAAAACAGGTTGTCCGAAATTCATAGTCTAAAACAGTGGAGGTAGGCTGCTTTCCAACCAGGAGCCATCCCCCAAATTCTCCTCACTGAGAGGTGAGGCCAGCAAGCTCTGAATTCATAGACAGACTTACGTCATGATATGGACAGACAAGGCAGCCTTTGGCTACCAAGCTCTCTAGACCCTGGCCATGTTTCCATGACCTTGTGGCTCCCCACAGAAGAAGTCTATCCAGGCAGAGGAGTCTGGCTATGATGACTGGATGCTATTTTTTTCATCTCCTAAGCCCTGCAAATCCCAGAATTACATCTGTCTCTAGGCTTGTTGGTTCTCAGGTTGAAGACCATTTGAGGATATGATGGGGACTTGGGTCATATGGAGGCAAGACTGAGACCCCCAGGCTGGGGTGAGGGTATGGCACTGGACAGAGTGAACCCCAAGGCAAACAGCAGCCATTTATTTTATCTTGGGAACTCTTCTGTGTGGACTTCATGCATGTCTGTGCCTAGAAGAGATGACACTTCATCAGGACATGAAATGGTAATTTTAAATTGCCTGTTTGTGCAGACTGTTTGTGCAGACTGAGTCTGAAACCACGGCCACATGGCCAGGGCCTGGGAGATGTGCACTGGCCTCTCAATCGCTGTGTCTGGGGGCTCGGGTGACCCACCACCCATGTGGCTGGGCCCTGAGTTCCACAGTCCTACACACGACAATGTTAATACCACTTCCTGGTATGGAACATTCACTCTCTGTCACTCACTGTTTAAGAACTTTACAAGCATCACCCCATCTTATCAGTCAACAAAGACTGGTTGAGAGTTGACTGAGGCCGGGAACTGGCCCTTATAAGGTCAAAATGAATACTCCCATTCCCCCCAGGAGGAAGCTAAGGAGGTGTAGAGGTGAAATGATTTGCACGATGTCTCACAGCCAGCAGGGGGCAGAGCTGGGACTCAAGACACATCTCTGTAAAGCCAATGCTGGTAACCACTCTCCCAGGCACAGAATCTTTGACACAGCGCTGTGGATAACAGTGGCAAGTGGTGGTTCATAGTCTGGGAAAGACTCCACGGGCCTGTCCCCAAAGCAAGTTGCTAGGGGTGAGCCTAGGTCAGGGAAGAGAAGCTCCCCAGGAGGTCCCCATCTTACTTTGATCCAGCAAATAGCTGTCCGAAACATATCAGAGAATATTTACTTGGCCCATGAAATTAACACCCTTTCTCCCTACATTTGCCAATATCACCCTCTCTCCAAACCTTTTCCACTAGGCTTCGTGCCGTGCAGCTGAGCATACCAGGCTCTTGCAGGCCACAGGCCTACCCAGAGGCGGGGTCCACCTCCCTCAGTCCCTGAACCAACCCAACCCAGTCCCAAGTAGCACAGGGCACCTGTTGTTGACTTTGTGGCTTTACCTCTGTAACGGGTGAGCCTGGGGGCAGACAGGACAGCCAAGACCCTGTTGTCTGCCTTCTCCTCTCACCACCTGCCTGGCCTGCTCAGGCTTCAGGATCTTTCCTGCTTGAGTCATGTGGCTCTGCCGTCCTGGAGACCTGACCCAAATAGACCCTATCTATTTGCCTGCCCACCCCGCCCCCCACTATCAATTAGTTCTGGTCAGGGGCCAAGGCCTGAGCCCAGTGTCCCCCAGCTGCTGGTGGGCATCTCACTCCAAGTCAGACAGACCTCCTAGAATCATTACCCTCCAC
>CM053605.1:103575771-103594311 GCA_028646535.1 Procyon lotor
TACCTCTGTAACGGGTGAGCCTGGGGGCAGACAGGACAGCCAAGACCCTGTTGTCTGCCTTCTCCTCTCACCACCTGCCTGGCCTGCTCAGGCTTCAGGATCTTTCCTGCTTGAGTCATGTGGCTCTGCCGTCCTGGAGACCTGACCCAAATAGACCCTATCTATTTGCCTGCCCACCCCGCCCCCCACTATCAATTAGCTCTGGTCAGGGGCCAAGGCCTGAGCCCAGTGTCCCCCAGCTGCTGGTGGGCATCTCACTCCAAGTCAGACAGACCTCCTAGAATCATTACCCTCCAGCCCCCACGCCCAGCCTAGTCTCCATTTGGAAATAAGGAATAAGACTGCTCCGTGGAGGTCAGCTGTGCAATTGACACAAAGTGGAGGCAGACAGAGACCCGGAAAATCAATGGAGGCCGGGCCTGCAGGATCCCACTCTGATTGGATGTGAACCACAGCTAAAAATACAAAGTGCCAATGAGAAGACAGATGGGTCGATAATGGAAGGTTAGGAAATGTATACTCCTGAGCCCAACGTTGGCAATGCCGATCTGATCTTTGAAAATAGGGCAGTTTGACCAAGAATTGGACCCTGCCTTATTCCCTTGGCTGGGTTATCTTCTAGGGAAAAGAGTGTATCTGTCCTAATGTTATTATTGAATCCATCGGAACAACTCCCTTTGCTTCAATTCCAAGATCACTAAATAACCTTCTGATACTAATACTGTTCATTCTGACGATTCTGCTTTTTGCATAGCCCATCTAAAGGAAACCACGTGTTGACCTGGTTAGTTGGACCATTACGTCGTTCACTGTAAATCTGTTAGTGGGTATTCTAGCCTCATGCATTAGCCTATTGTGAGCTTGGGAAGATGAGTCAGAACTCCCAAGTGTAACTAAATTTGAAGGAAAATATAAGTCCTGAAAGGCAGAGGACCAGCCCCTGGTCATTGGTAGGCTCGGCCTGGGTGGGACGTTCACCTCGTAGGAGTTGGTGAGCTTGACCATTTTGATCCTGTACCACTTGGGTTCCCCAGCTTGGAGCCCCCTGGAGACCACCGCAGCTGGATGAAGTCCAAGTTGTCCAGACTCCTTGGCCTTAGTGACCTGGATTTGCCTGGGGTCTCGAGATGCTTGACATTGATGCATGGGCCATCAACTAGGGCCAGGCATGCCAGTGGAACCCAGGAGCGCTCTGGGCCCCGGTGCACCACGGGGAGTCCCTACCAGGGCACAGCCCTTGTGTGGCACTCTCACAATCATCCCAGACTTCCTCCTCGGGGGTCTCGCAGTGCATTTTGAACAGTCCTTCATGGAACAGATCATAATAATAATAGTACAACACACTGGCCTAGAGATTTTGGGTACTAAGCACTTTTCACATCCTTTCATTTGTGTTTTGCACTTCTCCTGTGTAGAAAAACAAGTAGGTATTTTTAGCTTTGCTTTGCAGTTGAGAACACTTGGGCTTAGGGAAAGTCAATGACTTGCTCAGGGTCACATTGTTCATAGTGCTGGAATCTGCCCCTGACCCAGACCCAAAGGACTGCAAGCCCCAGGCTTCTCCACACAGAGAACTGCTGCTCAGCCAGATGGGCTCTCAGGAGCGTGTCTAAGTATCAGTAGGTCCTGGATGGTGTGGCCGCTCCTGAGGACAGACTGCAGAGGCGTGTGTCTGCTGGGATGAAGCAAGGACCCAGCTCTGCCCAGGGCTTCATGTTGTGGCCTCAGCTGATGCAGGAGATCTACAGTTTGCTTCCTGCCTACACTCACAGGCATATACGTAAATAGACCATCTCCAAGACTTCTCTGGACAGAATTTTGTATTCAGGCAGGGCTTCCTCTGGCTCTTATTTACCTTGGGTGTCTGGGGCGCTCACGTGGCAGCAAAACCTGATTAAAATGATGCTTCCGACAAGCATGGTAATGATCACTGGCTCCACCCAACCCAAGGCGGAGAACAAAGGAAGGTGGCCACACACATACCAAAGCAGATTTCTCATCCTCTGGAACATACGAACACCCACAAATATGCAAGTGCTCTTATCATTCCAACACCTTCCTCTCTCCCTGAGACCTGCAGCCTCTCCAACCTCTTCTAAATCTCCCCTGCCCTGCAGCACTCCCAGCCCTTCCGAGACAAGACACCGTCCCCTGGATGTCCCTGGCAGGACAGGACAGGCCCTGAGTAATTTTCTCTGGTGATATGTCAGGTCTGTGAAAGCTCAACGAAGAGCTTTCACAGGCCCGACTGTGTCATAAGAGCCCTAGAGGAGGTGGCTATGATTATGCTCACTTGCAGAGAAGACTGAGGCCAGCTTATGCTGAGAAGCAGGACAGTCTGGATTCTGGAAACAAGGGGAAAGAGCAGAGAGTCAGACTGGGAAAGGGAGGGGAGGGGAGGGGAGGGGAGGGGATGGAATTCCCACTTCTGGAGTGCCTGCAAACAAGTGCATGATGGCTGCCCCTCGTCCCTTTACTATCTCCAGCCACCATTAACTAACTAAAAGGAGAAGGGGCAGCAAGATTGCTGGACACAGCATGGGAGCCTGTGACAGAATGAGACCTAGACGGCCCCCAGTGCCCACTGGGTGGGTGGCAGCCATCGGTAGCTCTGCTCCATGCCATTTTCCTATATTGTCCCATGTGTTTCTCTAAATAGCCCAGTCAGGTGAGCTATGATGTCCATCTTGGAGATAAGGAAGCCAAGGCTCAGAGAAGGTGCACAGAGCAAAGCCTAAGTGGCTGGGAAAACACGGTTCCACCTGTCCTGAGGTTCTGGGATCTTCCCGTGCCCTCAGGAGAGGCGGGGGTGCACACCAACCTCCTGCCTGCCCACACTGGCTCCCATCTCAGAGCCCCCTGCAGCAGCCCCAGGGGCCAGAGCCCAGAGAGCCTCTGCCTGGATTGGGGGGAGGGGGAGCCCTGCTACCACAATGCGGGAAGGCTGTCTGCATGGAACACCAAAAAACACACGTGGTTAAATTAGCCACATTCGTTTTGAGAAATTTAACTTTCTAATGCTGCTATGAAGTGCATTTCCCAAGACATACGTGCATTTGCAGCTTTTCTTCTCTCTTTCTCACACTCACATGCACATACTTCTGCACAGTGTTCTTTTTTTTTTTTTTTTAAAGGAGAATTTTTTTTTTTTTTTAAAGATTTTATTTATTTGACAGCGAGAAACACAGCGAGAGAGGAGACACCGGCAGAGGGAATGGTAGCGGGAGAAGCAGGCTTCCTGCAGAGCAGAGAGCCCGATGCGGGGCTCGATCCCAGACCCCTGGGATCATGACCTGAGCTGAAGGCAGACGCTTAACGACTGAGCCACCCAGGCGCCCCTGCACAGTGTTCTAATTCTGGGCATTTCCTTTTACCTGGTCCAGTGCCATTCTGCCCCAATTGGTTCTTCTTCCCACTCTAGCCCGAGATCTTTCTTAGAACCCAAAAGCCACTCCCTCCTTCAGTGATCCCCTCTTTGTTCTCAGGACAACATCCACTCCCCAGCAGGCCCTTCATACAGATACCCACTGCCCAGTACCACCCCTACGTGGCTACAAAACACTTCCAATGCAGGCGAGTGCAAAATACCCACCAGATTCTGATGACTTAAAAAATAATACAAAACATCTCATTGATAATTTTATGCTGATCACATGCTGAAGATTTTCAAATGTATATTATTAAAATGATTTCCACTTGTTTTTTTTTTCTTTACTTTTTAAATATGGCTACTATGAAATTTAAAATCACATACGTGGCCCACACACTATTTCAATCGAGCAGCACTCTTCTAGACCCCCATTTATCTCTCTGGCCTCGCCTTTCCCCCAGCCTCAGCCCCGTCCTCCAGTCCTATAGAATTACCTGCATGTCCCCCAGAGGCCAGGCTGTTTCTGCTCTGTGCCTTCGCTCATGGGATCCCCCTGCCCGAGACACCATTCCTGGCAGTCTATCCAAACAACACCTTCCCATTGCTCAAACCTCATCTCAAGAATCGCCCACCCTGACAAACTCCCCATTCCTCCCTTGGCCCCCACTGTTCTGTGTGGAGATGTCCCACCCTTCTTTCTTACATGTATAAAGTCTCCTTGATGGCCCAGCTGGTGTCTCAGACATGTCTATGTGGCCTCAGTTTCTAGCAGGGTGCCGGTGACTGGCTATTACGTGGGTGAATGAATGCCCAACACAAAGGCCTATGGATCTCAGCCTCCAGCCCCAGCTGCCATCTTGGTTCCCCAATCTCCACAGTTCCCTCTCTTTCCAGTGGGTCTCGAGCACCTGCACCTACATCCTTTGGGAGAGGCACCTGCCTCGTTATGGCTCCTGGGGCTGGAGGGCATCTCCCCCTTGGCCCCTCTCCAGATGACTCTAGTCTTGGGCGACGTGGACACAGGTGATTTAGCCTAGAGGTGAGTCCTCTTCCAAAGGCAGCCTCATGCTTTCAACTTCAAGTTCCCTCTTTGGAGGGGCTCAGCTGAAGGCTGTACTGCAGGATATGGAAGCAACATTCAGAGTTGTACTTCCAACTCCCCAAGATGAGCTCCCGGCTGTCTTGGGGGAACCCCCCCAAAAGAAAGCAGCTTTATGTCCCCTCTTCAGTCCAGGGCTCTACCAAATCCCTGATGGCCTGATTCTGAAGATCCTCCAACGGCCTGGCTCTCCACCAATTCAGCGTGCTCAGACTGGAAGGGGGGTGCTCCCCCAGTGCAGTGTGTCAACAGCAGCTCCCAGTTCAGCCTGTCATAGAAACAGCACCGGGTTTGCCAGCCAGCTGTGACCGTTGAGAAAACTCAGTCCCCCAGCAGGCACAGCAGGAGTGGCTCATTCATGGCAGCTCAGACCTTCAAACTAGAACTCCATCCATCACTGCCTCCTGCCATGAGAAAGCCCCAAACCTGAGCTCGAGGACTGGCACTTCCCGGAGTCTCATGGACGACAACCAGCAGGTACCTTTGTCCTTAGGCCTTTGGAGGAAATGTGCCTCATTCTAACATTCATTCTCAAACAGGAGTCTAGACGAGGGGGAAAAAACTAAATCTCCATTGATTGTGCCTAATGGAGGGAGGTTAATTTGCAGTCTTTGCCCTTAGCTATTACTAAAGAACACAGAAAAGGTTCATTTTCATATTTATGGTGGATAGCAAAAACTAAAAAGCACACAAAAAACAACTTCAGCTTTTTTTTCCCCCTCTCACTCTCTTTTTAAAAAATATGACTGTTGGATCTTAGGTAATGAATGACCGTAGAGTCCACTAAAATAGCTGAGGCTAGTTACATATTTAGTTCACAATAAAAGAACAATAGTCCAAAAAAAAAAGTGGAAAAAAAAAAAAGAAAAATTGGGAGCACCTGGGTGGCTCGGTCGGTAGCTAAGTGTCCAACTCTTGATTTCGGCTCAAGGTCATATTCTCAGGGTCATAAGATCAAGCCTCCTGTGGGACTTCCAGCTGGGTGTGCAGCCGGCTTAAGATTCTCTCTCTCCCTCTGTAAACCCCCCTTCTTTAAAAAAGAAGAGAAAAGAAAAGGAAAAAGGAAAGAAAGATTTATCTTAAGGTGGAAAAAATACTGTTCTGAAAAGCCCTTGAAAATTAGATTAAAAATGAAAAAAAGGTAAATAATCCTTCAGAAAACATTCTTTTAAAATGCAGACTCACGGGGCACCTGGGTGGCTCTGTCAGTTAAGCCACTACCTCCGGCTCCGGGTCCTGGGATCGAATCCCCTATCAGGCTCCTTACTCAGCGGGGAACCTGTTTCTCCTTCTACCTGCTCTGCCTGGCACTCCCCCTGCTTCTGCTCTCTCTCTTTCTGACAAATAAATAAGTAAAATCTTTAAAAAAAAAATGCAGACTCACCATTCATTTGTCCTAAATACTGTTTAAGGGGCGCCTGGGTGGCTCAGTCCTTAAGCGTCTGCCTACGGCTCAGGTCATGATCCCAGAGTCCTGGGATCGAGCCCCGCATCCCGCATCAGGCTCCTTGCTTGGCAGGAAGCCTGCTTCTCCGGCTACCATTCCCTCTGCTTGTGTTCCCTCTCTCGCTGTGGTTCTCTCTGTCAAATAAATAAAATCTTTTTAATAAATAAATAAATACATACTGTTTAATTCCTTAGCCAAGAAGTTGATTTTTTTTTAAGATGTTATTTATTTATTTGACAGAGAGAAAGAGATCACAAGTAGGCACAGAGGCGGGGAGAGGGGGAAGCAGGTCTCTGCTGAGCAGAGAACCCGATGCGGGCCTCGATCCCAGGACTCTGAGATCATGACCTGAGCTGAAGGCAGAGGCTTAACCACTGAGCCATCCAGACGCCCAAGAAGTTGATTAAAGTAAACACCAGCCAACTGAAATGAATGAACGATATTCGCATACTCCTGGTTTTTGATGAGTTGAAAAGAGAACATCATCAGCATGGGAGACCCCTGTGTTAATGGTGCCATTGGAGAAAACCGGAGGAAGGATTGAGTCAGCATGAAAGGTCATTCTGCAGGGAGGAGAGGAGGGCTTCAGTGAAAGCAGGATGCCAGGATCCCCAGAAACTTTGGGAGGCACTGGATTTCCCATGGTTCCTGGGATGGGGCAGGAGATAAGCTATTACAATCAAACATGGAAAGGAAAGGTGAACCTGGCAGGCTGTATGGTGTCAGGACCCTCAGGTGGCAAATCTTGAGTCAACCTCACTTAAAAACCTACCATACATGGGGCATCTGGGTGGCTTGCTCAATTAAGTGCCCGACTCTTGGTTTCAGCTCAGGTCATGCACTCAGGGTTGTAAGGTCGAGCCCCGTGTCGGGCTCCCTGCTAAGGGGAAAGTAGCTTGAGATGCTCTCTCTCCCTCTTCCCTGCCCCTACAAAATAAATAAATAAATCTTTAAAACATACACACAAACAAAAAACCTACCCTGCAATTCCCATTGTCCCTCTCGGGACTGAATGTTTTTGTCACACACCCCCCATTCATATGTTGGAACCCTAATCTCTCAGGTGATGGTAATAGGAGGTGGGGCTTTGAGAGGTAATTAAGTCGAGAGGGTGGAGTCCTCATGGTCAGATTAGTGCCCTTATAAGAAAAGACTGGAGAGCTCGCCCTCCCTCCCTCCCTCCCTCCTCCCCTCCCCCTCCCCCTCTCCCCCTCCCTTGCCCTCTCCCTCGCCCTCTCCCTCTCTCTCTCTCCCTCCCTCCCCCCTCTCCCCCCCCTTCAAGGGAGGGACACACCACGTGAGGACCTGAGACGTCCAGGAAGGGAACATTTAACCAAGAACCCAACCACGCTGGCACCCTGATCTTGGACTTCTAGCCTCCAGAACTGTGAGAAAATAAATTTGTGTTGTCTGAGCCCCCCAGTCTATGGTGTTTGTTACAGCAGCCACGCTGATCAAGACGTCCCCGACCACAGTTTCTATCCCAGAGGTGCCCCCTCATTCTCTCTTGTGTGGTCATTGCTATTGGTACCTATAGACACCATTGGTTGGCTGACCTAATCCTCACCCTGCTCTCCTTTCCCCAGGTTCCCTTCCAGTAAGGGAGGCATGTAGCAGAAATTGATACGGTTGTTGTTTCCAGGAAGCTGTGGTTCCTGATCAAAAGGCAGTGGCCACCCTTTGTCCATCTCTCTCCTACTCCCCCCTGCCTAGAACACGGGAAGTTGGGAACATAGCAGCCTTCTGCCCATCATGCAGGGACAAACATAAAGACAAAGACAAAAGACAATAGACCAGGGATGCCAGAGAGAAACAATTAGAGAAGCCTGGGTCTCCTAAGAGTGTTGTTGCATGGTTTTTGTTCGTTTGTTTTGTTGGGGTTTTTTTTGTTGTTGTTGTTGTTGTTATTTTTTGGTCAAAAATCATGTGCTGTGTGTTTAAAGAACTGTTAGTCAAATTTTCTGTCCTTTGCAGTTAGAAGAATTCCTAAGAGATACAATGCCACCCTCTAGAGCACTGGACAACATTCCTTAATTTATCAAATTCTTTTGAGTCTTTCAGGGATGAAAGCCCAAAGGAAGACAGTCTTGCTCACTACAATCTGTTTAACCCCGCTAGGGACAGAGTGGGGCTGGCCATGGCCAGGGGACCATGAATTGTGCTTTGGTGCCCAGGTATCCATTCCCAAAAACAGAGTCTTAAGAACTTTAAGAATGCTTCCTATATTTTACTTTAAGATTCACAAGACCACTTACGGTGTCTGAGTCTTTGGGAATGGGAATGACGAAATCAACTACAGTTGCCCTACATAGAGCCCCCAAAGCCAGACTTCTCTTGCCTAGAGAGTCTGGAGACTGATGGAGACACACACCGTCTTCCAGGGAGACTTGTACTTGAGAGTACCTTTTGAGTCATCGCACCATTGGTGTAGGTAGAAACTGCATAATTGCTATACAAACAGGACTCCTTCTTTCAGACACACACTTCTGTAAGGTCTGCCTGGGCAGGCAAAGGAGAATTCCAAGTGAAATGCCAGGGGGCTGTTTGGGGTTGGGTCTCACAGGCAAGAGAAAGGGACTTTGGGACCAATGGTGAATGATGCAATCTGACAGACCCAAGCATGTCTTGTTACCTGGGGAGAGGAAAGTGGATGGGGGCCTGAATACACGAACTTCTCTGCCTTCTGGGGACCACATTAATCGGTCCTCTGTGGTCACATTCATGCCTCATGCATTGGAAAATTTAGACCCCATGCAAATCTTAGTAGGTCCAAATTTAAGCCTATTCTTTGAGAACTGGTTTCCAGTAGATAATTTCTGAACTGTTTCAGACCAGGGAGAAAAAAGCTAGTATTTCTTCTCTAATGCTGTTCACAGAATCCCAGGCAAAGTGATTTCATACCTGTCTCTCACTTTAGACTTTAAAAAAGAACAAGTAGAAGCAGCCCTCCCCCCACATCACCCCCGTAAACCTGCATTAAACTACAGCGCATTTCAATCTATGCATTGATGACGAGGATGAATACATTTTCTGCCACATCGATGTAGTTAAATTTCTAGCCCTTATTTTTAACCCAGCACCATTTCAGAATCAATTTCTATGGAGAGAGAATACCTGGACATTTAAATCCATCAAAAAGGAGTAAATGAGCATTTCAGATACATCTATCAAGAAGAAATGCCCCTTCTCCCCATCATTGTGGGGCTTTGTCAGTCGCCTGTCAGATGAATGTCCGTGTAAGTGTTTATTAATCACTCTTGCGCTCGCTGATGGGCCTGAACACTTTGTTCCTCTACATCTCTGACATGTACAAAGTATGCGGTAGGTTTCTTCTATCTGTCTCTTGAGCACAGTTGCTTACTTTGTTAAAGTTAATTTCCACTCATTTCTGGCTTTGATGGGAAGATTCCTTTATCAATTCAATTCATGTGTGTTGTCTGCAATCAAAGCAATATTGTCTGCTAATGTGAGCTATATTCCATGCTCTCTCTCCATTTTATGTTAACGCCTTCCTTCTGCTGGTCCTGCACTGGAGAATTTGGGGAAGAGGCTGCCTCCCTGACCTTCACAGACAGGCTGCAGTGATGGCTGAACCGGCAGCCATTTTCCCCTCCCGGAATTGCCTGGTTTAGAGAAATGATGAACTCTCCTTCCCGGGAATCATCTGGATCGAAAGACAAGACAGACAAGACGGTGGCAAAAAGAAGGTAATGGGAGACGTGTAATGGCAATTTCCTATTCCTACCACTATCTGTAGGATCAAGTCTTATTCTGAAAGTCAGCAGCTTTTATACCAGACCTTTACACTATCCCTCTATGCCCATGAGATTCAGTATCTCCCCAACACATATTTTTGTGCATCCTATCATGCTGCCCTTCCCAGCTTCTCTCCCTTTCCCAGCTCATCCACCCATCTGCACCCTGTTAATTTAAGTCCTACTCTTTCTGGAAGGCCAGTTGAGCCTCTCCTCCCTCTCCCTGCTCTTCTCTGAATGTTTCTGGAATAAAACTTTCACCAAGACTGCATTGGCACTTACCGTGGCCATTGGCACGGCTCATGCTAGCCGGGGAAGTAGAGTTAGACAGACCCACGTCTGAATCTGACTCAGACACAGAGCTGTATGGCCCTGCACATCTCTGAACCCCCGTGGAAGTTTCTCCATAAAGAAAAGGAGTAGAATAATCGCTATCTCGTAGAGCTCTTGTGAGGATTCACACTAACTTATGTAACCCACCCATCACAGTTTCCAGAGGATGTGACTGCCCAGTTAAGTGGGAGCTATTGTGATAAATCCCAACTAGATGACAAGCCCCTAGAGGGAAGCGTGGTCCACACGGTGCTTTTCTGCACTGCAGTATGGACAGTTGAACCCACATAATTCAGACTCCCCTGCAGCCAAGGTTCAGGTTAGATATAAGGTTTTCCAGTATTTGGAAGCCAGAAGTGAAGTGAGATTGGTCAAGAAGTAGGAAGGGTCTGAGGTTTTACTCTACATACAAGCTTACAAGTTAGTCCGCCACAGTACAGAGAAGACATGAGACCCCTGGGTCTGAGACAAATGACTTATTACCAACAGCACAGCAGTAGCCAGAATGTCAGCATTTTCTTGTGCTGGTTTCTCAAGTCCCAGCTTCCCCAGGGGACTGCTGGGGAAGGAAATGCTACCTCTATCCCAAAGCTATTTTCTGTGCAAGCAGCCTTGAAAAGACAGTCGAGAACAAAGCAGACAGTACATCTACATGGTGTGCAGACACAAGAGACCCATGGAAAATTGTCTCCCTGCAAGCCTATCTTCCTGCTGCCAGCTGCTACTCTGAGCAAGGATGGTCATGGAGATTTAGGGGTGTTCTACACTTGGCTTTCCAGTGTCTGATCAGTGTCTGATTTGATGCTTTGTAGCATCAAAAAAAATTACAGAAACACCAAGTCCTTAACCCTAGACCACAGCTATCACTGTGACATACTTTGGTATCCAACTATTCCTGGGGCAGCATCCTGGCTCTCTTCTTGATTGTAGCAGGCTAGTTAGGCAATTTTGAATTTCCTGAAGATCTAGCCTGGAGTTGACTTCCCACCCCTTCTGTAAACATGGGTTAAATTCTTTCCTTACTGTATAAAATAGCTGCAGGGGAGGAGGGGGCGGTAAGGGGATGATTTTGCTTCCTGCACTGACGAGCATAAGTCTGGACTAAACCACACTGTTCTCCAAAGCTTCAATGCCTTCCACTAGAAATTCTGACGATGGTGAAGATGGTCATGATCATGATGATGGTGATGATGATGATAATTAGAAGGGAAAGGAGAAGGAGGAGGTTGAGAAAGGAAGAATAAAGAAGGAAAAAAGAGAATTGAGAAGGGGGGAAATAATCTTCATTATTATTCTCCTTCTTTCCCCACCAAAATACACACATCGTCCAAAGAAAAAGCAAGCTCTTTGAGTCTCTATCTACTACAAATATTAAAAGAAGCATACATACTCATTACTGCAACCCTGATGTCACCGATTAGAGCTCTTGTTTTGGTTTGGTTTTTTAAATGTACATCTTTAGGGCACCTGGCTGTTAGTTGAGGATCCACCTTTGGCTCAGGTCATGGTCTTGGGGGTCCCAGGATCAAGGCCCGTGCCAGGCTCCCTGCTCAGCGGGGAGCTTGCTTCTCCCTCTCCCCGCTGTTCATGCTCTCTCACTATCTCTCGCTCTAATAAATAAATAAATAAAATCTTTTAAAAAATAAATGTACATCTTCCTCTAATTTTTCCCTGACACAGAGGAGTTTCTCAGCTGCTCTTACAGGGGCTGCTCATATCCTTGGTTGGATCAAAGAGAAGCCAGATCTCAGTGGAAGGCTCCCCAGTCACCAAGCTATTCTCATACCTGTCCCAGCATCTCACAGGGGATGGAAAAGAAAGGACAATTCTGTGGTTTTGGGCTAAATCATGGTCTAGAGATTCTTCCTGGAATGGGAGTTTTCGGCTGATGGACTCACACCCCACGAGGTTTTGTTCAGTGTCTGGGGCCCCCCACTGTGGTCTGCCTCCTAACTATGACCCAGAATGTTCACCCCTGGTCCTGTAAAGTAACTTCTGGAAGGGTATCTCTCAGAACTGCCTTCTGACTTGTCCACCCTCTGGGCTGCCCTCTGCCTTCCCAGAGTTCTACTCAGGGTCTAGCACAGGCATTTGCCTTTCCTATGCAATACAGGTGGCTGAGCTCTGGGATTTCCAGAAATTGCCCATATGATACATGCATATGTTAATAGCTGCTAACATTTATTGGGTACTTACTATGTGAGAGGCACAGTACCACCTGATCTGGAGGGGTTTTAATTCATTTCAGTCCCCCTGCAGTTCTACAAAGCAGGTACTGCTATGAGCCCTAACTCTCAGAAATGTCAACTGGGACTCAGAAAATTAAGAACTAAGAAAATTCAGCAACTTGCCCCAGATCATAGCTGCATGTCTTCCAAGGTCCTCTCCTAACAACTATGTTACCCTGCTCAAGGCAGGAACTCAGTTAACATTTGTTCAATAGATTACAACAAGAATGGCAGAAATTGCTGATTCCCCCCATTACCCACTCTTCCTTTTTCTCTTAGAAATCACCACCACTACCATCCAAGATTTTAGCTGAGCCCCTGCCTACTGGCCAATTATTTCTCCATGCCTCAGTTTTCACACCTGTGAATTAGAAATAATAATAGTTACCTGTCTCAAGTATATGAACTCCCAGTCATGTAGATTACTAACCAGAAACTGTCCCCAACTATCGTATCTGACCAGTAAAACACACATTTTAAATTGCTAACTTATAATTTCATTGTAATGACTGTGAGGCTTAAATAAGTTAGTACATGTGCTTAGCATATAAGTATTAAATTCTGGCCCATCGATTTCATTAAACTGAATACCATTCTGTAAGTCTGTCCTGACAAAGAATTGAGGAACACCAGAGAAAGTTCCACCCTTTAGACTCTGTCGTAAAAAATAATTATATTTTAACAATAAAGTGAGTCATTTGTTAGGAATATAAAATCTGTATTTTATTAGTCACATATTGTAGTTTGAGACAGTTAGTGTAGAGTGTAGAGTGTAGGTTAGTAATGTACTTGACTTGGTTTTAAAAATGTTTTAGAAATTATCCTCTCATAAACCAGTTGCCACCTAAAGGTACACGCATAGGGGAAGCATCTCTTTGCACCCTTGTCTTCCCAAAGTGCTCTGTGGAACCAATCTGTAGGCCAGTTTGATGAAAATACTTCCCACAGAACTCAGCCCTCTCAGTGCTAAAGGTAGCACACATGTTTTGCACCCATCACAGGATCAGGAAATAAAGGAAAAGAAACCAGGAAGTTCAGTGATGATCTTAGAACCTGCCCCTTTAACAATGTCTTAAGTTGAGGTGGGAATGGTTAAGGCAGTGTCAGCACCCCACCCCAGGGGACCCCTTACACTATGAATGGGAGGCCCTACCAGAGTATAATCATGAGGAGTGAAGTTTCTGCAGGGTCAGGAAGCTTATCGAGAGGTCCAAAGACAAGATGATAAGTTGGAGAGATTCTCACGTTGTGCTCAAGTTGTGCTTTGATCTTTAATCAGTAACAAACGCTTAGGGAAGTATTTGTGTCTGAGATACAAACTAGACAAGACAGAAGTGGTATCTTACTTGCTGTCCTCGATTAGAGCCAGCTAAGATCAACTCCAAGGCTTTAGCTGATATGAACGGCCGCATGGTATTAGCCTTTGCTTCACAGCTGCAGGAGTAAGAGAAAGTCACTTTTCTTGGGAATTCAGCTTATTCACTAAATTCTACATTGTTAGATGGAAACAGGACTTCTCTCTGAGGCATAAGGTCTACTCAGGGAAAATCCACTATTAAACAATTCCCTGTGAGGGGACACCTCGGAGGCTCAGTTGATAAAGTGACTGCTTTTGGCTCACGTCATGATCCCAACCCAGGGTCCTGAGATCGAGCCCTGCATCGGGCTCCCTGCTCAGCAGGGAGTCTGCTTCTCCTTCTACCCGTCCCCCTCCTCCTGCTTGTGTTCTCTCTCACTCTGTCTAAAATAAATAAATAAAAATTTTCCTTTAAAAATTTTTAAAAAATAAACAATTCCCTGTGGATTCTGTGGAATTCCCTGTGGATGTTCAATATTTCCTTTTTATAGGGTCTGCTATACTGGAGATATTCACCTGGTACTTTTCACAGAGATCTGTGCGGTTATAATTACTTAAGTAATTGATGACAGATGCAATGTTCTTCATGGGAATTAAGAACCAGGGTTCTTGGGTGACTGGGGGGCTCAGTCAGTTAAGCGTCTGCCTTTGGTTCAGGTCATGATCCTGGGTCCCGGGATCAAGCCCCACTTTGGGCTCCTTGCTCAGTGGGGAGCCTGCTTCTCCCTTGCCTGCAGTTCCCTCTGCTTTTGCTTGCTCTCTGTCTCCTGCTCGCTCACTCACTCTCTCTGTGTCAAATAAATAAAATCTTCCAAAAAGGGGGGGAAAAAAGAACCAGGGTTCCTGAGGATGAGGAGCACTAGCTAAATGGTGGGGACACTAACCTTTGGAATCATACATGACCTCAAGACATGGTGGTCCATTGGCTTCTCTGTGCCTCTACCCTTCTCATCGCCAAGGTAGAAATACTCAGCCTCCTGCCAGAGTCCAGGGCATCACTAAATCAATCCCAGAGCAGTTTCTGCAAGAACTGAGGGGTCTTGACGGTAGCCTTTCTCTGAGAAGCCCTCCTTTTCTCTTGCTCCTTCCTACCATCCAACGTGTAACGAGGACACAGCCATCACCAATCACCTGCTCACTGTGGCTCTGTGAAATGGCTACCCCAAGTACTGAATAAAACTGGGGCTGCGTTAGGGGAGGTGGAGGTGGGAGTGATAGAGGAATGAATCCACAGAGATTTTTAAACCAATCTGCTCTGAGCTCTATGTCATACCACAGATTTTCAGTCCTAAACAAGTTCTCTGCTCTTTCTCTTCTAGTGGCTTGTTTTGGGGGGGAGGGGGCTAAGCCAAAGGCTTTCAGAGAATGGGTCCTTGGGAGCAGGGATGTGTCCTGGGTTTCCTCTGATAACAATGGGGAAAGAGGAGTGAGTGAGTGTAGAGAGAACTGAGCAGCCACAGAGGGCTCCCCTGTCTGTGGGTTTTATTGCTTTATGCTGCCACCTGGCTGGTCACTGAGTGGCAGCCTCCTCCTGCAGAGAAAGAAAGACAAGACCAAGCATTTACACCGGAAGATCCTGAAACCAAATTTCCTGATAGGAACCTTGTCCAAGGCCACGGACAATCCGGTCCAGCCTCGCGTCTCAGGAGTCGCTGTCACCCCTAAGACTCATCCCCTGTGATGAGTCGCAGCCCCAGTTTTATTCTAATTCTGAAGGCCAGGCATAAAGGTCAGGTGTTTGCTCATCTGTGGAAAACTGTAGATAAGACTGGTTCTGTTTCAAACCCACCATGTTTCCTTTTTTAGACCTATGAACACTTCCTACCGGAATCCTCAGCAAGATGTTCCACATTCTCCTTCACGGTCCCTGAGTAAAAGAATCCTTTCACCCCCGCAAAAATCATCTTTGCTTCCAGGGATGTCAAGGTCAAAGAAAAAAGGAAAAGGTTTTGGTGAATGACTTAGGCTGGACAAACCATGTTAAAAGGTCTCACCAACATTCCTGCATCCCATCACCCAGGAGAGAATACACACAGCTCCCATTTCCTAAGGGCACGCTCTGCCTTGAACAACATGCTTAGGGCTTTATGGATACATGAGGAATAAACAGCCGTCCCCGGAACAAGATGAGGAAGGAGGCAGCAGATCTATCACAGGCTGAGAGCATATGGAGTAAGGAGAAATCTCCCTGGAGAGGAAGCACATGATGCGTGTCAAGGTGGTGCCAACTAACAGACTGGCCTCTGAACTTCCAGAAAACCAGGTGGGGGGTGCATCTTAAAAGTGAGGTCAGAGGTGCTGCCAGGTTCAAATAGAAGCTCTAGGTCATTGATATTAATTGTCTTCACCTGCACCCATGGGCCAGAAAACCATACTATTTAGATTTCATGTACATTATCTTTACTCTTTTGAAGGGAAGTCAGTGATCATTCCACTCTTACCATAGAAAGCTAAAGTGCTGAGAGCTTATGGACTCTTGTGATACTCATCAAGGTGCAGCTATGATGTAAAGAGAAGACAGCTCATTTATTGCCATTAGTCATTAACATTTGTTAAACATACACAATTGTGCCCAAAGCTCCAAGAGAGGTTGGTGACACCAATATAAAGGAGTCTCTATCCTTGCCCTTAAGGGCTTATAATCTAGTTGGGAAAGAACAAGAGGATGTCCCAGAGGCTGTGACATGATTACCACTGATTCCTTCATTTGATTTGATTCTTATTATCTGGATGGATCAGGGGTGGGGACCATGCTAGTTATAATGACATACAGCTGCATATAATAGAAAATTCAAATAACAAAAATGATAAATATTTATCTTGCACTCACATAAACTAGGTAGGCAGCTCCTTGACCTTCTGGCCCCTCCCATCTTTCTGCTCCACTATTTCCAGAATGAAGCTTCTATCTTAAATATCATCTAATGGTCCAAGATGCTGAAAATGCTTCTCTGTCTAGCAAGGAGCCCTCCCTCCACTTGCTACTTTAAATATGTGTGATTCCGGGGATACATCTCTAATTCTGGTTTTTCTCTATACTCCACAGCCCCAAGCCCATCCATCCTAGGACTAGAGCTACCACGTGAGCACACGTAAGTTCCAAATTTCTCTTTTCACTTCTCCTCTCTCTACTCAACTTCAGAATCACATTTTCATCACGAGACATCAGCAGAATTCTTTGAGGTTAAGGAATAAGATACAACACATCAGAGTTGTCTGGTTGACTCAGTTGGTAGGTCACATGACTCTTGATCTCAGGATCCTGAGTTTGAGTCCACATTGGGGGTAGAATTTACTTAAAAAAAAATAAATGTGGGACACCTGGGTGGCTTAGTCAGTTAAGAGTCTGACTCTTGATGCTAACTCAGGCCTTGATCTCAGGGTTGTGAGTTCAAGCTCCATGTTACTTACTACTTAAAAAAACATAAAAATAAAAAATGAAATGCAACACATCCAAATGTGACATAAATTTGCACCTCCGCAAGCAAAAGTAGGTCCTGCTTTTGAGTTCCCTGACTCTGCTTTGATATGACTACCATTCCTTCCCTCCAACAAGCAACCAAGCACTCATCCATGTGTTTGATGCCCTCTTGCTCTTTCATGCCCTTCCCTTGCAGCACGCGCACACACACACATACATCCCCAATTGGTCTTACCCATTTCCCCTTTCAAATTCTCTCAAATAATTCCCCTTTCTGATCCTCCTGTCTCCTTTCCAGATCTCAGGTGGTCATTGTCCATCACTTGAACTGATCTTTTCTTTGCTTGTCTCCCTACTTTTGTTCATTCAAGAATTTAATAAATTGTTCATTTGCAAGCCAACTGTGCGGGATCCTGCTCTAGCCTCTCTCTGTCCCCATCTATAGGACCTCCTACGGCTTCCAGTTATATTTCTTAAGTCCCCTTGCTTAAAAATCTCTGGATAGGATCAAGTACAAACTTGTTAGCATGGCCCTTTGTGGCTTAGCCTCCCCTTCTGTTCACGCCCGAGTTTAGGCACTTCTCCCCACCCCCCACCCCCACCAGGCACACTCCACTCCGACTCCCAGGTGCACTCACCTTTCCCTGGCAGACCAGCTGTTCTCCTGCTCCTCTGATCAAGTGAACAGGCTACTCTCTCTTGGGGGGAGTTGACTCAGCCACTACACGCCTGGCTAAGTGAGCAGTCCCTTTCTTACAATGAGAATTTCCACTCCATTGCCTCAACCCAGAAAAAGCAGAAATAGTCATTGATAATTCCCGGGCAGGTAATGACATTGATTCTCTTTGTAATGAACCCCATCTCCTGTATACCATGAAAAGCCCTGAATGAGAAACCCTAGCCCTGAGCTACCAAGATGTTCATCCAAGTCCTGTGGAGCAGGACATTGCAACTGCCTTCAGTGGGACCATCTTGACCCTGCGAAGGAACATGAGAAACTCCTGAGGAGGGCTGGGCACCTACAGATCTGCCATTCACTCCAACACACTGAGCCCCTGTGATGATTCAGGCGCTGGGGAAGGTGTGGAGGCTACAAGAGAGTCAGACAATTCCTGGGTAAGTTGCCCCACACCTTGCCCCTAAGTGCCGAGGTGTATTAAGTGGGCAAACGAGAAAGTCCTCTTACCTACGCCACCTCCTGAGTCATGCCTCGGGATTCATTTATTTATCCAGAAAATATATACTGAGCACCCACTATGTGTCAGGAACTTTTCTGAGGTGGATACAGTCACAAGAGAGACAAACAGACTGATCCTCGATGGACCATATATTTCAGTGGATTGAGAGGGGGCCAGAGACAGAAAAACAAGTAAAAGACACAGAAAAGTAGAAGATATTTGTTGTTGTTGTTGTTGTTGTTGTTTTTAATTTTATTTATTTATTTTTTTCAGTGTTACGAGATTTATTGTTTTGCACTACACCCAGTGCTCCATGCAATACGTGCCCTCCTCAATACCCACCACCAGGCTC
>CM053605.1:103594811-103604811 GCA_028646535.1 Procyon lotor
ATGTGGTATATATATACAATGGAATACTATGCAGCCATCAAGAGAAACGAAATCTTGCCATTTGCAACGACATGGATGGAACTGGAGGGTATTATGCTAAGCAAAATAAGTCAGTCAGAGAAAGACAATTATCACATCATTTCTCTGATATGAAGAATTTGAGAGGCTGTGCTGTGGAGGGCGTGGAGGAGAGAAATGAAACAGGATGGGATGGGGAAGGAGACAAACCACAAGAGACTCCTAAACTCACGAAACAAACTAAGGGTGGCTGGGAGGTAGGGGGGTAGGGATGGGGTGGCGGGGTTATGGACATTGGGGAGGGTATGTGCCATGGTGAGTGCTGTGAAATGTGTAAGCCTGACGATTCACAGACCTGTACCCTGGGGCAAATAATACATTATATGTTAATAAAAAAAAAAAAAAAAAAAAAAAAAAAGCCAGGCAACAGCCCCGTGGATGAGCTTTGAGGCCCTACCTACATGCCACCCCATCAGCACGTGACCGGCACACGGAAGCAGCACAGTGAATACTGATTAAATGAATGAGTCATCCTCACACGGGAAACCATATGCCAGTGCTTTGTAAATAGTAAAGCCCTGAATCTTCAGGGAAGTTTTAATAGCTTCAATCTCCATAATGGAAAAGTTCCTCCAGTGTCCCCACTGAAAGGGCAACACTATTGTCAGGAGCTGTATGTAACTCAGCCCGAAAGCCTTCTGAACCCACATTCATTCTCTAAACATGGCTTATTGCATTCTTTTTTTAAAATATGTATCTATTTATGAGAGCAAGAGAAAGGAAGAGAGAGAGCACGTGTGCATAGGGAGAGAGGGTGAGGGAAAGGGAGTGAGAAACCCAAGCAGACTCTTCACTGAGCTCTGAGCCCAACTGTGGGGCTCAATCCCATGACCCCGAGACCACGCCCAGAACTGAAACCAAGAGTCTGACGCTCAACCAACTAAGCCACCCAGGCGCTCTGTTTATTGCATTCTTTCTTTCTTTTTTTTTTTTAAAGATTTTATTTATTTGACAGAGAGAAACACAGCGAGAGAGGGAACACAAGCAGAGGGAATGGAAGTGGGAGAAGCAGGCTTCCCGCCGAGCAGAGAGCCCAATGCGGGGCTTGATCCCAGGACCCTGGGATCTGACCTGGGCCGAAGGCAGACGCTTAACGACTGGGCCACCCAGGCGCCCCTATTGCATTCTTTCTATGCACTAGACCTGTGGTTCTAAAGATACAGCAGTGACCACCAGGATAGACGAGTTTGCGCCTTCATACCAATGGGGCAAAGGAATCCTAAAAACATATAAATAAGCAAGATAGTTACAGACCACCAAAGGACATGGTGTCTAATAAAGAGCTGGACTTGTGGAAGAGCCATTTTCAGAGAAGCTTTCCCTGAAAAGGAATGTGTGCAGGAAATCTGAATAGCAACCAGATAGACGTGGCAGGAGCTGGAAGGGAGGCAATTCCATGCAGAGGGCTCAGCATGTGCAAAGGCCCGGAGGCAGGGAGAGTTTAGTAGTGCAAGATAGAGAAGGAAGGCCAATCTGGCTGGAGGCAAGGGGCAAAGAGGAGCTCCAGCTGGGAATGGAGACGTAAGCAGACATCATATTAGGAGGAGTCTTCAGGGCAAGGTAAGGAACTTACATTTGATTCTGAGGATAAAACCACTAGAATAATAACTGATCACTAGATAGTTCTTAGGAGAAAATCATCTGATTTGTTTCTAAAGGGCTGCTCTGAGGAGAACAGAGTGCAGGGCAGTGAGATGAGAAGCTGGGAAGACACTTAGGAGAGGAATAGCAGTCCAGGGCAGAGCTAATGGGAACCTGGGTGAGGGCAGTGGCTATGAAGGTGGTGAAGAGTAATGATCAGGATTTGCTTTGAGGTGGAAGCCAGTACTTGCCAATGGGTTGGATACGAGGCTGGGAGTTTATCCTGGGTGACCAGCAGATTCGGGGCCTGAGCAGCTAGATTAATGGTCCTGTCATCTACTAGGATGAAGAAAACTGGGTCAGGGAGGTCGGCGTAGGGAAGGGTGGGGGGAGTCACTCAAGGGGTCCATTTTGGCTGCGTTGTGTTGGGAGAGGCCCGCTGACATTCCAGTGGAGATGTTGAACAGGCAACTGACATACCCATTTGTGGTTTTGTTAGCGGAAAGGAAAGGAAATGATAAGAGACAGGAGGGAGAATCTGGAAAGAGAGGAGGTTGACAAGAGAAGGAACCTTGGTTGTTCCCAAGGACAGACTTCCCTCTTGCCACAATTTCCAGACCCATCGAATTCCTAAAAAGATTTATGCACTTACGCAGGCCAGGCAGCGCATACGGTGCAGAGCACCTGACAGCAAGCTGAGAGGCAGAGCCTGGCCCCCAGGCAGTTGGTGCTCCAGCGACAGCAGATAGCCACTGGCCTTGTAAATGGGCACACAGATGAATCCTACAGGAATGGGGAGATAGAGCGACTGAGGGGGAGGCTTCTGGGGGCGTACTGAACCCCGGGGTCTGAGGAGAAGATGTTTGAGCTAAGACCTGAGTGATGAGAAGGGCCAGGCCGTAGGGAGGAGGAGCAAGCACGAAGAGCATGGGGTCTTGAAGGGTCAGAACGGAGACCAGTGGCCCAGGGAGAGGGGGAGCAGGTGACTTCGCAGATGCCAGGGCGCTGGATGGACGATGGGGGGCCCCAGTAAGCGGCTGGAGCTCATTCTCTGGGATGGGAAGCTCCTGGAGGCTTTCAAGCAGTGCATCTCCACCATGGGATTAGGGACTACACTGCAGGCAGCTCGCTCTGACTGCAGGTAGAGAATGGACAGCAGCAGGGAGAGGGAACATTGATCTGGGAGTGAGACGCCCAGGCTGGGGCAGCAGCAGCTGCCGGGGTAACGAGAAGCAGTGGGTTTGGAGGTATTTTGGAGGTGGAGCTGCTCCACTGACTGGCTTTAGGGAATGTAAGCTATCCCTCTGAGAATCCTCCGAAGGACTAGTGTGGAAGCTCTGGGCTGAATGAGTTGGAGAAGCAGACCAAGGACCCCACTGGAATGTCAGGGTTCAGAGCCCTTGGGGAAGAAGGCGGAGACTCCATGAGGCAGGAAAGAAAGCAAGCTCAAGGGGTCTGCAGTCTAGATGGAGCAGCCTTTCCCAGCCTCGGCACCACGGACATCTGGGGCTGACTTTGTTGTGGGGACCGTCCGGCGCATTGGACGATGTTTAGTAGCATCCCCGGGCCTGTGTCCACCACACACCAGTAGCACCCCTATCTCACAGCTGGGACCATTGAAAATGTCTGAAGACCCTGCCAGATGTCCCTGAGGGTGAAACCACATCATTATAAAACAAGACAATATCAGAGAGGGGGAGGAACCATAAGAGACTCTTAATCATAGGAAACAAATTGAGGGTTGCTGGAGGGGAGGTGGGCGGAGGGAGGGGGTAATTGGGTGACGGGCATTAAGGAGGGCACGTGATGTAATGGGCATTGGGCGTTGTGTAAGACTGATGGATCACTGAACTCTACCTCCGCAACTAATAATACGTCATAAGTTAATTTATTGGATTTAAATTTAAAAAATAAAATAAAATAAATAAAAATTTAAAAATTGATCACACTGGGGAAAAAAAAAAAGAACCACTGAACTGAAGAAAATGAGCAGGCTGGGAGAGAGGCAGCGCCGCCTGAGGGCTGGAATCAGGACTCAGACCACCCGGGCTCCAGCCCCACTCCTCCACTCACCAGCTGGCTGACTTCAGCTGATTTGTTTTTTAAGATTTTATTTATTTATTTGACAGAGAGAGAAATCACAAGCAGGCAGAGAGGCAGGCAGAGAGAGGGGGAAGTAGGCTCCCTGCTGAGCAGAGAGCCTGATGTGGGGCTTGATCCCAGGACCCTGAGATCATGACCTGAGCTGAAGGCAGAGGCTTTAACCCACTGAGCCACCCAGGCATCCCTGACTTTGGCTGATTTAACTGCTCTTTGCCTAAGTTTCTCGATCTCTGTCAAGATCTGTCACCTCACTCAGAAGGTTATAGAGATCATTAAATGTGTAAATATGGTAAAACACTTCAAATAATGCGTTGCACTTTGTTAAGAGTCAGTAAGAAGTTGTTTTACAGAGTGCTGTGATGGAGATGAACGGGGAGTGGCGTGCGCACACGCGCGCACACACACACACACACACACACACACACACACACACACAGGGACTCCCTAGTCCAGTCTTAAAGCTCAGGGGCCAGCACTTGCTGGAGGAAGTCTCCTCTTGGCTGAGCCCTGGAGGGGAAATTAGGAGTCAGCCAAGGAAAGGGTTTGGGGTAGACAGGATGAGGGTGTCCCAGGAGGAGAAACAGTGTGAAAGTGTCCAGAGGGCCAAGAGAAGACATTCACACTTTCAGCAAAGGCCAAAGAAGGCTCCATGTGGCTTAGGTTGCCACGGTTGGGAGCAGGGAATGTATGAAGAAACGTGGCTGGAGAGATTAGCTCGAAAGCCAAGTCAAGGACTTGAGGCTTGCCTGAGGGTGATGAAAAAGCCATAGTGCGGCTTAGGCTGACAAGGACGTGAGCAGATAGAACATGGAAAGATCAACTCTAGCTGGAGAGCAGCTTGAGGGGAACTAAGCCAACTTGACCTCTCATTCCTGAGCTTCCGTGAGGACTTGTGCTCCTGGTGTCCCCTTAGCTGCTGGGCTATCCCTGCCCATGTCCTTGGCTGGCCCTCTTCTACTTACCTCTCCTCCCGGCCCTGGACTTTTCTCCTTCCTTTACACTCTGTTCAGTCCCCTAGCTTTAAAAGCCACCACATGCTAAGGACTCCCAAAGTGAGTCATTCATTCATCCTACGAATCTCTGAGGCCAGTCATGTGCTGGGGATCGTTCTCAGTGCTCAGGCGGCAATAGCAAACAAGACAGACAGACAGCTCCCCGAGCTCCCATTCTAGAAGGGGTTGGGGGGGGGACGGGCAATCGACAATAAACATGACAGATACGTCATTTGTTATTTATGTATTGATTATCGACAGTGGCGGATGTCATAGGGCAAAATCATAGCCTGCTGAGGAAAAAAAGGAAGAGCTTGTGGCATCAGGGATGTGGTTTTAAACACGGGGCTCGAGGAAAGCCCCACTAAGGACGTGGGGTCTGAGAAAGGACCTCAAGGTAATGAGGGAGTTGGCCGTGTGGATCTCTGGGAAGAAGCGTCCCGGGCAGAGGGAGAAGAAGCCAGTGCACAAGCCCTCTGGTAGGACTGGGCCTGGGCCTGACACATCGGGAGGAACCTAGAAGCCACGGAGTGAGAATCTGGGGCTCCCAGGGACCCCCCCGCTCCGTCCCGGCCCCCAGAACCACAGCCGAGCTTCCCATCTCAAGAAACTGCACCACCACCCATTCGCCAGCTGCCCAAGTCCGCCTTGCATCTCCGTCCCCTGTCCAACCTGTCACCAAGCCCACCACTTCTGCTTCCTAAATGTATAATGACCCCCTTCTTCATTCTTCCCCATTGCCACCAGCCGCTTTCTGGGATCGTCTGAAGTCTCCTCACCAGGCCTCCAGTTTCCATCCCCCAGCCGGAGCAGGGGGATCTAGAACACACACATAATTCAAACGATGCCTTCCTCAAAACCTTTCCCCGGAATCTGATGGGCCCGGAACTCCAAGCTCTTTCCCGTGACTTCCGAGGACCGCCTCACCCATCCCCTGGACGGAAGCCCATCCCCATGACTTTCCGTTCCCTCCCTCCCTTCCTCCCTGCCTGCCCTGACCTCCTCTCCCTTTCTCAGACCCAGACTGCTTTTTCCCACCCTGCATACATGCTGTTCCTTCTGCCTGTAACACCCTTCCTGGGTGGTCACCTAGCCCCTTCCGGCAAGTCTCAGCTGAAATGTCACCTCCTGCCAAAACAGCTCCTTCTACCCTGTTCTTTGTCCCTCTGTTAGGTTCTTTCTTGCCCTTTTCACCAGGTTAGTTAGATACGTGCCCGTGTCCTTCACCTCTGCTCACCCGCAGGTGGGGGAAGGCAGCAGGTCTGTCCCCTACACACGTCCGCACAGGCCGGGCCGGTGCCTGCGGTGAGTAGGAGCACAGTGCCTTCATGCGGAAGTCAATGAGTGAATCGGGGAGCAGCTGTAGGTCTCCAGTGACAAAGTGTGCTATCTGGTCTGTGGAGGCACAAAGAAGCAGAAGACCCACTTGGCGGGGGGGAACCATCAGGGCCTGTGTTGGCATAGACAAGCCCAAGAACCACTGTGAGACATTATCACTAGGACAGTAGGAGCCGTCTGGGCCTCCCTGGGGGCCTTCTCCTGTGCTCCAGCTCCGGCCACCTGCCTCCTGTCTCCTTCCTGAGCCCTCTGCCCACCAAACGCATCCCTTGTTTAGGGCAAGAGGACAAGGGGCAGAGACTCGGCTGGTGGAAAATACCTTTGGGCCCATTCAGCCCCACTTCCAGGCTTTACCTGCAATCCCTGCACCACACTGCCTCTTCCTAAAGACAGTTTTGTCCGCAGCCAAAGCATCTTCCCCCGCCGCAGGCCGCCTCATAGAACTGGAGCGAAGACTCCAGCCAGCTGGGCCAGAGATGGCTCCCTGCCACAGCAGGGCATCCATTCCCACGGGAGGGGAGTTTCCCAGCCGTGACTGCGCGGGGCAGCCGGGGACTCCGGTGCTCCGCTGTGCTGGCCATAAGTGAGGGGCAAGGCAAACTCTGAGGCCAAGTGGGGAACACTGAGGGGATGGGCAGCCAGCTGGGCAGAGAGTGGAGAGGACTGCTCTCTCCCCGACCTGTGGGATCAGAGAGGTCCTCATTCCAGAGCAGGGACCTTACCACAGAAGGCTGGGATTGGGACTGGACAGCAGGGGGCTGGATGACAGAGCAGTCATTCACGCAGTAAACATTTGTCCTGTGCTTTCTATGAGGAGACCGCTCCCCAGGACACTGGAGAGTCCGATATGAGTAAGACGCTGAGAGGGGCCTTCAGGAGACTTCCAGCCTACAGCAGACATGCCAATGCCCCCAGCGTGACGACTGTGAGGGTGGAGGGGCTCCCACCTCGGCCACAACCCGCCCTCCCCGATGCACTCGGCAACCCCGAGGAAGGCGAACAAAGAGAATCAGGAAAAACGATACTGGATGGGAGAAGAGAAGAGGAAGTGCAGATGTGTGTGGGGTTACAGACATTTTTTTTTAAAGATTTTATTTATTTATTTGACAGAGAGAGAGAGAGTTCACAAGTAGGCAGAGAGGCAGGCAGAGAGGGAGGGGGAAGCAGGCTCCCCGATGAGCAGAGAGCCCGACGCGTGGCTCGATCCCAGGACCCTGAGACCATGACCTGAGCCAAAGGCGGAGGCTTAACCTACTGAGCCACCCAGGTGCCCCAGGGATACAGACATTTATGTTTCCAGGAATGCTTTTCTCACAAAATCTAGAAGGCATCTGAACAAATGTTGTTGACTCACTCAATAGATATATCTTAAGCACATAACATATACCAGAAACCATGACAGGTACTGGTGAGGACGGTTCTCGGTTTGCACAAAGCCAGAGCAGCCCTGCACCCTGGCCTCTTGGTCCAGCTACCATCCTGATACTGACTGAGGCCTCCACTGCGGAGAGAGTCCTGCTGAAAGGTTGGGGAGAACCGACACAATGCAGAGAAAATCTAATTGCTGCCTTCAAGGAGTCTGCAATCCAAGGAAGCAAAGGAACTTCAGAAAAGAAGGGAGGCCTGTGAGGTCCCAGAAGCCACTGTTGTTTCCAAGGTCACTGTTTTTGGGTGACTGCTCTTGCGGGAAGGTTTGTCCAGAAACTTGAGTTAAGGTGCTTTGCTTGTACTGGTCAAGACTCTTGGTTTCCCAGTGGCAGAAACCCAGTACAAGCTTGAGCACGAAAGGGAAGCAAACGTCTTCAGGCACAGCTGCATCCAGGTGTTCAAATGATGACCTCAGACACTTGTCACTCTTAGCTCGTTCTTCACTGACTGGGTTTCGTCCCTGGGCCCTGAGATGTGGTAAACAGGGGCCCTGTTCTAAACCCTGGCAATACGGTGAACAAGGCAAACCAAATGCGTTGCCCTCATGGAGCTTATTAGTGGGCAAGCTGTCTACAATTGGTAGTGAAGGAAGACGACCAGGCTTTCTGGGCTGATACCCTACTAGCCTAGCAACCCTAACAGGGGGAGAAAATTACCTCCAGCAAAAATCCCAGGAGGCATTTTGGTGGTCCCGTTTTGCCATCTGTGCCCTCCAAGCTGGCCAGTGTGGCAGGGGGAGGCAGCACTCTCATTAGCCAGCCCTGGGGCCCATTCCCATCTTGCGATCCAGGAGACTAAAAGTGGGGGAGAGGTAGGTCCTCAAAGGAAAAATGAAATGATATGATCAGATATCACTTGAAGAAGAGAAAGGGATGCTAACTAGCAGATGCCACGTCTGTTATAAACTAGGCTTACAAGATGGAAAAGATGGGGCGCCTGCATGGCTCAGGGGGTTAAAGCCTCTGCCTTCAGCTCAGGTCATGATTCTGGGGTCCTGGGATGGAGCTCTGGGTTGGGTTCCCTGCTTGGCAGGGAGTCTGCTTCTCCTTCTCCTCTGTTCCTCCCCCTGCCCCACCGCCGCTGTGCACACTCTCTCTCTCTCTCTCACTTGCTCTCTCTCTCAAGCAAAAAAATAAAATCTTTTTTAAAAAGTGAAGTTAGAAAACACACACAAACACCTGGCACAGAGCAGATATTCAAACGTAAGGAGAAGAATAGGGCAGGAGATGGCAGGCATCCAATTCAGGCCCAAGTGACTGGGAGGTGCAAGGAAAGGTGGGCTTATGTGTCTCCCTTCATGATACCCTCTCCCAGGACAAACACAGCCTCTTTGAGGAGCAGCACCTAGAATGGCCTCTCAGGATAGGAGCTGGGGTGTTGTCCATCGTCCCTGCTGCAAGGTCAGAAACGAACTCTGGCAAACAATAGCCATTTCACCTTCTTCCTCGGGACCCAGAAGGACCTGTGCTCCTTCTGGCATGTCCCAGAACCTGCTGGACAAGACGGGAAGCACTGAGCATTTGGCCTCTGACCACCTGGAAAAGGTCACGCCTTGGTTTAGTAGTGCCCCGCTGGAGAATATGGACTTTGTGGTCCACTGTATCTCTGAGAACTCCCACATTCAGAGAGGCTAAAAGCCAGGCCCTACCGACCTGTGCCAACAGAATGAGAAGGAAGCAGGTGCAGGAACCCCTCCTGATGATGCTCTTTAGCTACTAAGTTTTCAAAAGAGTAGGCAAAAGCAAGTGAAAAGAGCCCCTCCATTCTGGGTAACTTTCAAGCAGGACACATAGGGAAGCTAAAAAAAAACAAAACAAAACAACAAAAAAAAAAACAAGTGTTGGATGTCTCAGAGAGAAGCACATGTTTTGGCACACAGCCCATTGTCAGGGCTGGGGGAACAGGAGAGGGGTTCCTGGTGCCCACCTGGAATGCACTCTGGCCAAGTAACTGCGCCCCCTTGGTGCGCAGCAGGCCTGGGGATCGAGGGACGATCCGAGGTGGTTATTCTGGGTCCCCACTCCAGAGGACACACTCAAAGCAAGCTTGTCACCTCCTCCACTGGGAGCGCACCCCACCCTGAGCCACCCAGGGTTCGAGTTTGGCAGGGGAGCTCACTTGGGAATGAAATGCCTTCCCTGGCAACAGGGCGTGAGCAGGTGCGCTTGTGGAGTGTGTACCTTTAAGGAAAGAAGTCGGAAGGAAAAGAAGCTGAGCGCGCCTCTCTCCCCAAAAAGGGAACTGGCTGAGAGAAAACAAAACTCAGAACAAAAACCCAGTCTTCCCGTGGACCTTTTGTTTTCAGTCAAATGCGTAAAGCCAGGTGGCTCCTTGAACGCCCCCGGAGACTGACCCCCAGGATCTTCTCTGCGCTGTGGGACGCTGGGTGCCGGGCGCACTCAGCACCCCCGGCCTGGCTGCCGGCCCCACTGCGCCCCAGTCAGCCTGGAAAGCTGGGCCAACAGGGGAGCTAGGACATG
>CM053605.1:103609811-103628051 GCA_028646535.1 Procyon lotor
CGCTTCTACAACAAGCAGTTGTCCAAAGCAACCACTGCTCCCCAAAGACTGTGATGGGGCCCCCGTGCTCTCGATTATATGCAAAGATGGTTACCAGACAGACGGTACTTTGGAAGTGGAAGTCAGCTGGCTTGGTTTGCAGTATGTAAGTAAGCAACGAGCCGAAGTAGAAGCGCGGTATACAACCAAATAAAAATTCATGCGTTTTCTTGAACAGGAGCTTTAGTGCTGATGGCCAGGAAGGGGGGCGAAGTGCTTGCCCACGGCAGTCTGGCCTGCTGGAGAAAGCCCAGCGCTGGGCTCCCTGACGGGCTCCCAGGAGCGCCAGCACACTGCAGGCCTTGGCAGTTTTGCCCTGGGTTTGCATGCTCCTGGAGGCTCCTCTCTAGGACACTAAGGAAACTCACGGAGGCAGAACCCAGTCACGGTGGCTGCAAAATGAGGCTGCTTTTGGAACCGTGAAGTAGCAGCGCCCCCTGCCAGTGGGTGGCTGCCATAACTAGCAAGTTTCCCCCCTGCTGGGAGCCGTCTCCCAGGAGCCAGGAGCCGCCCAGGCCCCAGGAAGAATCCAGGGCAGCAAAGAGCCACCCTGCTCCTGCAGAAATCCGGGACTCATCTGTCATGCAGAGGGCCCAGCTGCCCGACCTGCCCAAAGAGAACCCAGGAACCGGCCTAGAACCCAGCAGAGTGTCCCTCATGTTCCTGCCGCACAGGGAAGGGCTGGAGACAGGTTGCAGGCTGGCCTGACTCCTGACCTCTCCCCAGCCCTTGCTCATTTTGAAGCAGCCCTCAGTTGACTGGATGCTATAAATGGTGGCATGACCACGATCAGAATGAGCAATTATACCATATGATGGTCATCTCTTCCTACGATCATTTCAATTACTACTCAAAAACTACAGCAAGATGTCACAGCCCATATGTGTCTGGTGTTCCTTCTTACTTCAGGGTCCGACTTAGCCGAATAGCAGAGGCACTGCATTGAGGTCAATGTGTGAGAGAGTGTCACTCGGTTACAGTTTCGAAAAATTACAAAGAATCTACACCAATTCCTGGCTTGACTGCAACCTTCCTGCCTCCTGCCCCTCCCCGCCCCACGCCCTATGTCATTCTTAGGTCCTGTTTTCATTTTACCTCTGCTGCCAGATCTACGTGCATGTCTTCCTTACCTTTACAATCAAAAATCGTTAAAATGTGAACTCCTCCCGTTACAACTGTGGTTTTCTTTCCTCCATATCCCAAACATTAAAACAGTATCGCTCCATGCATGCCCTTGTGAAAAGCTATTCATTCATGACTTTGCATCATCGTGCCTCCCCAGAGAGAGACCCTCCTGGGACAGGAACCAACAGCCCCCTCAGGACGCAGCTTCCGAGTCACGCAGGCTCTGCCGGGCCACCTTGCCGTCCATCAGTCCATCATGCTCGGTCCAAGCTACAGCCACTCCCGGGAACGCCTCTCCCCTGAACCCTGCGGGTCGCAGCCAGAGATGGGGTGCCACGCAGGAGGTCCCCTCTTCCTCAGTGCTAGCATGTCCTTCTGCCTGGCTCTCAGCATGTGCTCTGCAACTGGCTACTTCTCGCCGCTCCCACTGTTCCCACCGGAACTGAGACACTGTCCACCAGCAACTCCGGACGAGGCCTCGCTCTCACTTCTGCCTGCCGCCCGTCTGCTGTCCTCACAGCAGCCACAGGGACCCTAGATCAGACCGCAACACTGAGGACAAGTGAATTCCGTGGCTCTTCATGGCACTCCAAGATCTGATCCAAGTGCTGAGCTGGGCTCGGCCTCCCAGGCCTTGTTATCTGCGGCCCGCCCAACTCTCCAGCCTCCTTCAGGGCCTGGTCCCCCTCACTCCTGAGGACCCAGCCACACCCCCTCTCCTACACTTTCTAACACCTTCACATCTCAGAGTCGATGTCCAACACTTTTGCACTTGGTTTACTCTTCTCTTTCAGGCTCAGCTCACCTGCCCTCTCTGTGAGCTCCCAACCTCCTCGTTGTGCACTGACACACTCACACCCACTTGCATATTTGCTGGTTTTCAGCCCGGGTCCCTCCTTGTGTGGCGAGTTTCCTGTCTTCTTCACTAGGGGACCCCTGGGACCCCCCACATCAAGCCCAGGGCCGGCTGGACTAGCTGCTTGGCCCAGGGGGCTTTACAAGGTTGGTGTGATTAGCTCAGAGAGGCTTCGTGGTTTGCCTGCCGCCACACATCCAGCAGGAGGGCGTGCAGTCCCCTGGAAGACTGCTGGGCGCGCCGGCCTTGGGGAGGAGAGGAGGGCAGGCAGGGGAGAAGATTCTGGAACAGTGATTCTCCACAAGGTTCCCTCTGGGGAATAGGTGAGAAACGCATTCCATGTTTACGTTTCCTAAAAACCTCTTTCATTGTCCTAATGTGTAGTGCGGTCAGGAAGGCTCCCTCCACAAGACCACCCCCACCCCGCCCCCGTCTGGGGAGGGTAATGGGTAATACAGCATATCTCTGAGGGCAGATTTGGGAGGTTTTCAGAAGCAGGCCTAGAAAACCGCAGATGGCCTGTCTGCCGCTCCCTTGAGCTGAGTGGAAATGTGGGTCCTGGGCGACCCAGCAGCCCGCAGGGTACACTTGACACGGGGTCGGGGGGTAGTCTGGAGTCCGGCCCCAGGAGAGGAGCGGCAGGCCAACATGGCAGGCGGGCCGACTGCACGGCAGAGGGCGCCAGAGAGCCAGCCGGTCCGCGGGTGCACCTCCGCGCCGGGGTTACCTGCTCGGCCCGCAGGGAGCCAGCCAGCCATCGCTTTCTAAACCAGAAACTGTCCCTCTTCCTGCCCTCCCGTGCTCGGCTGTGATTCCACTGTTTCTGTGTGGGAAAACGCTAAATGGCCCTACGGATATTTGTTTTTAAAATGCTACCAACTGTTGTTGTTGTTGCTAATCAGGTGCCTAGGTGGCAGGTGGCTTCTTTCCCAGACTTCAGGGTAAGGGCCGGAGTCCGGAGTTTGGGTAGTTGTTTTTTGTTTTTTGTTTGTTTGTTTGTTTGTTTTTTGCTTGGCTTGTGGGGTGCAGTATTTCCGTGGCTGGTGGTTTTGTTGGTTGGTTAGTTGGTTGGTTTTTTATGTTTATGTCATAAATTTGTCTTTCTGGCTGGACATAGAGGGATTTATGCTAAATGAAATGAGTCACAGAAAGACATACTGTATGATCTCACTTATATGTGGAATCAAAAACACACACAACAAATGAGGAAACAAAAGAGAAACAGACTCAGAGATACAAGAAACAAACTGGAGGTTACCGGAGTGGGGGAGGGGTTGCAGGCGCTGCAAAACAGATTAATGGGATTAAGAGATACAAACTTCCACTTAAAAATGAGTTAGTGTAAGCCTGATGATTCACAGACATGTACCCCGGGGCAAATAATACATTATATGTTAATAAAAATTAATTAAAAAAAAATGAGTTAGTCGTGGGAATGTAATGTACACCATAGGGAATACAGTTAACAATACTCTAATAACTTTGTAAGGTGACAGATGGCAACTGGACTTAACATTGGGCTCATTTTGGAATGTAAAAAATATCAAATCGTCATAATGTACATAGTAGGATATTGTAGGTTAATTATACTTCAATTAAAAAAATCAAAGATAGGGGTGCCTGGGTGGCTTAGTCCTTAAGCATCTGCCTTCCGCGCAGGTCATGATCCCAGGGTCCTGGGATCGAGCCCTGCATCCAGCTCCCTGCTCAGCAAGAAGACTGCTTCTCCCTCTCCCACCCCCCCTGCCATGTTCCCTCTCTTGCTGCGTCTCTCTCTGTCAAATAATAAATAAAATCTTTTTTTAAAAAAATCAAAGATATATTCATGTCATATTATGGTTGTTGCAGATTATTTTGAAATATTATTTGCATTTATGACCACTTGACAAGTGTGGTAGTTACTCATTCCATGCTATATCCTTTACTTAACACGTTAATAAAAGCAATATATTACTATTTTAAAAAAATTTTTTTTGGAAAAAGGTACCTTTTCACCAGCTCTCTGGTGAGATGCTTTAAATTTCTCTTCCCAAAAAATTGATGGCATGATGGAAATAACAACTTCGTATGTCAGAAAAGGCACAAAGAGACTGCTGATCAACCTTTAAATCCCCACACCCCGTTTCTAAAAGAACCTCCACTGGGAATGAGAGTCATGAAGTCAAAGAACATTAAAGTGGGGACAAACTCTCGAAATTAAACGACCTTCTCTGTTAGATAGATGAAACAGGAGGCCCAGAGAGTACAAGGGACCTGTCCAAGGTCATGGCGCCCTCCATTTCCAGTGTGGAGCTCAGGGAAAGGACAGTGGTATGCACCGAGCTTTTATTTTACTCCTTGCTCATGATCACTGTAGGAAAAGGAGAGGAAACTTAGTGATTTGTATCACCTGGAATTTTGTCACTTCAGGATGGTCAGTGTATTTTTGCTGTATAATTTTCCAGACTTTCAAACTGATATCAATATTTATATCAAGAACTTACATCAGTTTACTAAAACTAGGTCATCCCATCCTGCTGCTTTATTGACTTCTGTGTGTACATCAACGTGACTATCTTTTATGTCAGTTACTATGCATGTCCAATTACTTTTACGCCTTTGTCAAAAATCAGTTATACCGTGTGAGTAAGTTTCTTGGTTCTTTATTCTATTTTGTCAATCTAGTTGTCTTTCCCTCCATCAATATCACACTGTCTTGATTTACTGTAGCTATATAGTAAAGCTAAATACGAGGGAGTGATTCTTCCCACTTTCTTTTCTCTTTTGAGGTTGTTTTAGCTATTCTAGGGCCTACGCCTTTCCATATACATTTTAGCACAAGTTTGTCTATATCCACAAAAAATCTTGTTGGGTTGCTATAAAAGTTTTATTTGTTTCCATCTAACATCCAAAGTGTGATGTGGTCAGGGACATTTCCAAGGTTATCTTCACTTGAACAAGGGCATTTTCAAGATAGAAAATGCATCTTGTTCATCTCTAACTGCCAGAGCACATCGCACAATGCCTCACATACAGTAGGTTCTCAATAAATATCTGTTGGGTAAGTTCATGGATGGGTGAGTCAAAATACACGCCTTTGAGCAAGGCAGACAATTCTGCAACAGACTCAAACGTTTTATTCTGCTCTTACCTCTCTTCACACTTTCAGTTCATTTTACTTATTTCTCCTAGGTTTCCTTCCTAAAACCCAGAGCAGCCCTGAGCTACGTTGGTCATATCTGAGCTGACTGTGGCACTCCCACGCACATCTTTGAGAACTCCCGATTCTATACACGGAATGAAATCCAAGTTCTTCCTTCCCCTTCCCACATCCATAGAGACAACCTGTGTCGTTCACCTGCAAGAAAATACGTCTTGAGCTCTTGGGATGTGCTAGCGACTGGAAGAATTGAAAAGAATGGGGGAAATGCCACTCCTGCCCTCAAGGAGGTGGAAATGCGGGTCTGTTACTTGAGGACTCTGCCATCCTTGGTTACATGGTCCTCTCATTTCTGTTCCAGTGGTTTGCCCCAGGGAACAGTTTCTGGTCTGCATAGTATAGACCAGGCATGGATACCACCCAATCACCCTAGGAGTGAGAAAGTCCCAGGAGTCCTAGGAGAAGTCCTAGGAGAAAGGCCCTCGGCTTCTCATTCTCACTCTTTTTCCTTTAGGATGAGGTCAAAAGATTTGCTTTCCCCACTGTGCAAGGATAGCCAAAGGATTAATAAGAGGGTTTTAATTAAAGGTCTTTGAGGAAGCATGGTATATTGCCAAGGTCATCCATGATTGCTTTTCCTTAGATAGACACTAAAAGAAGCCACAGGAAGGATTGTAGCCTTCCATGCCTACCTATTTTTGGAAACTTTTCTATTTAGCGTTAGGAAAACAGCGTCTGGGTACTGTGAATTTTAGGGCCCATAAACCTATAAATCTTCCTCCCAGACGCACGGTGAATTGATCAGGGTAAATAATTCTCCATACTACCATAACTGGGGAAGTCAGAAGTGTGCCCAGCGTGCAGCTTGAGAGATTCTTTGCCAAAGTCCGACCACAGCGATGAGCCTGGGCTGCTGTGAGGAGCCCTCATCTTTCTCAACCTTGGCCTTGAAATGTCTTCCTTTGTTTGGGCCCCGCTGGTCCCTTCTCTGTATTCTTCCCAGGACCTTCCTTGGCAGCCCAGCCTCCGGATTCGGGCAGCGGCTGGGGCTCAGGTCGGGTCCTCCTCCTGCCTGCTCTTTCAACTGTACAGCCCCGAGCAGGAGCCCATATTCCCCACTGCTCTCGTCTCTAGGTGAGAAGCTTCTCCAGAAGCTTCTTCCCTTCCCTTGCTGCTGGGCCTCGAGGAGGAGGGGGACTTGCCCCACCTGGCCCCCCACCTGCCCTCTGTCCTCTGCATAGATGAGGGGTGAAGGGAAAAGCCCTACTGTGGTCTGTCTGGCCAGTGGCCGAATGCGCAGGGCCAGGGGAGGTAGCCGCAAGTGTCGTCCCGCTGATCTGGACCCAGATCCAGAGCCGCAGCTCCCCAGCAGCTTTATCAGTGTTACTACTGATACCCGATCTCCCTCTGCCAGTTCCTGGGTTTGCCTCTCAGCTGATTCTACACTAAGGGGGAAGAATGGGATTTGTGGTTGCCCACTCCCACATACATACTATACATATAAGCGACAATGCCCTGAGTTCCACCTGAAGCCCAGATTTCTCTCCTGAGCTAGTTAGTATCTCAATCTGTGTGTCCCACACACAGTGAACGTGCTCCAAAATGGAGCTCCTCATCTTCCTGCAGGAGCCTTCTTTCCCACTGCAACAATCCTGAATTTACCCGTTTCCCATTCTAGACACCAAGGAGCTGTTCTCAACCACCCACCTTCCCACCTCGCCTTGAATCTTCCACCAAGTGCTGTCACCTCTACTTCTACAACATAATTTAACTTTGTCCTTATCTTCCATCCATGGGCCCCCGTGTAGTCTAAGCCAGTGTCACCTCCTGGGAAGGTACAGCATTAACCTCCCTAATATTTCCTCTCGTTCCACCCCAGACCCTTCTCCACTGCAGTCGCAACCATGTTCTTCGGAAAAGAAAATCCTGAAAGCGGCAAAGGAAAATGACACCTTACATAGAAGAGACCAATCATTCAAATGTCCACAAAATTCTCCTCAGAAACGGTGGAGGCAGAAGACAGTGGACCATCTTTACAGTGCTGGAGAAAAACCATACATCTGTCAACTCAGAGTTTGACATCCATGGAAGTATTCAGAAATGAAGGTGAGACAGTTCCGCTTTCAACCATTAACAGAATGAAGAGATTAGATTTGCCCTTTAGGAAACTGAAACACTGAGTGAAATATACGAAAGGCCCATTTTGGGACATTGGACGATGGGCAGCACGGGACAGTGTTCCCTGTAAGAAGTGCACCAGATGGGCCCTCTGACTGTCCTGGGTGGTCTCCAGAAGGCAGCACCGGAGGGGGGACCTGGACAGAGCCCAGCGGTCTCCCTGAGTTGAGGAGACAGAGTTAAGGGTTCGGGGAGGCTGGAATTCGCAGAGCAGGGTGCTGGGAAGGCATGTGCTACACAGAGAGTGATCCAGAGGCTTGGGTCAGGAAGTGTGGAAGCCACCTGAGGCTAGGGAGAGAGCTGCTGGAAAGAGGCGGTCAGACAGCCCCCACAGCTCACACAGGGCCAGGAGTCGTTTGTGTCCTTGCCAGCCGGAGTGGGAAAGCGTCATGATTCATGGGGGATCAGGTACTGCCTCAGTGGTGGGGAAAGACAAACTCTAGGCTGCTCTCGTGCCACTTGGCAAAGCTTAAAAGCAAGCTTCAAAAGCATAGAACTATTTCCAAGTAACTTCTCTGCAACCCAGAAAGAAAAAAAAAAAAAACTCAGCAATTTTTAATAGAATACAAAATTATCGGGCACTTGACAAGGTAAACTTCGCAATGTCCGGCGTCCAGTCCAAAATTATAAATTATGCATAAAAGCAGCAAAATGCAGTCCATAATGAGGACAAAAATTATTCAGTGGAAAGAGACCCAGATATGACTGAATTAGTAGATGAAAATTCTAAGACAACTACTGAGCTTTAAAACAGTTGTACTCAGTATGTCTACGAAGAGGAGAGTGTGGACTACTTAAGGACAGACATAGAAAATGCATATTTCGAAAGACCCAAGATGTAATTCTAGAGAAAAAAATCTAGTGCTTTGGATAAAATGTACTAGAAAGAATTAATAACGTGTTAGACCTTTTTAAAAATGATCTAGGGGCAGGTGGGGGCGGGGCACCTGCGTGGCTCAGTCAGTTGAGCATCTGATTCTTGGTTTTGGCTCAGGTCATGAGCTCAAGGTTGTGGTATGGAGCCTTGCATCGGGCTCTCCGCTCAGCACGGAATCTGCTTCAGATTGTCTCCCCCTCTCCCTCAGTCCCTCTCTCTTTCTCTCTCAAATAAGTAAAGACTTAAAAAAAAAAAATGACCTATGGATGCATGGGTGGCTCAGTTGGTTGGGCAACCAACTCTTGATTTTGGCTGGGGTTCTGATATCAGGGTTGTGAGACTGAGCCCCAAATCAGGCTCTGTGCTCAGCGGGGAGTCTGTTTCTCTCCCTCTTCCCCACCCCTGCTAGCACACACTCTCTCTATATAAAATAAATAAAATATTTTAAATGACCTAGTTTTTTAAATGACGTCGTTCACATTAAAAGAACTATAAAAATGCATCACTACTATGGAAGTGCTAAAGGAATTTTCTCCTGCTAAAAAGAAATGATACCAACGGGAAATTTAGATCTTCAAGAAGAAATGAAGACAATGAGAAATGGTAAATATAAAGGACTACTTTTTCTTCCTATAAAAATATATATAACTGTTTAAAGCAAAAGTTATAATACACTTTTATAAAGTTTATAATGTGTGTGGAGACTAATGGATCTACACAGTTGCTTGGTTTCTACATTTTAAACAAAGTAGTACAATTGTAACTCTAAACTGTGAAAATATAAGGATGTATATCTTCATTCCTAAAGCAACCATGAAAAAAAGATATGGCTATAAAGCTAGTAAATTAAAATAAAAATTTTAAAAGTGTCTGAAATTATCCAAAACTAGGCAGGACTGAGAGAACACAAAGTAAAATAAATAAAGATAAAACAAATAATAAACTGCTAGACCTAAATCTAATGATATCAATTATTATTTAAAATAACAATGAAGTTGGAAGGAGACAAACCATAAGAGACTTCTAAACTCATGAAACAAACTGAGGGTGGCTGGGGGGTAGGGTGGGTAGGGATAGGGTGACTGGGTTATGGACATCGGGGAGTGTGTGTGCTATGGTGAGTGCTGTGAAATGTGTAAGCCTGACGATTCACAGATATGTACCCTGGGGCCAATAATACATTATATGTTAATAAAAAAATAAAGAAGGGCCACATGTACCCCAATGTTCATAGCAGCAATGGCCACAATCGCCAAACTATGGAAAGAACCAAAATGCCCTTCAACAGATGAATGGATAAGGAAGATATGGTCCATATATACAATGGAATATTATGCCTCCATTAGAAAGGATGAATACCCAACTTTTGTATCAACATGGATGGGACTGGAAGAGATTATGCGGAGTGAAATAAGTCAAGCGGAGAGAACCAATTACCTTATGGTCTCACTTACATGTGAGGCATAAGGGAAAACATGGAGGGCATTGTGAGAAGGAAGGGAAAGGAGAATGGGGAGAAATCAGAGGGGGAGATGAATCATGAGACTGTGGACTCTGAGCAACAAACTGAGGGTTTTCGAGGGGGGTATAGGGGGTTGGGCGAGCCTGGTGGTGGGTATTGAGGAGGGCACATATTGCATGGAGCACTGGATGTGGTGCATGAACAATTAATCTTGTAACACTAAAAAAATAAACATATTTGGAAGAAAAAATAAAATAATAAAATAAAATAACAATGAAGTAAATATTCCAAAATACAAGACAGAGATTATCACAAAGTTTATAACAGCAAGCCTAAATTATATGCTGTCTATAAGACATGCATTTTAAATATAAATAAGTGGATAGATAAAAAATGATATACCATGCAAACTGTAAGCATAAGAAGGCTAGAGTAGCTATATTAATATCAAATAAAGTGAAATTTGAGAAAACAATATTACCAAAAAAGGAGGTATTTCCTAAGGACAGAGGGGTCAATACATCAAGAAGGCAGAATAATCCCAAGTACATATATGCCTAATAACTGAGCTTCAATATCCCTGAAGAAAAAGTTGACAAAAAAATAACCAACTACCATAGTTGGATATGAATGTGAATATCTCAGGAGTTGATAAAGCCAATAAAAAAATAGACGAACCAAAGAACAGTATTAACCACTTTTATCTAATTGATATTTATAGAACACCACACCCAACTGTGCAACTACAGAAGACATATTCATGGTCTTCAAGTGCATGCAGTTTGTTGATCAAGATAGACCATATCTTGGACCATAAAACAAGGCTCCATAAATTTAAGAGAACTTAAATCATACAGAATATATTCTCTGATTGAAACAGGATTAAATTAGAAATTGTAATAATATACCTAGAAAGACCCTAAGTATTTGGGAATTAAGCAATCATTTATAAATAATCAGGTCGAAGAAGAAACCACAAGGACAATTAGAAAGTACTTTGAACCATGGGGCACCTGGGTGGCTCAGTGGGTTAAAGCCTCTGCCTTCAGCTCAGGACATGATCTCAGGGTTCTGGGATCGAGTCCTGCATCGGGCTCTCTGCTCAGCAGGGAGCCTGCTTCCCGCTCTCTGCCTGCCTCTCTGCTTACTTATGATCTCTCTCTCTATGTAAAATAAACAAATAAAATCTTTATTTAAAAAAAGTACTTTGAACTACATGATAATTTTAAAAAGTCAAAAAGTTAAAAGTTAAAAAGTCAAAACTTGTGGGATAAAAACAAATAGTGCTTAAAAGGAAAGTTATAGCTTTAAGTTCTTATATTAGGAAAGTAGAAAGTTTTAAAAACAGAGACCTAAAGTCCTACCATAAGGAGCTAGAAGAAGAAGAGCAAAGTAAACCCAAAGTAACTAGAAGGAAGGGAATAATAGAGATAAGGATAGAAACAAAATATATGGTTAAGAAAATAAACAGAATATTAAGTTTGACAACAGTGCCAAGACAATTAATGGGGAAAAATAGTCTTCTCAACAAGGGGTATTGGAACAACCGGAAACCCACCTCCAAAAGAATGAATTTAAGCCGTTACCTCATACCATACACAAAAATTAACTCAAAATAGAGCAGGGACCTACAAGTTAAAATATAAAACTCTTAAAACATAGAAGTAAATCCTTGTGAGCTTAGCAATGGCTTCTTAGATTTGACACAAAAGCACAAATGATAAGAGAAAAACTGGTCCTCATCAAAATTAGAAATATTTGTGCATCCAAGGACACCATTAGGAAATTGAAAACACAACCCAAAGAATAGGAGAAAATATTTGCAAACCATATATTTGATAAAGAACTTGTATCCAGAATATATAAAGAATCTTTGCAATGCAACAAGAAAAATACAAACAATCCAAATTTTAAATGGGCAAAGATTTGAAAAAGCAGTAAGTTCATGAGAAGATGCTCAATATCATTAGTCAACAGGGAAATGCAAACCAAATCATCAAATATCTACTGTGAAGGCTATAATCAAAAAGCCATATAATAACAAGAGTTGGCAAGGATGTCCCTACATCCTCATACATTGCTGGTAGAAATGCAAAGTAGTGCAGCTATTTAGATAACAGTGTGGACGATTTTCAAAAAAATTAAACATAGAGTTATCACATGACCCAGGAATTCTACTCCCAGATATATATCCAAAAGAACTGAAAACATATATCCTTACAAAACTCAAAATGTTCGGGGCGCCTGGGTGGCTCAGTGGGTTAAAGTCTCTGCCTTCGGCTCAGGTCATGATCTCAGGGTCCTGGGATCGAGCCCCACATCGGGCTCTCTCTCTGCCTGCCTCTCTGCCTACTTGTGATCTCTCTCTCTATGTCAAATAAATAAATAAAATCTTTAAAAAAAAAAACCCTCAAAATGTTCATAGCAGTATTTTTTTGTAATGGCCAAAGAATGGAAACAACCCTAATATTTATTAACTAATGAGGACAGATAAAATGTGGTATATCCATCCAATGGAATGTTATTATGCTAAGTCAGATACAATAGGCCACATATTTATGATTACATTTATTAAATATCTAGAATAGGCATATCTTTAAAGATAGAAAGTAGATTAGTAGTGCTCAGAGACTGGGGGCAAGAGAGACTGGGGAATGACCACTAATGGACATGGAGTTTGGGGAGGAGAGGAAATGTTTTGAAGGTAGATAATGGTGATTGATGGTGGCACATTTCTGTAAATATACTAAAAACCACTAATTCTGCACTTTAAAAGGATGAACTTCATGATATGTGAATTCTATTTCAATAAGCTATTATTAAAATAATGTCATCTACAATCTGAAGAGAAAAACAAAAATAAAGGAGACTATTATGAACAACTTAATACAAAAAAAATCAGTACTTAGATGAATTGAGGAAATTCTTGAAAAATACAACTTCCCCAAATTGATACTAAATGAAATAGGGAACTTAAATAACCCTATCTTGATTAAATAAATTGAATTGTTTTCAAAACTCCTTGCACAAAGAAAACTTCAAGCCCAGATAGTTTCACTGGTAAATTCTAGAAAACAAATAAGAAATAATAGCAATCTTACACAAACTCTTTTGAAATTCAGAGATAGGAGGGAATGTATCCCAACTTACGTTATTTTTTTTTTTAAAGATTTTATTTATTTGACAGAGAGAAACACAGCGAGAGAGGGAACACAAGCAGAGGGAATGGTAGCTGGAGAAGCAGGCTTCCCGCCGAGCAGGGAGCCCGATGCGGGGCTCGATCCCAGGACCCTGGGATCATGACCTGAGCCAAAGGCAGACGCTTAACAACTGAGCCACCCAGGCGCGCCCCCAACTTACTTTATAAGGCCAGTATTTCCTGATACGAAAACCCAATAAAGACATTACAAAGTAAGAATATGGCAAACCATTAATGTTCATGAACACAGGTACAAAAAAAAATCCTTAAAATAAATATTAGCAAATCAAATCTGATTATCTACCTATGACTGTAGTATAATTATATCTATGTAGAATGCACCATGACAAAGTAGGGTTTATTCCAAGAATCCAGAGTTGGCTTAACATTAGAAAACCAATCCCTAGAATTCATTATATTAATAAAGGAGAAAAATATGATCATTTCAATAACTACAGAAAAATATACGAGAAAAGTCAACACTCCTTCATGATTAAAGGGCTTACAATAGCACAAAATTGGACTCAGATGTCCATCAATAGGGGAGTACATAAACAAACTATGGTACATCCATGCAATGGAATACTACTCAGCAATGAAAAGGAACAAATCACCAACAGATGTGACAACATGCATGAATCTCAAGATCTTTATGCCGAGTGAAAAAAGCCAGGCAAAAAAGAGCACATTCCATGTGATTCCATTTATATAAAATTCCAAATCAGTGGTCAAGGGTGGAAGGAGGAATGGATGCAAAGAAGCACATGAAATTTCTGGGGTGATAGAAATCCTCTGAAAGTTCATTGTGACAACATTTTCATGAGTGTATAGATCTGCCCAAACTCATCAAATTGTTTCCTTTAAAGAGGTACAATTTATTGTACATAAATTATATCTCAATGAATTTGATAAGACGAAGATCATGCAGCCAAAACCATAGACAAAAGTATTATAGAAGAATTTCAGGCAAATAATAATTTAAAATATTATGGTATTTTCTGGATTTTATATTTGTGGTATTGGTAATTTTTTTCAAACTTTTAATTTTCTGTGATCAGCCCCTTTTTTACTCACCCATTAACTTTTGGAGTTCTTGGAGTCTCGGTTCTCACATAGTCTCACTCCACCATCTCCAGACTGATCTCATCCTGTCCACATCCTCATTTATTACCTTCTTATCAATGACTCACCAACTCGTAACTCCAGCCCAGAATGCTCCTTGGAGCCCCAAAGATACATAACCCAGCTGTCTCCTTAATATCTCTGGTATATCTCCAAGTCATCTTAAACACAGTATCTCCAAAATTGCTCTTTTGGTCTTCTCCACCAAACCCAGGCTTCTCTCATTGTTTCCTTTCTGATTTAATGTAGCTACTGTGTCTATCCCAATGGGAAGGCCAGAAACCCCAGAAACACCACTGACTTCGTGGATTCTCTGCAACCCAAATGCTCGTCACGATCCAGACCATCTATTCCTGCCTGGACTAGGGAGATAACCTCCTAACTTTGACCAGTCCATTCTGACCCCTTTCTCCTCTCCACAGCCCCAGCGAACTCTGACATGCAAATCTAATCATGTCATTCCCTGCTCACAACCCTTCTGTGGCTCCCATTACTCTTAGGCTCAAGACCAAAATCATTATCCTTTCTTAAAGTCAAGTCTGATATTCAGCCAGGCATCCTGATAAGGATGTATCAACTGTTAAGACATTCAAAGTCTTTTGTATTCCTTGCAAAGAGTCATAGGAAGGAGGGCTCCCCACCATGCTAGCCCGAAGGGGATGCGGAAGCCCATCAGCACTCCAGTCCTGAGCACTGTACTTCTCAGCCAAGGTAACTGCAAAGGATGAGCCACTACATGACTCTTGACGCCCTCTGTAGCATAACTGCACCCTGAAATGATGAGTCCCAGCATCACCCTCCAAGCTGAGCCAAAGAGCAGGGCTGAGAGGAAATCAAGAGATTGGGTCCCTAGATCTGGAGGAATGGAGAAAAGGGTGTGTTCACCACAAGGGTGCCTGGCGGCCGTCTCAATGCACAAATGCAAGGTCAGCAGGATTTAGATTCAGTGCAGTGAGTTTCTGATGTAAGATTTGTGAAATTCTAGTTAACTAAAGAGACTGTGTAATTCCTCTCCAAAGACTTAAAAATAGGAAGCCAGAGGAGGCATTTGCTTTTTGATAACCTAACCCCAAGTGTTCTTCACACAGAGACCTGCCTTACATCTTTTTGTTGGGTTCATCTTTATGCCTTCTATTTCTTCACTGAGATTTTCTGCTTTTTTGTTTTAAGCATGTTCATAATTCCTTGTTGAAGCATTTTTTTAAAAAGATTTTATTTATTTATTTATTTATTTATTTGACAGAGAGATCACAAGCAGGCAGAGAGAGAGGGGAAGCAGGCTCCCTGCTGAGCAGAGAGCCCGATGTGGGGCTCTATCCCAGGACCCTGAGATCATGACTTGAGCAGAAGGCAGAGGCTTTAACTCACTGAGCCACCCAGGCGCCCATGAAGCATTTTTTTATAATAATTGTTTTTAAATCCTTGTCAGGTAATTCCAACATCTGTGTAATGTACATATTGGCATTTTTCAAATGTGTTTTCTCTTTCAAACTGAGATTTTCCTGGTTCTTGGTATGAGGAGTGATCCTAGACATTTGGAGTATTATGATACATGTCTCTGGACTTTATTTATAATTGCTATTTTAGCAGACATACAGTGACATTATCATGGTGGGGAGAGAGAAGGAAACTTCCTTATATCTACTCAATCTTCCTATGTTACTTCTTGCACAAAATTTATCATGGAAAGAAATCACATAACAATATTTTACTGTAATTATCATCATGCATACCAAAACATATCAATTACAATAAATAAGGCATTTATGCATAGTGTGGGAACCATTTTTTCCATTCATTTTTAAATTATAGGCATTATAAATTGGCCCAGATGATAGCTGTTTTCTCTTTGATAATTTTATGTTCACTATATTCCCTCCCCAACATATGCATTAAAAAGTACTCAATGATTTCATTTTGTCCTAGAAATCCTGATGATCCTTGCTTTAAAATTACCTCTGTGTGTGTGCACATGCGTGTGTGCGTGCGTGCATGCACGTTTGCCTGGATTATCCTGTTATGCCATGAATTCAAGAATGGAAACTATTATTTTGTCTCCAAAACTTAGCATAAGGCTTGACTTACAGTAATCTTTTACAACAGCCATGCTGAACTTAACTCTGGGATATTTCGTATAACTTTTTTTTAAGATTGATTGATTTGACACAGAGAGAGAGAGAGAGAGAGCACAAGCAGGGGGAGCAGCAGGCAGAGGGAGAGGGACAAGCAGGCTCCCCGCAGAGCAGGAAGCCCGATGCAGGACTCGATCCTAGGACCCTGGGATCGTGACTGGAGCCAAACGCAGATGCTTAACCAATGGAGCCAGCCAGGCGCCCTTATTTTGTATAACTTTTTAAAATTGAAGACATAAAACTGAAATTTAAAACAAAAGAAGTTTCTTGATATCACTGATGCTCCAAGAGACATAAGTGAACAAGAATGAGTTACCATCTTTCTCCTTGCAGATTGCTAAAGATTAAAAAGATTAAAAAGCTCTGGTTACACTAGAGCTAATATTCAACATATAAATATCCATCCGACTGGTCTCTACCCCACAGGTGAGGTATGTGTCTGCCCTATTAGCGTGAGGTTCTGCTTTCATTGATCAGTAACCACACTGGTGTTATTTTTCCATGCTGATGGATATTTTAAAAGTCAGGCCTGGGTTTTTTCACTCTGTTAACAAAGGTAAGTTAAAATGCTGGTGGCAATGTGAACTAATAAAACATTTTTGGAAACTAAATTATGATATCCATCAAGGTATACATACCCTTTGATCTAGGAGCTCAACACTTGAAGATACACTGATACAAATGCACAGACGTATAAGGATTTCCCATAACGTGTTGTGCTAGCACGCTAGAAATGTGATAAAAGCTCATCAGCAGGGATCAACGTCCAATCCCCAGCTTCGTGGGGTTTGCCAACAGCTTTCTCGTGCCTGGGGGATCGCCATGAATTCAACAATCCTGCTTCTGCACCTCGCTGGCCATTGCAGAGGGAGCAGCCTCTCTGGAAGGCCTGCGTGTTTAGGGAAGCCGGGGAGTCATTCCCGGATGCCTAGCCTAGAGCCCACTCCTCTAATCCATCCAGTGATTTTGCAAGTTCTAGAACACACCCCTATAACTGAGACCCCGAAGGCAGGGGCTGTCGATGCCTCCGGACCTCCAGCACATGGGTGGCTGGACACCGACAACGGTGCCCCCGTAGCCCCTCCCCTGCCTACAGAAAGTCTCCAGGAGCGGCCGGGGGACCCCTGCTCTCCTCCATCTTCCACATCACGTGCACGTGTCTCCGTGTGGAGTGTAACCTGATTTATAGTCTACTGCGAGGGGGCACAGAAGATCGGGTTTTCAGCTTTCCAGACTCTGCGGTCAGAAAGGCAATGCCACGAGGAGGTGGAACTCGGTATGAATGTCAGTGACACCTGTCCCAGGTAAAGCCTACGTAGCATTTCTGAATTCTGTAGTACGCTAGGAACCTCAAATACTGGAAATGGCCATGCAGCCTTGAGAAGCACTATGTATAGTAGGATTAGAAGAGACCAGCACATTGGGGCGCCCGGGTGGCTCAGTGGGTTGAAGCCTCTGCCTTCGGCTCAGGTCATGATCTCAGGGTCCTGGGATCGAGCCCCGCATTGGGCTCTCTGCTCGGCAGGGAGCCTGCTTCCCCCTCTCTCTCTGCCTGCTTGTGATCTCTCTCTGTCAAATAAATAAATAAAATTAAAAAAAAAAAAAGAAGAAGAAGAAGAGACCAGCACATTATTTTTAGCTCTTTTTCAGATTTTATTAGTTTGGGGGTAAGTTTTTGAACATTGTGGTCTGCCTCCTCTGGTGTTGAATCTGCTTCCTACAGATGCCCCTGAAAGCGCAGCCTAAGTTGTACAGGCAAGTGCATGTTTTTCAGGGAAGTTTTTAAAAATCAGCATCTCCAGCATTTGTTGTTTACTGTCCTGTTGATTTTGGCCATTCTAACTGGTGTAAGGTGGTATCTCAGTGTGGTTTTGATTGGAATCTCCCTGATGGCTAAAGATGATGAACATTTTTTCATGTGTCTGTTAGCCATTTGTACGTCTTCTTTGGAGAAGTGTCTGTTCATGTCTTCTGCCCATCTTTTGATGTAATTATCGGTTTTGTGAGTGTTGAGTTTGAGGAGTTCTTTATAGATCTTAGATATCAGACCTTGGTCTGTAGTGTCATTTGCGAATATCTTCTCCCATTCTGTGGGTTGCCTGTTTGTTTTG
>CM053605.1:103628151-103647474 GCA_028646535.1 Procyon lotor
CTGCCTATGTTCTCCTCTAGGATTTTGATAGATTCCTGCCTCACGTTGAGGTCTTTTATCCATTTCGAGTTTATCTTTGTGTATGGTGTAAGAGAATGGTCGACTTTCATTCTTCTACATATAGTTGTCCAATTTTCCCAGCACCATTTATTGAAGAGACTGTCTTTTTTCCACTGAGAAACCAGAGGGGGAGATGAACCGTGAGAGACGTGGACTCTGAGCAACAAACTGAGGGTTTCGGAGGGGAGGGGGGTGGGGGTTGGGAGAGCCTGGTGGTGGGTATTGAGGAGGGCACGTGCTGCATGGAGCACTGGGTGTAGTGCAAAACAATAAATCTTGTAACACTGAAAAAAAATAAATAAATAAAATTTTAAAAAATTAAAAAAAAAATCAGCATCTCAAAGGCACAAAAATGTTAAGAACCCCTGTGCTGAGGGAAGTGGGGTTCCTTGCGACACCCCAGAGGAATGGAGAGGAAGTGAAGCACCTGGGGACAGTGTGTGCTGGTGGCAGCTGTGGAGACAAGTCCCCAAGCCCCTGGAGCCCCCCCAATCCTCTCCACTCCAGGCTTCCTTCCAGAGTCCCTTATCTACCAACCCTTAAGAGCTAAATTTGGTTGTGCATCAGGATCACCTGTGGAATCTGTCAACCTACAGAATTCCGGTCCCCACCTTAACCCAGACTCACTGAACCAAAATTTTTGAAGAGAGAAACCCGTTTAACCAGAAATCTGAATTTTTAACATAGTTGATGGGTGATTCAGATACAGCACCGAGTTTGGGAACCAAGGCACAGAGAACTCTGCTTTGTTTCTTCCCGGCCCTGCTTTCCTTCCCTGGGGCTCCCTGCCCCGTGCTGGTACCCGCCCGGGTGACAGAGGACAGTCAGGACACACACTCAGGGACAGGTGAGCACTTAGTCACTCCGTGGCCCATGCTGCCATCGCCCAGTGTGTGCGGCAGGCTCCGTGTCTAGAGAAGTGAACACTATCACCTTCCGCTGGGTATTAGAAAACACTGACTCATGCCAAGAACTTTGAAATCTGCAGATAAAAGGCAATGTTGATCCCCTCACTGTAACTGTTGTCCCAGAGAATGTTCTGCTGTGAGGAAATTAGGGACGCTGTTTTTGTAGACCACCGGTAAGTGAAAATGCCCTCCCACTTCACAGTCAACCCATGTATGTCCCCGATTACAGAAGTTACCGGCCTCCCACCATGTTGAAAAAACATGGTGCTGTAGGAGGGTCCTACTGTTGGGTATTTTTTGAGATTGATTCCAAATGTTTCTACCTGACATCTACCCTCGCTGTGGAATCCACTGGTTGAATTTCACCCTATTGTCGTATTCCTGTGGACCTTAAACCCTCTTTATTATACCTAATGAGAGTCAGCATTCCATAGGGTGAAGGGCAGCGGATGATGTCTTTGTAAGGCGGCCAGATGTCGCCACGGGGGCCAGTGGCTTTTATCCTGCGGCTGCTGAATTTCACATATATCAATATTTATCAGCTGGAATATCGTCAGTTTCATAAATGCAAACTGAATGGCCATAAATCATTCTGTGGGCGGGTAACCATGGGGGATGAGGAGCAGTGCTGTTTGTAAGTGTGCGAACCAAGCGTGTTTTGTCAGCCAGTGAACAAGTCCTGCAGGCTGGTGATCTGGCAAGACCGGTGAGGCCGGCCAGTGCTGGGCAATACACCCTGGCACATAGGGCAGAAGTGATTCGCCAGTCTTAAAAGTTTCCCTGTTCTTTACATAGTCTTTAGGGTCACGGGTATAACTCATGTTTCAGAACCTGAAGACATACAGTTCAGTATAGCCATTTGGCCTTCTACCCTACCTCCCAACTGCCCCCACCATTACAAGCCTCTAGGCTGATTTCTTTAAGATCCAGTCCAATTTCTACAAGTTTGGGGTGTTACACGATGGACAACCAACAGACCCACCTAGGGAGCACTAACTGGGGGGTACAGCACAAGGATCACCAGGAAAACCCTGGTCAGGTAGATCCTACTATGAGCCTCATTTCATAGATGGTAAAACCAAGAGTTAGAGAGGCTAGATCATTTCTCAGGTTCCAACAGCCAGAAAGTGGCAGAACCAAGATTATACATCTAATTCAGTGCGGTTTTCAAAGCCTGAGCCCTTACAGTGTTAGGGCAACAAGGGTTTTATTAGACTGGGGCAGGGGCAAAGATCCCCAGAAAAATAGCCCAAATTCATGAGTTTCAGTCCAACATCATTTTGGTTTTGGGGGGATTATTTGAGGTTTCTTTTTTTTTGAAGGTTGTTAAGTATATTTCTTTCTTTTAAATTTATTTATTAAGTTTCTATTTTAATCCCAGTGTCATCAACCTACAACATTATACTAACCACCATATTTTGTTTTGGTCTCTTTCCCAAGGAGAGAGGATATTGGGGGTCAATATTGGATATTGACCAAAGGAAAATTTGGTCAAGAAAATGGCTCTTTATTTAGAGGTTCTCAAACTTTGACATGTATCCAAATCACCTGCAGGGCTTATTCAAGCACAGATTGCTGGGCCCTACTCACCATTTTCTGACTGAGCGGGTCTGGGCTAGAACCTGAGGATGTGCATGTCTTTTTTTAAGATTTTTTTTATTTATATATTTGACAGAGAGACAGCAAGAGAGGGAACACAAGAAGGGGGAGTGGGAGAGGGAGAAGCAGGCCTCCCACTGAGCAGGGAGCCCAATGCGGGGTTCGATCCCAGGACCCTGGGATCTCGACCTGAGCCCAGGGCAGATGCCTAACAACCGAGCCACCCAGGCACCCCTTGGAGGATGTGCATGTCTAATAAGCACCTGGCTGATGCTGATGCTGCTGGTCCAGGGGCCCCACTTTGAGAACCACTGCTGCAGCCTGTGACACCCATCTGGTATCGAGTTTTGGCTGTTCAGAGATGTCCTTCAGCAAAACTGGGCCTCAGCTTCTGCCCTTCCCACCCAGCACTGCCCCCGCCCTTCTCCTCACCCAACTCTCCCTGAGTGTATCATATATCCAGGTCTTGTCGGCAGAGTGCCAACAGTCACTGTCCCGTTCAGCCATCATCTCTTCCAGGGGGGTCACTGACAGAGGAAACAGGAGGGAATGGACAATTCCTCACACAACAGAATGAGCTGGGAATGGTGGCATTTCGGGCTCCACTGGGATCTGTCTTTAGGGGGCCTGGATTTTCCCATGTCCCTTGAATTGCACTCCGCAGAATCACCTGTTTCTTCCCACCTCACATCAGGCTGACTCTACAGTCCTGATATTTGATACTGGAAGCCACTGGACCAGATTCTCCCTAGGACGCAAGAATGTGTATATGCCTTTAAGAAAAAAGGTCCAATCAGGCACAGAGGAAAAAGGGCATGTATGGGGAGAAGCATGTGGTAGGGTGATGATGTAGGGGCTAAAAGAAATAATTTTTTTTTAAGTAAGTTCTGTGCCCAACGTGGGTCTTCAACTCCCGATCCCAAGATCAAGAGTCACCTGCTCTACCGACTGAGCCAGCCAGGTGCCCCAGAAATGACAATTTAAAGTCTGGTTTTCCTCCACTTCAATCATCTCTATGTCAGCAAAAACAAGCAGGGGTGCCTTTTCGCCTTTTGTTTTCTCTCCGGTCAAGTCCTGCGCGTGCTTTCAAGTACTCTCCTTGGGAAGGACCCTGGACTCCCCTCAATCCGCACCCTCCTTTCATCCGCCCTGTCCCCTCGCCACACCTACCTCTGTCTCAAAGTGACCTTTCCTCAGCGCAGCCTCTGTTCTGATCCGTGCTGGCAGCTGGTCACGTAGGCAGGAACGCAGCCTGCCTGCCTCCAGCCACCCTACACACTTCTCCGGGGCCATGGCCATGCCTTTATGGCACACGGCAAGGATTCAACGGAAGCTTCGTGAATGAGTACACGAATGACTTTTTCGGCCTCATACAGGACAAACAGAAACACTATGAGTTTGCCTCCAGGACAGACCTCTGGGCACTAATCCTTATGGACTGAGGTATATCATTATAAATGATCAAAGACGTCTGCTTGAGCTAGACAAAATCAAAAGGCTATTTTTTTTAAGATTTTTAAAATTTATTTATTTGAGAGACAGTGAGCGCATGAGAGAGCATGAGCAGGACGAGGGGCAGGGGGAGAGGGACAAGCAGATGCCCCACTCAGCAGGGAGCCTGACGTGGGACTCCTTCCTAGGATCCCAAGATCATGACCCGAGGCGAAGGCAGATGCTTAACGGATGAGCCACCCAGGTGCCCCCCCCCAAAGGCTAACTGTGAGAGAATCTGGACTCAGCTCCCTCTGCTGCAACTCAACTCCCTTTCCTCCCTCCTTGCCTTCCTTCCTCCCTGCCTTCCAGAGAGATTCACTGAGCATCACTTTGTGCCCAGCTTTGGGCTGAACAAAGTGGTGAACAGGGCAATCACTCCACTTGCCAATCCCAGAAGCCAAAGCTCCTGGAGGCCTCATTCCCTGGCGTGGTCCTAAGATCCTAAGATCCTGCAGGAAAGGAAGGGAGTGGCTTTTGTTTCTGGAGCCTGGGATGAAGTTGTAAGAGGAATGTTCCAGGCTTAGGGGTGACTCTCCACACGTGGCCTAAATGTTTTATTCAAGTACAATGTACACATAGAGAAGTCCACAAAGCACAAGCTCAATGTCCACATTCATGCAACCAGCAACCAGACCAAGAAACCCAACACGGCCAGCACCCACAGAAGCTACTGTTTCAGCCACAACTCCCTTCCCCCACCGAAGGTAATCCATGGTAACCTTAGAAATAAAAACTGCAAAATGAAAATAAAATAAAAACTGCTCTTAGCAGCAAGAGATGGGCTTATTCAGGAATAAAAGAGAATTACAATATGACACAAATAAGCTATGGCAAAGGTACAGGAAAGTCTGGGGAACAAAGGAGAGGCACACCTCTTTAAGGAAAAAAGTGTAAACTGGGAAGGCTATTATAAACTAAAAGTCCACTGTAGTAAACTGGGAGTTGGAAGCGTGATGGCTCTTCCTTGGCTGAGCTGTTGCCCTTGGGGAAAACCTTTCTTCCTCCGGCTGGAATAGCAGAGGTCAAGTCCTTGTAAGGTCAAGCTTGTCTCTGCCCCTTGGGTCTGAAATTAACTACAAGTCATAAGGCATGATTTTCACATCCACAATCCTATCCCTGAACAACAGAGAACACCTTTTCCTGGTCCTGAACTTCACATAAGTGGAATCATGGTTTGTAGGCTTTGTCTCCAGTTTCTTTTGCTCTGCATCATCTTTGTGAAGTTGTACACGTGTACACTGTACACGTAAATGCAGTTTGTCCAACCATCCACCTTGCTGTCAAGCACTCCATTGTTTGAGTACACGGGGGATTATTCATCTATTCTACTGTTGATGAATACTGGGGTAGTTTCCACTTTGGTGCTATTGCAAATAATGCAGCTATGAACCACGTTGGTGCGGTTTTTTTTTTTAAAGATTTTATTTTTAATAATCTCTATACCCACTGTGGGGCTTGAATTTACAATCCCAAGATCAAGAGTCACACCCCCTACCGAATGAGGCAGCCAGGTGCCCCTTGGACATATCTTTTGATGACCATCTGGGTTGAGATTGACATTGCTGGGGCTTAGGCTGTGCGGATGTTTAGCTTAAGTGGAGACTGTCAACAGGTTTTTCAAAGGGGTTCTATTAAGCTACATTTCTGTCTCAACAAAACTCAGTATTACTTGTCTTCCTCGCTGTGCCATTCTGAGAAGTATATGGTGGCAGAACCATCTGGTTTTCATTGTGTTTCGTTGTGTGTCTCTGAAGACTGCTGATGTTGAATATCTTTTCATAAGATTATTGGCCATCTGAATATCCTCTCTCGTTCAAAGTTTTTGTCCTAATTTCTTGATTCTGGGAGAATTTTGATTTATTTTTCATTTGCCTAATTTTTTGTCATCACAAGTGAAAATTAGTGTCAAAATTAGTGAAAATTAGTATATGTCTGGCTCACATCCAATTGTGGTCTATTGTCAGAAAAATAATAACTATAGCAATAACTACAAGAGAGCATTTTTCAGGGCTTCCTCTATATTATCTTATTGCAAAGTGTCTTCACAAAGACCCTGAGATAAGATATTCTCATCCTTTCTTTATAGAAGAGTAAACTGAGGCACAGAGAGATTAAGAAACTCCCACCAGGTTACACAGGTAAGTAAGTGCTTGAGTCAGGATTTAAACCCAGACAGTCTCACTCTAGAGCTTCTCTCTGTCCTGGTGAGCTTCAAAGCCCTGCTACCCACAACACACACACACACACACACACGCACGCACACACGCACGATTGCCCACGTCCATCACCTGGCTAGGACTCTCCACCATGAACCTCAAAGCTTCATCTTGTCTGTTCTCCAGCCCTGACCACTTGCGGGAATGGGGTTTTGAGGGGCATGGGAACTGTGGTCTCCATGTGTCTCTTTAGTTTGGAAGCTACAGGCCCTATAACTGCCATCCCTGTTCCTGATGGAGCTTTGGGGCTGGAGACTCCTTCCCGAGGTCCCTCCCACTCTGTCACCTCTTCTTATTTACTCTCTTGTGCCATCCATGTTCCCTGCTGTTCCCTCTGCTAAACTGCAGTTCCTTTAAGGGGAAGGTAAGTTGCTTACTCATTTTGACATTACCCTTATTAGAGGGATGGGGGAAGGAAGGGAAATTGTCTCATAGGTTTAACAACCACCAAAATAAAAACTATTTATCACTAATATGTTTCTTGATCTCTATCGAAAGCCAGCATCAACTGGAAACTTCCATCAACTTCCATCAAGAGGAAAACTGAATGAAAATACTGGAAAATACCCCAATAGAAAATACAGACTCCACTATGGCCTTTAAGACCCTATCTTTGGGCTAAAATTCTGGTTAAAAAAATAACAATAAATAATGATGATGATAACAGACCATCTCCAATAGGTTCATAATCAACTCTAGGCCACCATTTGAGTAAACAGACAGGCCCTTGTACCTTGGTACAAAGACCAACAAACTTGAACTCCACTGAGGGAAAAAGGAAAAATGTAGAGCCAAGAACCAACCAGAGTCAGCATACGCTGTCCCTTTGATTCTAATCATCCCCGACCCCTGCAGAGTAGGTGACAGGGTCATACTGGAGGTTACCCTTCAGGGACAGGCTTCTTGCCACATCCTAGTAGACACTGAAGATGTCTTCCCTGCATGCCCAATAGAAAACTAAGCCTTGCCAATCTGACCGCACCTTCTCTGCTCCTTCTTCCCTAATTCAGGCCTCTGAACCATTACAATAGCCTCACCTCTAAGTTGTCTTCCTGGTCACTTCTGTCCCTCCTGCTGTATCCTCCAGCCCTTGCCTCTCCCACTGTTACCAGAGTACAAAATCTCAGAGTCATAAGGCATGACTCTCAGAGGCAAATGCAACCGTGGCACTTCACTGACTCCCTGTCAGCACTAAGAGCAGCCCACCATGCAGCCCACCATGGAGCCCACCACAGAAGGAACAGACGGTCCCAGGCCAGCCTCCAGCTCCCAGGCTGCCCACAGCTCCCAGAACCCTCCCGCTCCTTCGTGTCCCTCCATGCCTATGCACCCCTAGCTCCGCTCCCCACCCATGGCTTCCCTATGCTGCTCCAGGCTGGGCTGAGCAACCCCCCGACTCCCAGCCCCTATGCCTGTCTATGTGGAGCACACTTGAAGATAGCCAAGACCCTCTGTCTACTCCCCCACTGCCATGCTAACTCCCTGTGAGCACAGACTGCGTCCTGCTCCCCATCTGCAACTGCTCCCTGGCCAGCCCAGCATTTGGCTCATGCTAAGTGCCTAGGAAGCTGAATCTCACTGCAGGAAGCTTCCTTGACCTTTAGGGTCCCTGAGAGCCTCAGCTCCGATAGCCATAAGGAGTCAGGCCAGAAAATGAATCCACCCACTCATTTTACAGACAAGGGAACTGATGCAGGGCGCCTGGGTGGCCCAGCTGGATAAGCATCAGACTCTTGGTGTCAGCTCAGGTCGTGACCTCAGAGTTGTGAGATAGAGCCCCTCGCTGGGCTCTGCGCTCAGCATGGAATCTGCTTAAGATTCTCTCTTCCTCTCCCTCTGTCCCTCCTCCCTGCTCGCTCTCTCTAAAATAAATAAATAAATCTTCTAAGAAAGAGAGAGAACTGACATGACACACCAAAATGTTGCTGCATGGCAGGAAATGAGATAAATAAGAGGCTGCTCATCTGTACTAACCCAACTGGGACTGACCGTAGGCAAAGCAGCTTTTTTCCCCTCTAGATGAACAGATTTTATAATAGGGACAAGGCAAGCTTTGATGCTACTTCTTGTTCTTGCCCAGACCCAACTGGAAAGAGAAGAACTGGAATGGAAGCCAAAGAAAGGGGGGAGGAGACTTCTCCCTACCAGACTTCCACGGCTGCTGGCCACGGAGCAGAGGTGGATGTTCACAGGTTAGACATGAGCCTTTTCTGGTTATGGTCCGAGAAGGGGCAGGCCCCGCCAGCACAAGCCGCAGCATCCGCATGGGCCGGGCATGCCTGTCACCTCGGGCCATCCAATGGGGAGGTCACCAGCCCTACCCCACCCGGTTAAAGGCTCAGCTGGAATGAATTAGCCATTATTAGAACATGTCAGGCAGCCAGGGGCCTGGCAGCTTAAACCCAGTGGGAGCAACCAGATATTCAGGGACTGAGTCCTTAAAAGCACATTTCTCATGGCACCTGGGTGGCCCTAGGTGGCCCAGTAGGTTAACCATCTTATTCTTTTTTTTTTTTTAAGATTTTATTTATTTATTTGACAGAGAGAGAGATCACAAGTAGGCAGAGAGCAGGCAGAGAGAGGGGGGGAAGCAGGCTCCCTGCTGAGCAGAGAGCCAGCTGAGGGGCCTGGATCCCAGGACCCTGAGATCATGACCTGAGCCGAAGGCAGAGGTTTTAACCTACTGAGCCACTCAAGTGCCCCTAAGCATCTTATTCTTGATCTCAGCTCAGGTCTTGACCTCAGGGTTCTGAGTTTGAGCATACTGCTTAAAAAAAAAAAAGCACAGGGGCGCCTGGGTGGCTCAGTCATTAGGCGCCTGCCTTCGGCTCAGGTCATGATCCCAGGGTCCTGAGATCGACCCCCACATCCCGCACTTTGCTCAGCACGGAGCCTGCTTCCCCCTCTCTCTGTCTGCCTCTTTGCCTACTTGTGATCTCTCTCCCTCTGTCAAATAAATAAATAAAATCTTTAAAAAAAAAAAAAAACATTGCTTAAAGCAAGTCAGCCACTTAACACACATTTCAAACAGCACTGGGATGCAAAGTCAAACCATCACATTTCAGCGAGGCTATCAGCATTATAGGGAGGCCAACAGGCTTCCACTAATTCAGAAGATAGGCGAAGACCCAAGGGAAATCTTATTACAAAATGATTTTTGCCTTGAAGTGTCCAGGCCCTGTCTAGGAAAGGGTGCTTCAGTCCAGGACCCCAGCTTCTGCCCTCATCTGCCGTGGACCCCTCAGTGTCCTGTCTGGAGTATCGGTGATGGCCCCAAACCGGGCACTGGATTCTTCCCTCTTACTAGCTGAGTAACCACGGGCAGTTTCATTATCCTGAGTCAGATTCAGCACAACTCAGCCCACCAGAGTGATATCCATAGAATTTGCCTGTCATCAGGGGATTTGTTAGTAAATGTAAGTGCATCCACTCCACGGTCATTTTCTAAAAGTTACCAAGAAGGAATGATCTCCAAAATGTATTGCTAAGTGCGAAGAGCAAGGTACATGATACAATGTGTATAGCACTGGTAGTGTGAAAAGAAGGAAAAGAATGTTTATATGTATATTCATTGTATCTCTGAAGGACTCTACAAGAAACAGATAGCATTGGCTATCTCCTGGAAGGGGGCCTATGTGCACAAGGAACAGGACAGAAAGAGAACTTTCAAGCTTTACATTTTAGAATTTCAACAGTGTGAGTATATTATCTATCCACTCTAAAGTTTTAAAGTTAAAAAAGTCAAACAATATCAATAGGATTTAACGACTGGCAGGATGGACGTAGGCAGGGGGAGAGGGAGAGGTAGAAGTCAACGGTAACTTTGAGATCACTGGTCTGGATGACTGAATTAGCTAAAATGAAGACTCTAGAAGGAAAAGGAAGGTTTTGGGGAAGGAAAATAAGTTCAAACTTGGACTGTCCAGCTGGAAATGCAAGAAATACCCAAATAAAGATGTTTAGAGTGGGAAATGGAAGACACATCAAGAGAGCTCAAGCGACAAGGTAGTATTTAAAATGTAGACTTGATGTATACAATGGAAAAGTACTCAGCCATCAAAAAATGAAATCCTGCCATTTGCAATGACTTGGATGGAACTAGAGCGTATTATGCTAAGTGAAATAGGTCAGTCAGAGAAAGAAAAAATTATATGATTTCACTCATATGTAAATCTTAAGAATCAAAACAGAGGTACATAGAGGAAGGGAGGGAAAAATAAAACAAAATCAGAGAGGGAGACAAACCATAAGAGACTTTAACCATAGGAAACAAACTGAGGGTCGCTGGAGGGGATGGGGTGGGGGATGGGGTAACTGGGTGACAGACATTAAGGAGGGCCCATGATGTGATGAGCACTGGGTGTTATACAAGACTGATGAATCACTGACCTCCACCTCTGAAACGAATAATATACTATATGCTGATTAACTGAATTTAAATTTTAAAACTGAGGATTTCGAGGAGAGCCTGAGTAGTGCAGTCAGTTAAGCATCCAATTCTTGGTTTCAGCTCAGGTCATGATCTCAGTCGTAGATGGAGCCCCACACCGGGCTCTGCACTCAGCGTGGAGTCTGCTCGAGTTTCTCCCACCCTCCCCTTTTGCCCCTACCAGCACCCCCACTCTCCCTCTCTCAAATAAATAATCTTTTTTAAAAATGTAGATTTGGGGTCATCATTTCAGAAGGGATATTTAAAGCCACGAGAATGGGTGACAGACTGGTCTTCAGGTTGAAAGAAACAGAAATCTACTCAACCTGCTTTTAAAAATAAAAGGGGAAGAGAAATCTAGTAGAATAAAGTACAGTGAAATCCAACGTACAGGTGAGGCTGAATTTAAGGATTCAAAAACATCCTCGGGATTCTAAGGGGGGAAAAGTTCTTATTCTATGAGGTCAAGAAAGGAAAAAAAAGATTGCTGTTTATCCAAGTCATGAACAAGTGACCACACAAAAAGTTCTAAAGCCATCCCTACCCTTCAGTAAGAGTTTCACTTCAGCACCACACCCCACTTCTGAAAATCAGCAACAATTCACTGACAAGTCAGCGCAGTCCCAAAATCCAAGCTTCTCACAATTGTCTATGAGAACAGTGCTTGCTTGGTTCTGAGAGACCGTGCGACACAGTTCTCCTTGATTGAGCAAGTAGTAAGTTCAACACATGCACAGAAACAGAATGTGTTCTCTCCCTAAAATAATTCTGTTTCTCTTTACCCCTCCTTCAGCTCAGCTTGCTTCTGTTTGTCTTGATTCACATGGATTCCGGTCATCTGTCAACAAGTTTTTCCCCGACGGCTCCAGGCTTCCACGGTCCTTAGAGCTCTCGTCCCAGAGACCTAACAACATGGGGAAAAGACATAGGGACGATTCTATTTCGCTGAGTTTAGATCACATGCCCAACACTTAACCAACCATAAGGCAAAGAGGATAGAGTAAGTAGTCTCCTTGGCCAAACCCAAGTCCAATGGGCTGGGGGTTACTGTCCATTTGCAATTCCCTATGGATCAGGTCTCCACCCTCGCCTGTGCTGTTCAGGGCCGCAGATGCTGACTGCAATGACTGCATCATGCAGATGCCCTTGCCAGCTGCATTCCAGCTGGACGTGGCCAGTAGGAAGACTGGGAGGCACCCACAGAACTGAAGAGAAAGGTGAGGGTATTTCTTCCTTGCTTCCCCCTTGCTTCAGGTTGCAAATTATCAGCAGATATGTCTCTCTACAGCTACTGCTGAGCACTGATTTTACAAAACTGGAGCTCTCACTGGGTACCAGTCACAATATTTCTTCCTGTTTCCCCTTCAGACTGAGGGATAAGAGTGGCTTCTGCTGTTGGTTCTCTTCGCCCTGCCGACACCTCTCCCTTCTTTAAAATCTCCTCAGTCGATCTGTGTGAATGGAATTCTGTTTCTAACACAGACTATAACTGACACAGGTGTTCAGCACTAGGATAGAAAGAGCTTATGTCTCCTCAAAAAAGGAGTCCTGAGTAGACACAAATGCACCTCCAATGCTGAGGGGAGCTACCTGAGTGGCAGAAAATACCAGCTAAGGACAGAGCCTGCATCTAAGGGGCAAAAGAAAGGAGACAATCTTATGGGGAAAGGGGTGAAATTCAAAGGAGTTATGGGAACAGAGAGAAGGTAACTGTGGAAATACCCCAAGAGAGAGAAGTAAATTTCAAGTACGTTGCAAGTGCCCTAGCTCAATGGGATGAGGACTATAAAGAGGTTGCTGGACTTACTGATGAGAAAGTTATTGCTAACATTTGAACAAAGTCTCAGTAGGATGGTGGGGCAATTTTTCAAACGTGCCCCCTCACATTTTTTTTTTACATTCTTCCCATGACAGGTGGTATCTATGCCCCTTCCCCTTGAACCTGGGCTGGTTTATGACTGCTCTGATGAATAGAGTTTAGCAGAAGAGATATTGCGTGGCTTCTGAAACAAGGCTGGAAAATTCCATGCAAAGAGGCTGGTCTCCTTAGGGTGCTCACTTGGGGTGAAACCAGACCCCATGTGGAAATCCAACTATGCGGCTGCTGCTGTGCTAGAGGTCCATGAGCATGTGCCCCAGGTGACAGGTAAGGCGAACCTCCACGTGACAGCCAGCATCTCCCACCAGCCACATGAGTCAGTCACTGTGGGCATCCAGCCCTGTCAAGCCTTCGGATGATGGTAGCCCCAGGAGATATCGCACGGCAGCTACATGAGAGACCCCGAGCAGGAGCTGTCCATCCTGCCCTTCCCCAATTCTTGTTCCACAAAATCATGTGTAGAGTTAAATGGTTGGTGCTTTAAGTTGGTAGGTTTGTGGGGTAATTTGTTACACAGCAATAATGAATAGATTTTGGCACCGGAAGTGAAGAACTTTGGGCAGGTGGTACTGGCTTTGGGACTGGAGAGCCATGTGACGTGCAAAGGCTTTGAGGGGACCTAGTCAAAGTGTGATGGACCTTAAGGAGGTTGTCAGTGATGGCTTAAAGGAAAATGAGGGACATGTTATTGGAAACAAAAGGAAAGCAGACTCTTGTGATACAATGGCCAAAGGTTTAGCCAACTTTCACCTGTGGTAATGTGAAAAATCAAAAACATATCTCATGAACTGATGAATCTGGCTAAGGAGATTTCCAGGCAGAATGTCAAAAGTAACAGTTGGGTTTATTTTAACTATGTATCATAAGGTTCAGACAGAGAGAATGGTCTAAAAGAAAAAAAAATAAATTATTCCATTTTCAAGTAGAATTTACAGAAAATAGAAAAGAACCAGAACTTACCGGTTCAAAAATAAAATTAGTTCTCATCTCCATATCTCCTACAAGAAAACCCTCAAAATATGAAAGGACCTCACAGAAAATACCAAACCCAGGCCACTGACAGGAAAACATCTGAGGGTAAAAATGAGGCCAAGTATGTGACTAGAGCATGCTTTGTTAAAACCTTAGAAAGTTTTTAAATGGTGCCTTCATTGACCCTTTAAGACATACAATCTATTAAGAATCATAAGGTTTTGTCTGGCAGGTTGTCTTTTGCTCTAAACAATAGAGCTTTTAAGAATCATAAAAGCTCACTCAGAAAACTTACAGATAGCCCAAGGTAGAGGGGACTTATCTTGAAGAGATTTGGGGGCATACCTGTTGTCTAATGCAGTGGATTATAAATTGATACAGAGGACTCTCATGAAGTTTTTAAAGGACCTGTATCAGCTTTGACTTGGAGGGACAGAGACAATACAAAATGAAAAAAAGGCTTTTACCGCAACAAGATACAACCTTGCACCAGTCAGAATGCCTAAAATTAATCACTCAGGAAATGACACATGTTGGCAACGATGCAGAGAAAGAGGAACCCTACTACACTGTTAGTGGGAATGCAAGATGGTGTAGCCACTCTGGAAAACAGTATGGAGGTTCCTCAAAAGTTGAAAATAGAGCTACCCTATGACCCAGCAATCACACTATTGGGTATTTACACCAAAGATATAAATGTGGCGATCCAAAGGGGCACCTACATCCCAGTGTTTATAGTGGCAATGTCCACAATAGCCCAACTATGGAAAGAGCCCAGAGATGATGAAAAAGCCCATCAAGAAATGATGGGTAAAGAAGATGTGGTATATATATATATATACAGTGGAATACTACTCAGCCATCAAAAAAATGAAATCTTGCCATTTGCAATGACATGGACGGAACTGGAGGGTATTATGATAGGTGAGATAAGTCAAACAGAGAAAGACAATTATCATATGCTCTCACTCATATGTGGAATTTAAGAAACAAAACAGGATCATAGGGGAAGAGAGGAAAAAATAAAACAAGACGAAATCAGAGAAGGAGACAAACCGTAAGAGACTGTTAATCATGGGAAACAAACAGGGTGGCTGGAGGGGAGGGGGGCAGGGGGATGGAGTAACTGGGTGATGGGCATTAAGGAGGGCACGTGATATAATGAGCACTGAGTATTAGATGCAACTGGTGAATCACTGACCTCTACCTCTGAAACTAGTAGTACCTTGTATGTTAATTAATTGAATTTAAATTTTAAAAAAAGAAAAAAAGCTTTTAGACATCTCTTCCACCAACTTTTTGGTCTTTTTTTTTAGAAAGGGAGTGAGGGAGGGGCAAAGGAAGAGGGAGAATCTCAAGCAGGCTCCACACTCAGCACAGGACCCAGGTCTCAGTCTCACAGCCCTAAGATCATCACCTGAGCTGAAATCAAGAGCCAGACACTTAACCAACTAAGCCACCCAAACATGGGCCATTTTTTAATGGAAAAAGGAACAACGACTTAGAGCGGGAAATCAGGAATCCAAAGAGCCAACCAAAGCCATAGGAATAACTTCCAGAAAGTAGGACTGAGCTCTGATTAGGGGACTAAAAACATGTACCCAGATGGATTTCAGAATGGCTACATCCCAATGACCAAGCTGTGCTTTCCATTTTCCTTTTTTTTTTTTAGAGAGAGAGAGAGCAAGAGAGTGTGAGCAGGGCAGAGGGGCAGAGGAAGAGAAGGAATCCCAAATCTCCTCCACTCAGAGGGGAACCCCACACAGGGCTCCATCTCACAACCCTGAGATCATGACCTGAGCCAAATCAAGAGTCTGATGCCTAACTGACTGAGCCACCCAGGTGCATACCTCCATTTTTTTTCTGATAGTAGTATCTATATAGTTATCCCATACCTGACATTTTAACTTAGGTGAATGGAAAGCAAATCACACATCTTCATATTGAGAGGAACTATACTCAGGGAACCTCATTCAAAAAGACTCTTCTGGGGTGCCTGGGTGGCTCAGTGGGTTAAAGCCTCTGCCTTTGGGTCAGGTCATGATCTCACGGGTCCTGGGATCGAGCCCCGCATGAGGCTCTCTGCTCACTGGGGAGCCTGCTTCCCCCTCTCTCTCTGCCTGCCTCTCTGCCTACTTGTGATCTCTCTCTCTCTCTGTCAAATAAATAAATAAACTCTTTAAAAAAAATAAAGCCTCTTCTGCTTGGAGAACCTGATTTCAATGATAAGATCCTGACCCAGACCCCATTCTATAATGGAAGAGAATGAGTATTTTGCATGTAGGAAAAATGTAAATAATCTATGCCAGAAGGTGAACTGTGGCCATTTTAAAACATGGTCCCCAAATTCTTTGACACTCCTCTCATTGAGAAGTGGAGCCTATGTCCCCCCTCACCCCTGCCCCCGTGGATGTGGGCAGGCTGCTGATGCTTTCGCTGGTACAGAACAGTGTAAGTAACGCTGTGTGACTTCTGGTGCTGCAGGGAAAGGCCTTGCAGCATCTGCCTGGACCTCTGGCAACACCTCCTCTGGGGGAAGCCGGCCACCGTGACTACCCTGAGCCTGGCTGCCGTGCTGGAGAGACCGCGTGGACATTCCAGGAGACAGACCCGGCTGAGCGGTCAGACAACAGTGAGCGGCGACCTGTGGCCCTGGGAGCCAGCCCGTCTGGACGCCAGCCCGGTGGAGCCTTCGGCCCTAGCCAACACCCTCCCCTGACTGTGAAACACCCCGGGAAGAACCACACAGCCGAGCCCTCCTCGAATTGCTGACTCACAAAATTGTGAACAAAATAAAATGATGGTTGTTTTAAGCCACTCTGAGGTACTTTCCATGCGGCAGGAGTAACTGGAGCAGATGGGACCAGTGCAAACCAGATGACACGGGTGGGAACGGATGCACGGTGAAGATGTTGAGGCAACTCCAGACCTTTAGCAGGGAAGAAAAGGAAAAAATACGACGTAGTGATGTGGGGGCAAGCGACCTCGGGGAAGTTTCTTCCTAGAACGGGGGAGTGGAGCCAACGGAGAGAAAGAGTGTGAAGACATAAGAGCCATCCTCAGGGAGGTCTGGGATGACAAGGTCAGACGGACAGAGCCTTGGGTGAAAGGCAGCTCAGTGTCCACTCGTACCCTCCAGGGACAGAGGGGGGATAGGTTTATCTGTGAAGAGGACTGAGAACAAAGCCATTAAATGAAGAAAAGAAATTACTTCCTTAAAAATCAAACCTAGGATTTTTTCCTTAAAAAAAAAAAAAATCAGGCTGGCTCAGCCAGTTAGGTGTCTGCCTTTCGCTCAGGTCATGATCCCAGGGTTCTGGGATCGGGGTCCACGCTGGGCTCCCCGCTCAGCCGGCGTCCTGCTTCTCTCTCTGCCTGCTGCTCCCCCTGCTTGTGTGTTCACACTCGCTCGCTCTGTGTGTGTCAAATAAAAAAAAATAAAATCTTAAAAAAAAAAAAATCAAACCTAGGACTTCAGGTCAAGATGGACAGGAGGATCAAAACAAACACAAGCAAACAAAACCCTCTGCTCTAAGCACCTAACGATATGCATAAGATATAAGAAGAAACAAATTGAAGTCACAGCTGGACTCAAAATCAAGATGAACATTTCTTTCCATTAGATTTCCAAGTACCATGTAGAAATGGCAGTGAACGTGGGCGAGCAGTTAAATAAAGACCGACGGAACTCTGTTTAAGAAAAACCCAGTCCCCCAAATCCTCTCCTCCTGGGTGTGACTTACAAAACGGTGACGGGGACTGAAGCTGCTGAGGCTGTGGGGCCGCAGGTCTGGAAGCAGGGGGACGGCGTCTGGGGGTCTCAGAACCGTGCAGAGCAGCGGCTGGCAGTGCACCTGAGGTGAAGGACGGGAGCGAGGACCGCTGCTCCAAAGCAGGTGTGGGGTAGACCCCACTCGGCTTCCCACACCGCCTGAGATGACACTGTTTGTGGAGAATCACAAGCTTCGGAGAGGAGGGACCCAGCCTCGTGGCCAGCAGCTGAACCAAATCACTCACTGGCTCGCTGCGCAAGGCACTGTGTACCTGCCTCTGGCTTGGGGGCTGGAGGATCAGAGAGTGGTGTTCACAAAACTCAGCGGGGAGGGCTCTTCCAGCCAGTTATGCTGTGTAAGGATACACTTGAGCTGCAATAGCTCAAAATGATACCAATAAATACTTGTTCTTCGTGAATCTGTAATTTGGCAGTGTCGATTGAGGACACCTGCGGGGGTGTTAGCGGAAGTAGCCCATCTGGGGCTAAAGGACCCACTTCTAAAAAGGCTCATTTGCAAGGCTGGCAATTCATCCTAATTGTTGGGTCTTTTCCATGTAGGCCTCTTGTTAGAGTGGCTTCCTCACAGCCTAGTGGCTGGGTTCTGAAACCCACTCTCCTAGGAAATAAGAGCAAAAAGAAACAAAATCCTTGTATTCCAAACGGGTCTGAAAAATAAAAATCAAAATTCATGAAGAAAGCAACGACTAAGCAAGCAGCCAAGAGTTTAAGGTTCAAGGTAAAGATGGAGGCTGGGACATAACGACCATGTTTTCCTTCCTCAGATAATATTTTAAGAACCAATACATGCAAAAGGATGAAGACACTGAAAGAAAAAGCAGAGTAAAATGTCAGAATTTCTAAAGCAGAGAAACGAATGATAAAGAATTCAGAGACTTCAAAAATAGAACTGAGTCCTGAGCCAATTGAGGGGAAACCCCAAAACCAATACGATTTATACTCGACATTTCAGAAGATCTCAGGAATTGTCTGGATCAGTAACCTGTGTAAGTGGGAGTAAACATGGGGGAGTGCTCTATGGTTTGTTTTTTTAAATGTAAGAGTCACGGTTTATTTTATTTTTTTTTAAGATTTTATTTATTTATTTGTTTGTTTGTTTATTTGACAGAGAGAGATCACAAGTAGGCAAAGAGAGGGGGAAGCAGGCTCCCTGCTGAGCAGAGAGCCTGATGCGGGGCTCAATCCCAGGACCCTGAGATCACGACCTTAGCCGAAGGCAGAGGCTTTAACCCACTGAGCCACCCAGGCGCCCCAGGAGTCACAGTTTATTTGTTTGTTTGTTTGTTCTTAAACTTAAGCTCTACGAGGGTCACCTGGGTGGCTCAGTCAATCAAGCATCCAACTCATGGTTTTGGCTCATGTCATGATCTCAAGATCATGAGACTGATCCTCACATCAGGCTCTGCACTCAGTGCAGAATCTGTTTGAAATTCTTTCTCTCTCCCTCTCCCTGTCTCTCTGCCCCTACCCCTGCTTGCTCTCTCTCTCATATAAATAAATAAAATCTTTAAAAAAAAAAAAAAAAGTAAGCTTTACACCCAATGTGGGGCTTTAATACACAACCCCAAGATTGAAAGTCACATCTATCTACTTAATCAGCCAGGAGACCCATGGGGGAGTATTTTAAATACAGTGGATTGTTTGAAAGTCTGTTAAAAAAAAGAATCCAGGCACTAAAATCCTCTCCCTCACTCTACAAAGCTATTAAACTACCTGTCCCACATCCCATTCAAAAACCTGAAGTTTATTCTCTGGAGAGAATAAAACAGACTGTCTTGAACTGAAAGACATTAGGCAAAGTAGAAGGTGGAGGTACTATATTTAAAATAGATAGGGGTGCCTGGGTGGCTCAGTGGGTTAAAGCCTGTGCCTTCAGCTCAGGTCATGATCCCAGGGTCCTAGGATCGAGCCCCACATTGGGCTCTCTGTTCAGTGGGGAGCCTGCTTCTTCCTCTCTCTCTGCCTGCCTCTCT
>CM053605.1:103647974-103671826 GCA_028646535.1 Procyon lotor
GGTGGGATTCAAACCCAGACAGTCTCAGCTTCACCATGCACATTGTTAGCTCGGAACCTACCGTGCATTTATAGAATATAGGGGAAACTTATGTAATAAAAGAAACAATTCACCAAGCAACAGCGAGGCTAAATGTTTAACAGGAAAATGAGTAAATTATGCGATAGTCACACAACAGAACACTAAGTAGCAATTGCAATTCATAAATTTTATCTACACCCTTCAACAGGGATGTGCCTCAAAAATAAAATGTACCATCAACCAGGAATGTGTGCCTAGACCTCTGAATCCTTCAACTATAGAATTAAAAGACTGATAAGAAGCATTAAAGGTAGGGACGCCTGGGTGGCTCAGTTGGTTGAGCCACTGCCTTCAGCTCAGGTCACGATCCCAGGGTCCTGGGATCGAGTCCCGGGTCATCAAGCTCTTTGCTCAGCAGGGAGCCTGCTTCTCTCTCTGCCTCTGCTTGCTACTCTGTCTGCTTGTGCTCTTTCTGACAAATAAATAAATAAAATCTTTAAAAAAAGAAAAAGAAAAAGAAGCATTAAAGGTAGAGGTTAAATACTTTTCTCCTGAAAAATTTCCTCCTGGAAAAATAACCTGTCACATCTTTTTCAACAACTTTGAGATTTGAGTGAGAGAAAGAAATACTTCAGTCTGTTTGAACCAAGAATTTTTAAGTCATCTGAAAGTTTGAAGGAGCTAGCAATCTGATCACACTTGTAGAGGAAATAGGAACAAGTAAAGCTCACAGTAAATTCAAAATCCAGATGACCCTATTTATAATTGATCTCTTCTCAGCCTTTTGGCCACAATCACTTGGATGTGATTAGTGATTAATACCCACTGATTCTTCTGTTGACATGTGAGAGATATGCAACAAGATCATCTTACAGTTGTCAGGAGCAAGGAGAGGTGGTAACGGAGAGCCAATTCAAGTGTATTCTTATATAGTTATATTAGGAAGCTAAAAATGCTTGACTACAACCATCAATAAGATGGCTTCACATGGGGATGTCCGGGATCCAGCCCTTCTTCTCTCTCTGATAAGTCTTTTTTTTTTTTTAAAGATTTTTTATTTATTTATTTGACAGAGAGAGATCACAAGTAGGCAGAGAGGCAGGCAGAGAGAGAGGGGGAAGCAGGCTCCCCTTTGAGCAGAGAGCCCGATGCGGGGCTTGATCCCAGAACCCTGAGATCGTGACCTGAGCCGAAGGCAGAGGCTTTTACCCACTGAGCCACCCAGGCGCCCCATCTTTTTTTTTTTTTAAGATTTTATTTATTTTATTTATTTGTGAGAGAGACAGAGAGAGAGAGAACACGAAAGGGGGAAGGACAGAGGGAGAAGCAGACTCTCTGCTGAGCAGGAAGCCCAATGCGGGGCTTGATCCAAGGACCCTGAGATCATGACCTGAGCCGAAGGCAGCCACTTAACCAACTGAGCCACCCAGACCCCCACCCCCACCCCGATAAATAAAATCTTAAAAAAAATAAAAAGATGATCTCACATTGTGAGACGATCCTCAGAATCTCAAACTGGGCTACTTGTTTAAATGACGAATATTGCTGTGATATCCCCAGGTGGCCTGAAGATAGGCAACAAATGTTAAATATGGCAGCTTTTCTCCAACGATTTAATGACTAGATAAACAAACACGACTCTTGAATTCAAAAAGGGCATCTTACGTTTGGATTGCTGAGCCTATTTTATTAACCACGTCCGGACTGGTCTCCCTGCCCGGAGCCTCGTCTCCTCAATGCCCATGTTTGTTTGCTTGTTTTTTCTAAAGATTTTATTTATTTATATGACAGAGAGAGAGACATCAAGAGAGCGAACACAAGCAGGGGGAGTGTGAGAGGGAGAACCAGGCTTCCCGCCAAGCAGGGAGCCCAATGCGGGGCTTGATCCCAGGACCCTGGGATCATGACCTGAGCTGAAGGCAGACGACTGAGCCACCAGGTGCCCCGCCTTAATGCCCATGTTGAGTACCAGGGCTAAAATGACACATCTTCTCCTGGCACCACACACCATAAATAATGTCTTTCCTCCTAGCTATACTGAAATTTTGGTCATGGCACGGTCCGTGTTACTCATCTTCAGGGCTCTAATGTTTATGCTTGGTTATACTGGAGTTCAGAAAGTGTTTGCCAAATAAAACCCAAAAAGAACTGGTTATAATGCAATACTACAGAACGCTAGTAGGTGGCGCCCTGATTTCTTCTTGAGCTGAAGGGGAAAAAATCTGGATATTTGAGGAGGGAAAGCCAAGAGCACAGGAGTATTTAGACCACAAAAGCAACCTTACTTATTGGTACAGTCACATGGGTACCTGGGAAAAGATACACCTGTACAGGTGTATTACCCAAAGAGCCCCTATGAGAATTAGCTGTTAATAAAAATTCCCTTTGTGGGAAGTCCCTCTGCAAATTTTTAAGACGCAGTTTATTTTATGCCATTATGTGGGATCAGTGACTCTCTCCATGGTTGATTTTAGTAAAGTGAATTTGTCTTTCATAAAAAGTTGCGTCCAAATTGCCACCTAGTGAAATTTCAAGAAAACTATGCACAGACCTAAAGTAATAGGAGTATGAAAATTCCTTACATTTAGATACAACAAAAACTAAAATTTTCTAACCTGAGGAACCTAAGTGGAATGATTCGGAAGTATTTGCAAATACATAAAAGTTTTAAAATTTGGCTTTGATGCCAAGAAGATATCTATCTACACTGATATATAAATTCTTTATATTTCCTGGAAAAATCTAAAGCCTGGATAATTAATGAATTACTCAACTCATATGTACTCAGGGATTAAGTGTTATGTGAACCAGTTTTTAAATCCTTTCCGGAAGGAGAGAATTCTAAATGTTTAAAAAATGGTTGGTGGGCTTAGTAGCCAGGGAACAATTCAATTTAACAAACATTTATTCAACGCCCCCTACCAGGCACAGGGTTAGTTATTAAGCAACCTCTGTTAAGATATGATTAGTTTTATTTTTTAGCTGTACAAACACTTGTGCAGCATTGGAATATTAAGAAATGAAAATGAGAGTTCCCATAATACAGCATTATGGTATACTTTAACCTGAATTTCTTCCCTAGAGTCTTTTTAAAACCTATATTTCCGGGGGGGCACCTGGGTGGCTCGGTGGATTAAAGCCTCTGCCTTCGGCTCAGGTAATGATCTCAGGGTCCTGGGATGGAGCACCCACATCGTCGGGCTCTCTGCTCAGCAGGGAGCCTGCTTCCCCCCACTCCCTCTGTCTGCCTCTCTGCCTAGTCTCTGCCTCTCTCTCTGTCAAATAAATGAAAAAAAAATAAAACCAGTATTTTCAAGCTTCATTACATACAACTTTTTTCCACCCAGCATTTTAACAAAATTATTTCTCACATTACTAAAAAAGCTTTCTAAACAAAATTTGATTCTCACATAAGAATATACAGATTTTTAAGGCTTTGCTACCTATTGTCACATTGATCTGCAGAAAGACTGCATCAATTCACACACCCACTAATAAAATATTAAAATGTTCACCTCTATCCATCTTTACTATTGGATATTAAGATTCCTTTAAATGTTTGCCAAAATGATGTGCAAGCAGGAGGGCTTGTTATCTTGAGTTTTTCCCCATTTTCTATCTTACAAGAGAGTTAACATGACATTTAAGAGAGTTAATGACATTCTGTTACTCCTTTTATACATTTCCTCTTCAATTTTTAAACTTAGTTTTCAACTGACATGAAAATTAAACATGAAAAATGAATTTTTTCTTATTGATGTGTTAGAACTCTTGGTATTTAAGGGCATTAATTCATTGTCTCATGTGCTGAGATTTTTTAGTTTTTCAATGTATAGAAGCTTTGGTTTTTATATAGTCAATTGTTTTCTTGATGGTTTCTACTTTGGTATTATGCTTAGGAAAGAATTCCCCATTTTAACACTATATTCAACTATATTTTCTTCTAGTTTAATATTCTTTCTTTTAAGACCCTTAATACATCTGAAATTTATTTGGCACAAGGAATGAGGGGGTATCTATCTTTATTTTCTTATCAAATGCTTATCCACTTAACTTAATCCATTTATTAAATAGTCATTCCCCACAGGGGCATGTGGGTGGCTAGGTTGTTTTGTTTAAGTGTCAGACTCCTGAGTTTGGCTCAGGTCATGATCCCAGAGTGGTGGGATGATTCCCCTGTCCCCTTCCCTGCTGGGCACGGAGACTGCTTGGGATTCTCTCCCTCCTCTGCCCCTCCCTCACCCCCTCATACTCTCTCTCTCTCTCAAAAATACAAAAGTCATCCCCCACAGAAATAATAAAGTGCCATCTTCATCACACAGTAAATTCTAATATATACTTTGATCTATATCTGAATATCTCTTTTATTCCACTTATCTTTTCACTTATTTTTGGCCCTCGAATCCATACTGTTTGATTATAAATACATTACATATTTTAATTTCTACTAGGACAAATTTCTCCTGATTACATTCTTTTTTTCCCCCAAAAACTTTACAAATATTCTTATACATTTATTCATTTAGGTAAATGTTAGAAACATTCAGTCATATTTTTTTAAAAAGCATCCTATTGGGTGCTCGCTTCGGCAGCACATATACTAAAAAAAAGCATCCTATTGGAATCTTTAATTAAGGATATATGTGCCTATTAACTTAGAGAAATCTGGCACTTTACGATATTGAGTTTTCTCATCCAGAAATTTTGTTCAGTCTTCTTTTAAGTCCTTTGACATCCAAGAGTTTTGTAGTTTCCTTCATGTGGGTGCTGCATATGGCTTATAAGATTCAACTCTAGATTTTTTGGTCATCATACTTTTTTCCATTATATTTCTAACCACGTTTCGTTGGTAATGATGCTCTGGGAATAAGTTTCTTCTGTATTTTTTTTTTAAGATTTATTTTATTTATTGGAGAGAGAGAGAGCACAAGCAGGAGGGCAGAGGGAGAGGGCATCTCAAGCAGGCTGGATCTCATGATCCTGAGATCAAGACCTGAGTGGAAACCAATGGTTGGACTCTCAACCAAATGTACCACCTGTTGCCCCTCCTCTGTATTTTCTGTCTCTGGCATAGACCCCAAGAAATGGGATAATTTTAAGATCAAAGACATTGAAAAACTTGCCAAATTGCTAAAAGTTTTCACACCACAATTAAAATATTTAAAAGTACCTATTTCATACCACTCTGAACAATCCGGTATTATTTTTGTAAATCAATAATTAATTTAAAGGAAATGGTATATCCCTGATTTTAGTTTACATTTTTTACTACTTGTGAAGATGAACATTTTCCTGTAAGTTTCATCTGTTTTGCAGTCTTATGCATCAAAGACATTACCATGGATTGGATTATATTTGTGAACAAAAATGCCATTGGTTGAGCCAAACAGAGTTCATCTAGTCTAGTAATGAACTAAATGGAGGTGTGTCTTGTTACAGAAATAGTCGGAAAAAAAAATAAAATAAATAAATAAAAAATAAATAAAAAAAAAGAAATAGTCGGGGTTCTACTGCCATTCGGTGGGTGGGCACCAGGGAAGCTAGAAGTCTCACAATTCATGGGACAGTCCTACATGATAATGAATGTCATACTGATCATTGTTATGAGTAAAAAACTTATTTATAATTTTCTGTGTTTCAAATTTAATTCTGCTTTACACACACATTTTTGCATCATTTTGATATACACTGAAATTCCTAGGCATGCAACTTTAATATAAATCAAGACAAAACTGTACTCTGATTTGTTTGAATATTAACAACAGTTATGCAATCATTTGAAAATTACATCACTAATGGCAACATTATTATTGTTATTGACGTTGCCAGGACAGCATATCATTATCAGTTTTTGTAGCTGCCCCATTCACAACGATTCTAGGAACAGGGCAAGATCTGACTATTACATATAAAAATACATGCCAGTTTATAGCAAGTTATTTACTTTCATTTATCCTATGTATTAAAACTTAGATAAATATTTTAATGCTATTATTATTGACATAACCTATAAGTAGGTTATATCATCTAAATGTTCAATTGCAAGATAGTAAAGGAAGCATTGCAAAACAATGGCATAAAAAGTGGGTCTCGACATGTTAAAACAAAATACCCTGGGATCAAATTTATGCCAAGAAATCCAAAAATTGGTCAATATTAGAAAACATTTTAATATAATTCACAATACTAAGGATCTGAAGAGAAAAGTCACAGGATTATCTTGATAAACATTGAAAAGTCTTTGATAAAATTAAAAGATTCTTGAGAAAACAGAAGTGGAGTAATACTTCCTTAACATCCTCTATACCCCTATGTCACTTTATTTTCTATATTTGGATGCTTTGACACCTGGGCCTTGCTGCTGATCCCAGAGGCACGACCCTTCCCAGGGTTAGCTAATTCCTAGAAACAGAATAGAATTCGCCTATGAGACCACTTCCTTTACTGGGCTCTCACAGTAAAGGAAGACCACTATCTACCTGCCCTAATTACCCCAGAGCCAATTAAGAGATAAATAGGGATGGTCCCTAGGCCCAAGGGCCTGCTGAAATTATTCAAGCTAGCTATTGTAAGTCTGCTTACCTTGCCTTGCCTGCTTACCTTACCTTGCTCTGCTTACCTTGCCTCACCCTTCCTTTCTATGGAAACCACAATGAAGGCTCCTGGCCACATTTTCCCCTCCTCCTTCTGCCTCTCGGCTGACCATGGTGTTTCCCCAAGTGGTCCTCCATGTTGTGGCAAGTCCCTTCTTGGGGGATATGGGTATAACAAGTTATCTTTGTAAAGAAAGTCATCTCCTGATCTGTTGGCCTTGCCATACTTAAATAATAATAAAACCCATATTTTAGAACACATGACAAAATATATAAAATTCAACCCTAAAGCCAGTTTCTTTTTTAATGGAAAAATGCAGGAGCTATTCCCATTAAAGTCAGAAACAAGGCAAGATATCCATTATCTCCACAACCATTTAACATCCTTCTGGGGATACCAGTCAGTACAATTTGACTAAAGAGAACAAAAGGCATAAGGAAAAAAAAAAGGAAAATAAAACAACCTCTAATTGCAGATGACAGAATAGCATACCTAGAAAGTGCTAGAAAAGCAATAATAAAGCAATTCAAACAATAAAAGTTTCATAAGATAACAGGATACAAAATTAATATGCAAAAATCAATAACACTGACTTCAAGTTTCTGGCGTGACAGGCAAAGAGCTTGGAACTCATCACTCGCAACTTCACAAGAGGGGAGTGGGGGGTGGGGGAAGCTAAACCAACCGAAAATCAACTCTGTTCTTAGATCCATGAAAGAACTGAGATCATAGGGCATACTGACGCTCTGGAAACTGGAGACAGACAGGCAGACACAGAAAATCACAGTGTACGGGAAGCAGCAGCTGCACCCGGAGCCTGGTAGGAACACCTGAGGGTAAGTGACTAATTTCTAGAGGCCAGCTGGAGAGATAAAAACTCCTGTGAGCCCAGTCTTAGAGGCACCCCACACTTCCTGAGTTTTACTTCCAAGAGTCCCGCCAGGTCCTCAGGGAGAAGGGGAAAGGTAATCATTTTGAAATAAGCCCAGAGCTCTCTGTTCTTCTTAACAATGGACTGCCCTCAAAAGAAAATATTTTACCAGAGCCTAACAGACCCCGGGGGGGGTGGGGAGTGGAATACCCACCCCAGCCCCCTCTAGTTTTCCTCACCTAACTGGAGTAGGAGCGTGGAGCAGGTGGGTGAGGAGCACTTGTGAATGTCATGACCAGGGCTCCCTAAAGGACCGAGACCTAATGAAAGGACCATATGATATTTCTCCTTGTCCCATGCTTTACCACCACACCAGTTGGGCTCCTGCAGGTTACAGGAAAGAACTGCAGACTGCAGACCCTATTTAAGAATAAGTCTCTAGGAAAACCCAAAGACAACAAAAGGGATGAAAACAAGGACATTAGAAGACATTTTCAGCCTTGGAAACCCCAGCTACAGCAAAGGGTAAACACAGCCTAACTCCTGGCAAGATTAACATGGAAATTCATGCTCAAAGCCTATTTATCTGATGTCTATCTTTCAACTAAAAATTACAAAGCATGCCAATGGCAAAAAATACTGTCTGAAAAGACAAAGCAAGCGTCAGAACCAGACTTAGATACAGCGGAGACTCTTGGCTTATCAGACCAGGAATTTAAAATAACTATGATTAATATGTTAAGCAGTCTAATGGAAAAAGTGGGCAATATGCAAGAACAGATGGGTATTGTAAACAGAAAAGTGGAAATTCCAAGAAAGAATGGAAAGGAAATGTTAGAGATCAAATACACATAAGTGAAGAATATATTTGATGAGCTTTTGAGTAGACTGGAGGTGGCCAAGGAAAGATTTGGTGAGCTAGAAGATAAGAAAAAAATTGTGGAAGATCTCTATGAATCCATATGGGATGATTTCCAGGAAATAAAAAGTGAAAAAAAAAAGTAGAATAAGACAAGAGATGGTACACTATTTTTTGTGTAAGAAAGAAGGGACAATGAGAAAATACACATAATCTGCTTATCATTACAAGAAAAAACACAGAATCAGAAAACCATTCTTTTCTGATTAAGTTGATTATGAAGTTGATTATGTTGATTACAAAGTGGTGGGAGAGATTATGTTGAGGTAGGAGCTGATTATGAAGAGGTAGGAGAGAATGGTGTGGAAGGGATACAGGAGAGAACAATTCTCTGAATATAATATTTTGCATAGTTTTGACTTCTGAGAGCATGTTAATAGTCTAAATCTTAAAATGAAATTAAAGCAATATGAATTTATTATTCAAAAATTAAGTCAATAAAAATGCCTCTTTTCAGGAACACAAAAATCTAATGGTGAAGTCAAACAAACAAAAAGAACTTTATTACATGTCAAATGGATGTCATAACAACCTAAGTGGGGAAGGTTGGAGAACTACTCCGAGTAACTATCTACACTTAATTTGCAACAGGGTGAGTCGGGGGAAGGGGGCAGGGAGGAATATAAAAACTTATAAACAAATCCCGAACCGTTTTTAGTAGGTTTATTTGTCACAGGAGCATGGGCAAACCAATTCTGAAACTATTCTGGATATAAATTATAGATTTAAGCAAACGAGGGAAAGTGTTGATGTCATTGGGAGCCAGTCCTCACTGAAGAAGTTCATACAATATGGAATGTGGGAAGCTGAGAAATCACTCTGTATGGATAGGAGATATTGATGTACACTCATTTTTTCCCTAAAAAATGTAAATGTATGTGCATAAGCATGGTTGTGTACAAATGCATATATATGTGCCAGACGTGTGCACAAGCAGGCGTGCCTGCTCTTATATCACCACAGTCCTGTCATCAACTTGATAGTTTTTATTGATGTAATACTTTACTGCTAATATTCCAGTTTTGTCAGTTGAACTAATAATGTCCTTTATAGCATTTCCCCTCTCTAATACAAAGTCCAATTTAGGGTCATATATCCATAGCCTTTATTTTTCTTTTATAACGTTGACAGTTTTAATGAGCACTGGATATTATATAAGACTGATGGGGATGGCTTGGTGGCTCAGTCGGTTAAGTGTCTGCCTTCAGCTCAGGTCATGACCTCAGGGTCCTGGGATCAAGCCCCACGTAGGGCTTCCTGCTCAGCAGAGAGAGCCTGCTCCTCCCTCTCCCACTCCACCTGCTGTGCTCTCTCTCTCTCTCAAATAAACAAATAAAATCTTTTTTTTAAAAGATTTTATTTATTTGACAGAGATCACAAGTAGGCAGAGAGGCAGGCAGAGAGAGAGGAGGAAGCAGGCTCCCCGCTGAGCAGAGAGCCCGATGCGGGGCTTGATCCTAGGACCCTGAGATCATGACCTGAGCCAAAAGCAGAGGCTTTAACCCACTGAGCCACCCAGGCGCCCCACAAATAAAATCTTAAGAAAAAAAAAAAAAAGACTGATGAATCACTGACCTCTACCTCTGAAACTAATATGTTAATTAATTAAATTTAAATAAAATTAAATTAAAATTCTAAACAAAAAATAATAGTAATAATAAAGAACACAGTCTGTCCTCCTCTCCCATTTTGCTGACCGAACATTCTTCATTTTGTGTTTGTCTGCTGTTTCTAGTGGTCGTTCTCAGGGCATCACACCTGGAGCCACATATTGTGCAGCTGTCTGTCCTTGCTAATGTTAATTTTGATCTCCTAATCAAGTTGTTCCCAGATTTATTCACTACAACCAATAAGCAGTCTATAAGGAGACAATTTAAAACAATGCAAAATCCTGCTCCTTGTCAAAATTTCCTTCTGGGTTTGGCATCAAATGATGATTCTTTTGAAATATATATGTATTTGCTTTTAATTGGGGTAAAATACATATAACAAATGTGCATCTTACCCATTTTTAAGTGTATAGTTCAGTGGCATTAAGTACATTCATTTTCTACTTTTTCATCACTAACCCCTCAAAGAGTCAGCCCCAAGAAAACCAGGCTAGCCTCTGTTTTGTACTCCCACAGCCTCCCCTAAAAAAATGTGTTTACATTTTCAGGTCCCATTGTTGCAATAGAAAGCATTAGCATAGACACCGCCATAACTGAACTCTTTTTTTTTTTTTTACATTTTTATCACCCCTACCCAGGCTAGAACCAAATTACTCTCCATGCACAAACTTCTCAGGAAAAGGAAATTTTATCTTAAAGTGAAGCACCAAAAAAAAGGTAAAATTTCCAGTTACAAGGAACTTATCAAAGTTTCCAGCTCTCTCCTTCAGTGAGGTTTATTACTGTACTTAGGTCTTTTTTGGACCTATGCTATCCACCAACAAATAACACATCTGTCTGAGAATTGTAAATTTTAAGTTTGGAAAATCATTTTCCAAAGCCTGACTACTCTGCTCAACAACAGTTTATTCAACTTCTCAGTTTGGTGCTAAGACAATCTGTTTATTCATCTATTCAGTAAAAATCTACTAAACATCTAGCCTGAACAAGCCATTGTTTGTAGGGTTATAAGACAAGGCCTGGCTCCCGTGCTCCAGGAGTTCTAATACAGCAGAGCAGAATAGTGAACTACAGTAACTGAGCCCCCAGTCTTTCCCGGAAGCTTTGCCTTCCCCTTCATCTGAGGGTGGGCACACGACCCACACCTGGACAATCAGACCCTCCCATCCTATTGACCCTGAATGGAAAAGGAAAGAACAGGTCACCCAAGCTGGCCAGTCAGATTTCCTGCCAGGGCTCTTCTGCCAGAGGACGACGGGAATTGTTGGGGACAACCAGAGGACCATGGGATTGCCTAGCACCGGGACCACAAGCTGCAATGATGGCATTGAGCTGACTGAGGCCCATTTTCCTTCCAAAAAGGAAACCAGTAAGCAGTAGGTAATAATCAAGACAACTCACAAAAAAAAGTAAAAATTCAAGGTAGAGACTAAGAACCCTGATAAGCTTGAGAGTCTGAGGTTTTGGAAGTTATCTGAGCCCCAAAATTCCCTCTTTGCTAAACTACATGGAGATTCTGCCACTTGCAGAGGGGAGGGTTCTGACCCATACCGCAAGCTAATAGTAATGAGTATTGTCACGAGTGACAAGAGTAAAACAAGTCTCTACAAAAATAAGTTAGGAGAGTTCTCCTTCACTAGGGAAGATCAAGAAAAAGTGGCATTTGAGCTTGTTCTTAAGGAATGGGTTAAATCTTGATAAGTAGAAATGGATAAGAGAACATTCCAGATGAAAGGAACAAAGAGGAAGTGGTCTAAAATTGTCCAGATTGGCGAGGGAGTATTCATAGCAGTGTGGTATGGGAGTTAAGACTAAAAATGTAAGTTTGGGCTACTGTTTTGTGTCTGCCTCACCCTCGCAGTAGATTCTATCGGCTAGGAATGCCTGAGGGCACTCACCTAGGCCTGCACAACTTGTAAAGAGCCCGCAGACATTTCCCCCACCCAGAGCCAGTGCTGCGGCTGGACTGGCCCTTGGGGTTCTTATTTGATAGCAAGATGCACCTCAGCGACAATCAGCAGGGAACTTTGAAAAGAACAAGGTTTATTCTTGGAAGGTGCACCTCAAGCCCAAGGCTACACAGTGAGATCACAGGTAGTGGGGGAGCGAGCTCTCAGGAACCTGGGTGCTCCCTTTACTGAGGTCAACGGTGGGATCCTCAGGTTTTGCAGGCTCACTCTTTATTCATGAATTTAAAACATAAGAGTGGATATTAGGGGCGGCTGGGTGGCTCAGTGGGTTAGGGCCTCTCTGTCCTTGGCTCAGGTCATGATCTCAGGGTCCTGGGATCGAGCCCCGCATCGGGCTCTCTGCTCAGCAGGGAGCCTGCTTCCCCCTCTGTCTGCCTCTCTGCCTACTTGTGATCTCTGTCAAATAAATAAATATAATCTTTTTTTTAAAAATAAATATAAAAATAAAACATAAGAGTGGAAATTAAAGCTGGGGGTGGGGCAGGATCATGCAAATGGTCCATTATCTAGGTCACCCAGGGCTTTCTGGAAGGGGAACTTCATAGGTGGGGGGGGCCTGACTCTTTATCCAGTTGTGTAGTGTGCAATGTGTTTATTCCCAATGACGTCTTGGAAATAGATGCCTTGGCAGTCAAAAACTTCATGTCAGCATTTATATTCCAATTTAAAAAGTCCAAATTGTCAGGCACCACACTATACCTACTCAGCGGAGAACCTTCAATTCTAAGAGGATATCCAAGTAGTGTTGTTCAGCTGGACATAGAAAATGTTATGCTGTAGCTCAGGAGAGTGATCAGGGCTGGAGACCACATTGGGTCATCCGCAGAAAACCTGCATTTCAAGCCCTCAGGAGACTGAACCACTCATAATAATGGTAGCTGCTGTGTGAGGAGCACTTATTCAGGTCAGGCATGATGCTACAGTATGGTCATTGCTTTGTTTTATTTAATGCATAGAAAAAAAAAACTCTATAAGGGCACCTCGGTGGCTCAGTCAGTTAAGCATCTGCCCTCACCTCAGGTGGTGATCGCAGGGCCCTGGGATGGAGCCCCATATTGGGCTCCTGCTCAGTGGGAAGCCTGCTTCTCCCTCTCCCACTCCCCCTGCTTGTGTCCCCTCTCTCCCTGTCTCTCTCTCTCTCTGTCAGATATATAAATAAATTAATAATTTTTGAAAGAAAGAAAGAAATCCTATAAAGAAAGAAAGGTTACTATTTGTAACCTCATTTTATTTTTTTTTAGGATTTATTTATTTAGGGGCACCTGGGTGGCTCAGTGGGTTAAAGCCTCTGCCTTCGGCTCAGGTCATGATCTCAGGGTCCTGGGATCGAGCCCCGCATCGGGCTCTCCGCTCAGCGGGGAGCCTGCTTCCCCCTCTCTCTCTGCCTGCCTCTCTGCCTACTTTGACAGAGATCTCTCTCTGTCAAATAAATAAAATCTTAAAAAAAAAAAAGATTTATTTATTTATTTGAGAGAGAGAGAGAGAGAGAGCGAGCATGAGTAGCTGGAGGTACAGAGGGAGAAAATCTTCAAGCAGATTCCCCACTTAGCACAGAGCCCAACGTGGACCTTGATCTCATGACCCCGAGATCATGACCTGAGTCAAAGCCAAGAGTCAGACGTTCAACAGACTGAGCCCCTCAGGTGTGCCTTAAGCCCATGTTAGAGTTCAAATCTGAAATAAGACTTACAGACTTAGCCTGTTCAAGGTGACCAATTCAAAGACCCAAAACTCGTTAGCAGCAGAGCCAGGATTTGGACCTGGGTCTGTCTTCACTTCAAGGCACAAACTCTTTTTTGGGGGGGGTGGGGAGAGGCACAAATTCTTGACCAGCAGGTTATACTGAGCTCCTCAGTGGAAGAAGGAGTAGATAAAGAATTTTGGGAAATATCTAGCAGAAGCAAGGTCTTGTCACCCTCTGGGTCAGACCAGATGCATAGATGCCATCTGAAGAGGGGAGAGTCTGGCAAGGGTTATCTGACATATTTCTATTCCTAAGAGTACCCATCTATCACTCTGTTCCTCTGCCAATAACAACCGTGCCTTCAAACTTGCTCACTTAGTTTCAGGTATCTTTTTCATGATGTCGCAATCTATCTTTCATTTTTTCTTTAATTTTTAATAAAGATTTTTATTTATTTATTTGATATATAGAGAGAGAGCACAAGCTCACACCCACATACCCCCTACACCCGGAGTCCTGGGATCGAGCCCCGCATTGGGCTCTCTGCTCGGCAGGAAGCCTGCTTCTCCCGCTACCATTCCCTCTGCTTGTGTTCCCTCTCTAGCTGTGTTTCTCTCTGTCAAATAAATAAAAATCTTTAAAAAAATAAAAAATAAATAAATAAAAGAAGAAAAATGTACTTGAAGAAATAATTGTCAATTTAAAAAAAAAAAAAACTTACCAATATATAATTTCTCAGCCACCTTTTGTTGAAAAGACCATCCTTTCTCCTTGAATTCATTTTTTATTTTTGTCAAAAATCAGTTGGGCAGGGTTGCCTGAGTAGCTCAGTCATTAAGTGTCTTTCTTCCGCTCAGGTCATGATCCAGGGTCCTGGGATTGAGCCCCAAATCAGGCTCCCTGCTCAGCGGGAAGCCTAATTCTCCCTCTCCCACTCCCCCTGCTTGTATTCCCTCTCTCTTCCCTCTCTCTTTCAAATAAATAAATAAATAAATAAATAAATAAATAAATAAATAAAATCTTTTTTAAAATTCAGTTGGGCATCTTTGTATGGGTCTATTTTTGGATTCTCTGTTCTGTTCCACTGATCTAGGTGTCTATCCTTCCACCAATACTGCATATTCCTGATTACTGTAGATACATAATACATATTCAAATTAGGCAGACTGATTCCTAACACTTTAATCTTCTTCTCTAAGGTTGTTTTAGCTACCTCAAATCCTTTGTCCTTCCATATAAATTTTAGAGTAAGCTTGCCTATACCTACCAAAAATTTCTTGCTGGGATTTTTTATAGCAACTGCATTAAACCTACAGGTCAGTTTTGTGGAGAATTCACATCTTTGCTATGTGGAATCTTCGAATTCATGGGCATAGTATGTCTCTCCACCTACTTTGGTCTTGTTTGATTTCTCTTATGATTTCCTGCTTTCAATTTCACCATTTTCTGTTCTTATTTTATTACTTTCATTCTACTCATTTTGAGTTTATTTTGCTCTTTTTCTAGTTTCTTGGGGTAGGAACTTAGATTATTGACTTGAGAACTTTTCCTCTTGTCTAATGAAAGCATTTAGTACTATAAATGTCCCTCTTGGCATTGCTCTAGCTGAGTACTACATATTTTGCCATATTGTATTTTCATTCTCATTCAGTTCTTTAAATTTTTAAAATTTCCCTTGAGATTTCCTCTTTGATTCATGGATTATTTCAAATTGTGATGTTCAACTTTCAGTTCTTTGAGATTTTCTTGTTGCTTTTCTGTTATTGGTTTCTAGTTTGACTCCCTTACACCCTGATTTTTGGCAAAGATACAAAAGCAATTTTAATGAAGAAAATGATGGTCTTTTCAACAAATGTTGATGGAGCAACTGCACATCCATAAGTTAGAAAAAATAACTTTCATACCTTGTATAAAAATTAACTCAAAATGGGGGCGCCTGGATGGCACAACTGGCTGGACCTCCAACTCTTGGAGTTCAGACCTATTCAACTCAGGTCTGATCTTGGGGTTAGGAGATCAAGCCCCATGTAGAGCTCTATGCTCAACTCAGAGTGTGCTTGAGTTTCTCTTTCCCCCTCTCTCTTCCCCTCCCCCACCCCACATATATATTCTCTCTCTCTCTAAAATAAATAAATTTTTAAAAGAAATTAACTCAAAATGAACTATGATCTCAAATGTACAACTATAAATCTTTCGGAATACATACTCTGGAAACATATTCTGCATGATTTCAATTCTATTCAGTTTGTGAAGGTTTGTTTAATGGACAAGAATACGGTCTACCTCAGTGAATGTCCCAGGGTATTTGGGGGGGAAAAGGTAATGTTCTGCTGTCATTGGTCAGTGTTTTATATACGTTGATTAGATCTTATTGGTTGTATCATTCATATCTTATCTCTTATACTTTGCTGATTTTCCATTTAATAGTTATAATAGTTGCTGAAAGTAGGATGTTGAAATCCTCAACTATAACTAAGAAGTAGTCTTTGCTCTATTCAGTTCTCAATTTTTGTTTCATGTACTTTGAGGTTCTGTTATTTGCTAAATAGATGTTTAATACTGTTGTGTCCTCCTGATGGATTGATCCTTTTTATTATTATGTTTGTTATATTTCTCTTTATCCTTAGTAACATTCTTTACCGTGAATTCTCTTTTTACCTGATATTGATAGAGCTATTCCTTATTTTAATTAAATGTGTGCATAATGTCTTCTTTTACCCTTTACTTTAAAAAAAAAAACTTTATTTTTTTAAAGATTTTATTTATTTATTGAGAGAGAGAGACAGAGTGGCAGCAGCAGGTAGAGGGGGAAAAGCAGGCTCCCTACTGAGCAGAGAGCTCGGTATGGGCTCTTTCCCAGGACTCTGAGCTCATGACCTGAGCTAAATGCAGACGCTTAGCTGAGTGGTCCACCCAGGCATCCCTATCCTTTACTTTTGACCCACCTATGTTGCTAAATTTGAACTGAGTTTCTAGTTAAAACCACATAGCTTAGGAATTTTTTATTTACTTTGCCAGTCTGTATCTTTTAATTAGTGTATTTTAACAATTTACATTTAAGGTAATTACTAATATGTTAGTACTTAAGTCTGCCATTTTACTTATTTTCTGTTTGTTTTCTCTGCTTCTCTTATGTTGCCTTCCTGTGCACTACTTGAATATTTTTTTAGGACTCCACTTTGACTTATTTATAGAGTTTTGGGGTGCATCTCCTTGTATAGTTTCCTTAGTGATTGCTCTGCATGTTACGATACATCTGGGTGACTTATCACAGTCTACTGGAATCAATGTCTTAATACACTTTGTATGAGGTAAGGAAATTACTCCTTCATTTAAGTTCTTTACCTTCCCTCCTTTGAAATATCATTGTCTTGAATACCAGCTATTGTTATATTTTTGTTTCAATCATCAAATATGATTTATAAAACTCATAAGGAGCACCTGGGTGGCTCAGCCAGTTAGGCGACTGACTCTTGGTTTCAGCTCAGGTTGTAATCTTGGGGTTATGGGACCAAGCCCTGAGTTGGGCTGGGCATTTAATGTGGAGTCTGCTTGGGACTCTCTCTCCCCCTCTCTCAGCCCCTTCCCCTTGTCTCTCTCTCTCTCTCTAAAATAAATAAATCTTTAAAAAAAATTCATAAGAAGAACAGTCTATTGTAGGTGGCCACATTTCTGCTCTTCTGTTTTTCTCCCTAATGTTCCAAGTTTCCTTTTTTTATCGTTTTCTTTCTGGTTAAAGAAACTCCTTTAGCAATTTTTTTGGGATAGTTCTGCTAGCAACAAGTTCTTTTTGTTTTTCTTCATTTTCAGATGTCTTTATTTCCTCTTCATTGCTGCAAGATAGGTTTACCAGCCGTAGTATTCATAATTAATGGTTCTCTGTTTTCAGCACCTGAAAAATATGCTACTTCTTTCTGTCCTCCTTGGTTTCAGATAAGAACTCTGTTGTCATTCAAATTTATGTTTTCCTATAGATGGTGTATCTTTTCTCTCTGGCTGCTTTCAAGATATTTATTTTAGTTTTCAGAAGTTTATTTATGATATATCTTGGTATGGAATTCTTTAGGTTTATACTACTTGGGGTTCACTCAGCTTCTTGAATCTGTAGGTTCCTATCTTTCACCAAATTTGGGATGTTTTCAGCCATTATTTCTCTAAATACTCTTTCAGCCCCACTCTTCTATTCCTTTCTTTCTAGGATTCCAATAAGACAAATGTTGGATCTTTATAACTGTCTGACAGGTCCCTGAACATCTGTCCTTTTTTTTTTAGTCTATTCTGTTTTTTTCAGATTGTATAAATTCTACTGCTCTGTCCTGACAATCACTGATAGTATCACATGTCCTCTCCACTCTAGTATTCAGCTAAACCAGTAAGAATTTTTAAAAATACTTTGTTTTTAAGTTTTATAACTTCCATTTTGTTCTTTTTTTATTACTTCTTCTCTGAGATCTTTTTTTTTCCATTTGTTTCAAGAGAATCTATAATTCCTCATTGAGTATTTTTTATAATGGCTGCTTTAAAATACTTGCCAGATAATTCTAATCTGATTCATCATAATGTTGGTGCAAGTCAACTGTCTTTTCTCATTCGAGGTGTGATTTTCCTGGCTCTTAGTATGATAGGTAATTTTTTATTTTATCTTTGACATTGGTTATTACGTTAGAAGTCTCTGGGTTTGGGTGCCTGGGTGGCTCAGTGGATTAAAGCCTCTGCCTTTGGCTCAGGTCACGATCTCAGCGTCCTGGGATCGAGCCCTGCTTCAGGCTCTCTGCTCCGTGAGGAGCCTGCTTCCCCCTCTCTCTCTGCCTGCCTCTCTGCCTACTTGTGATCTCTCTCTGTCAAATATATAAATAAAATCTTTAAAAAAAAAAAAAGAAGGCGGCTCTGGGTTCTATTTAAGTTTTGTTTTAGCAAGCAGTTACTCTGCTTAGTTTAAGCACACAGATTCTTTCCTAATATTGTGGGATCTAGTTCTAAATGACAAATTAACTTTAAGAGTCCTTGCAGTGTTATTGTGTTCTGTGTGGTTTATCTGGTGTAACAGGAGACTCTATACATCCCTGCATGTGCTGCCTATTGGTAAGAAGGAGCTTCCATAGGCCGGGCCACCTGCCGTCTCTAAGGCCCATGGGAATAGTAAGGCTTCCCAAGCTGTATATTTATTGTGACGGGATTCCCCTGCTTTCTGGTATCTCTCAGTGGGGGAGGGAACTCCCTAGCCTGGGACTGGGAGGGAAAGACTGCAGGTCACTTAACCACTTACTTTCTTTTTTTTTTTTTTTTTTTACAGAGAGAGAGAGATCACAGGTAGGCAGAGAGGCAGGCAGAGAGAGAGAGGGAAGCAGGCTTCCTGCCTAGCAGAGAGCCCAATGCGGGGCTCAATTCCAGGACCCTGAGATTGTGACCCGAGCTGAAGGCAGAGGCTTTAACCCACTGAGCCACCCAGGCGCCCCTTAACCACTTACTTTCATTGAGTTTCCTGACTTACCTCACTTGCTGATGCTTTTGGGTTCACCTGGTATTGTCAGTGGGTCTCCTGTTGATCCGAAAGAGGAATAGGCCCACTTCACTTGCCTTCTGTTGCCAAATTGGTGGTCAGAAAAATACCAGGCCTGGCTCATATTCTTCTGTTGGTTGAGTGGCTATAAGATGCTCTACCACTGTATTGTTCTTCTGTCTTGGGGTCCCCAAGCAGTCTACCTTCTTCTTTCTACCTTTGAGAGCTGTCCTTTGGTATCTCTCATGTTGTTTCCAGAGTTTATAGTTGTGCTTAGAGGGGCAGAGCAGAGAGAAATGAATCTACTAGTCTAGGCCGTCTGATATTTGAGTGCCTATTAGTGACTATACAATTGCCAGGGAGAGCATAAAAGAGCATTTCAATGCAATATTTAAAGGCAGCCTCCCAGAGCACAGAGCAGAACGAAAAAGGGTGAAAAGTGAACTTGGAGAAGCAAACAGGGAATATCCAGCACAACCACCATTTGTGTGTGTATGTGTGTGTGTGTGAAGTAAAAATCAAAACATTTTAAAATATACAGACTTATAGAATTTACCTACCCACTACCATCATTAAAAGAATATCATCTGAAGAAAAGTAACTGCAGAGGGAAGGATAGAGATGCAAGAAAGTGAGACTAGAAATGAATAATATATGTTAGTATATTCAACTAAACACTTAGTAACTGCCAAGAGACCTAATTCTGGGATTTTAAAAAGATGATACTAAACCTTTGATAACAATAACAAAGACTACAATGGGTGGTTCAGTAAGTAAAGTATAATGCAGTCGCTGTCTTGTTCTGAGGAAGGGAGCAGTCTTAGATAATTTTCGACTGTTGGCAAATTCATACTGGATGTTAAAAATATTTAACAAAATTACCACATGAAGAGCAATTCAGCCTCTAGTTTCTTTCTAGTCATGTACGTAAGGCAAAGAGGAAATACAGCAGTTTTTATCCATTTTAAAGCGGGCGGGAAGAAAAGGGAAAAGAAACAAAGCAAAAAAAGACGATAAAGGTAAAACACCTATTTTGTGTCTTAGAGACTATTGTAAGCCACACAGGGCGTGCGGAAGATGTGAATAAGTCACTGGACTCAGGAAAATGCAAATGTTTCCAGAACGGAAGGCATATCGTGGATAGCCTGCTTTGTGCTCCAGGGCTTCAAAAAGAGCAAGGCAGCTTTGCTTTCTCATGAAAATTGATAATTAACCAGCTCTGGGGAGGATATTGATGTGGGTGGGGGGTGGGGGGCAAAAATCAATCCCTGGAAAAACCACTTCCTGCTTTACTTTCGTCTTTCCCAGCCTATCCCCCACCCACTGCAAACTCTGGACCTTCAAACCCCAGCCCATTCCTTTACTTGTTTTTCCTTCCTTTTAGGCCTCGAAGCCTAGCACTTACCTTACTTCAGGAAAAAAAAAATGTGTGGGGAAAGTGGGAATAAGTAAATCTCTATTTTTATGAGAATTTTCCAAAACAATGAATAGCAGTGGCTGTCTAATTCATCTTTAAATTCCCAGTCCTTGGCACAATAGTGACAGACACAGAGAAGTTAGGGATACAAGAAAGAAGGAAGGACAGAGACTGGGAAGGTGGAAGGGAGGAAGAGAAGTGGGATCGAACATTTATTTTACACCTGCTACATGGTAAACATTGAGGAAGAAGAATAGCAAAGACATGGTGTTTACGTTTATGGAGTCCATATCTGATGGAGCTGAAGGGACTCAGGGGAATCTAAGAGATCTCTTAGACAAGAGAGAAGCACTGAGGGGCTCCTGGATGGCTCAGTGGGTTAAAGCCTCTGCCTTCAGCTCAGGTCATGATCTCAGGGTCCTGGGATGGAGCCCCACATCGGGCTCTCTGCCCAGCAGGGAGCCTGCTTCCCCCTCTCTCTCTGCCTGCCTCTGCCTACTTGTGATCTCCCTCTCTGTCAAATAAATAAATAAAATCTTAAAAAAAAAAAAAAGAGAGAGAGAGAGAAAGAAGCATTGAGTCCTCACAAGCCGTGCTCTTTCTGCTGCTCAGTACCTCACTCCCCTCGCCAGAGCGAAGTGCTGTAGGCTGACAGCTGCCTCATCCTGGGTCTTAGTCCATCTGGACTTCTCTAACAGAATGCCGCACACTGGGGGGCTTATAAACAATGGAAATCTGTTTTTCACAGTTCTGGAGGCTGGGCAAGCCCAAGATCTAGCACCCAGAGGTTCAGTGCCTGGTGAGAGCCCACTTCCTGGTTCACAGATGGCCATCCTCTCACCGTGTCCTCACGTGGCAGAAGGCGAATGCAAGCTCTCCGGAGTCTCTTTTATAAGGGACACTAATCCCTCTCCCATGAGGGCTCCACCCTCACGGCCTAAGCACCTCCTAAGACTCTACTTCCGAAACCCCTCACATTGGGGTTAGGACATTTGGGAGGACATAAACCTTCAGTCTATAGCACCCTGCACTGTTCTCTCTCTCCTCTCTCCGAAGGTGCACTGTGCAGTTAAAGTCCTGTGGCTAACCAGACTGTGTTGGCAGAATTCTAGAATTGCTATTTCCTCCTCATCCCTGCAAAGTGCGAGATAGCTATGCGACACTTGCTTGTGTACATCCTGTGTGATCCCTGCCAAATCTAAGGAACCATATCTGACTCCTGCGTATGGCATTCTAGAACCCAGTGCTCGAAGTTCAAGCAGAGTTGCACGTGTTTTTATGAAATGAGCAGATGGATGGGTCCTAAATGAAGGAATTCTTGTTAAGAAATTGTCAAAAGATCTAAAAAAAAAAAACTTGGCAATTTCAAAGACCACAAAATAAGCTTTAGGAAAAAGAATTTTAAAATCTATTATTTAGGGGTGCCTGGGTGACTCAGTCGTTAAGCATCTGCCTTCGGCTCAGGTCATGGTCCCAGGGTCCTGGGATCGAGCCCCACATCGGGTTCCCTGCTCCACGGGAAGCCTGTTCTCCCTCTCTCACTACCCTTGCTTGTGTTCCCTCTCTCACTCTCTCTCTCTGTCAAATAAATAAATTATCTTTTAAAAAAATTCTTTATAAATAAATAAATAAATAAATAAATAAAATCTGCTACTTAATATTAAATATCTGACATATTCATCCAGAACACCAAAAGGGAATTTCTTGAGATGACTCTATATCCTCAGGAAACTCATTATTAAAATTTTCTGGGTATCACCTTTTAGCGTTTCCAAGTCAAAAAACGAAAGTTCTTTGAACATCTTTTCCAGCTATAAGAAAACCCATTAGAATGCTCACAGGTACACTTGGAGGGCACACATGCACCCCAGTAGTGAGGCCACTGTGGCGCTGAAAATTAGTGCTGGACTGTGAGAAACCCCCAGGCAGCCAGCTTCTGCAATGATCATAGGAACTTATTAATCCACTAAAATGAATTGGAATTTTCCAGGCTACAGAGGTTCAAAATATCTTACTTTTGGTCTGAATATCTCACCTAGCCACCAGGTGTGCTTACCTCCACATTAGGAGGCATTTTTCCTCATCTTTGGGGCTAAAAGTGAGGTAGGGAAGAGTGGTAAGTCATCTGATTTGGTGGGAGGCAAGGGGGAGTGTACTCAAGAGTGAATAAAAAAACAGGAAGAGAGTATGGAAATTCTATGAATGTGTCTCCACAAAGTATTGCTCTTTTAGTCTTTACCACCACCCCACCATGAGTTAGTGTTACTGTTATTTCATGGTTAGCAAAATGAGCTTTGTCTCTTTGGATTTCCACAGACTGGGTGGCTTAAAACAACAAAAATTCATTCTCTCACAGTTCAGGAGTGTCATCAAGGTTGGACCCTTCTGGGGGGTCTGAGGAGAGAAACCGTCCTATGCTTCTCCTATGTTCTGAGAGTTGCAGGCGTTCCTTGGCATCCTTTGGCTTGTGGACATATCACTGGCCCAATAAATCTGTAGTATTCAGCCAGTTGGAAACACAGCGTGAGCCTGTGTGTTCTCTTTTTAGCAGACTTTCCACCTTAGCAACACCTCCATGGGCAGCAGCCATAACTAATTCCTCATTACGATCATCAGATGCTTGAGTTTCAAATACTTCCTTCTGGCGTTGGGAGAGTCTCTCACCAAAAGTACAGCTGATGGCTGACCCTCCAAATGCCATGTTGCAAACTCTGGCTAGACTCTATGCCTGGGATGGTCCACAAGCTTCCACCTGTAAATCACTGTCTCTTGAGACCACAGCCACGAAGTAGGAGGGACGAGTTTCGCATGTAGATCTCTTGGCTCTTACTCTGGAAAACAGTATGGAGGTTCCTCAAAAAGTTGAAAATAGAGCTACCCTACTACCCTACAATCGCACTACTGGATATTTACCCTAAAGATACAAATGTCGTGATCCAAAGGGGCACGTGCACCCGAATGTTTATAGCAGCAATGTCCACAATAGTCAAACTATGGAAAGAACCTAGATGTCCATCAACAGATGAATGGATAAAGAAGATGTGGTGTATATATACACAAGGGAATACTATGCAGCCATCAAGAGAAATGAAATCTGGCCATTTACAATGACATGGATGGAACTGGAGGGTATTATGCTAAGCGAAATAAGTCAGTCAGAGAAAGATAATTATCACATGATCTCTCTGATATGAAGAATTTGAGAGGCAAGGTGGGGGGTTGTGGGGGGATGGGGGAGAGAAATGAAACAGGAAGGGATGGGGAAG
>CM053605.1:103672326-103711706 GCA_028646535.1 Procyon lotor
AAGTAGGGAAGGGTGCTAATCCAGGCAGTAGCTGGGGAGGCAGGATGTGAGGGCAGATTGCCCCAGGAGATACAGAGAATAACCACTTATGGAGTATTTGGTGCTTGAGAGAGGGAAAAGCAGATTGAAGACAGGATTGGTGCCAAATTGAAGCACTCACTGGACTTTGCTAAGGAGTTTTATTTTACACGCAATATAGAAAACAGATTTTTAGGGGCACCTGGGTGGCTCAGTGGGTTAAAGCCTCTGCCTTCAGCTCAGGTCATGATCTCAGGGTCCTGGGACCGAGCCCTGCATCGGGCTCTCTGCTCAGCAGAATATTCACTCTCTCTGCCTACTTGTGATCTCTCTCTCTTTGTCAAATAAATAAATAAAATCTTTAAACATAATAATAATAATAAGCCAATCAACATGTATGGACCCACATGTCCAGCCCTGTTCTCTCATTCAGGCTGAGACCCCTAAACGCCTGCAAGCCTCCTAAATCTACATTGTCCAACTTCATCCTAAATTCAGCATATCCTTTTCTTTCCCTGAAAACTGGCCCTTCTATCAGCTCTTTTCTGTCCATAGTAAAGCCGTGTTTTCCGTCTCCCTTCCTGGCAGCCTTGAAGCCACATTAGTAATAAAAGAGCATGGGTCTGAGAGTTCGATTCTGGGTGAATATAGACTCAACCAGCTGTTAATCATATGACTTTGGCCCAGCTAGTCAACCCTTCTGAACCTCTGCTTCTTCAGTAGCAAAATGGGGGCAATAACACTTAACACAGAAGCATGCCCTAAGATGTAAGTGGGAACCTACGGGCAAAGGGCCAGCCAGGCCCCGGCACAGGTTCAGCCTTCAACAGATACTGGTTCCAATCTTACGCCTTCTTCTTTACTTCCTGTTCAACAGATCACCAACTTCTACCATTACATTCCCTTTGGTACATTTAGATTTTCCCCTTTTTCTCCATTTCCATTCCAAGTCTAAACTCCATGTTCTCAGGATGCCGGGGTGGCTCAGTCGGTTACGTGTCCAATTCTTAATTTCAGCTCAGTTTTTGATCTCAGGGTTGTGAGATCAAGCCCTGAGTTGGGCTCCATGCTGGGCGTGGAGCCTGCTTAAGATTCTTTTTCCCTCTGCCACGCACCCCCCCAAAAATAAAAATAAAATATGTAGCCCACACTTCACACTGTCCTGTTCATATTCCCAAAACATTGATTGCTCTTATCCTGTTAGATATATGTGATATAAAAAGCCGGGCACTTAAATAAATATTTCTAAGACATGTGTACAGGTATATGTGAGTGTGCCTCCTCACTCATTTGTTTTCCTTTAACTTGTGTGAAACAGAGGTTTTTTGCTGCCTTCTACTTCCTTAGCATCTTCCTACAAAGATGAACTCAGGGATGAGCAAACAATGAGCATTTAGTCAGTGCCATTAGCCCGGTGATAAACCTGTTCCTAGAACATTGCTCAATTTACAGCAACTTATTTTCTAGAAGAAACAAAGTTCATGGATTCACATAATTCCAGAAAACAGCAGTAGCAACAGGAAGAGGCAGAATTACTGTAGAGGAAAGTCTTCGGCCAGGTGAAACCCATGATAGAAAACAATATCTTATTGACAGTAACTATAATGACCACACCGTGAGAGCTTAAGGTGATGAAGAACATGCATGGGAACTACAAGATCCTGTGAGGCAGCTGCCAGGGGCTGGGGAGGCGGAGCAATGGGGGCTGTCATTTAATGGGTAGAGAGTTTTAGTTCTGCAAGATGAGATGAAAAGTTTTGGAGATTAGGTTACACAACAATGTGAATGTAGTTAACAGTACTAAACTGTATTCTTATAAATGTGTAAGTGGGGGCATCTGAGTGGCTTAGTCATTAAGCATCTGCCTTCGGCCCAGGTCATGATCCCGGGGTCCTGGGGTCGAACCCCTCATGGGGCTCCTTGCTCAGTGGAAGCCTGCTTCTCCCTCCCCCTCTCCCCCTGCTTGTGTTCTCTCTCTAGCTGTGTTTCTCTTTGTCAAATAAATAAATAAAATCTTAAAAAAAAAATGTAAATGGTCAGTTTTATATGGTTTTTTAATAATTTTTTTAAAGTTTCTTTAAAAAAAAAAAACTGTGAGAAAAATCCTAAAGAGCTGAAGGTGTGTGCCTTAGCTAGGGGATTAATAAACAGGAAGGAAAGCATCCCTAGATGTGGGGATGTGCTCTTGCTGTGGCGTTCCCTCAGAGCCTACCTTTGTCTCTGTCACAGAGATCTTATCGTGGCATTTAAATTTCCTCTCTAGCTGCTTGACTCCCCTGCTAGACTAGAGGTTTCTTTAAAGCCGAGACTACCTCTTTACTATGGCATCCCCGATACCTAACACAGTGTGTGGCACAAAGTCGCATTCCATAAATATTTGTTAAGTAAGAATGAATGATGGATGAATGAATGAAGAGCAAGGCACTCTGTATATAACTTCTTTTCAGCGTGCTTCCTGCATATTGTTAACTCATGGGGTACAACTCTATGTGGTAGGGATTATGATTATTCCCACTTTACACAGAAGGAAACTGAGACACAGAGAGGTTAAGGGTCTTACCCTTACTTATTAAAGTAGTCGTGCTGCGATTCAAACCCAAACTCCAGAGCCATACTTTTAACCACTCACCAAGCTACCACTCAGTAGATGAGAAATTTGAAACACTGGTCAACTGAAAGCCCAGAGTCAAACTGCTAGTAAGCGATGAAGCCAGACCATACCCTTTCCGCTTTCGGGAAATAACTAGAAATAGACGACAGGGGAAAGTCGGATTGTCTACGTCACTAACATACATGGTCATGAGTTTCCAATAAGAGTAGAAAAGCCTCATTTTCAGGGCCCCTGGAGTTCTTTGTTGTGTGTTTATGTGCTTGCTTCCTTCCCTCCACAGAATCTAAGGCCTCTGGGGTAGGGATCATGTCTTATTTTGTTATATCCTCAAAACCTGCCATAGTGTGTGGCACAGAGTAGACATTTAAATAAGAGTTTGTTGAAAGGAGTAAGAGAAGAACAATCTTTTTTTTTTTTTAAAGATTTTATTTATTTGACAGAGAGAAACACAGCGAGAGAGGGAACATAAGCAGAGGGAATGGTAGCGGGAGAAACAGGCTTCCCGCAGAGCAGGGAGCCCGATGTGGGGCTCCATCCCAGGACTCTGGGATCATGACCTGAGCCGAAGGCAGCCGCTTAACGACTGAGCCACCCAGGCGCCTGAGAAGAACAATCTTAAGCCAAGCTACCATATATGGCAACAGACCAATGTCATAATTCCATGCATCTGTAAGTCTGTGAATTCCTAATAATCTCAGAAATATAATTTCCAAAAAAAGTAATTACAAATTTTAAAAAAGAGAAACATAATTTCACCTCTTCTAAACTCACCATTCGACCTCATTATGTTTATTATCCTTGTGGAGTAGGTGAGTACAGTCAGATAGTTGAGCAAAGATTATCCAGTATGCAAGTCCTCTGTACATGGCATGAATACCCAATCAAATAAACAAACAATGATCATTGTAAATATGTACAAAGAAGCAATTTTTGTAAAGTTTCAGACCATCAAACCCAACTCTAGAAGTAGAGGTGAAAATCTTGAGTTGGGCATAGATTGGCTCCAGGTAAACCTTGCCTGCCGCAGACAGACATAGATGGGCTGGAGGGGCAGAGGGCTATGAATTTCCTAAAATCTCCTGCACAATTTTGTGTCCTTGCACATTTGTGTGTTTTTCTGGGGGAATGACTCATAGTATTCATTACAATCTGAAAGAGCTATTTGACGAAAACAACAAAACAACTAAACTAAAAAAAAACAAACAAACAAACAACTAAACTAAACTAAAACAACAAAGTCAGAACTATGGCTTTAGGATCTTTGCTTACCTATTCCAAGCACCAAGTGAGAAAGAACTGTAATGACTTTGTGATGTAAGCTGAAGACATGTTTCAGGGGTCCTGTCCTTTGGGATGGAGAGAGTGAGAGAAAAGAGTTGAAATGTTTGAAATATCTAGTAACTTGTGCAAAATTTGGTGCTATGCTAGGTTGCTAGTTACTTCCACCGCCCTTATCAGTGATTTTTTTAGAAGGGAACAATTTTTTAAGAGAGGAAGCTTGAATTAGATGAATTGGATAAGGAATAAGGAACAGTTCAGGCCATGTGCCTATCTACTTCTTCTCAAGACCATCCCACTGCCCTTTACCAAAACACAAACAAAATTATTGAAACACCACTCAACTTTGTTCAATTATTTTTTCAGCTGATATGTACATAAACAATCTCCAGTTCTTCTCTCCCCTCCTATCTAGCAATAATCAGAACAGAAGTCCTAGAATATTATAAATAGTAGGTGGAATAAGATCTGTATTCTTTTCAAAAATGGCCCCAGGACTTGCAGGGAAGAGGTTCATAAGGAAACACAGTAGGAGAAACAGAAAATTTGACTCTTTCCCACCAGTGCTTTTCTTTACTGAATTTCCCTAGTTATTATATTTAAGTTTGGCTACTGGTCATATAAATACAAAAAGGTAAATAGTGTCACTCCACTCTCTTGAGAAACCTCCAAATCCTGTGTAATTACAGACCGGGAGACAGATAACAGCAGACTAGGGGTTAGAGACTTGTGTTTGCCTTTTTGTTATCACCTGTCGAAATTTGCTGGGAAGGTAAGAAAACAGTGCTGTTTATCTGGATTCATAGCAATCTCTAACTCCAACTTTTGGAAACGTCAAGGTTTGAATGTGACCGTGTTGGCAGAGTCTAATAAATTGCTTTGCAAATGAAGCAGACAACACTGATTGATTATGTTTTACAATACAGCATTAGTAAAAAAAGAGAAAAGGTTTTCTTCCCTAAATTAAACCTTAGGCCTCTTCTGCAAGAAAACTGATAAAAATTAGATCAGCTTATATACAGGCTGGCCAGGAAGTACAGGATACATAGATAATATTATATCCTGTACACATGGAATACAAAATATTATGTATGCAGAGTTGCCTGTGTTCAGATTTTAAGGATATCCTGTATAAGGTGTCAGAGGGACAATGCAATGTGAAATGAATATGTCTGTACCAAAATGTCAGCATACAAGAGATGAACTTGGATGTGAATGGAAGCAGTAACTTCCAGTAACACAGATTAATTTGATAATTTAAGCCCCTCAGCTTCCCTTTCTCCTTCAAGTATCTGAATGAACCAGGTCAGGGCAATCTCTGCGGTGTGTGTACCATCTACTTAGTTCCTCTTACAAACACCTGGACTGTGGGAGAGAGGGCTCTCTTTAAACCAAGATATATTTCATAACTCTTGAACTGAGGTCATCACTATTTACAGGCAAAGAAATCAACACGGAACACCCAAACCAAACCGGACCCATTCCCTGCTGTCAGATAGACAGATTGTTCAATAAAGAGAACATTTCCTGACTCGAAGACTTGAATGTGGATTATGAAAGCTCTCAGAAGACCACAGCAGCAGCAAGTACTGACATAGACAAGTATCGACATAGGAATGAAAACCAAGTTGACCAGATGATCCAGATTTTAAATGAGAATTTCCCAATTAATTTCCTAATCCTCTAATAATTGCGTACATTTCAGTATTCCAATAATTGTACAACAGTGGATGTTTTATTAAATAAAAAGAAATAATACATATTGGATTTAAAGACGCAAAGTCTTTCCCATGTTTTAAAATACTGTGTGTAAGGGATTAGAATTTGTCATGGTTTCTACCTTGGTCACTTTCTCTAGAAACCTAATCCAGTTAGAAACATGTTGTGAAAAATAATTTACTATCCAGAAAGTTTTCCTGTTTCCAAGATAAGAAAGCCTGTTCTGCTATCCCAGCAGGCAAGGGTTGTTTAAGTTACTAGATAACAAAGTTGTTATTGATTCTATTATTTTTACTCTTCCTGATTCCCTGCAGCCCGAAGGGAGTTTGTCAAACCAAGAATGATTTTATAAAAAGGAGTCGTTATTTTTGTTGTAACTAGCCTCATTGTGACAGATGGGATCCTAGTGTTTTCTCACTGCCCTTTACTCAGGAGCTAGGAGCACAGAAAGCAAATAACCAAGAAACCAACACACTCATAGTAATCTGGATTTCTCAGCGCTGAGCCAGAGCACTTGGAAATCAAATATTGCCCTCCTCCTGAATGCCCCTTTTAGCCTGTTGTTGTTAACCAGTTTAACATTCCCTTATCACATGCTCATGTGGGCAGAATTAAATGGAATTAGCCACAAATTATATAAAATTCATTTACCTTTAAAGGAAGCTATTTGGTCATGTTCAGTGTAGAGAGAATATGGCATTAAGACACAAGTTATAATGGTACTGCCTAGAGATGAATCAATTTGCTTTGGTTTTATTGCCTCCCTTTATTTGCCCTTATGTGTTAGCTACTGTGGCTGGAAAAGCTCAGCTCAACTTTGCTGAGCCCACAGTGGAGCCACACACATTAACATCCCAAGGAGAGTCCCACTGCTTCCAAAGAGCTCAGGGGGAGAGGCATAATGAGAAAGGAAGATCATGCTGAACCTTCCTAAAGTTTCAGTCACGTAAAGCAAAAATGGATGTGTAAGACAGAAAGGAAAATCTGAGAATGTTCAGGATTTATAACCTACTGTGAAAATGTCTAGGATTTTTTTTAAGCTTTATTTATTTATTTGACAGAGAGAGAGAGATCACAAATAAGCAGAGAGGCAGGCAGAGAGAGAGGGGGCTGAGCAGAGAGCCTGATGCGGGGCTCGATCCCAGGACCCTGAGATCATGACCTGGGCTGAAGGCAGAGGCTTTAACCCACTGAGCCACCCAGGCGCCCCAATGTCCAGGATTTATATGTGGTTTGCCCATGTAGAGTTTCAAATAACATGCTTTTCTGCACTGACTTAGGCATTTTCCCCTACGTTTCCTCTATTGAAACCTCACAACCTTATGACATAGAGAGGTTTATTTTTATTTGAATGTTCATGCTTAAAGAACGTTCGTTCTTTGAGAGCATCTATGAGTCTCCATATATCAAATAAATTATAGCTCAAGTGTTTGTTTCCTGTTGTTGTTCTCAATTCATAGTTTGTTTAACAATGACCTTGGGTGGTTTAAAATGCAAGATTCTCAAGTCCCACCACACCCCACCTAAGGTTATTCAGTAGGTCTGACAGTAGGCTACTTACATTCTATAAGCATCCTAGGATTTTAATACACATGGTTCATGAGTCACACTTTCAGAGACACTATCCTATGAATCTCTGTTACTTCATTGGTTAGTAGAAATCTGTACCTTGTGGGATTTGTTTAAAGGTGTTATAACATGTGATTGGAGAAAATACACAAAGTAAGTTTATTCAAATACAGCTTCTCTGTGTACAATATCCTGATAAGACCTATCTACCATAGTAAGAGTTACTAATAGGAAAATTCAATGAATTTGAGACCACAAACAATCTGCCTTTACTTTCATCACTGCAGGAGAGGGAATGATTATACCCTAGGTAGAGCTGACTCATCCACTTTAATGCACACAGATTTCTAATTTTAGCACTTTTCTATTGGTCTTAGATTTAGGAGATGTGCAGAGGAACCACTTTGACAGGAGCATTTCTGGATCCTTCCAAAGAAGACCAGGGTTGCACATGACCACCTTCCTTATCTGGGAAAAGCAGAAATGGGGCAGGATTCTAGGACTGCTTGGACCCAGACACTAGAATGCTCCCTTCTTTCCCACTCACTTGTGGGTTTGTGATAATAGTCTCATCTCCAACCTGTAAATGAAAGAGCCATGGAAAATACAGTGGGGGGTGCCCTCTGGATATAAGACACTGCTTCGATGCCGGATTCCAAATTTCCTGGGATAGGAACAGTATATTTAGCTGTGGTTAGTTCTCTCCCCCTTCAAATCTTCTGTTCAGGGCTTTCTTGGATTAAAGGTGAAGCCCCTGCATCTCCCTCACACCTGTTTCTCTGTGCAGTGTGAGAAGGGCTGGCAGGACCAAGTGCCATCAAGTGCTCCCCACCTCTTCTACCCACTTAAAGCAGACCCCCACTTTGGGGCCCATTCCCTTAAAAGACAGAGTGTTTCTGAATATACCTTTCTAGGTCTACCTGCCTGGCAATGCCCTTAAACATGGACGTGTGGTAACGGCTGTGCCATTCTTTTGGCTGCATTAATGATCAATAGTTAAATACTCATGGATGTATTAAAAGCAATGATGGGGCGGGGAGGAAGGGCTGACCATTTGTTCAGTGCCCATGGAGAGCCAGGAACGTTAGACATTTTGTCTAATTCTCACAAAAATAGTTTAAAAAATAATTCTTCATTGCCTACTGCATAGCAAGACAGTATAGGGTCACATCTAAAGCCAGATCTCCCCAGCCTGGATCTAGGCTGTGTGATTCTGGGCAAGTTACTTAACATCTTTATGCCTCAGTGTACTGCAGAGCAAAATAGGAGTAATAGGACCTACCTCGTGGGATTTTAGTGAGGATTAGCAAATGTGCCTGTGCCTGGCTCCCTGAGTTTGCTGCTGTTATTACTATCTAAGTGGGTGTATTTTATGGGGCAGTATATTGCCTCCATTTTACAAATAAGGACAGAGAGGCTTAGCGAAGTTATGTAACTTGCCAGGGACACACGGTTTGTGCGGGGCAGGGTCGGATTTGGAAGATGGGTATATGCAACTCCTGAGAGTTTTCTGTGGTACACCAAAGCCAGAACACATTTCTTCTACTGAGTTTCTATCACTCCAAGAGATTGCAGACATGCAATGAGAATGTTCAGGATTTATAACCTACTGTGCACATATATGGGGCCATACAGCTGTTTAATCAATAAATATCACTGAAAATATTTGGCCTGCCAAATAATAAACCATGTGAAATGTGGGATGGTTCAGGAAGGCAGCTGGAATGGCCAGGAAAGGTGGGCCAAGCCTCCTTTGGGTTCCTGGAAGCAAGGAAAGTTTCCCAGGAAAACAAAGGATTAGTCGCAGGAAACAGAGATAGGAGGGAGATAGAGGGGGGAAAAAAGGAATTTCAATGAAAGCAAGAAGCTGGTATCCAGGATGAAGAAGAGAAAAGAATGACCAGGACTGCGGGTTTTGGGAGATTGCACATTTGGATGATAGGACAGAGATGGGAGCCTGGGAAAGCAAGCCAAAGGATGGCCAGGGGGATGCAAGGGGAAGAGCAAGCAGGGGGCCTTAGACACTTTGGAATGCCAACTTCCTTTCACACTTTTCCTTTCCTTTTCCTTTCCGCAAAGCAAACTAAAGGCCTCAGGATTAAACAAAAATGTGTGGAAAGGGCTGGTGTCTGCCAGTCCTACTCGTGAGAGAAAGCACTGAGCAGTACGGGCAACTGAGCAGTGCACAGTCCTGGGGTGCACAGTCTGACCTGCCGCCCCTTCTTCTCCTCTCTCATGCTAAAGAGAGACAGCAAGGTAGAGGACAAGACAATGGACCAACTAACTGACATTTTTAGGCACATCGACCTACACGATGGGGCATGGTGCAGAATTTTCCGGAAAATAATTTCAACCGTCCACTTTTGTTGGTTTGCCCCATGAATGTGTGGAAAGCCTTTGATTCAAAGTCTGGAGTTTTTTTCTGAATAAGTTACCCTTGACCCTCTCAGACCTAGGTACCAGACTCAGGAAATCCTGGAGTTGAAGGAGGGAAGAAGGATTTGCCCTGGGGGAATAAAAACCAGCATAAGTGCCCACTGAAGGAAAGGCTCATGTACAAAAATTCGAAGTAAATTACGGAAGGAGTGTGCTCATTACATACAGCACACTGTTTGCTTTAGCATTTCCACTCAGGATACAGCTTAATTTTCATTTTTAACAGCAAGTTAATGATAAAAACCAATCTGGTCTAATAAATTAAATTCCACACAAATTCATTATAAACACATCTTTGGAGTTAAGTGAGGTTCATCTATTATTTTTTTTCCCCTTAGTAGTGGAATACAGTGGTTTAAAACTTCTTACCACCAAATCAAATACAGCCCTTGGCACGCTTGTAAGACTCAGCTACTGATCAAGAACAAGGTAACCTGTGTTCTTCGGGGGTGCAAACTCTGTCCCCAGAAGGGAAAGGGGGAAGAGGGCAAGCGAGGACCTCCAGTATCTGCGAGGGCTATCAGGACGTCCTGCTAATAAACGACTTTTTCACTGTCCACACTATAATTGGTTTACAGCCTTTTTTGTTTATTTATCCATAAGAGCTGCTGTTAAATGGCTCGGGAAGGCGCTCGCCTAATGGCTCGGTATCACTCCTGGGCCTGTGGGAGGCGAGCGGGGCGCAGGCGTCAGCGGGGATTCAGAGCGGAAACGCATTTCACCTGTAATGGACTTGGCGATTTTATGATACCACTAGCTATATCCACAGAAGAAATACAATGCACGCTGTTGCTCAATGGAAGGTTGTGCGGGGTGCGTTTTCTACACGTTACAATTAGCCAATCCAAAAACCCTGTTGGCTTTGTCCCACCATAATCAATGGCTGTTTGACTTCTGTTTCCTGGGTCCCCTGTTTAGGTAGTGAGCAGTAGAAAATGCTAACTGTGAAAGTGAGAACGCTCCTCCACGAAACACCTTCAGCACCCCCGCCCCTTCCCCCACATTTTTGTTCATCCCCGGGCTCCCGGTTTTTTGCCAGAGAGCGCGATAGGCGGATTTGCTTTCTGCTGAGCGCCTCTTTTCTTTCTGCAGGGCCGAGCAAAAATATTAAATGCGAGCAAATGAAGCATCGAAATGGAGACCAATTTACAGAAATGTGCAATTAGACGAGAAGTGCAAAATAAACACTCTGGGTCGGGGGTAGCGGGCGAGGCGGGGAGCGGGGGAGGAAGGGAGCGGTCTGCGGACTGAGTCCAGGGTTGCCGAGGGGGGAGGGGGAGAAGGGAAGAGTTGAGGGAGGAAGGTGGCCGATCTTTGTCCCAAGCGGAGCGCACCGTCCGCTCATAACCGCGTCGCCAAGTCAACCCGCGGCGACTTAGCAGATTATCTCCGAGGGTCAACACGCCGCGGCGGGGCACCCCCCGTCCGGCCAAGCCTGCTGATCGATGCGGTCACTCTCGGCCCGGTGATAGCGTCTGGTCCTCCGAGGCCGCCGCCAACAATGGATTCATTGACGCTGACGCTCAGAGATTAGGTGCGCGGATCCCACCGCCTTTTCCTCCCCGGCCCCTAGGGCCGCAGGTGGCCCTTTTCCCTGAAGAAATCGCTGGAACTCCCCACACCTAACCGGCTTCCCTCAGTCTGCAGTGCGGACACCAAAAAGGTCCGGAGCTGCGGGTATCGTCGCCCAGGGACCTCTTGGTGCTCAGCATTCTTCTAAACGCAAATGCTGAGCCTGCACCTGCATCGCCCAAGGCAAGGAATCTGCAGAGAAGTCCAAATTCCCAACGGGCTTTTGTTTTTTAATGAAATAGAGTATTTCAGAGTAGCGCACTCAAACCGCATGCATTTAAAAACACGTATTTCCACAAGGAGAAAATATATTAAAATCTTCCTCGTGAAGGCCTGCGTGTAGTCTGTGGTTTAGGAAAGTCAGAATGCAGTGATTTCCCCTTAGTGGTTCACGTCCCTCTTGCCAAGGCTTTTTTGTGAATATGTCCAGTTTTTCTAAAACCCTCCATGCTGGTTCGAGGAATGCGGTCCTTTTAGCAGGACCTGGTCCAAGGCCACTCAGAGCGCCCTAGGCAAACGGGTCGGCTGCGTTGGTCAGGCCCAGGCCAGGAGTTGGGTGCCACCGTGACACGGAGATAGTCCGACGGCATCGTCCGGTTGGAAAAAAAAAAATCGTCCTATTTAAGTGAGGACCCCAGAATACCCAGAAGTTACCGGACCCTTGAAAGCCCCAGATTGAGGCTGTCAGAAAAACGCAGCGCTTTTAATTATTTTCTAAGCATTTCCCCCCTCTCTGGGACCTGCCTTATTTCAGGGACCTGCCTTATTTCAGTCTGACACTGGAGTACGGGTTCTCCGGCTGACAGATTCTGGCTGAGTGTCAGGATCCGTGGAAAAGCCATTACGGATCTGGAAACCCCATGTCAACCCGTCCCCTCCTTCCAGCCACAAGAAGTGACGCTACTTTCTCCCCCCACCTCCGCCAAATTAGGAAACTGCACCGAGTTGGTCAAATGAACCCCAATTTCCCAAAATCAAAATTAAAATTCCCTTCTGATTAAAAAAAATTAAAAGCTACTGTGAACGATTCTGAAATTACAGTTTACACACCAGAAGTCCCCCGAGCACAGCCACAGATTTAAAAAAAAGAAAAGAAAAAAACATACAACGAATGCCGAATCTTTATGCAGCTAGCTCACCAACATCATTGTGGTTCTGTACAAATTTCATAAATAAAATAGGACCAACTGCTTGGAACCTATAGAGCTGGAGTCTGTAAACTTTTTTTTTTTTTTTACCGTATTCCCTAATAGTTAAAAAAAAAAAGTTTAAATACACAACCTCGGCATAGGCATATTTATAAATTACATGAATGAACTAATGTATTATGTACATTCTCAAACAAGGAAAATAGATGGCCCAAAGTATGATGAGAATATATTTCTATAACTGAATGCAAATCTTAATATTCTCGTGAGTGTTCCACTTTACACAATCCCGCCAGCTGCGCATACAGGTGCGTGCGGTAAACTCAGCTGAGAGAGAAAATTGAAACAAATGCAGGTGCTCTTGGGTACCTGGGCCTTGCTTCTTAAGGCAGTCGGCCAGGCCAATAATGGCCCCAGGCTGAGCCACGTGGGGCACAGCGGAGCCTATGGCGCGGCGGCCGGCTCGACCGTCCCCGCCGGTGGCGGGTTCCCTCCGCGCACAGAGGCGAGCTGTCAAAGCGAGCAAGGGTGGCTCCGGGAGTGGGAGCTCCAACTCCCCGGCTCCAGCTCCCTACTCCTGGCGTCCAAGAGCCGGAGGCAGCCATGAACAGCGAGGAGCAGTACTACGCAGCTACGCAGCTCTACAAGGACCCATGCGCGTTCCAGCGGGGCCCCGCGCCAGAGTTCAGCGCCAGTCCCCCTGCGTGCCTGTACATGGGCCGCCAGCCCCCGCCGCCGCCGCCGCCCCCGTTCCCGGGGGCCCTGGGCGCTCTGGAGCAGGGCAGCCCCCCGGACATCTCCCCATACGAGGTGCCTCCCCTCGGCGACGACTCCGCGGTGGCGCACCTCCACCACCACCTCCCAGCTCAGCTCACGCTCCCCCACCCGCCGGCCGGGCCCTTCCCGGATGGAGCTGAGCCAGGAGCCCTGGAGGAGCCCAGCCGTGTCCAGCTGCCTTTCCCGTGGATGAAGTCCACCAAGTCTCACGCGTGGAAAAGCCAGTGGGCAGGTAAGCCTGGCTCTCCACCCCCTTTGTCCTCACCCGCCCTCGTACCGGCTGCCCCTACCTCCAAACGCTCCCCAGGACCCTCTACCGGATCGCGTTCCCAGCCCCTACGAACCACCCAGGGTCAGACTAAACTACATATGGAGCCAACTAGGCCATCCCTCACAGAAGCGCCTTTCTGGTCCCATCTGGAGAGTCTTTTCCATTCAGCTCTCCTCCTGGGATCTTAAACCCTTCTTCCCTGTACAATGAACTCCAACAGCCTGCGCACCCGCAGAAAGCTAAGGCCTGGCCGAGCTCCAGGCTTCAGACCCTCCAGATCCTCCTCCCCTGGGAGATCCGCCTGGCTGGGACTCCACGGAGTGAGCATCAAGGAGGCGGAACAGGGCTCTGAGATGCTTCCGACCCGGACCAGAGCGCGCCTTTGGTGTCCCGGGCCCCCTCTGGCCCTGGGAGGCTTCATTAGAGGAGTGCAGGCAGTCTCGGAGGCACCCCGTGGATGCAGAAAAGCTGGGATGACAGACTGCACCCAAGTTTGCAAAGGCGTTTGGCAGCCCGGGGTTGGGAGGTTGGAGGTGCAGGGGGTACTCACCGCAAGACCGAGAGCTGGCTGTTCAGCCTGGGAGACGAGCCGCTGGGAGAGGCGTCTGCGATGCTAGTTCACTTCCAAACACACGGAAGCGTTCCAAGGGGTCTCCCCGGCGCTGCTTCCCAGCAAGTAAGTTGGAAGAAGGAGATGCCCTCCTTGCACGGCCGTTTCAGGGAGGCGTGAGCACTGGGTCCCCGTGGCCCTAGTTAGCCGGCTGTCACAGAAGGTCGTCCCGGGAGCCCGGAAGCTGAGACAGAGAGCGGCGCCCAGGCCCCTTCCTCGCCCCGAGCTGGCCGTGGGTTCCGGCCGCTAGACAAAGTTATCGCTTCCGTGCCGCGGCCACTTGCTGTCACACCTGCATGGCGCGTAGCTGACTTTTTTCTCTTCCTTCCAGTAGTCGGGGGTAGGGGGAAAGAGGCTCATGGGGGCGCGCCCCCCACACCCCAGAGTCCCGTCTCGGTGCAGCCCGGCGAGCCTTGCGGTGTCCGGGCTCGCCCAGGGGCCCCGGGGCTCGCCTCTCCCCCAGTTCACGTTCTTGCGAAGGCCAAGTGTGAGGAGCGGGCGGGTCCGGGTCTGGAGTCAGCACAGGGCCAAACGCGGCGGCAGTCACCCGCACGTAGGGCGCTGCCTGGGGTGAGAGGGGCGCCCCGCGCTGCCCGGCGCTCCTGCGTACTCACGCCACCCGCGCGGCCGCCGCCGGACCCTGGGGCGTCTTGGGAAATGCGGGATTCTTGGGAGGCGGGAGGACCAGGTGGGTCCGCCCGGGATGGGGGCTGGGGAGGCGCGGTTCTGGCATTCCAGGCCCTCCTAGGGAGGCCCCGCAGGGAACGTTCTGAAGCGGGGTAACTTCCCCGCCCTGCCCCCAGGGTGTGAGCCCTGCTCCGGTGGAGCTTGGGCTCGGGCGGACCTAAGGAGCCAAACAGTAAAATTCGATGGAAAATTGGCAGCCTTGCCCCAGAATGGGGGAACCTTGAAAAGCTAACCTCAGCCTGGAGAGTCAGGGGGAGAGGACTTTGCCAGAGCCCTCTGACCCGCTACAAGCTCAACCCAGGGGGAAGGGGGCAGCTGCCTTTCCTGGACGCTGCCTGTAGGGTGCTCCTGTGGCCTAGAGGTCCTCCCCAAAAGCTCTGGGAGGAGCAGAGCTTCAAGGGTCTGTGAGCGCGCCTGCCCGCTCCTAGTGGGCTTTCAAACCCCTGAGGAGCGTAACGTGATCAAAGGGCTTCCATTTGTAGTACAGATACATATCATATGATAATGAATACAGAATATGAATACAGAACTCTGTAGTACAGAATATGAACAATACTATAGGAACTTCTGAAAACGTCGACCTAAAAAATGAACCGCATCAGCCTCGCTGGCCGGCCTGTCCTTAAACCGGCCTCACCCTGCGCCTTAGGAAGGGCGGCAGACATGGGGACTCTTGCCATATTCTCCATAACACCACCAACAGCCTCCATCCCCCGACTTGTCCTGAGCATAGATCTCCTGGGGTCGTGGACCCTGCCCCAGTGGCTTGCAGCACCTCCATGACCCCGGTGGAAGAGGGCCAGAGCTCCGAGATGTTGTGCGTTGAATTTAAGAACCTCGGAGGTCCATTTTAACGTTCCATAAGGCTCCCTTGCTTCTCTTTCATGCCCAGAAAAGCTTAGAAATGTAAGACTCTGGACATGCTCCCCGGGACTCGCTGCTGACTCTGGCCCAAGCCTCAGCCTTGGGTTCTGGGCCCCTCCTTTTGGCCTGGGGGGAACCCTCCCATGCAAACACATCCTTACTAGCTTTTCAATTCCCTAAATCCTCCTAACAGTCACAGGAGAAATATCCCAGATTCTGTCCTAAGACAAGCAGATTTAGGCGCCTTCCTGGAATGTTGGTGGAACTTAACTCAAACACAGGGTACAGTCAGTATCCCCCAGAAAAAGGAAAAAAGCTCAAGGCCTGGAAAACACAGTGGCAAACAGCAGGTGTGCAGCGGTTATTTGTCGGGCCAGAAGTTTCTTCCTTGCCACCCGGGCTTGGAGCTGGAAGGCCTGAGCCTTTGAATCTGCCACTATCCCATCCTCCACAGAGCTCTCCTCTCTCAGTGGGAATCCAACCCCAGAGGCTCCCCGCTTACCTTTCCAGCATTTGGAGCCCAGGACCCAGAGGCCAGGCCTGACAGGGTCATTCCTCAGGGCCCAGAATCATTTCCGTTCTTCTCCAGGGCAGGGATCCTTCGGAGATTAAAACAATTATAGAGAATTATAGAGAATTTACCAGCTCTTGAGTCGGGGATGATTATGACAATATAACTATATAGAGAGATAACACCTGGTCAGATCTAACAATATATGTCATAAGCTCAGCGTTCTTACCTGCTCAAGGTTTTTCACAACGAGGGTTACACTTATAAGTTGATCATGAAATCAGTTAACTGGGCCAAGATCTTTTTTAGAAAATGAAATAGTAAAAATAGTTTACTATTAATATATTTTTATATATTTACTATTTACTATATACTATTTACTATTAATATATATTAATAGTAATATATTATTACTATTATACTAATAATATATTAATACTATTAATATATATTAATAGTAAATAATAGCTTACTATTAATATATTTTTATATATTTACTATGTACTATTTACTATATTTATTATTTACTATTTATATATTAATAATAGTAAACAATAGTTTAGTATTAATATATTTTAATATATTTACTATATATATTTATTATTTACTATTTATATATATTAATAGTAAACAATAGTTTACTATTAATATATTTTTAATATATTTACTATATGCTATTTACTATATTTATTATTTGTATATATTAATAATAGTAAACAATAGTTTACTATTGGACAGTATCATATGTGGTAAAGGTTGATTTTATGTCCTGAAATTTTTTTTAGAGTTCAGTAATTTATCAGTTGCATTTGTCCTGAAATTTTTTTGTGTCAGTTCTATGTCAGTGTGAGAACTGGGTAGTGATCTGAAATGTATTCTTACTGTCGGTCATTGTTAGAAAGCTGTGGTTTTTAGAAAGCCTTATGGTAAAAGCATTTGTTGCCTTTGTAGAATCGAGTAGGTTTAGAGATCTATTGTGTGCGCATTTTAATTACCATCAACCTGAACACTGGCCAGGTGAACTCACTCAAAAACCACTGGTTGATAGAGCCCACCGCCCGCTTACAGAGAGAGCCTGACCTCCAAAAAAAGGCGACCTTGAGCACCTGGGTGGCTCAGATGGTTAAGCATTTGCCTTCAGGGGCTCCTGAGTCGGTTAAGTGTCCGCCTTCAGCTCGGGTCATGACCCCAGGGTCCTGGGATCATCCCTGCATCGAGCTCCCTGCTTGGTGGGAGCCTGCAGCTCCCTCTCCCTCTTACACTCCCCCTGCTTGTGTTCTCTCACTCTCTCTGTCAAAGAAATAAATAAAATCTTAAAAAAAGAAAAGACAAGACAAGACGACCTTTACTAGAGAAGGGCTGCATGACCCAGACTGAGCTCTGGGATGGGAGATGATTGCACGCGGTGGTGGGAGCACCTGGGAGGAACAGGGCTCCAAGGATTTGGGCTGAAGTGTTGGGCTTCGTGGGTGGGGCAGGAGAAGCCAGGGGGGTCCAGAGACCACACTCACGTGCCCTGTCGCCCACAGGCGGCGCCTATGTTGCAGAGCCAGAAGAAAACAAACGGACACGAACTGCCTACACGCGTGCGCAGCTGCTGGAGCTGGAGAAGGAGTTCCTATTCAATAAATACATCTCCAGACCGCGCAGGGTGGAGCTGGCCGTCATGCTGAACTTGACCGAGAGACACATCAAGATCTGGTTCCAAAACCGCCGCATGAAATGGAAAAAGGAGGAGGACAAGAAGCGCAGCTGCGGGCCAGCGGCTGGGGGTGGCGTGGATGCTGACCCGGAGCAGGACTGTGCGGTGACCTCGGGTGAGGAGCTGCTGGCGCTGCCGCCATCGCTGCCCCCCGGGGGTGCTGTGCCGCCCGCTGTCCCCGCTGCCGCCCGAGAAGGACGCCTGCCTCCCGGCCTTAGCGCATCACCGCAGCCCTCCAGTGTAGCGCCCCTGCGACCTCAAGAACCCCGGTGAGAGACGGGGGCTCCTCCTGGCCAGGCGGCTTCAACCACTGGGAAAGAGGGGGAACAGTGGTAGGACCCTGGGCGTGGACAAACAGCCCTGGCCCCCTGGCCGTTCAAGGAGCCAGGAACTGCCAGCGCTGCCCCAGACGGGAGGGGAGAACTCAAGTTCTCAGGCGCCTGTGCCAATCGGGGCGCCTTGGGGAGACACCGGCAGACCTTCTGGAAGGAGAAGAAAGGTTTTCTGTAATATCCGGGGCCTCTTCGGTGATTGTTGGACTGGCGACATCTGCTGCTACTGTGCAGGTCCTAGCACTCCAGAACCATGGACCTCTTTGGAATAGCCAGCTCCTCAGCAGAAACTGCAAGCTGCAATGCTCCCCAACACACTGCCAGCAAGCTGGACGGAGCGCCCTAACCTGTCCTGAGACAGAGCCAATTTTTACTCAGGCTTCTGTCTTAAAGCTTAGAAATAACTGAAAGGAAACTTCAAGGTTTCAAAGACCTAGTGAAATCGATGCCCGTGGAAAGGGCATCCATTGTGTAATTCGCTTCCTCCTTCCTCTGTCTTGCTCTTCCTTCTTAAAAATCCTTTGTAGTGTAGCCCCCTCCTTCACCAGCTCACCTCCTTCTGTCTACATCTCTTTCCTCCAAAGAGGACGTCTTTGCAAGGGTGGCTTGGGCACCAGCAGGGCTGGGATATAAAGGCCTTGCCAGAGTCCCTGTACACCCAGAGAGCATCAAGGTGCCCTCAAGGTAGAGATGAGTCGAGGGCAAGGGATTTGGGGGAAAAGACCCCCCCCCCAACTGAGCCATCACTAAACTGAAGCTATTTGGAGCTTTCTTTTTAGGATGTGGACTTAATTGCTAGTCTCAGGATAGGAGAGGCTATATGAAAGGTGAGCAGGATGGCCTGACCCACCTTGGGAACTATTCACAGAGACGGTATGATTCCCCCACCTTTAAAAATAATGAACATGTACTTGGTCGGGGAGTTTGAAAGCTGGTTATTTTTATTTAAAGTTTTAAAATTACCTAACAGTTCTTTACAACCAGGCCTATAGTTTCCACGTCAGTTGCTTGTTTCAGGGTCCGGGCCTTGCGTTCGGGCGGGTATTTGTGGAAAACAATAAATATGGATGACATGGAAAAGAAATGCAAACTGATTTCCCTTGCTTTGTACAAGATTTTTGCGCCATGCAAAGATTCCATTTCTTTTTTTTTTTTTAATTAAAGCAGCATTTATTTGTTTGATACAGGGAAGAGGGGGCAATTAAGAAATACTACATTTGGGTTTGAGGTTGGGGCAGCGTATGAGCTGGTGGATTTTCGGTTTTGTTTTGTTTCATTTTTCGCTTGACTCACTACTAAAGGTGAATTTCTCAGGCAATTATAGCCCAGAGGCCTGGGGGTTTTAAATGCCACTGGCTAGTGCCAAATGGCACAGAACCAAGAGTAGCCTATCCTGCCCACGCTGGCCATGCTGTGGCCAGGAAAATGTGCCAACTGGCCAAGACCTTGACCAGGTCTCCTTGTCCTCCCCAAACAGAAGTTGGGGCAAAGTCTTTCTCAGAGGTTCTTCTGAAGGAAAGGTTGCTTTGGATAAGTCTCCACCCAAGGAGCCCCAAGGCCAGCAGTGTCTTGTATTAGGGGCAAACAGGGCCTCACTTAGTGGGCTTCCGATCTCTGGGGCCACCTACCTGCTCCTCCCTCTGCTGTGTAAGGAAAGTCACCACCAGAGTGAGCACTCCCACCCTACGGGTCTGTTGGCTCGATCCCAGCGGTAGCTGCTATTGTCTTTGCAAAGAGTCAGCAGGACTTGCTTTTGTTCTGTTGTTGGTCTTGCTTTTGTTTCACTGTTTTTGTTTTTTGAGAGAAAGAAACTGAGTCATAAGACCCCACCGAAGTGCCGGAGGCCCCATCGATCAGAAAGGGGAACTTTCTCATGGTGAGATACGTCACCCGGAGAGACAATGACCTTGCCATGCAGCTTCACCTCACACCCCCGGAGTCTCAGAGTCCCGCAAATCTGCCTTCACACCCAAGTCCCTCAACTACTGACCAGCGACCTTGATAAAATTATTCAACTTCTCTGTGCCTCAATTTCCCCGTCTGCAAAGTGGAAGTAAATGCTACATCACAGAGTTGTGAGATTTAAACCGAAGAAGAATGCGTGTAAAGTGTTGTTTTTGAGATTTTGTTTATTTATTTGACAGAGACACAGCAAGAGAGGGAACACAAGCAGGGGGAGTGGGAGAGGGAGTAGCGGGCTTCCTGCGGAGCAGGGAGCACGATGTGGGGCTCGATCTCAGGACCCTGGGATCATGACCTGAGCCGAAGGTAGAGGCTTTAACCCACTGAGCCAGCCAGGTGCCTTGCATGTGAAGTGTTAATTCACGATCTAGAAATAGTCATGCTTTCCCATTGTTTTATGACACTCGTTCCTTTCCGAAGCAAGCCAGGAGTGGCCTCTGCAGAGATTCACCGGGTCTCCTGCCAGCCCTAAAACCACTCTCCTTTGACAAATCCCCCCAACCCACGCTGTCGCTGTTAACGGGACTTGTTCATATATCCAGGGAGCCTTAACACTTCCTAGTTTTGTGACTCCCTTCCTCCTAAATAAACTTCTGATTTCCCACAGCAACATTCACCAGGTAAGTGAAACTATCCTCCTTTTAGACAAGGGAAGCTGATGCTGGGTGGGGAGGGCTGGTCGAAGCTCAGCCATCCAACTGGTGGAGGGGCGAGACTTGGCCTCGGAGGCCAAGTAGGGTTCCAGCGCTCCGGAGTAAAGCAGCCTCCCTCCCGAGGCTCGAGTCCCAATCTTGCGCGCGGGCTGGAGGGTTCGCCAACCCAAAAAGAAGTGTGGAGACGCTTGAGGCGGGTTAGGGCGGCCGAGGGCGCAGATGCCGGCGCAGGTGCTGACTCCGGGCAAGGCGTGTCGTCTCCAACTGCTGGGTACCGGGCTCGGGTTCTCTAAGCTTCGCCGAGAGCGCAGTTGCCGAGAGCGCAGTTCCGCCGCTAACCGCGACTCCGAGACCCGATGCCAGAGCGGTGCCTCCCACGGAGAAGGGCTCCAGCTTTCAAGTCCCCGCGCCCTCGGCACGCAATCCAGAAAATTCAGGGTATTCTTGAGCTAACCACTTAATTCTCTTTTTCCTCTTCCATAAAAGGGGCTCCTAACGGGATAAAATGGGATGGTGTCTTTGAAGTGTTTATTAAGGAGCCTGGAGCCTCGTTGCCAGTACCCGCGGTGGGGGTGAGGATGGTGGCAGTGGCAGAGGTGAGCTGATGTTGCCAGTAAAGGCCGGGTTTCCAGGGAGACCCAAGGAGGCAGCACAGAGCGCAGCCCAGCCGGCCAGATGAGCCTGGAAGAGAGGAAGAACGAAGGACGCGCTCCCAGGTCGGGAGGGCCACTTGGTACTCCACCAGAGCGGCGGAGCCTGGGCGGAGGACTTTGTCGCGAACTCTCTTGGCCAAGGAGGCTAGGTCAGGCCCCACAGGGCGACCTGCATGGGGCTCGACACGTGAATCTCCAACTCTGCGTGGCCACCCTCCGGTAAATGCAGGTGAACAGTGGGCCCGAGTGCCGGGGGCACTTGGAGCCCCAAGCCCAAAGCCACGCACAGAGCCTAGTCTCCGGAGTGAGGAGCCCGGTAAAGATGAGATCTCCCAGGAGTCCCGAAACAAAACAAAACAAAACAGCCAGCGGGGCCTTGAGAAAGGCCTCTTTCTGCCAATCAAGGGATCTCCAGGTCCCAGAACTCCTCAGATGACCCTAGTACCTGCCTCTCCGGTAGGGCTGTCAGCCTCCCTCTGCTCTTCGGGCTGGGCACGCTCCTCTCCGGGAAGAAGCAGACACCGGTAGCCTTCGAAAGCTCTCGGAGAAAGTGTTCTCGGCCGGGAAGATGAGCCGGGCTCCTGCAACGCTGTACGCAGTTGCCCCGCGCAAGTGCGCGCGGGTCCGGCGAGTGCGCTCCAAGACCACGGGACCGCAGGGGCTCTGTTCACCGCGAAGGCAAGCCCAGGAGGGTCCGCCTGCACCTCCACGCCGGTCCAACCCGGATGGTCATCCAAGCTGGGGCCACAAGCCCTGCCCTGCCATGCCTCGCGCCTCCGGAATCTACCCGAGCGCCGCTGGGCGCTGGAGGAGCCGAGGTGAGCGCACCCTGCGCGCGCGTCTACTGCGGCAGGGTCCCCCAGCTCTTGCCAAAAGGGCCAGTCGGGGATTTGGAAAATTCGGCACAGAGCTCCTCACCACACACACTCGAAGCCACCAAGAGAGTGGGAGCTGGGGTGGAAGACACAGGAAAGCACCCTGCTGTGCAGGCGGGAGCCTGAGCTACCGGGACTCTTGTGAATAGCACCGCAATCACACTGTGCCAGGTATGGAGCACGCAAACAAAAATCTGTTTTTCTTCTGAAATATAGTTCTTCCTGTTCGTTTGCTAACAGTTACATGAAGAAATTCTCACCTTAAAAGCTAAATTCATACCATGCAATAATAACACCTGAAAGTTGGGATTCTCAGGATCTGCCTCTAGTTTTTTTGTTGTTTTTTTTTCTGCCTCTAGTTTTTAACAGGTTTTGATACCTGTAACTCGCTCGGACCTTTCAATCTGGGACCGGTGCCCAAATGCATCCAGCAACATTTATTGGGCTCTTACTCTGTGCTGAGCACTTCTGGAAGTCATACACGTGCTCTCTCTGGAAGTGCTCACAGTTTTAAAAAATCAGATCACTTTTTTTTTAAAGAGTTTGGAAGTTTTCTTTAATTTCTGTTTTTGTTTTGTTTTGTTTTGTTTTTTAAGGATTTTATTTATTTGACAGAGAGAAACACAGCAAGAGAGGGAACACAAGCAGAGGGAATGGTAGTGGGAGAAGCAGGCTTCCCACTGAGCAGGGAGCCCAATGCGGGGCTCCATCCCAGGACCCTGGGATCATGACCTGAGCTGAAGGCAGACACTTAACGACTGAGCCACCCAGGCGCCCCAATCACTTCTGATGGTCTCTGCAGTCATGGAGATTGGACTGATGATCTGTGAACTTACCTGAATAAATAGGAATCCACTCAGGTTCCCCGGATTTCTCCTTTTGAACCACCAGGGCTGTTTTGGTTTCCCAAATTCATTTTGACCCCCTTGGTTTGGTGCTGTCTGTCACCCTCTCCATCTCCTCTTCAACGAATTCAGTTCTCAGTTCGATGCATTTAAGTTCAAACGAAATCAAAGCATTGCACTGTCCTTTCATCAACCTGTTCCCACTCCCCTCTTTTCTTTCCCTCTAGATCTTTGTGTCTATGTAGGTGTGGTGTGTGTCTTAGAGTGAGTCTCCCTATCTTTGCCTGTTTGGTTATGCCTATGTATGTTAGTGTGACTATATTTAGGGTGCATCTTAAGTGGGTTTCAGTGGTGACAATGAGCAGTGTGTATCTGAGGACCAGAAACACCATCCTCTATCCTCATTTTTTTTCTGCCCAGCACAGCTACCTCCCAAGTGTCTGATGACATTGCTGCTGCTGAAAACCGTCCACAGTCTCAGTTCTTTGTGTTGCCATAAAGTCTGAAGGCAGGAAAAACTGTCTGTACTCAGCTTGGAACTTTGATGGAATCTGACTGATGGCTAAAGTATGGTATGAGTGCATAAGGAAATAATTTTTTTCTAAGAAAAAATTTCACAACTAAGGTCTTTCATACTCCAACAATGTCATCTAGAAATCTTCCTGAAAATCAATAGTTAGAAGGGTCAGAAGAGGGAAATTCTGGGTTCACACTGAATCAAGTTTTACTCAAACCCATTCTGGCAAGCTAGATCTGGGGGCAATAAATATAATGGGAAACTGAGGCAGGGCAACAGGAAGCAGGATGATCTCCCTGCAGAGGAACTAAATGGGCGTGCCACATAGCCTCTTAGCTGGCCACCTTCAGGAAATTGCTACGTGTGGACAGCTTGAGCAGTGGGAAATTACCTGCAGGTCACTCTGGGTAGGAAGGGGAGGTCAAGTTCTACTACCAGTAACTGTTTGAAGAGTGAAAGTGGCTGGCTGAAATGGTTCTTTTGGGCCACCTACTGATAACCTTTTCAATGCCTGGCTCTCATATTAAAATATGCTATATTTATATATCATGAGATAGAATGGGCGGAATAAAATTTTATTCCTTTTTCTGTTTTTATTTTTTAGATTATTTATTTATTTATTTATTTATTTATTTATTTATTTATTTATTTGACAGAGAGAGAGAGAGATCACTGGTAGGCAGAGAGGCAGGCGGAGAGAGAGGGGGAAGCAGGCTCCCCGCTGAGCAGAGAGCCCGATGCGGGGGCTCTATCCCAGGACCCTGAGATCATGACCTGAGCCGAAGGCAGAGGCTTTAACCCACTGAGCCACCCAGGTGCCCCATCTTTTTTTATTAAAATTATTTTTCTCTAGGGGTACCTGGGTAGCTCAGGAAGCCTGCTTTTCCCTCTCCTACTCTCCCTGCTTGTGTCTCCTCTCTGGCTGTGTCTATCTGTCAAATAAATAAAATCTTTAAAAAAAAAAAAAAGTAAATTGGGGGAAATACCCACATCACAGGAATGCTGTGAGAGTTAAAACAAGTGTGTGAAAAGTACTTTTGGATATGAAATGGGTTTTAAATGTTATACGTAATTACTGGATCTCCCCTTCCTCTCTATCAGTGGTTCTCAAACAATAGCTTGCAACCTCTTAATCATTGATGAAGTCAGTTCAGTGGGCTATCAGATTTCTAAAAAACTAAATAAAATAGAATAGAAAATAGTACATTATACTTAGTGAATATTGCTTCATAAAGCTTTTTTCAGTCATGGGCATAAATATCTAATAAGTCATAGTACAAAATATATTTCCACCTTGGTTGCCATAAAAAGTTTTGAAAATAGTGCTCTGAGTGGTGCTTGATCTTTATTTTATCTATTTTAACCTTTTGTGTCTAAATGTCCTATTTAGTATGTGCCTTTGTTGGAAACCAACTCAAATCCTCTCTGGAAGGAGGAAGTTGGACTAGAAATGAGAAAGAAAGGTGGGTGGGGCACCTGGATGGCTCAGTTGGAAGAGTGTGTGAGCATCTGACTCTTGATCTCAGGGCCATGAGTTCGAGCCCCACCTTGGATGTAGAGATTACTTAAATAAATAAATAAAGTTTGAAAGAAAGGAAGGAAGAAAGACAGGAAGAAAGGAAGGTGAGGGGAGAACTCATGTCAAACACTTTTAAATCCAAATGCAATCATTAAGCTCTTATTTCTTGGTCTCAAACCTACCCTTCTAAACTCTCCTTTGTGACCCTGGGACTGAGCCCAGACACCAAAGAACTACATTTCTCCTTTGGCAACTGGCTGTGGGTTTGGTTCTCTCAACCAGTAGGAGGCACTAGAGGGAAGCTTGATGGCGCAAGGCCCGAGGGGGGACTTGTTTCTGCTTCCTCACTTCAGTGAGAGGCAGGACAGCCTTCTTCTGACAGTGCCAATTTAGTCCATTAGCAACAGCTCATTCTGGTTTGGAATTTTCCAGAATCAACGCCTTCACAGGGGCATCAACAATCTCACAAAGGCATCGTGGCCTGAAGAGATCTCAGCTCTGGGGGGGATCCCCTTCAAGTTTCTGAGTGTTCATATTTACAACCTCTCTGTTTCATTATCCCAGCCCTAGCAGGGTGGCTGGCTTTCGCATTCACTACTTACATGATACCTTCATGTTCTTCTTTTCACTCATAGTTTCTCGTGTCTGATTCTTCTCCCTGGGGGGTAACTTGTGTTTTTTCTGTCTCCTGATCAGGTCTTGGACCAGGAGGCAATTCAGTGTGCTTTGTGGGTAAGGATGGATCATGAAAGGGGAAATAATAGATTCATCTTTTTCCTTCGGCTCCAAAACTTCCCTGAGCATGCCTTCTTGGCTCCTTGGAAACCACACATGGGCGGGTTGTGACCAGGCAACACAAAACACCCAGTTTATCCATGTGGAAATAACTGACTACTTAGCTTATCCATTTAAAGACTGGGCTTGGAAATTGAATTGTTCTTAAAATTATGTTTTTATGCTGCTTGAGTAAGATGGGATCCCTATGAAGAAAGACAAAGTGTCTTGGTCTCCATAAGACATCTTATCAAGGAATGAGGGGTATCTAGGGAGCTCAGTCAATGAGGCATCTGACGCTTTATCTCAGCTCATGTCTTGATCTCAGGGTTGTGAGTTCGAGCCCCACATTGGGCTCCACACTGGGCATGGAGCCTATTAAAAAAATTTAAAAATTTTTAAAAAGCAGGAAAAATTATATAAGGGAAGATCTGTACCTTAATTTAAAACATCATGTTAGGGGCCCTTGGGTGGCTCAGTGGGTTAAGCCTGTGCCTTCGGCTCAGGTCATGATCCCAGGGTCCTGGGATCAAGCCCTGCATCAGGGAGTCTGCTTCTTCCTCTCCCCCTGCACCTCCCCATGTTGCTCATGCTTTCTCTCTCTCTCTCTCTGTCTCTAATAAATAAATAAAACCTTAAAAAGAAGAAGAAGAAGAAGAAGAAGAAGAAGAAGAAGAAGAAGCAGCAGCAGCAGCAGCAGCTTTAGGAATGTACGATTTCTTATGGTGTGTTTACTTTGAAATCATATATATTCATATGATGTGTTAGTTTATAATAAACAATATATGGAAGGAAATGCAGCATATTAAGATAAATGTCCTCAAACATATGTGTTCAAATCCTCTTAGTCACACACAAATCACAGAATACTTGGCCTGCTCAGGACTATTTCAAATCTGTTTCCTCCTCTGCCTCCCCCGTGATGGTTTTCCCTTAACACTTACTTTCTTCCTTCCTCCCTGGGATGCGCTACAGGGAGTGACCTCATTGTCTGAGGTCTCAGACTGACCTCACTGTCTCCAGCACCAGCTTCCCCAGACCACTTGCACACCTCTCTCCTCCATTACCTCAAGCGGTTTTTTTCAGTAGCTTTCATAGTTGAAGGGTCAAGGCCAAATTCCCCAGCCTGGACTCACAGGCCCCTTCATTCTCTGAGTCCATTGGCGCACACGCACAAGTTCTAAAACCACGGTGCTGCTTCTAAATGCTCTTTTTTTTTTTTTTTAAAGATTTTATTTATTTACTTGACAGGGAGAGAGAGAGAGATCACAAGTAGGCAGAGGGGCAGGCGGGGGGTGGGGGGGAGCAGGCTCCCTGCTGAGCAGAGAGCCCGATGCGGGGCTCGATCCCAGGACCCCAGGATCATGACCTGAGCCAAAGGCAGAGGCTTTAACCCACTGAGACACCCAGGCGCCCCTAAATGCTCTTTTGTCTCTGGCTGGAAGGGCCCACCAACTTACCCTTCCTATATTTGCCTGTCTTTATCTTTTTCTTCTATTCTTGCTTACATTAAGATTTATTGATAATAAATAACTACAATGACTTATTATATAAAAATATATAATATAAACTATTCTAGGCTCTCTCTCTCTATATATATAACATATATATACTATATATAATATAAACTTTATATCCTAGAATATAAAATATTCTCTAAACAATGCCCTGGGTCCTCGATCAAGTCTGTTAGTTCATCAGCCATTGAACATTCCCAGAGTGTCCCTCTATGGTAGCTAATTTCTTTCTTTTTTTTTAAGATTTTACTTATTTATTTGACAGAGAGAAAGAGATCACAAGTAGGCAGAGAGGGAAGCAGGCTCCTTGCTGAGCAGAGAGCCGGATGCGGAGCTCAATCCTCAGACCCTGAGATCATGACCTGAGCGGAAAGCAGAGGCTTAACCCACTGAGCCACCCAGGCGCCCCTGGTAGCTAGTTTCTAAGAAGGCCCCAGGGAACCATGCTTCTTGGTCTCTATATCTCGATATAGTCCCACCCTTGTGGAATTTGGGCCGGGCTAGCCTACAATGATGGGCCTCTTGTGGATCCCTTCCTGTGCTAGATGCTGGGAAGGCAAAGGTTGTTAAAAGATGTTAAAAGAACGTTTAAAATGTTAAAAGATGTTAAAAGAAGGCAAAGATGGTTAAAAATATTTCTAAAAGGCTGGGGCGCCTGGGTGGCTCAGTGGGTTAAAGCCTCTGCCTTCGGCTCAGGTCATGATCTCAGGGTCCTGGGATCGAGACCCACATCGGGCTCTCTGCTCAGCAGGGAGCCTGCTTCCCCTCTCTCTCTGCCTGCCTCTCTGCCTACTTGTGATCTCTCTATCGAATAAATAAATAAAATCTTAAAAAAAATATTTCCAAAAGGCAAAACCCAAGAGTAGAGCTGAATTATGGCAAGAGTGGAATGTGAGCGTGAATTTTGTAAGATTCTCACTATTGTTCGCAAAGCCCGTATCTTCCGCACTGTCATGAAAGTAAACAGGCAAAACAGAATCCATTTCAGACGTTAATCTTTTCAACCTGTTGTACAAATATACCCAAGTTCGCCCGGACATAAAGAGGCTGCTTTTTCAAGGCCAACCCTGGAGCTGATTCTGGAAAGTATACATAAGGCATGGTTGAAGGAAATAAATCAGCCACAAAGTCCATATTCTTAAAAACAGTCACAACTAAGGCCATATTGACAGGTAAACTCTAGGGCTCCACCTTGAACTTTATTTAACCTTGGAGGTTAAATAAAATCACTTCACACATCGTATTTATTTATCTAAGCTATCACCTGTGGTGCCACACAGCTGCCAGGTCCTCAAGGATGAGAAGCAGAGCAGAGACTAGAAACACATTTAAGACTCCAGGTTGCTTTGCTTAGTTCAGCCATCGGCTTGTAAAGTCGAGTTAAGACCTCAGTTTCAGCTGTCTTATTTTCACCACTTACAAAATGCAGCTACTATGTGGGTCACCAAACAATGCTGATGAAGTATTATGAGAGCCCTCATCCATCCCGCTGTCCACTGTGTACTGAATAGCCAAGACGGTTGGTGTGGCAAGACGCCCACAAAGACCATTCCCCACAGGATTAGGTTAGCTGCTCATAAAAATAAGATTGAGATTTTTTTTGAAGATCTTATTCATTTATTTGAGAGAGACAAAGTGAGAGAGGGAACACAAGCGGGGGAGAAGGGGAAGCAGGCTTACTGCCGAGCAGGGAGCCTGATGCGGGGCTCAATCTCAGAACCCCAGATCATGACCTGAGCCGAAAGCAGACGCTTAACAACTGAGCCACCCAGGTGCCCCAAGACTAGCTTTTTTGTTTTTTTTATGAATTGACTGAGTCAGTTTTGTGGAATTTTGTTATTTGTTTTCATTAGTGTTGTTGAGATCTTGGGCTTTTTTTTCTTTTTAAAGTGTTGCTTTACAGCTTTTTTTTTTTTTAATTTTATTTATTTGACAGAGAGAGAAATCACAAATGGGCAGAGGCAGGCAAAAAGAGGGGGAAGCAGGCTCCCTGCCGAGCAGAGAGCCCGATGTGGGGCTCGATCCCAGGACCCTGAGATCATGACCTGAGCTGAAGGCAGAGGCTTAATCCACTGAGCCACCCAGGCGCCCCCACAGGTTTGTTTTCTTTTGGTTTTTTAAAGGCTAGATGGAAGCACCACCAAGTATTAATAGTGGTTAATTCTGGGGAGTGGAAGTAGGTATTTCTTTACACTGTACGTTCTTCTGCGTTGTTTCTATCTTTGACAATAGGAATGTACTAACTTTAAAATTAGTAACAAAGCTTTTATCAAATGTTATCTATGATTATGAATAGAGGGACTGCAAATGATGGTTTAAATTTTTTACTTCCCTTGGAGCCTGCTTCCCCCTCTCTCTCTGCCTGCCTCTCTGCCTCCTTGTGATCTCTCTGCCAAATAAATAAATAAAATCTTAAAAAAATTTTTTTTTAATTTATCTGAACCTTACTTTATGTTGGGGAAAAAAATGGAATGATTTAAAAGAACATTGACTAAATTGTTGTTCCTTTTCCTACAGACAATGTAACAAATGTACCCCGTTGTCAGTAGGTCTGCTCTTAAAATTCAGTCAACTTTTCTGCACCTCATTAATCACTGGCTGACCCGGAGAGCCTCAACCACCAGAAGTACTGACATGGGGTCACGCTCACACTGCATGGTACTTGGGAAGGCGGTCTGATTTAGGACGCCATCAGATGGAGCAGTTCAAGGTCAAACTGATTAGGAAGGGAATGGGAAGTCTTCCTGGGGCCTGGAGTGTGGGGGTGGTGAGACAGGGTTCCACCCTTTTGTGGCAGTCAGAAGTGGGCCAGAGAAGACAAGGTAAAAGTAGCTTGCGGAGCGAGTTGCTTTTGTGAAGGGGACTTTAGATGACCTAATTCCTTACTGTGGTCTTCTGTTTGATTGTTTTCATCCCACAAACTTGGATGAACTGCTATTTACCAGGCCCTCTGCTGGGACAGAAAGAGGCAAAATAGAGGATCCTTACCCTCAAGAAGTCCACTGTCAAAGAGAAGCAAGCAAGTAGAAGGCTGTATTATAATAAAATGTCATAAGTGATATAGCAGGGAGTTATTCAAGGTGCTCAAAGAACACAAAAGAAGGAGAAACCAAGCCTGGGGATCAGGAAACTTTTAGCAGAGTTGGCAGTGGGCCAGCCAAGGAAAGGGACCAGAAGGAGGGACTCTGTGCCAAGAGAACAGCTGAAGCAAAGACCTAGAGGTCAGAAGAGCACAGAGAACGGCCACATGTGAAGTTCCTACATTTCTTTCTGATTGCTGATGTCAAATTCCACAAACTGACAGGATGGGTGAAGATATTTGCAAATAACATATCAGAGAAAGGGCTAGTACCCAAAAATCGATAAAGAATTTATTAAACTCAATACCCAAAGAACAAATAATCCAACCAAGAAATGGGCAGAAGACATGAACAGACATTTCTCCAGAGAAGACATCCAAACGGCCAACAGACACATGAAAAAGTGCTCGACATCACTCGGCATCAGAGAAATACAAATCAAAACCACAGTGAGATACCACCTCTCACCAGTCAGAATGGCTAAAATTAGCAAGTCAGGAAACAACAGATGCTGGCAAGGATGCGGAGAAAGGGGAACCCTCCTACACTGTTGGTGGGAATGCAAGCTGGTGCAGCCACTCCGGAAAACAGTATGGAGGTTCCTCAAAAAGTTGAAAATAGAGCTACCCTACGACCCAGCAAACTGGGGGTATTTATCCCAAAGATATAAACGTCGTGATCCGAAGGGGGATGTGCACCCCAGTGTTTATAGCAGCAATGTCCACAATAGCCAAACTATGGAAAGAGCCCAGATGTCCATCAACAAATGAATGGATAAAGAAGTTGTGGTGTGTATACACACACACACACACACACACACACACACACACACAATGGAATATTACACAGCCATCAAAAAACGAAATCTTGCCATTTGCAATGACATGGATGGAACTAGAGGGTATTATGCTAAGCAAAATAAGTCGATCAGAGAAAGACAATTATAATATGATCTCACTGATATGAGGAATTTAAGAAACAAGGCAGAGGATCATAGGGGAAGGGAGGAAAAAATAAAACAAGAAGAAACCAGAGAGGTAGTCAAACCAAACAAACTGAGGGTTGCTGGAGGGGAGGGGGGGTGAAGGGATGGGGTAATCGGGTGATGGACATTGGGTAGAGTATGTGTTGTAATAAGCACTGGGTATTATATAAGACTGATGAATCACTGGGACGCCTGGGTGGCTCAGTTGGTTAAGTGGCTGCCTTCGGCTCAGGTCATGATCCCAGGGTCCTGGGATCGAGTCCCGCATTGGGCTCCTTGCTCGGCGGGGAGCCTGCTTCTCCCTCTGCCTCTGCCTGCCACTCTGCCTGCTTATGATCTCTCTCTGACAAATAAATAAATAAAATTAAAAAAAAAAAGGCTGATGAATCACAGACCTGTACCCCTGAAACAAATGATACATTATATGTTAATTATTAAATTTAAAAAATTTTTAAGTTAAATTTAAAAATCCCCACAAACTCGGTGGCTTGAAATGACACTGATTTATTCTCTTACAGTTCTGGAGGTCAGAAATCTAAAATCAAGGTGCAGCACTCCTGCTCAAGACGGCAGGGGAGAGGCTATTTCCTTGCTTCCAGGCTTCTAGAGGATGCCTGTGTTCCTTGGCTCCTGGCCCTTCCTTCAGTCACTCAACCTCTCGCTTCCTTAGTCACCACAATCTGTCACCAAATCTCCCTCTGCATCCCTCTTCTGAGGACCCTAATGATGACACTGGGTGCACCCCGATAACCCAGGATATTCTCCCCACTTGAAGATCCTTAAGTTAATCCCATCGGCAAGTCCCTTTTGCCCTACCAGGCAACATTCCCAGGTGACACGGATCGGGACCCAGGGACAGCAGAGGGGCCATTATGAGGCCTGCCACAGTCCCCCGAGACTTGAGACTTGGACACTCTCATCCCTCTGCCTGAGCACCTCTTCTTCCCGAGGCCTGCCCCAGGGCCTCCTTCACTGTTACTGTGTAAACCTGGGCAGTTTACTTCATGTCTTCCATTTTGGTCTCCTCATCTGGAAAATGGGGATAATAACAGACCCAGCTTCTTAGAGTTTGGGAAGATGAAATAAGTTCCTGTATGGAAAACACTGGGAGGGGCACCTGGAATACAAAAAACTCTCCAAAAGAATTAGACTCCTGATGGTAGTGTTACTGATGCCTTCCCCACCCAGCCTTCCATTCCAAAGTCACCTCTGCAAAAATCTCTCTCCTGGACACCTTATCTCAAGTAATGTCTAGTAACTCTCTACATCTCTCTCTCTCTCTCTCTCTCTCTCTCTCTTTTTTTCATAGCAGTGCCCACAATCTCACGATTTCTGGTATGTGGCATGGACCTGTTTACTCTATTGGTTTTCCAGTAAGCTTTGGGTCTCATTCCTCACTGACTCCCCAACACCTAACATGGCGCTGGGTGCATAGTGGGCCTACCAGAAACATCTACTGAAGGAACAAATGAAACTGCCTGACTCTGCATTGTTCAGTAGAGTAGCCAACAGTCACACGTGGCTACTGAGCACTTGAAATGTGGCTGTGCCGTGGGGCACCTTGGTGGTTCAGTGGGTTAAACATGGGACTTGGTTTCAGCTCGCGGCATGATCTCATGGGTTGTGAGATTGACCCCCCTCCTCTGGGGTGGGGGATTGGGTGGGGCTTCCTGCTTGGGGAGGGGGGTCTGCTTGAAGATTCTCTCCTTTTGCCCCTCCCCCGCTTGCACTCTCTCTCTCCAATTAGTAGATAAATTTTTAAAGGAATGTGGCTATGCCAAACTCAGATATGCTGAAAATGCAAAGTGCACATGAAATTTAGGACTTAGTGTGAAACAAATAATAATTTTCATATTATTTACATGTTAAAATGATAATAATTAGGGTATATTGGGTTAAATAAATATATTAACATCCAACTCCAACTGTTCTTTTTACTTCTTTTTAATATGGCTACCAAAGATTAAAGTTACATATGTGGACCAGATGATAGTTCCCTCCAACAGCACTGCTCTAAAAAGCCTTTGTAGTGTGTATCCTAAAGCTGGACTGTCAGAATTTGAATTCTTTTTTTCTTTTTCCCCTTAAGTAAATTCTACCCCCAGCGTGGGGCTTGAACTCATAATCCCCAAGATCAAGAATCACATGCTCTACCTGCTGAGCCCTCTAGGCACCCCTGGGTTTAAATTCTTGATCCACCATTTGCTAGCTGTGTGGCCCTAGGCAAATGACTTAATTTCTTTCAGTAAATGTTAGCTATGATCAGCTAGGTCCTAAAGAAGAAATTATTTCTTGTCAAAGAAGTTCAGCGTTTTACAAATGTTTGCAAGTAGAAAAAAGAACGTTACGAATCTAGAAAAATTTAGTAGACCCTTAATAGTGGTTCTGGGGGTGCTTTCACTCCTAATAATTTCTATTTCTGATGGTTTGTATTTTTCACAATGCTGTGTCACATTTGGAAGAAAAAATAGATATAACTTAAAAATAAGTTAATAGGGACGTCTGAGTGGCTCAGTCCGTTAAGCAGCTGCCTTCGGCTCAGGTCATGATCCCGGGTCCTGGTATTGAGAGCCCCACACCGGGCTCTCTGGTCGCAGAAAACCCGCTTCTCCCTCTCCCTCTTCCCGCTGCTCTGCCTACTTGTGCTCTCTCTCCAACTCTCTGTCAAACAAATAAATAAAATCTTTTTTAAAATTTAATTAATTTATTAAAATTTGTAAAAATTCCTTAACTTTTAATTAATCCATGTAAATGTCAGCTTTTAAGCCCTAACACTGAAGGCTCTGTCCCTGAGGACAGAGGTCAGGTATGGACATCACACTTCTCGCATCACCTCTGACATGGTTCATCATCCAAGAAAGCCTACTCTATCCCCGTCTTTTCACTGTGTTGTGACCTACAATTCTGGGACACGCTTAGCTAAATAAATGTCCAGGGAACTATGTAAAGAAGTCCATGCCTCTTTTTCAAATATTTCCTCTTTCTTTTTTTTTTTTTTTAAGATTTTATTTATTCATTTGACACACAGGGAGAGAGAGAGAGCACAAGCAGGGGGAGTGGCAGACAGAGGGAGATGGAGAAGCAGGCTCCCTGCTGAGCAAGGAGCCCGATGCGGGGCTCGATCCCAGGACCCTGGGATCATGACCTGAGCTGAAGGCAGATGCTTAACAGACTGAGCCACCCAGGCGCCCCTTTTTCCTCTTTCCATCGTAACTTGCGTCTAATGGTTTTATCAATGCTATAACACACAGCATAGAGTCTTGTGTTTTTCAGGGGCTCAGTAAACAAAGAGTGACTCACTAAAGGAATAAACACATGAATGCATTCCATATAACTATCATCTCCCTTCTTCCCTTCCTGTCATTTATGCTTCTTACTGTCTTTTCATTGTTAGATTATAATTTTCCAACACATTTGCTTCCTTCTTTCTTTTCTTTCCCCTGATGCCAATATCCTCTATGGATCTGTTGAATGAGTTCTTCATATATTTTGAATGTTAACCCCTTATCAGATATACGATTTGCAAATATTTTCTTCCATAGAGTTGACTTTGCTGTGCAGTAGTGCTATTTTTTACAATATAATACTGGTAAAAGTGTCCATATCTTTTTTATTATTATTATTTACTATTTTTTAAAGTAGTCTCGGGGCACCTGAGAAAGGGATGCCTCTCTGCCTACTTGTGATCTCTCTCTCCCTTGTGTCAAATAAATAAATAAAATCTTAAAAAAATAAAAAAAAACATAAAATAATCATTAATTTAAAATAAATGTATTATAATTATAGAAAATTAGAAAATATCAAAGAATCTAAGGAAAAGAAAAAAATTATCAAAATTGCCCCTAAAACCGCAGCAGTGATATTCTCTCTTAATCACTCATATTTTGGCATGTTTTCTTTCAGTCCGCGTTCTATGTACATAATAAATACATGTGTGTGCATGTGGCTATTTTAAAGCACAACCACACATTTTTGACAGACTTCCCATCAACAAGTAGAGTATAGATGTCCTCCCTCCCTTGAATCTGGATGGGCTTATGGCTTCTTTGACCAATATAGGATGGCAGAAGGGACTCAGGTGATTAGGTCATTAAAGGCCATAGAGCTTCTGCATTGTTTGCTGGGAACTTATGCTCCTGGGCCCCTGGGCCACCATGTAAGAAGGCTGAGTACCTTGCGGCCACCAGGCAGTGAAGAATCCCAAGCCACATGAAGAGACCAAGTATGGAGACTCCGACTGACGGTTCTAGCAGGGGCTAGACTTTAAGTCACCTCAAACAAGGTATCAGATATATGAATAAAGAAGCCTCCAAATGATCCCAGTCCCCAGCCACCCCAGATTTCCCAGCTGAGACCCTAGGTATAGTGCAGAAAACACAGTTAGTGTTCCCTGAAGGAAAGAAGGTCATTGTTGTGTATCAGCAAAGTGTTTGCTAACGCTGTCACCTGGTGTAACGTGGAAAATAGGAAATGTACTTCATAAACTCAGTAATCCAGCCGAGGAGACTCTTGGACATGGTATTAAAGGCACCACCAACTTATCCTAGCTGCCTGTATACAATGAGAAAAATGAGCTGAAAAGTATCACTCAGTTTTCAATTGAAATTAAGGAGGAAAGTAGAGGGTGTCGCCGAAACTTATCCAGCAAAGGATTCCCAAAATAAGAAATGACCTCTGAGCAGAGATCAAATCCAGGACACTGCCTGGAAAATGTGTTTTCAGAATAAAAATGAAGCCAAGGGTAGGACTATCCGCCCTTTGTTGAGACCCAAGGACAGTATAAGAAGGCGCTTCCCAGACCTGAAAATGTCAACTAGACAAAAGGCCTTGTCAGAGAGGGAAATTTTTCCCTCTATCTTCTTAGGTTCAGTGCCTGGGAGCCTTCAAGTTTAACTGACAAGATACATCAACAGGAGAAAAAAGAGTACAAATCTGATTAATATATTGTCTGCTCGAGAGTTCACAGAGTAAAAGTGGAACTCAAAAAGAAGGGACTAGACTAGAGGATGGGGCTTTAGGCCATTGTGACAAAGGGAAGGGATGAATGGGGAGCCCTGGAGGAGCGACTCAGAAGTATAGGAGGGAAACTAAGGGAAGATTAGGGTGATTTTAGTAAGGTTTGTTTATGCAGACGCACCTTCCTGCTGACTCTCCTCTTCCTGGCACAGGAGTGGGGGTGGAATACCTTCACAAGGGAAAATGTATGCCCTACTTTCACGCAGGAAAGGGAAAGGAAGAGAGCTCTCAATGGATCTGCTGATTCTCAACTCCCTTTGGCTCAAAATAACCCTTAAACCAAAGTGGCATGTCCTAAGATGGCGTACTTCGGACCTCTTCAGCCGTCTAAGGATTTCATGGCAAACCTTACAATCTCTGTTAAGCACTAGAGCTTCTATAGATTTTTTTTTTTTGTTTAAGATTTTATTTATTTATTTGATAGAGAGAGCAAGAGAGCACAAGCAGGGGAAGGGGCAGAGACAGAGGGAGAAGCAGGCTCCCCACCAAGCCTGGAGCCCGACGTGGTCAATCCCACGACCCTGGGATCATGATCTGAGCCGAAGGCAGCTGCTTAACCAACTGAGCCACCCAGGTGCCCTGTTTTCTCCACTTTTATTTTTTTGTTTTAAGATTTTATTTATTTATTTGACAGAGAGAGATCACAAGTGGGCAGAGAGGCAGGCAGAGAGAGGGGGGAAGCAAGCTCCCTGCCGAGCAGAGGGCCCCATGGGGGGCTTGATCCCAGGACCCTGAGATCATGACCTGAGCCAAAGGCAGAGGCTTTAACCCACTGAGCCACCCAGGCGCCCTGTTTTCTCCACTTTAGAACAAGAGTATCTATAGCAGATACCCTATATCTATCCCACCACTGTATGTTGGGTTTATTTGAGGGAAGAATGGAAGAAAATTTATCTCTTTAATTTGTAAGTTTTCATATCAAGGAGAACCTTCACTCAAGAAGCTTAACATTTGGGGCGCCTGGGTGGCTCAGTCGTTAAGCGTCTGCCTTTGGCTCAGTCATGATCCCAGGGTCCTGGGATCGGGCCCCGCGAGGGCCCCGCATCGGGCTCTCTGCGCAGCGGGGAGCCTGCTTCTCCCGCTACCATTCTCTCTGCTTGTGTTCCCTCTCTCGCTGTGTTTCTCTCTGTCAAATAAATAAAATCTTAAAAAAAAAAAAAAAAAAAAAGAAGCTTAACATTCACTCAGACCTGAATTATGAGATCCTGGTCCCTAAGCTCAGTCAGCGCAGCAGATGCCTCTTTTATCCCATCCTCATCAGGCTTGAATATCTGATTTTTGTAAAGTTTTATGTTATTTGATGATAATTCTTTAGAAGTCTACTGTTTCTCTTATCATACTGCATTGAATTATTTATATATTAAGGATAACAACTCTCGCAGCACCTGGGTGGCTTAGTCAGTAAGTGTGCCTTTGGCTCAGGTCATGATCCTGGGGCCCTGGGATCTGGCACCCTGCTCAGCCAGGCGTCTGCTTCTCCCTCTCCCTCTGAACCTCCCCCTGGTTGTGCATTCTTGCTCACTTTCTCTGTCTCTCTCCAGTGAATACATTAAAAATGTTTTTTTAAATAACAATGCTCTTGTTGTTTTTGTAGCAATTACTTTTTATCATTTTTATTTGCTTTAAAATTTTTGAAATGATGTGTTTGTTTATTTTTAGGATTTTCTTTTTAAGTAATCTTTACACCCAATGTGGGGCTTGAACTCACAACCCTGAGATCAAGAGTCATATGCTCCACCAATTGAGCCAGCCAGGTGCCCCTGAAATGATGTTATTGAGAGCTATCCATTGTTTTCTTCAAAATTTCTTTCTTTTTTTTAATAGGTTCCACACAGGGCGTGGTGCCCAATTCAGAGTTTGAATTTATAAGACCTGAACTGAGGTCAGAAGTTCAAGTTCAAGGGTCAGAAGTTCAACTGACTGAGCCACCCAGGCGCCCCCAATTTTTTACTTTGCCTTTATACCTAGAAAGTCTGCTACATTCAGAGGTCAGGCTCAATACTGTTTTTTTTTTTTATTCTTTTTTTTTAAGATTATATTTATTTGGGGCACCTGGTTGGCTCAGTCGTTAGGCTTCTGCCTTCGGCTCAGGTCATGATCCCAGGGTCCTGGGATTGAGCCGCATCAGGCTCCCTGCTCTGTCAAATAAATAAAATCTTAAAAAAAAAAAAAAAGATTATATTTATTCATTTGACAGAGAGAGACACAGCAAAAGAGGGAACACAAGCAGGGGGAGTGGGAGAGGGAGAAGCAGGCTTCCCATGGAGCAGGGAGCCCAATGCATGACTCACCCCAGGACCCTGGGATCATGACCTGAGCCAAAGGGAGACACTTAACTGACTGAGCCACCCAGGAGTCCTCAATACTGGTTTAAATAGCATGATGTTTGATGTCAGATAGGCCTGGATTAGAATCTATCTTATAGGAATAGATGCCGGTTGTTGCAAAGATTAAATCAAATAATTTTAAGTTAAAGAATCAAGCCTGAGTCTCTTAGTCCTTAAGCGTTTGCCTTCAGTTCAGGTCATGGTCCCAGGCTCCTGGGATCCAGCCCCCGCATCGGGCTCCCTGCTTGGCCAGAAGCCTGCTTCTCCCTCTCCCACTCCTCCTGTTTGTGTTCTGTCAAATAAATAAATAGAATATTTTTTAAAAAAGAAATTGTTGAAATAATACAATAATAGTGGGGGACTTTAATACCCCCCTCACCGAAATGGACAGATCATCTAAGCAAAAGATCAACAAGGAAATAAAGCTTCTAAATGACACACTGGACCAGATGGACATCACAGATATATTCAGAACATTCCATCCCAAAGCAACGGAATACACATTCTTCTCGAGCGCACATGGAACATTCTCCAGAATAGATCACATCCTGG
>CM053605.1:103712206-103757576 GCA_028646535.1 Procyon lotor
AATGGAATACTATGCAGCCATCAAGAGAAACGAAATCTGGCCATTTGCAACGACGTGGATGGAACTGGAGGGTATTATGCTAAGCGAAATAAGTCAGTCAGAGAAAGACAAGTATCACATGATCTCTCTGATATGAAGAACTTGATAGGCAAGGCAGGAGTTTGGGGGGGTGGGGGAGAGAAATGAAACAGGAAGGGATAGGGAGGGAGACAAACCATAAGAGACTCCTAGACTCAAGAAACGAACTAAGGGTGGCTGGGAGGCGGGGGAGGTAGGGATAGGGTGGCTGGGTTGTGGACAATGGGGAGGGTATGTGCTATTAAGTGCTGTGAAATGTGTAAGCCTGAAGATTCACAGACATGTACCCTGGGGCAAATAATACATTATATGTTAATAAAAAAAAAAAGAAATTGTTGAATAAATGAATAAAATTCTGGTATATATAAATTTATAAAATGCGGTGATCACTAAAAAGAATCCGTTGGATTTATGTGCAAGGAGCTGGGAAAATGCCCACCATATAGTATTCAATAATAAAAGAAGCTCACAAAGTATGACTTTATTTTGCTTTGTTTTAAGGAAGGAAAAAGGAAGTCCAAGATGGTATATAATATATATTTGTGTAAGCACAAAAAGTTCTTGGAATGATATGGGCCAGTGTGTTAATATTGGGATCCCAGAGGGATAGGATTGCATGAACGAAGGAGAAACTCCCCCTTATGCACTGTTTAAATTTATTAAAAGGAATTGTTCGTGCAAGCCCCTGGCTTGCATTAAGAAAAGCCTGAACCGGGGCGCCTGGGTGGCTCAGTCGTTAAGCGTCTGCCTTCGGCTCAGGTCATGATCCCAGGGTCCTGGGATGGAGCCCCGCATCGAGCCCCGCATCGAGCCCCGCATCGGGCTCCCTGCTCGGCAGGAAGCCTGCTTCTCCCGCTACCATTCCCTCTGCTTGTGTTCCCTCTCTCGCTGTGTTTCTCTCTGTCAAATAAATAAAATCTTTAAAAAAAAAAAGCCTGAACCAAACCAGACTTTGCCATGGGAAAGACCGCTTGTTTGAATCCTTTGACCACACCCTATTAGGTATTCTTTTTACAATATCGGTTTGTTCCCTTTTTTGTTTTTTTTAAGCGTGTGTTGAACACTTCCCCCTTACCAGCAAATTCTACTCTCCCCACCCTCCCACTCCCGCCTCCACTTCGTTTGCTCTGCCGGCTCCCTTCCTGCAGGTATCTCTCCTGTCAAACCTGCTGACTCTCCCGCCCGCTTATCTCTAAACTGTGCTTTAGAGCCCGAGCCGCGACGGGCGGGCTTGGCTCCTGTGGGGCAGCTACTGTGTGCACGCTCGACCTTTGCTACTTGATCTGCAGGAGGATGTGGTTTGCAAAGAACGTGGCCCAAGCGTCCTGATATACGAAACATACCTCCAAAGTGCAAGTCCCATCTCCAATTCTAAAAGAAACGCCAGAGAAAGGGCGCTGGGCTGGGGAGGGGAGGAGAGGGGAGAGGGACAGAAGGTGTTGGAGAAGCACGGGCTCGGCGTCTCCACCACTATTAATATTAACTTCTCTTAAAACTCGGCCTTTCTCTCCCCGGGACTTCACAAAGCAGGAAGTCAAGGGCAGCGGTGCAGGGAAGAGAATTGGCAGGAAGAGAAAACCCCGAGTAAATTATTTAGCTGTGAGACGAGATTAAGAGTGATTCCGCTTCCGCCCCTCCCCCACATTTCCCAACGTGGGCCCAGGCTGGGGATCAGCCCCCAAACCGCCACTAATCACTGACGCTGGGGAATCTCTGCAGTCTGGTGAGGGGCAAACCAGGGAGACTTTTCCCTGCGGAGGTGAGCCGCGAGTGCGGCGGGCACCCCTAGGCGGCAATCGGGCTCAGGGCGGTGGGGGGGGCGGGGAGAAGGAGGGGGTCTCTCCCCAGGTCACCGGCCGCACTTTTGGTGGCCTGTTGGAAGACAAGAAGCTGGGGGCGAAAGTGCAAGAGCGCAGCCAGCAAAGGCAGAAGGGTGCAGGTGAGTTCGCACCGCTGCTCGACACGACACCCGCGGCGACGGACCCTCGGTTCTTTGCCCCCGGCCGGGAGGCCCAAAGAGCAGCCCACGCGGCGGGAAGGGCCGCTCGGGAGGTGGCTCAAGCGAGCCGCCGGCTGCCCGGCTCCGCCCTCTAGCTCCCCACCCGGCTCGTCCCGGCTCCCGGGTCCGATCCGCCGGCTCAGCCGGGGCAGCAGCGCCGCCTGCCGGGCACTTGGCGCCGGCTCGGCCGCGACGCCAGCAGAGACGCGCGGGACGCGGGCTCGGTGGCGGTCGGGGACCTGGGACGGGGGCTGAGCACACCAACACACCTGTCCTCCCTTCCCAAAATAACATCCCTCCCGCCCGGCTGTCGCCGTCGCCGCCCGGGCCGCTCAGCTCCGCCGCGGGGAGCGGCTCTCGGCGCTCGCGGTGGGGGTCCCTTCAAAGCGCTGCGCGCCTCTGAAAAATCGGCGTACGTGGAACTCCAAGCACAAAGCCCCTGCTGAAACGAAGCTGTCCCAAAGAAGGAAAACAAAGCGCCCGCAGTCTTGAAGCGCGACTTCCGGCGGGGCGCGGCGGGGAGGTGTCCCCTGGGCTTCGCGCCGGGTTGGGGTCCACGCCGTGCTCCCACCCCCGGGGCGGCGGGGGAAGCCGGGAACTGCCCCGGGACCGCCCCGACAGCGGCGGAGACGCAGCGAGGGAGAGCGGGCGGTCTGACCCCCGCAGACTGAGAGCCGCCTTCCCGCCGCCGAGGTGTCAGAGGGGGGGGACAGACGCGCCACCTGCGCCCCGACGCTCGCGGAGAGCTCGAGGAGTCGCTGTGGCGCTAGGGCTGTGGCTTCTGGGGGGCCGGAGCCTGAACCCCAGTACGACAGGAGGATGCCGATGCACGCGTCCAGCCCTCCAGGGAGGGGGTGAGGCCGCCACCGCGAGTGCCCCCAGGGCCTTTCCTAGCAGTGCCTGGGGCCGCGCCCAGAGGCCGTGACACCAGGCCGGATGCTTCCCCCTACCCTCTTTTGGACAACCATTTCTCTATTTGGGCTAGAGCAAAGTTTTCTCCCCTTTTGCTGTCTAAAACATTCAAAGACTCAGGGGCGCCTGGGTGGCTCAGTGGGTTGGAGCCCTGCCTTCTTCGGCTCGGGTCGTGATCTCATCAGGGTCTTGGGATCGAGCCCAGCGTGGGGCTCTCTGCTCAGCTGGAAGCCTGCTTTTCCCCTCTCCCTCAGCTTCCCCCTCTCCCTCTGCCTGCCTCTCTGCCTACTTGTGATCTCTCTCCTTCCGTCAAATAAAGAAATGAAATCTTAAGAAAAAAAAAAAAAGAATGTCATTCTGAATCAGGGTCTAATACGTGTAACAATGCAGTAGCAGGTGGCTATGTCAAATTCTTAGGATGAAAATGATAACAGGAACAAATGAAAAATCAGAAGATTTGGGATTCTGAAATTTGCATTATTCTCATTAAAGTGCTTTCAAGTTTTATTTTACATATGTGGATTCCAGACACACAGTCTTTCTTTTTGTTCCTCCACGTGCTTCTATATTACTATTTATTGGGCAATGGTCTCTGAGTCTTGCTTAACTATGTCATTCTTCCACTTGTTTCTAGCAACTCATATAATTCTGCCTAGGAAATAGGAGGGGTGACTGAAAATAGAATCTAGTTCTGCCCAGTTTTGTTGTGGTTTTTGTTTTTAATCCATTAGATGCACAGAGTGAAAGAACAATGCATTAAGTGTCTCTCAGGAGTAAGGAGTAAAAGACAGAGGCTGCCCAGGTCATTTTTAATGATGCCTAATGTGTGGTTTAGGTATTTGATCTTTGTCACTTATTCTACTAATCGCCAATAAATTAAAATTATTTAAGTGCCACCCAACAAGCCATTATATGTTTGTACTACAATGACTAGCTCCTGTATTGTTTTTCATTGTTTGCTTTCCTGAGGTTGGAGAGGAATTTATCAACTACCACTTGTATGAAACCTATTATTGTCATACTAAGGATACAAAGTGTTATGATAGCGAACCATCAATCTTGAAAGTTCTGATAACACATAAACAGTTAGAAAAGAATTCCTTTCCTAGAAATCAAAACGCAAATATTAAAACACATTAAATCCCTGGGTTCCTATTTACCAATACAATATTGGGCACAAAAACCCGACACATGACCTGAATATTATTTTTTATATAAATGTATATGTGTGAAGAGACTGGTTATCGTTTAATCTCAGGGAATTCTTATAGATCAAAACTGGTTGTGTTCCGGTTTATGGATTAGTCCCCTACCACAGAATCACCAGGATCCTACAGAAAAAAAAGAACCAACCGGTCATTTCACTTTATCATTATATTATCACTATCCAGGGAAGGGAGTAGGGGGTTGGGTGAGCCTGGTGGTGGGTATTGAGGAGGGCACGTATTGTGTGGAGCACTGGGTGTGGTGCATGAACAATGAATCTTGGAACACTGAAAAAATGAAATTAAATTTTAAAAAATTTTTAGATTATCACTATCCACTGAGGTTGATGACAAATTCCAATATGAAAAAATGTTGTTGAAACAAATGTAATGTTTGGGTACAGAGACGTAAGAGCCAAAAGGTCCTCTGTGTGCTGGCCCTCTCACCCTCTCTAAATTGATTCTTCTAAGACTGACTCTTCCAAGAAGAATGTCAAAGTAAATATTGGTATAATCTCTTAGAGCTGGAAGATGCTACTTTATTTGGCATTCGAGAGGTTTTGTTTTGTTTTACATCTTCTCTTCAAGAAAGTAATGATATAAGAAGGATATATTCCCTCTGGTTTGTAGCTAATAAGGCATTTAGTGATTGTTTTGGCCCAGTATCACTAAGCCAATCCCTTGGTTATCAATAAAGCCTGCTTGGTTTCCTACAACTATAGTCATCCACTTGTAGAAAAAGAGGAGGAGGTAAAAGGGAAAAGGTGAAGGAAAATAAAACTAAATGTGAGGGGCGCCTAGGTGGCTCAGTCCTAAAGCGTCCTGGGATCCAGCCGAATGGGGGCTCCCTGCTCAGTGGGAAGCTTGCTTCTTCCTCTCTCTCTCCCACTCTCCCTGCTTGTGTTCCCTCTCTCACTGACTCTCTCTTTGTCAAATAAATAAATAAAATATTTTTAAAAAGAAAGACTAAATGTAAGAATTATGGGGGTTAATTACATTTTAATTAATTAAATAATTATAGAAGTTAGACGTTTGTATGGTCTCAATGTAATTTAAGAAAATAAATGTTAATTTTATTTTTAAAAAGATTTTATTTATTTATTTGACAGACCGAGAGTGATCACAAGTAGGCAGAGAGGCAGGCAGAGAGAACAAGGGAAGCAGGTTCCCCTGTTGAGCAGAGAGCCCCACTAGGGCTCAGGACTTAGGGCTCGATCCCAGGACCCTGAGATTATGACCCAAGCCGAAGGCAGAGGCTTTAACCCACTGAGCCAACCAGGTGCCCCATAAATGCTCATTTTAACTATTTACAAGTCAATCTACATGATTAGAAATAAGTGTGTTTCTTATTCATCAAAGCACAAAACTAATTTAACACAAGATCTGTTGCTGTAGTTTCAATGTCAGGGAAAATCGTGGGGACTAGAGTAAATGCTTGAAATGATCTCAAGGGATGAATCGGCCTTAAAGAATTAAATCCACAGCAGCTTTTTGAGGTGGTTCCCGGAAGAGTAGAAAATTGACATTGAGGTGCTGGAATGGAAATTGCTTCAAAATAAATGCCATCTAGTTAGAGTACCTGCCTCTCTGCCTCCTTTGGGTTGAAAGTGTCCTGATGATTTTAAGAAAGTTCTTGACTAAGTCCTCAACTACTCTGAATCTCCTAAGTACTACTACAAGTGTTTGGGGCTATCTTTAACGGTAGGTGAAAAGGCAAGTCAGCTATGCACATCGGTGACTCATCATCACGTCTGGAATGTTAGTGTTTTGCCACTTGAGATGTTATGCAGATGCCTAGGCAGTGGAAATCAAGACACAACCAACTGGGGGCTACTTGACAAAGTGAGCAAAACTCAATGAAGTAGAAAAACTTCCCAGGTGATTTGAGAAGTTATCCTGGCTCAAAGTTTCTTTGTAAGGATTCTCGAACACTTTGCAAAACATGGTTCATGATCAAAAGCAGCAGTAGTTCTTGTCATCATTGTGGATTAATCCTAAGTGTATGTTGTAAATTGCATTCCCTTACTTGACCTTATTTGATTCCCCTATTAGTGGCAGGGATCTCCCCAAGGTCATTAAACCAGTAAAGAGCAGCCTGTCTCTAAAACAAAGTGCAAATAATGCCCCTCGAATCTTCTCCAGATTTCTTTTTTTTTTTTAATAAGCCCAACTTGGGGCTTGTACTCACCACCCCCAGATGAAGAGTTCCTTCCTCTACAGACCCAACCAGCCTGGGCGCCCCATATAGCTGAAGTTTCTTTATTTCTGCTTGTTGCCTCCTCTTATTTTTTCCTGAGGGGCTGTGAATAACAACAGCAAGAATACTGCTGTTTATATATTAAGATTTCTAGTTAAGATTAGTTTTCTTGACTGATGTAGGCCTCCTACAGATATTATCGGAAAGAAGTGAAGCTCGTTGAAACTTTTATTGCTCTCATTAGCAGCCCATCTTGCTAACTTTATTGGATGAATATGATAAAGGCATGAATTGTTCACAGAAGAAAAAAGACCCAGGCTGTCTTCTATCCATATATGCCTTAAAACACACACACACACACACACACACACACACACCTTTTTTGATATTTTTTTCTTGTCTTAACCGCGCCCAACATGGGGCTTGAACTCACGACCCTGAGATCAAGAGTAGAACGCTCTGCGGACTGAGCCAGCCAGGCCTCCCTTTATATGCCTTTTTTGACAGGAGTTCCACAACACGGGTACATTCTTCCCCATATTTATCCTAAGTTCATACTCTTCCTATATATTCATATCGTACCCATAGTCCTGTAATTTTTTTTAAAAAGAAACATCTTGTGCAAAAAGGCCCTTTTAGGATGGCGAACAGCTCCCCTCACCCTAATTTGTTTTTCTTAAACACTCAACAGAGCCAAGCATCTCCTGCGCCTTATTTTGAACTTCGTTTCGGCAGGCCCAGGACCACAGTGGAGAATTCTCGCCGTGCCCCAGTTTGGGAGCAGCCGTGGTGGGAGAGCGGCTAAAGCTTGCAACCTTCCAGCTGGGTCAGAACTGTGTGTGTCCCCTTCCGGTCCGCTCCAGAGTTGGAGAGGAGCACGGCTCGGACCCCGCTCTTCCCAGAGCGCGCGCGCCCCCTGGTGGCCGGCGATCCGGAGGGCGCCGGGAGGGCCAAGGAATCGGGAGGGAGGGGTAGTGATCAGGGTCCCAGAGCTGGAGTCCCTGGGCACAGCGAAGTCATCCCATCAAAAATACACGAGGGCGTCCCCGCGCCGACCTCCCTACGCCTCCGCGGGCTGCACTGCCCCCTTGCGCCAAGTACCCGTGTTGCCTCGGGTTTGCTCCAGGGGCGAGTCTTGGCGTCCCAAGCTCGGTGGCCTCGCTTGCCAGTGGGGGCCCTCTTTGCTCGCCCCCTCCACGACCGGGGGGACCACCAGGCAGCTCGCAGCCCCGGACCTGCATTTCAGAGTGCAACCGAACGCCCCTCCTCGCCCCGGATGCGCGGGGTGCGGGCCGGAGGCGGGCGTCAGTGCAAGGGGGCTGGACCCGGCGAAGGGAAGAACTTGTAATCGCTTGCAGCGGGACAATGCTGACTTTTGAACCTCTAACCACTAAGCAAACAACCCTTGTGCTCTCGCTCCACTGTCCAAACAGGGTTTATTGACAGGCGTTTCACAGCAACGCATAGCAACCGCGGCGGCGGCTGGGGGCGGACGTGTGGGCGCGGCCGGGTGCGGGTCCTCCCTCACCTGCCAGCGCCGGGACTCCCCTCCTGGGGAGGGGGGAGCAGATAACCCGGCTTCGAACGCCAGCCCCTGCCCCGCAGACTGCCCAGCCCGAGAGGCGGGCCAGGCACTCTCTGTCCAGCTCTAAGCCGGGCGCCCGCGGGCCGGGCCACCAGAGCCCCTTTCTCAATCGCGGAGCGGAATGCCACCCAGAAGGGCGGCAGAACCGGGGAGATGCTGCAGGCGGTATTTAGGTCTCGCTGCTTTCCTCCCCCCCCCCCCAGCCCTCGGGCCATCTCCTCCCTCTGCTGGGGCCCTGATTAGGGCTCCGAAGGTGCTTGTGGAAAGACCGACAGGGAGAGCAAAGCCCTTTCCCCCAGGCCCCGCCTGCCCAGAGCGCCCAGCTCGGCGGCTTCCAGGACCCCAAACCTCAAGGGCAGCAACGCGGTGCCCAGCGGATCGGCCAGATAACAAGCAACCACCACTAGAACGCTCTCCTTATAATGGTTCTTGAATTCTTTGAGGAGTAGGGGGTGGGTGTGGGGCAAGGCAGGGAGTTTCGCAACGCGGGGCAAGGAGCGGAGACAGACAAGGGCTCGGGCTCGGAGAAATGCCCAGTTGATTTACAGAACACTATATTCCTGGAAATGTTCCCTCGAGAGAACAGAAAATGGAACATTTTTACTAAATGCTTATGTTTAACTGGCTGGATTGTGGGACGTCCCTCGGGTGAAGGGAATCACTGACGGAGGGGAGGTCCGCGCCCGCACTGGCGTGGTTTGGATGAGACCCCGCGAGAGGACTCTCTCCTCCACCACCCCCCATAATTCTCGGCAGCTTGGAAGCAGCTGACCATGCAGATGTACATTTAGCCCAAAGGCACCCCAGGAGAACCACACATTCCACAATCCAAGGTGGGGCTCAGGCTTGGGGGCAGGGAAGGTCTCAGAACCTGCTCCCTCAGGCTTTTGACGCTCAGGGGTAAAATGAAGTTGTCCAGATAACCTTCTCCACCCCCTCCCTGATTTCTCTAATACTAGCTTGCAAGGAGACATTTCATTTCTTAAAAAAATAATAATAATAATTCCGGATAAAATCTGAAGATGATAAATACAGAATCGGAAATCTGAAAAGCTCATTTATCTCTCTCTCTCTCTCTCTTTTTCCTTTTTAGAAAAAATTCAACTGTGTTCAAATACGCCCCCACTTCCCTTCACCGTATCACTTCTCTCCCCCATGGATCCAGAAGGCTCTTTAAACGCTGGCTTGGATATTACACAGACCAACAACCCAAACAGCAGCAGCAACAACAAAAACTCCCCTTCTTCATCAGCCCCAAGATTGTGAAAATGACAGGAAGTCCAGGTTGGCTCTGGCATTTATAGCACTGACATACATTCAGCCCAGAGAAGCTCTGGTGACAGGCTTTCTAAACAAGGCCCTGTCCCGGGGCCCTCTTGTCGGGCCTGGAGTCCCATAACCACGCCCCTCACACCATACACCGCACATACACCAGCCAAGCCTTTCCTGGTCTGGGAAGGGAAGAGAAGAAAGACAAAGACCTGGGGGTTCTGCAGTCTTTGGTAGGTCCAGGTTTCTATCTTAGCTGCCTCTGACTTTTGCAGTTAAAGCTTGCCTGCCCTTGAGGCGGGAGGGACCAGCTGGCCCTTGAATGGTTGGGCGTAGGCAGCAGCCATCTTGGCTTCCAGCGCTGGCTTACCCCCCCCCTGCCCCCCGAGTTCCGCTCTCCCCTCAGCTTCAACCTGAGATGCGTCCGGCAGATTTTGGAGGCCAAGAGCTGGGGAGGTGGGGGCGAACAGCCTGGTCTGTTTAGCCAAGTTCAGGCCATGCTTCTGCCGGTACTAAATGGAGCCCCGGTTGTCATATCCCATCTCCTCGCTGGCAGAAAGTCAGACCAGCAGAAGTCCAAATCCGGGAGAATGTCTTCCTGGAGGCCTCCAACCCCACTTGTCTTTACTCCTGCCCCCATTTTTCCTCTGAGAGCTAGGTAAGTTGGTGTACATTTGTGGTTGGGAGGGGACGGGGTCCCTCCTGAGGATTCTAGCAGAGTCTATGCTCCTCGTGGCTCAGCCCAGAATCGCTCTGCTGCTGCAGGCCACTGGAGGTCACTGGGTGACAGTGGGGTTTAACACCCCTGCCGCTGGCCCCAGAACCCCAGGGACGGAGCCCGGCACCGAGCCTTGCAGGGCAGACACGGGACTCAGGGGCTCCGGGACGCTTCTCAGAGGGCCTGGCTGCGGCGGGGGGGGCTGCGGGGCAGGCGGTGGGCCTGGTGGGGGCGGCTGCTGCTGCTGCTGCAACTTCTTCTTGTTGATTTTCCTTTCCTTGGCTCTGCGATTCTGAAACCAAATTTTAACCTAGAAATGGGAGATGGAGAAAAACAGGGTGGTGAAGGAGCCGATGTAGGGGAAGGAATGACCCTCAGCCCCAGCGGCCGTATCTCCCTCTCCAGCTGAAGAAGTGCCCTCTGGAACTTAGGGACACCCCCCCCAAGATCTTCTCCTAGCCTTTCCCCTGAGACCCCCAGGACAGCCCAAAAACGCTGGAGCCCTTCCCGAGCCCAGTGCAGCCTCAGGAGAGAAGAGCCTTCCTCCCTCCTTGCTCGCCATCCTTGCTCACCATGTTTCGTTCCAAAGCCGCCTTTATCTACAACTTTACTGGAAGAATTCAGAGTCTCAGAACCAAGGAAAACAGAAACTGCAGAGACTTTTCCACAACAATCAAGAGAAGACCAGCATGGATATACTTCAAAATGCCTTTGGCCTCTCAAAATTACACTGTAATGTAATACCCCTCACCAATCTGAGAATGAGATTTAAGAGAGAGAGAGAGAGAGAGATTTGTCCACTTATTTGAGAGAGAGAGAGCACGTGCGCGTGCATGGGGGGAGGGGCAGAAAGAAATGGGGGAGAGAGTCTCAAGCAGACTGTGCGGATCATGGAGCCCCATACGGGGCTTGATCGCATAACCCTGATATCAAGACCTGAGCTAAAACCAAGAACCAGATGCTTAACCGACTGTGCCACTCAGGCGCCCCCTGAGAATGAGATTCAACATGGGGCTTCTGGGCAGTGGATTCTGCCCTTTTCTAGACCATACAGAGTGTTCATGAGTCAAGACTCACTCTAGTTTTCATGGGATTGGGATCTTATATTAATTTTTCCCCAGGTATGGGGCCAGGCACAAAGAAAATAGGTCTTTAGGTCTTCTTTCACCAAAATGGAATTCCAGATTAAACTACTACCCGTTTTGTTTTTTTTTCCTTGCACCTTCCGGGTCCCGGAAAATAGGAGAAAAAGAATCAGTATCCCAAAAAAGACAACTAGAAGTGGAAGGAACCTTTTCTAAAAGCATTCGGAAAGAAATACTCTCTATCCTCCTGCTTTATCTCTATTTATTTATTTATTTAATTTTTAAAAAGATTTTATTTCTTTATTTGACAGAGAGAGAGACATCACAACTAGGCAGAGAGGCAGGCAGACAGAGAGGGAGAAACAGGCTCCCCGCTGAGCAGAAAGCCCGATGTGGGGCTGGATCCCAGGACCCTGAGATCATGACCTGAGCTGAAGGCAGAGGCTTTAACCCACTGAGCCACCCAGTCACCCTATTTTATTATTTTTTTTAACACTTTATTTATTTATTTGACAGAGAGAGAGAATCACATTGAGAGAGAGAAAACAAACAGTGGGAGTGGGAGAGGGAGAAGCAGGCTCCCTGCTCAGCAGGGAGCCCAATGCGGGGCTCCCAATCAGGACCTGAGCCTCCCGACTTAATCTGCTCACAGAACTAGGTGGATTTGGGGCCCGGCTTCTAACTCTGCCTGAGGTACCCCCCTAGCCCCCACCCTCGCCAGTGCCCAGGCCCTGGAGGGAGCAAGGCGGTTCCCACCTGCCTCTCGGAGAGCCCCAGTGTGGCGGCCAGCTCGGCTTTCCTCCGGATGGTGATGTAACGACTGTAGTGAAACTCCTTCTCCAGCTCCAGCCGCTGGTGATCCGTGTACACCACTCGGTATTTGTCTTTCGTCCTGGTTTTCACTGCAGAGGAAGGAGAAGTTAGGGCTGAGAACTGCAAGGCGGCCCATCAGTCATGGGTAATGACAAACCTCCCTAACCCAAGGGCCATTTCTCTTCCTCCACCGCCCCAGGGGGCCAGGGTTTGGCTGGTTCCTGCCCAGTCGGACAAGACCCCCCAGGGGGTCCCGAGGGGAGGGTGCGAGGCTCTCCAAGACAACTAAACTAACCTTGGGGTTAAGTGGTTTTTAAAAACGCAGAAAAACTAAAACCTTGTTCACACACGATAATAGAACCCCGCCGCCCTTCTGGTCAACCAAATACAGTACCGGAGCAGGCGAGGCCCAAAGGGAAGGTGGGCAGGATGGAATCTTCAGAGTCCTGGGAGTAGTCAGATTTTCAGGGTGCAGGAGAGGGAAGCCCACCCTACAAACAGCTGGGGTTGTGGGCACGTGCTGGTGACAATGTTACTTTCTGTTTGCTTTATTAACAGTGGAAATGGGGGTGGGGAGGTGTGCCGGAGCTGACAGTTTCTCTCAAGTCACCAGAAATTTCTCCCAGGCACACTAGGCCCATCTGGTGGAATTCTGAGCTGGGGTCTGGCCCGCAGGCAGAAAACCCTTCCCCCTGCAGAACACTGGATACCTAACTGAGCCTGGTTTGGCATTTGGCACTTTTTCTTTTTTTAATCCCCCATTTATTTCTGCTACAAACTCTACCAGAGCTATCCAGACCAGTGATCTATGCTCATTGGATTGAGTCAACATATTAAACCTCAGATTGATTGTTTTACTGAAGGGCCTTGACAAATAGTGCGGCTGTGGTTGGAGCGGGCCGGAGCCTGCCGTCTGCCCGGGTCTGTCCTGGGTCAGCCCTTGGCTGGGCCCCCCCAGGCCCGGGTCTTCCTGCCGCCGAACAGGTTCAGTCGCCCGATGCCCGGTCCTCCAGGAAGATCTAAAGGGTCTGGGAGTTTCTTGGAGGTGTTTAATGCCCGGCAGGCCGACTTTGTTCAGGTAAAAACCCTTTGCAAACCACAACAAAAGCGCCCTGGGAAGATACAGGCCGGATCAGAGGGAGCTCCCCGGAGCCGCTGAAAGGGGAACACAGTCGCAAACAATGCAGGACAAGGCGATCTTATCAAAGAAAAGCCCTTTCAATGCCTTAATAACAACCGCATTCTGTTTGAATTACCACTACTGAGCAAATGGCGGTCCCGGCTTTCATCCCCCTCCCCGCCAGGCGCATTAACATAAACACCGCCCGGCAGGCGCATTTGAATGGGCGCAGCGGCCCCGACCCCGCGCGGGCTAAGAAAGTAAAGGGAACTAACACGTTCCGAGAGCTTTCCGAGTGGAGGGCGCGTTCACACGCGTTGCCGCCTCAAACCCACTCGGGGCTGCTGCCAGCGGTGGTCGCCCCGTTTTATAGATGAGGAAACTGAGAGTCAGACGAGGTCGTGCACGGCGTATCAGGCGCGGCTGTCACTGCAGCCGGGTTGGAGCCTAAAGGGCACCTCCAGGACTGGGGAGCAGGGCACAGAAAAAGTTCTCCGAGCTGAACATCCCCAGTAGCGATGTTCGCCTCGGGTTGGGTTGCTCGGGAGCGGCTCTTGCTCCAGGGCTCCCCTTTCAGTATCCCGCAGGCGCCGGGAACGCGGTGACCCGGACCCCTGTGTGCTCTGCGGCCGGCGCCCCAAGGGCCTCGGAGGCGCCCCGCACCCCCTGGGAACCAAGGAGGAGGCTGGAGGAGGGGAGAGATGAGAGGGACTTGTGAGAATTCATTATTGACTGCGAAAGTCACCACCCTCTTTCCGGGCCCTAAAAGAGACAATGGCAGGGCTGGGAAGGTGTATATCAAAGCGGGCCGGGCCGAGGACCAGCCCCCTTGCCCCTTGACAGATGATGCTCCGCAGAGGAGTCGGGCTCTGGCCCGCAGGCCTCGGCCTCCCGACATTAACATCACAAGGGCGCCCGGCGCCGACTGCGGCCTTGCCACCTTGGCGCGGGACATCACAGCGGCCTCTCATCTGCTGACCCCGCGGCCTGGGCTCCTGCGCCTCCCCTCCCTCTCCCCCTCCCCGGCCGGGCCGGCGGCCACTCTCCCGGGAAGCACCAAAGGGCTCCCTTAGGCCCCGGGTCGCTGCCAGCTGCGCCCTAGGCAGGCCCCATAAGAAAGAGCCTTCTCTGAGAAGGCACTCCGTTCAGACGAGGGCGCCTCCTCTTGGGGAAGGGACCTAGCCGAGGCTCTGAGGCTGGCCCTGTGGCCTTCTCCGTGGGCGGCCGCATTTCCCACCCGGCATGGGCCCAGTGACGCAAATACCGATGCCCAGAGACAGCCCCCAACGACTTCTCTGATTTATACGGCTGTAATTGGCTATAAACCTCTGCGAAGTGGCCATAACCTGCATGCGGGCCAGGCTGGGCCAGAAAGAAGGGAAGAGAAAAAAGCGGAAGTGCAGAGGACTAGGAAGACTTCAAGGAGTGCAAAGGGGATGCCAACAGGACTCTCCCACCCCCCCATTCGCACTTCCTTCCCACTTTGACACACATCCCGATACCAGAAGGGGCAGACCCGGAACTACTGAGCCCCCTCAATCGGGCAAACCTAGGATGTCTGCAGGGACATCTCCTGAGCAAGCTTCTTGAACACAGGCACGCGTGTACACACACACACACACACACACAACCCTGAGACCCTGGGAAGGAAGGGTGGGGAGAAATGATCCCTGTCTGGAGCAGACGCTGAATCCTCACCAAGGATTCCTCCCCTTCCCCCTCTGCAGACACAGGAGGACTCCCAGGACTTCTGGCCCCTAGCCCTCCAGCTTTTGATTGAACGAACTCCTTTGCAAATCAAAGGTTCAATGAGGGGGCGCGCTCCTTTCCCCTTAGTTCCTGGGCCTTTCCTGCAACTGCAGCTTTGCGTCTCCCTACTCGCCCTGGCTCTTGAGAGCCCTTGAATTGGCCTGACTGGCCGAACCCGGTCCCGAGCACAGCCTCACAGCCCTCCCGGTCCCCCCCCAGGCCACCATTCTTCTTGAGTGGCTCCATGGCGTGGAAAGAAATGCTCCAAAACCCGGCCGAATGGAGTGCGAGGCTCCCCCGTGGCTCGGAGCCGCGCCGCGGGCGCTCGCGGCCGCCAGCGGGGAGGACGCGCTCCCGCACAGCAGCGCTACGCCGACATTCCCGGGAGCGCCCCGAGAGCGCGGGGACAGTACGAATGAAGGACCGTTGGAGGGAGGAGGGTTCTCCTCCACCCTGAACCGAACGCGGGTCGGGAGACCAAAATATCCGCTCCCGCCCCCCGCCAGCCCAGGCACAGTAGAGAAGCCCCGCAGTCGAGGCCCCCTGAATCTGTCCCCCGCCCCGGCCCTCCGGGCGCGGAGCCCCTAGACGGCTGCGGACGCCTCCGTCCGCCCTGGACACGCGGCCCGCCCGGCGGCCCCCTCCCGCGGGGCGCCGCCACCGCCTACCTTGGCTCCCGAGGGACGGCTGCGCGGGCTTCCGCATCCACTCGCACAGGTTCCGCCGCTGGCCGCCCGGGGACAGCTGCTCGGCGGCGGCGGTGGCGGCGGGCCCCGGCGGGCCGGGGTTGAGCGTCTGCAGCAGCCCCGAGGCGCAGGAAGGCGCGGCGGCCGGGTGGTGCGGGTGGTGGTGCGGGTGGTGGTGCGGGTGGTAGTCGGCGGGGCTGCTGTAGCCCATGGCGGCGGCCGGGGAGCCCCCGTTGAGGCCGTGGGCGACGGCGTTGGCGGCTGCCGCTGCGCCCCCGGGCGCGTAGCCGTTCCAGTCCTCTCGGAGCGGGGCCCCGTAGGCGGCGGGCCAGGACGGCCCCGGGGACTGCGCGCTGTCCAAGTTCGCGGCCGCGGCGGCCGCAGCCGCCACATGGTAGCCGCCGTAGTCCGGGTACTGCGGGGGACTGACGAAGTTCTGCGGGGCCAGGTTGAGGCCGCCCGAGTGGCGCACGGAGCTGGGGTACATGCTCACGTCCTTGTCCAGGAGGTAGCTCACGTACATGGTGGCGAGGGCCCGACAGCAGACCTCACCATGCTGCCTGGGGACCGACGCTGGAGGCTGCCGGGGGGCGCGAAGGGGAAGGGGCGAGGCGGGGTGCGGAGAAGGGCGGCCGGCTGCGCCCCAGCCCGCGGAGCTCCGCTGGCTCCTCGCGGCGCTTCTGCCTCCGAGGCAGTCCCTCCCTCTGGCCTGCCTCCTCCCTCCTCCCTTTCTTCCTTCTTTCCTCCCACCTCCTTCCCACTGGGCTGCAGAGGCGGGGAAGACCCGCCACAGGCTGGAGTGCGGAGCCCCAGGCCGGCGGCCTTTCGTGATTAACGAGTGTTTACAAGACTCTATTAGTAATGACACAGACACCAATGGCTGGAGACGTCGAGGCGCAGCGCGCACCCTGCGCACAACCCCCCGAAACACGATTTGCATTTTAAAAGATAAGGGGAGGGGAGATCTCCAGAGACCCGACCACAGCTAAATATTCAAACCTTTATTGTTAAGAGCTTCCTCCTTCCAACCTGGTGCACTTTAACCTCCAATCACAGGTTCAAAGAATGAAATCAAGAGACTTGCAAAAGAGGAGAAGGGGGGAGCTATCTTGGTGGGAATCTGGGCTTGGAGACTGAGTAGGAGCGTGTATGCGTTTGCGGGGTGGAAGGTGGGGGCGCCTCAGAAGCTCCTTTATACCAAAGAGAAAAGAAAAGGGAAGCCATTACTTTGATGACAACGTTTTTGACCAACTCGGGAGAAGACGAGCCGAGCCCTAAGAGATGAGCCGTTCCTGTCCTTCCTGAGCTCCTGGCCGGATCGACAGCTCGCCCCAAACAACTGTCACTGCTAATCGGTTATTCTTTTTCCCCCATGGAAACTCCTGCCTCTCGCAGGACATAAATTACGACCCTAGCTTCAGGCTGCGTCTCCGAGTTCATCTCACATTTGGGATTTAAGTTAAATTAAGACAATTAGTTAAAAAAAAAAAAAACATTTATATTCAAGACTCAAAACAGTCCAACCAAGGAGCCTTTGGTAGAAGTCAGGCTAGTGGAGGGCTATAATGGAGAGGGGGAAAAAGGGGTTGCTAGAGTGCTGGCAAAGTTCTCGGTTCTTGATCAGAGTGTTGGTGACACGGTATGTCTGTGAAGATTCAGAGAACCTACACTACATGTTTATTTTACTTAAATCAGTAGTTAAAAATCAAGGAAAAAAGAGCCAGAATTTCTGCTAATATGTACCTAGGTATGTCATATAATCACACCTTTGTCTCAAAAACACTTTCTGCTTTACAAAATAAAGCATTATCCGAAGAAAATTGTCTTTCATCTCCAGGAGACGGGAAGGGAACCCGGGCGGTTACTAATGATTGCTTCTGAAGAACTCCGAGTGAGGAAGAGTTGGGAAGGGCCCCTCCTTGGTTTTGAAGCACTGTGTCAAGGGGCCCGGGCCTCGGTGGCGGCTGCTGGGACCTGTGTTGGGCGGCCTGGCTCGGGAACTGCCCCGACAGGAGCACAAGGCGATGAGATTCGTCTTGCGCACGCGCCCAACTCGGTTTGGCCAATGCAGGGAGTGGACCCCCGGTAGCCTTCCAACCCTTCTGTCCAGGCCCAACCGGCACCGCCGGACTAGGATCTGAGGATCTCAGCGGCCGGGTCCGGGGCCTGGGCTTTGAACGCCCTCGGAACCAGCTCATCTCCAGATCTGCACTTGTCGGTTCTCATTGTCAAGCGCTCTCTGGAATTTGTCATTTCACCTTCTCGTCTCTGGAGGGCTCCTTCCAGCGCTCGATCCTCACATCTCCGGAGATGCGGGACAAAGCTGAGGACACCCGCCAGAGCTGCAGAGTGGAGAGAGGCCAGGCCAAAGGAAGATCTGAACTAGCCCAGGGCTGTGGGATCTCCTGCTGGCTGGTCGCGCCCGTCCTTTGCCTTTCCTTAGGAAGAATGGTTAAAAATCAGGGCTCGGTGGAGGGTCAGAGAGCTGAGCACTCAAGAGGTGGGAGGCAGGAGCAGGTTCTCCATGTGGGCCTTCCCACCTGGACCAGACAGCTGGGTGTCATTGGACCTCTCAAGAAATAAAATAGGAAATGCATCGGGAGTCCCATTGCGGAAACCCAATCATTGAGCTGGGGGACAGGGGGAGAAAGGGGGAGTCTGCGGTCCTGATCGGAATGGGCTGAGAATGTGGGAGGTTACGTGGTGGGCATCGCAGACTTTTGATCTACCAAACATCTTCCTCCTCTTCCTGAAGACACAATTCCTCTTTCTGTCCCCCACAACCCCCTCCCCAGCCTCGAGCTCTGTCTGGAAGCCGAGGCCCAGGCTCAAGCCTGTGTCTTCGGAATGTGGGCATTCTTTGGAACAATCACTTTATTGGGGACAGCCATTCCCTCCGCCCTGCAGTGGCCGCTTCCTGAGTTTTTATGGCTGGCCGCTGGCCGCTGGCTAATTGTCCCGGTTTTCCAGCTGTGTCTCTGTGCTCTGCCCCCGAGAAAGGGCTCTGGCCTGCCCGCCCAAATGCTTTGGGAGCGGCCAGGGTTGCTCTGGCCCCAGGGGTCACCCCGGGCCCCAGTGCTGGCTGGACCACAGGTAAACCTGAGGCTCATTTTGGGTGCAAGAGCTGGAGAAAGGAAATCATGGTGAAAAAGCAATTGGTTTTCTTCCTGGAAAATGGGCCCCCAGCTCAGGACTTTGGGGTTGGTGAGGGAAAGGAGATGAGGGACTGGTGAGGGGCTCTTTGGTGAAAGAAAGGAGCCTCTATTGATGTCCTTGGTCAGGCTCCTCAGATTGGAAATGTACCCTTCATATCCGGTTGCCCTCTCAACCAAGAGGCCCATCTGGGGCCCGGAGGGGTAGGGTGGCAGGAGCAGTCAGAGAGCAGCGGAAGGTGGCTGATGGGAAGGCAGCTTGGGAGTCTTTTCGTCGTGATGTCTTAGCCTCTGGTGGGTCTTTGTCAGGTGCCTGGCCTCTGGAGGCCTGCCCTAGATGGGACTCTGTCAGCCTTTTGGGTGCAGATGTGGGCCCTGGGAGGTTGAAGGCACCACCCGCATCAGAGCCCCAGGGGAGAGCTTCCTCAGTCCTGGACCCAAGGTGCTTGGCAGCTTTTTTAGAACCATGTGGCCTGAGCTGAGAACTGCCTGGGATGGCCATCCCCAACCTCTCTGCTCAAAGCTCCTTTCCAGCCAGTACCTCTGGTCTCCAACCAGCCGCCCCACCAGAGAAGCCTTCAGCAGACGGCTCTGGAGGAGGCACACTGGTGGCAAGCCATGGGGCTGGGGTTGGGCTGAGGCAGAACGTGACCCCAGGGAACCAGGGCTACAGCAAGCTTTTAAGGGCAGGAGAGGATGGGAAGAAAGAGACCCAGGTAAATAAAGCATCAGGAAGACTACAGGGCAGGCACAACTCAGTTATCAAAGGGACGTCTCTTTGTTGCTAACATTGTAAAGACCATTCAGCATTCCTCGGAGAGGGTCAGGGCTTCCAGAATTCCGGCTGGTGGCAAGGGCAGGGGCGGGGGGGGGGGGGGGGGGGGTGGGGAAGAGTGAGGCACAGGAAGGGGCAGGCTGCTCCTCTAGGCAGATGGGACACTCCTTGAATCCACAGATCATTGACAGGACTCTCTCCCTGCTCAAAGGTCCCCAGTGTTTGCTCCAGCTTGGGGGACCCTCCTTTCCCCTATATTTGTAGCTCCTGAAACCTGGGGCACCTGTGATCCTTGTAACCCCGATAGGGCAGGCCATCTCTGCTCACCTTAGCATGCAAGTCTATTTTCGGAATCCCATTAGATCAAGGAAATTATCCAAATAGTGCAACGCTTCTGTTCTCCCTCTCCCCCTCTGCACAGAAAACCCTCACCCTGGACTGACCTGGATTCCCAGCATAATTAAGGAAGAGTGAGAAAGAAGAGAATGTGTTTTGATACAATGGGTCGGCTTGGCAATCTACACTGCTGTGGAGAAATGACTTGATCTCTACTAAATTTGGTGTTTAGGGAGTTCTTCAGTCATTGCACCCAATAGGCAACCCCCCTGCACAAAGAAAGGCTCAATAATGGGTGGTTTGACCGCACCACCCCTCTCCGAAACACACACCCTGCCTGCCACGGCCCACTCAGCTAGCATCTCTGGGAAGGAAATCAATGGCAGTGCACTTTCCATGAGGCGTCCCCAGAGTCCATTGCCTGCTCAGCCCCATCAGGCCACAATGGATCCCCAATGTATTCATTCTGAACAGCAGGGAGGGCCGCAGCTGTCCACAGCTGCCCAGGCTTCCCTCACAAGAGCAGATGTGTCCCTGCCCCCATTAGAGTCGAGAATGTTCCCCCACCCACCCTCTGTGGCAAACTGAGTGTCTGGGCTTCTCTACCTGAGGAAAAATTCCTGAATTTGTGGGAGGGCGTTAGTGGACTAGAGTTTTACCATCCAGGCAGGGGAGAGGGGGCAGGAGCATGGGGGGAAATCCACCGCCTTATTCCCCTTGCAGAGGGACCACCGCTAGGCTTTCTAACCAAGGCAAGGAATTTACAGTTTTCATTATGCTCTTCTATCAAAAATACATTCTTTTTAAAAAAATTTTTTTTATTTATTTATTTAACACACACACACAGAGATCACAAGTAGGCAGAGCTAGACAGAGAGAGGGGGGGAAGCAGGCTCCTTGCTGAGCAGAGAGCCCGATGCGGGGCTCAATCCCAGGACCCAGAGATCATGACCTGAGCCGAAGGCAGAGGCTTTAACCCACTGAGCCACCCAGGCGGGCCTCCAAAATATATTCTTAAGGCCAGGAGATTTAGGAAAAGAAAGCCTCAAGGGAGGGGCTGATATTTGGGTACAGAAATCCGGTTTTGCTCATTGGGGGAACATCATGAAAATAAGTGGTGGTGGCCTGTTTCCATTCTTTCTTCTGAAATTAGAGTCTGTGGTCAGTGTGGAGTTATTGTACAACCCACTCTTCCGTGTGATGGATGAGCACTGAGAATGATTTAAAGTCCCTGGAGGGAGGGCCTTGAGGGTCTCGCCCGGAGGAAACCCTTGATGCTGAGGAGAATCGGGCTCCCAGGCCAGCGACAGCTAAACGTTATCACTTGCTCTTGACGTGGAAGGCCTTCAGTTACCGTTTGTTCACTCACCAACGTCTGTGCCTACAGTGACCTTTGCTTATCATATGAAAATATGTTCCGAGGAAGCCCTACACAGTAGGCTTTATGAGGCTGAGGGAAGGGGCTCAGATAAGGTTCAGCTCTCCTTGAGTCACTGGGAAGCAACCCACCCTGGAGGGGAGACAGGAGACTTACTGTCTCTGCAGCACTTCCACTTTATAGAGGAGAAATCCGAGGCTCAGAGAGGTTGGGCGACTTTCCCAAGGTCACACAGCTAGCTAGCTGTTCCAGCCACTAAAACGAAATGATCTACTATAGATAGGTACATTCTTTGCAACCCATAAGACTCCGTATGGATGTTAATTATTACTAAGGTTTCTGGTGCCACCCTGGAAACACAAAACCAACTAGACGATTCCTGGAATCCAAACTCCCCACTCCCACCCCCACACCCCCACACCAAATTGTACCAGAACAATCAGGTTCTGCTGTTGCAACATTTTGGACTACTTCCTGCATCTTACTTATTTCTTTCTTATTTCTCTGGTTCACATGAACAGGCACCTGCTAACTGCTGTTTATTAGTTTACTGAATGGCGAATTTTCCATAAATTCCAGTCCAAATTTTTCACCAGTTATCAAAGAAGATCTCCATCTACTCCTGTCCTATGGTACATATTTCCTAAAAAGAGCTCTTTATTTTTGAATTGGAATTGACATCCTGAGGCTGATCTCCGGAAATGTGTCAAATTTAAAATGAGTAAAGAAATTGATGCAGAGAAATTGTGTTGTCTTCCCCCCCTTCCCGTCTGTGGACATCTTTTGGACACACAGATTAAAAAGCCGGCTTCTCTGGGCAAATAAAAGCAGCCCCCCACCCCATTTGGTTTCTCGGTTACACATGTGAATGCCAAGCTCGGATTGGGCTCGTAAATTCCTAACGGGAGCGCTCTGGGGTCTTTTGCTCAGAGCACTCCCCCGGTTGAGCTGGACATTTTAAGAGGGGAGTGAAAATTGGCGAGGCAGTCCCAGCACTTGGGAAGGGAGTGTGCTTGGAAGGGCTGAAGGGTTAGGGGACTGAAATCAGCTCTTTGCCTTCCAACTATTTTTGTCATTGCTACTGTGCACGTGTGTGTTAACGAATTAGTAAGTAAAGGATTAAATTATCCACCCTAGAATCTGCACCAACCGCTTCTGGGACCCTAGACGCCAAAGGCGCTCGGGCCACCCCGCCGCCTGGGCTGGTGCGCCCTCGGAGTCCCCAGACGGTGGCCCGCGGTCTCCGCCATCCGGGTCTCCCGCCTCCTGCGCACTGTAGCGCAGAAAAGAGAAACTTCTCCTCCAGGCCACGGCCAGCGCAAGCCCAGGACATGTTGCTGTGTGAGCCCACAGAAAACTGCTCGCCCAGACCTTGGCAGCCACAGGTGACTCGCTCGCGCAAGACCAGGCCTGGGCCTCTTTGCTCCTACTGGAGAAAAAAAGCCAGACCTGCCAGCGGTATTTGCCAGGGCCTTTGCCCGCGCCGCGCCCACGTCCCGCGTCCTGCGCCCGCCCGCAAGGCTGCAAGTGCTCAGGAGTCTTTGTGAAAGGCACCTCTCAGTTTCCACCTCCCAGCTCCTTTCAGGGGGCGGATCCAGGGTCTCCCCCAACCCCCAACCATACCTCCTCTGGCAGAAAGCAACAATTTTGGGCAAGCTTTGAAATGTAACTGTGATTGACACACCCAGGTCGTGCCCGAGAGGTCCAGATCTCCTGTGCCCTCTGTTTACAATTGCAGCTGGAAATATGGTCCCCTTGCCCCCCAAGCCTGGCTATCTTAGGTCCAGCCCATTGACAGGGACCATCCAGACTCTGCAGCCGGAGCCCATCTACCCAAGCTGGACTCATTCTAGGGTTGGACAGGGTGGCTTGAATATAATGGATTAGTGTGAGTCTCAGACCCAGTCTGTGGCGCTTGTATCCTGGGCCCCCAAGTTATCCCATCTAAAGTGAAGCAGGAGTCTAGCCCCAGGCCTAAGGGGCCTTCGGTGGCCTTGGGGTCCTAGAGAACAGGAACTGAGTCATCCAATTGCCTTTGTAGTGTACACCTGGTGCTCTTGCTTCCGGAGAAGGCCTCTGGCACGGGCCCAGGCAGAGGAGGCCCTGGCATTAGTCTGTAGGGATGTTGGTAGCCACAGCTCACTCCCCCGGCACCAGCTTCGGGCCTTCCCCCTTACCACGAGCAGAGAACACCTGTATGGCGGGAAAGGGGTGGAAGTTCCTTGTTTGAAATACCTGGTGTCTGGATGGCTCAGTGCATTAAGCCTCTACCTTTGGCTCGGGTCATGATCCCGGGGTCCTGTCGAGCCCCGCATCCCGCATCGGGCTCTCTGCTCAGCAGGGAGCCTGCTTCCCCCTCTCTCTGCCTGCCTCTCTGCCAGCTTGTGATCTCTCTCTGTGTGTCAAATAAATAAATAAAATCTTAAAAGAAAAAAAAAAGAAATACCTGATGTGGTCAGGGCCGCTTCTTTCTGTGGGATTCAGCCCTCCAAACGAGGTGTGGCCACACTGCTTTTTGTGAAAAGAAGGTTTTCTTGCTGCTGCTGCTGCTGCTGCTGCTGCTACCCTGGGTCTGGGTTGGTCCCTAATGGAAGTTCCAGTCTTCAAAAGGGCCTTCACTTCTTACCTCATTTGCGTCTAGAAGGACGGGTATGTCGTGTTTCTCCTGTGCCAACAGAAACTTCAGTCGTGTTCTTTGGGGTCGGATAGACCTTCCAGTGTGGGGGGAAAACCCACACTCCCCAGAGAGAAAGAATGTGTGAGACGAACCCCTTCTGCATGAGTGGACATTCTGGGCCTCAGGGCAGACAGCTCTGGAGCCCCAGGGTTGCTAAGCTCCCCAGAACCGGCCTGCGCTGGCAAGAAAGATCGCAGCGGGCACAATTTTCCTCCATTACCTGCTTTATTAGCGCTATGAGGGGTGATTCTCATCTTCCCCTTGGGGGCTAGAATATCCAGGACGATTCAATGAGTATTATTAAACTATTATTTATTTTATTATTAACTTTTTAATGACCGATGGGTCTCCAGGGGCAGCTTGAGGTTCTGACGAGCCAACTCCCAAGGGCCGACCCCTGGGAGAGTTGGGGGGGGGGGGCGACCTCTGGGAGAGTCGGGGAGGCCGCCCGCCCCTGATTTTCAGGCCCGTCCGGCTTGAAGACACCCCCACTCCCACCCCTCTCTCAAGAGTGACTGTGGCAGCTACTCCGCCTGACCCCACGGGGCGCCTTCCCAACGTTGGCCAGGTCTCGAGGTTCCCATCAACACACCGACCCCCACCCGCGGCTTCCCCGGCTCGGAGGACCCAAATCAGTACTTGGCTTTCCTCGCCCCCCCACCCGCTCCCCTAGGCGCCCCAATGGGAGAAAACTACTTCTCCTCCCATGTTAGTGTCGGGTACGGCAAAGGAGGTGGGAGAAGAAAAAACAAACAGACAAACCGCTGCGGAATAAAAAGATGCCTTTTCCTCCCGTTTTGTTTTGCAGCTCAGGCTTAGCAGGAGAGGATGCGGACCCAACTAGAAATGGATAAGCGCTCTGGAATCCACAAAGGCTGGTGGTGTCAACGGGCTGCAAAGGGAGTGAAGCATTGAAGCAGTGAGCTGGGTAAATCGGGGGCCCAGCACGAACCCACACAGAGATTTTGGCAAAGCGTGCGCGTGGGGGTGGGTGGGCGAAAGGGCTCCTTCTGCGTGCGGCGGCTTCGGCTCTCCCCTCCCTCTGCGCGCGCGTTGGCCGCCGTTCCGGGCCGGCGCCAGGCTCGCGTCCCCGCGCGTCCCGACGTGCGCCCCGCGTCCCGGGCTCGCGCGGCCGCTACAGTCGGGCTTGCCCGGCGCCCAGGAGGTCGGCGAGACGCAGGCGGCCGATCTTCTTCACCTCGCCCAGCGCGGTGCGCAGCTCCTGCGCGGGCGGGCGGTGCAGCCGGCGCGCCAGCTCCCGCGGCACGGCCGCCCGGTCGCTCAGGCGCGCGGCGAGCACGAAGGGGAAGCCGAAGCGCGCGCGGTACTGCGCGTTGAGCTCCGCCAGCCGGAGCCGCTCGTCCGCGTCCAGGCTCGTCAGGCCCGCGCCTCTCTGCTCCCGCTGCGACTCGGCGGTGAGCGTGCCCCGCTGCAGCTCGCGGCCCGCCAGGTCCGGGTGGCAGCGCAGGATCCCCTCTTGGCCTGCGGGGAAGCACAGACACGCAGCGGGAACGCGTTACCGGGCGCGGCGGAGGGGGCGCCCGGGGCCGCGTGCCGGCCGCGCCCGGCCTCCTGCCCTCCGGGAAGAGGGCTTCTCGAGGGAAGCGGGGTCTTCGGGAGGTGACGAAGGGCAGCGAGGGGTGTCCTGGAGGTGCAAGGGTGCCCAGTGCACCGCCCCTCGAACACGGCCCGAACCTTGCGCCCCTCCGTCCCAGCTTCAGGGGCCTCGGCTTGGACCCAGGGGCGGGGCGGGAAGTGACAAGTTTGTCCTTTGAGACCTTGGGGCAAGAAGAGCGGAGGGGAGAGGCCACTGGGGCTCGGAATTTACGACTTGCTCGGGAGGGAGCAGGGACGCGATAAGGAGACCGAGCATTTCGTATCTTTTCAAAGTCCTTTGCTCTCAAGGGGGCTTTGATGTCGAAGAGGGCCGGACGCGAGGGCCTGAAGACTTCCTGCAAAAGCCACAGAATGGGTTTCGTTCTGTTCCAAAGGAGAAGGGCGGGGAGGGTCCCGAGGGATAACATCCACGGGGCTGGCAAATAAATGTCCAGGATTTTGTGATCCGAAGTGTGAGTTTTGGGCTTCTGGAATCAAGCATCCAAAGAGACTTACAGATGATTAAGTGCAAAGAAACCCATTTCCAGCCGGAATTCCACAGCCCTTTGAATGAAAGTGACTTTCCACCTTTTAGGAAAATAACACTTACTCATCACCCACCCTGCCTGAGGCTGTTTCTCCTTCTCCAACTGTAGGTCCCAAAGACACCGCAGACTACCTTGGAGTTTTCTTGGAAGATAGCTTCTCATAATCTCCTAGGCCTAAGATTGGAAACCCCTGGTGTGTTACCGAGGTTTTAAACAGGAGTCCAGGGAGTTGCCCTGAGCCCTGGCCCAGCATTTCACTTAGCTCTCTAGAGAGAATTGGAATCGTCAAGGGTGGGCAAGATTTCAGGTATGGTAAGCAGACAGCCATAATCTGTACAATGAGGGTAAGGACACCGGAGCAGCTGTGAGCATTAGAGCCAATTCATTTCCCTAAAACACAGTGCTTAATGCTAGCAAACATCCAATAAACAGCCATTATTTTTAGTCCTAGTAAACACTGTAACTGGACTGTGGTGCTGTTGGGAGTATCTGACCGTGGCTCTGGGATTAGCCAGGAGCCCTGTTGGAAAGGGAGATCATTTAAAACAACCTTTAGTTACGGTATAACCCTCCAGGTACTCAAACCTTGTAGATTCCGCCCCATTGAAGGAGGATTGGGATGGCACCATCTAACTCTTCGACAGTGGCCTGATCGGAATAACTAGAGAGAGGGGTGGGGGAACATCTGCATTTAAGAGAGCATCCAGTGAAAGTTCCGGTGGGATTAGGTGACCTACCCAAGGTCACTTAGCTAGTAGCTCAAATGCCAGGTGATTTGGGGGCACTGGCTGCCCCTAGGAGGTGAAGGGGCTCTTATTTAAAAGAAACTCCTGTCACCAATTCGTCCATCTCTATAATACCACTATTTTATTTTACTTTTTAAAAGATTTTATTTATTTGACAGAGAGAAACACAGCGAGAGAGGGAACACAAGCAGAGGGAATGGTAGCGGGAGAAGCAGGCTTCCTGCTGAGCAGGGAGCCCGATGCAGGGGCTTGATGCAGGGGCTCGATGCAGGGGCTCGATCTCAGGACCCTGGGATCTGACCTGGGCCAAAGGCAGACGCTTAACAACTGAGCCACCCAGGCGCCCCTCTGTAATACCACTATTTTAGACCCCCTCTCATGAGCCATGTCCCCAGGGCGCTGCAAACACCAGGTGGTTTTTTTCCCTTTCCTGTGTCCAGCCCGGGTGGGGCGAAAACGAAGGTGTTCAATTCCCTACCTGCACTCCCCGCCCCAAGCCCTGGCCCTGGGGGTTCGCTGTGCCCAGCGGGCACCTGCCAGGAAGAATCTACTTGGAAGCCACCCAGCCCTGGGCCCTACAAACGGCCGTCTGGGAATGGGGAAACGGAGTCATCGTGCGCAGCTCTGCGGGTCCGGACCCGGAGGGTTCCGCCTGGCTCCCCCTCCTTGCATATTCAGATTCTCAAAGCAGCCTGTGGATGGTGGGATGGAGTGTGGGGGGGAGGCTGGCTGAGACCCAGTCTTCTCACTGACGCCCCTTCTCTTGGCTTCCCCTTATTTCTTATTCTCTAGCGGCCCAACTGAGCTTGGGGGAAGTAGTTAGCTATTGGTGGGTGTCGCCGGTGTGGGGGTCCTTCCTTCCCCAGCGGACTCCCCTAGCTGACCACAGAGCAGAGAGAGATGGAGGTGCAGCGGGGCTGCGTGCGCCGGACCTGCCTCTTTCCTTTTTGCTTTTGCACCTCACTTCTCACTCCCCTGGGTTCATGTCCCCTCTTGAAAATGCCGCCTGGGGTTAATGTTTGCCGAGGACTGAGCCTGTGTTTTACACTGTTTGTTGGGAGGAGTGGGAGAAGAGGAGAGAAGGGAGGCCCAGAAAAGGGCAGAGCAAAGAGAAGAAGAAAACACACACACACACACACACACACACACACACACACACACACACACACACCTGCAGATAAAAAGAGAAAGGTAGGTACAGGGAGTCTGTTGGAGGATGGCAGCTCAGAAAAAGAGAACCTGATCCCATCCAACCAAAGACTCCCACTTTATTGCCCCACACCGATGACCAAATGAGTACTCACCCCCCTCCCAGGGGGGTTCCCAGCTCAGTGGAGTGTCCTTCACAGGACCATGTCGATGCTGCCTGATCTTCGATCTTTCCTAAAATCCTACTGTCTGTGCCACTGGCTTGTCACACGTATGTAGACATGTATTATTGGCTACGACCACAAGTCATGAATCTTTGCATCTAGGAGAGTTCCTGGCGCAGAGCTGACCCTATTTCAACAGGAGAACAACGCAGGCAATGGTGGCCACTGCGGAACAGGCAATTGGCTTAGAACCCCATTCCAGGGGCGCCTAGGTGGCTCAGAGGGTTAAGAACCCCATTCCAGTCCATCAGGGTCCCTACATCAGTAGGGACTAGTGTGTTCTCCCTCCTGGTACAATGGATCAGCTGTCCTTTCTGCTGTGTTCCTTTTTGTTGTTGTTGTTAAGATTCTATTCATTTATTTGACAGAGAGGAACAAGATCACAAATAGGCAGAGAGGCAGGCAGAGAGGAGGGGGGAAGCAGGCTCCCCGCTGAGCAGAGAGCCCGATGCGGGTCTCGATCTCAGGACCCTGAGATCACGACCTGAGCCGGAGGCAGAGGCTTTAACCCACTGAGCCACCCAGGCGCTCCACTTCTGTTATGTTCCTGAAGCCAGCCCTGCTTTTCATCTTAAGACTCCAATTTCAAACATCCACTTCTCCTCCCCACTCTGTGCTCTGTTTTATCCTTCCTCATCAACACGCAAACATGCTTTCGAATTGCTTATCCCATCAAGAAAATTAAAACCCACCTTGGATTCCCTGTTGTCCTCTAGTTTCTCCCTATATCTCTGCCCCTCCTTACAGCACCTTCCTGAAAGGAGTTGTCTACTCAGCGTTCCCCTCTTTCTCACCTCCTGTTCCACGTTCACGCTGTTAAGCTTTCGGCCCCACCCAGCAACCAACGCGCACTCCTCAAGGTCACGGATGATGGACATCTTGCTCAAGCCCAGTGACCAGTGCTTGATCTTCTTCCTCAGCCTCTCATCTTGGAGATGAGAGATGATCCAGGAGAGAATGTCACATGGTTGTTCCTCTCTCCTTAAAAGATTCCTAGCACTGGCCTTTCTTCGCTGGTTCTAGCTGTGCCAGATCACTAACACTGAAGCATCCCAGGACTCAGTACTTGCTTCTCTTTCCTTCTCTATTTACACGGATGCCCAGATGTTCTCATTGGGTTCCGTGTCTTTAAATGTCATCAGTTTTGGGTGTTTTTTGTTTGTTTGTTTGTTTTTAAAGATTCTATTTCTTTATTTGAGAGAGAGAGAGAGGGAGAGAATGAGGGAGGGGCAGACGGAGAGGGAGAAGCAGGCCCCCTGCTAAGCAGGGAGCCCACCAGCAGGAATGCCATCAGTTGTTTTGCGTTTTTTGGGTTTTTGGGGGTTTTTTTGATGACGCCCAGATCCAGTCCGGCTTACAGCTTTCCAATGAGTTCCTGTGTTATGATTCATACGGACACTCAATATTTTCACTTGGATGATTATTAGACACCTCAGACATAAAAAGCTCCTGTTTCCCACCTTGTCCTCTCAATTATAAAGTTTTCCTCATTGTGGAAAACGGCACTGCTGCCCATCCAGTTGCTCAGATTAAAAATTTAAGAGTTACCCTTAATTTCTCTTTGTTTTTGACCTGTCTTCCCCATAAATCCATTAAAACAAAACAAAACCTGTTGGGAGGCAATTGGGTGGGGAAGTCGGTCAAGCCTCCCTAGACTCTTGGTTTCAGCTCACGTCCTGGTCTCAGGGTCCTGAGATCTAGCAATCCCCCTCCATCAGGCTCCGTACTCAGTGGGGGGTCTGCCCGAGACTCCCTCCCCCTTTGCCCCTCCCCCTGTTCGCTCTCTCTCAAAAATAAATAAATATGTATTTTAAAAAACTGCAAGTCTAACTCGAAAATGTATTCTGAGAACCCAGTCACATCTCTCCATCTCTCCTGCTCCAACCTTACTCCAAATAAGCATCACCCCTCACTTTCCCCACATCTGCAGTCCCTCTACCTGCCCTCCTTTTCCTTACATCCCTCCGCTCTTCACTATTCTTCACACACCATGGACTTTCTGTGCTCCGGAAAGGCCAAAGTCCCAGGTTCCTTTTCTTAGATAGCCTCCTGCATCTTGGACCGCTTCCTTCTCATCCTTGGGTTTTAAACTCAAGTATCATTTCCTAAGAAAAACCTCTTTTATTACATATTTTCTTCTAATAGTTCCTAGACTGTGAAATCATCTCACTTATTCATGTTAATCCTGTCTCTCTTTGCTAGAATGTAAACTCACTGAAGGTAGGCGCTTGTCTTGTTCACTGCTCTGTCCCCAATGCCTGGGACAATTCCTGAGGCACAGTGGGAACCTGACATACGTCACTTTTAGGAAGGAGTGATATGTGTTTTTTTGATTGAACACCCTTTAATAGTCTCTTCTAAATACTTTATAGTCTGCATTTCAGGGAATTATGAGTATCTTTCTTATTCATTCAACAACTATGCTCTGAAATAAGTATTAAGTAATAAATTATGGAACGATTGCAATTTTGAAATGTAACAAAGAGATACACAATTAACCCTATTTTATGAAAGGGTTTTTTTTTTTTCCTCTTTGATGTTTAACACAAACCAGTACTGAATTGGTTTGCTATTGGCTGTGTTTGGGGGGAGGGGCATGGGTAGGTGTTTCAACCTTCCCTTTACTTTTGCCATGCCCCTTGCCTGGAAATCAGGAACTGATTGGCTCAAAAGGGTACTTTGCCAATTAAAGCTAGAGCTGAATATTAATCCTGGACTGCCACCTACTGACCAATAATCATCACAGTGCAATCTGAATAGAGTGTCAACCTCGGTTTACTCTAGAAACAAGATTTTGGTTTCCAGTAACAGTAGACGGTTCTCTTGGATCATGAATAAAACTTGATGACCTTGACCAAGTAGGTTACCATACATATCCCCAACTTTAAGGTGTCTTTTAGCTTTAGGATTCAAAGACTATTACTGCCAGTTTGTTTCCAACCATGCAAAGATTAATGCTAGACTAGTCAGTAAATCCCTTTTTTTTTTTTTTTTTTTTTGCTTAAACTGTCCAACATAGGATCTGGGACATCAAACATTAATGTTAATCGAATACATTACTGAATGAATAGATGAAACCCCTAGAAAATGCTTCTAGACTGTTCTTCTCTGATTCTCTAAAAATGCTGCAAAAGCTGTTGGGTTGACTATCAGGGTTCTGAATTCCAGTTCTGCCACTTTCTAGTTGTGTGTTCTTGATCAAGTTATTGAATCTCTCTGTGCCTCGGTTTTTCATCTGTAAAATGGGTATAATAATAATAATACTTGCTTTTATGAGATTATTATAAGGATTCAACGAGTTCACAAATGCGAAGTGCTGAGAAAAGGGCCTGAAACACACCAATAGTAAGGGTCCAATGCATTTTAGTATTTTTATTATTAGTTAGCTATCTAACAACATCAGCAGCAGCATCTTCATCAGTGTAACCAACCCTACAGCATCGAAACTCTGCTCGCAGCTGCCTAAGAGAGTGGACGCTGGCTTGCTGGCTTCCGTCTCTCCCCAGAAGGGTGTCTAGTGCAGAAGGAAACAACCCTCTCGCTCCCTCTGGGCATTTTGTCCCACCGACCTGCCACTAAAGTCACTCCAGGGGAAATGTATGGGGAAGGGTAATACCAGGAACCATCATCTTTGAAACTCATTTCGTGATCTCATCTTCTAAATCATTTCGTGCATTTAAATCTTTATTAAGTCCCAGTATCCTATTCACTGAGTGATGCAGGATTCTGACACTGGGCAGAATACAGAGTTCCCGTTGAGTTAGGAGAAGGAGCAAATACAAACCTCGGGAGGGAGGGAGTGAATGCCAGTCCCCAAATCCCACTTTGCTCAGGATTGTGATTGGATTTAACCTTAACTAGACTTTTTTTTTTTTTTAACATTTTAATTATTTATTTCACAGAGAGAGAGAGGCAGCGAAAGAGGGAATATAAGAAGGGGGAGTAGAAGAGGGAGAAGAAGTCTTTCTATGGAGCTGGGAGCCTGTCACGGGGCTTGATCCCAGGACCCTGGGATCATGACCTGAGCCGAAGGCAGATGCCTAACAACAGACTGCTGGTAGGAAAGAAGACAGAAATAGGGAAGTCTTAATTTTATTATCTGAGTTCCTGGCACAGTAAACCCTAAATAAATGTTAAATAACTGGATAAACCAGTGAATACTAGATTTAAATTATCCATTTTACATGGATAACCTTCTCTCCCCAGCCCTACCACTCCTTGTGTATTAAGACAGATAATGGGATTTTTCTCCTTTTTATTTTTAACGTGATAAAAAAAATGCCATTTATAAGGCATTTACATCCTTTAAAAATTCTTTCCCCTCTGGCCTAGAAGGCTTTCATTTGACCCGCGTTTTCCTGTCAGACATTTTGAACATGGGTTCTGGTGGCTTCTTGCTCTTTCCAGCTCACTCTGCAGGCTGTGGGCTAACAAGGGGAACCCCTCTGCTCCTCAAGCTGGGGCTGCCCATTCCTGTGCGTCGTCGGTCACCGGGCTCTGGTGTCCATCAGCCCCACTAATGCCTGAGCCCAGTGGCGGAGCTGAGAAAGGCCCTCAGAAGTGAGTGACTGCCAACACAGTCCCACATTTCTGTCAGTTTGATTTTCTAACACTGTCCTCACCTCTTGCTAAATGTGCCTAAAATAAATTAAAAATGAGTTCCTGCTTTGAGAGAGATCATCTGACAATTGGAAACATCTCAAATGTCAAACTCTGGACAGATAGGCAAAAGTCTGTTTGTTGGCCTTGTAATGGCGGAGAAGAGAGCGGCGATTCTCCCCCCAACCCCTCCACACACATACCAGATCTCTGTGGAAGGCCCCTCTGCGAAGGCAGCCCTTGCCCCTCACCTCCCTTCAGGCCTTTCTGAAGATATAGGACAGCCTGGTAAGCAGCCCTGACTCTAACCCTGGGCCTCCGAATCCTTGTGAGGCCATGTGTCATTCTGAGTCATTTGGGGTTAGGCAAAACCTCCACCTCCACCTCTCCTCACCCCACACCCAGAAGTGTCTCCTTTTCCCTACGCACCCAGAGGAAATCAACAATTTCTTTCCCTTTCTCCAGAAGAATCCCTTCAGATTTTTGTCTTTTCCCCTTCACTCCCTCAGGGAGTTGCTGATCTGAATGAGTTTACTTTCTTCAGTGATCCAGTCCAAACTGGCCCTTTCTGGTAAAAATGTCAGCCATTTGCTCTTTCCCCTGGGCTCCTGAGATATTGTGATACTGTGCTGTCTCCGCTCTTGCATACAGGACATTCCCAAAGTGAACACACTTGGCTAAGAGAGGGTGGGCCCTCCACCTGACCTTTGGCCTGTGAGCGACTGTGAGGCCTAAGGAGAAGTGCCTGTTCCTCTTCCCTCCTGACCTCATAGCTTTAATATTTAACAGCTACTTTACCTGAGACAACATATGTCTCTTATTTTTTTAATTTAATTAAATTTAATTTTTTTTAAAGTAGCCTCCATGCCCAGTGTGGAGCCCAACGAGGGGCTGGAACTCATGACCCTGAGATCAAGACCTGAGCTGAGAACAACGTACATCTTTAATTTTACTTTTGGCCTAACACCTTGCAAGTGTCTGACTCCCATTTACTAAGTCTGAGGAAATTAAGCCTTACAATAAAAATGGCTAATCAATATATCAACGATGAGCAGCGAGGCTGAAATAACTAAACATATTTCGATAAGCATATTTGAAATCTCTTTGTAGAGATCCGCAGCGTCTAATGCCGAAGCCTTACCTGACTGTGGAAGGGCATCAATAAAGGCAAAAAAGTGCTTCTCTAAATCTTCCAAGCTCGAGAATGGGCGCTGGGACCAAACAGCAGCGGCAATCAGAGGACACCTCTCAATGACGTTCCCAAACACATCCACAAATTCTCCGAAGTCCATGGAGTTGACCTTCTCCATGTCCATTGCTTGCATTCAACCCGAGGCCACAGAATGTCGGCTCCCCTCTCGAAAGCGAGTGACGCTGACTGTGCTCACCAGCTTATATTTGCTGAATGCACAAGCTTTTTTTTTTTTTTTTTCTTTTCTTTATGCAACACCAGCTTGGCATGTTTTGAATGCTTCTGGCAGGAGCAAATCCACAATCTTGTGTAATGAGCAAACAGAGGCTAAGGTTCTAATCCAGGGAGTGGAGATCTCTACATGGGAGATGTTTCCCACCAAACTGTTCCCACAAAGCTGGGAGGGACCCTATTTTACTGTGGGCATTCAAGCCACAGAGACTTTTGGTGGCATTAACATTTTAATATCAAGGACATCCCAGGAAGTTTTGTCTGATAACAAAGGTCACAAGTCCACCTGCTTAAAATGTGATTTCCCATCAGTTGCTGTTAGAGGAGTCAGGTCGTGTGTTTTATCTTTTCTCTGTATCTCAGATGCTTAACATAATTGGTACTTCATAAATGTTCATTACACTGGATGTGGTGTCTGAGAAATAATGATGCCCCATTTTCAGTTGTCTTTCAGTCACCCACCATTATGTGTTAGTTTCTTCCTGAATATATATACACCTATCCGAAATCACCTTGCTTATTAAATTTACTTATTTGCATATCATCTATCAGCCCTGACTAATTCCGTGAGCCTGGAGACGGTGTGTCTTGTTTGCCTCTGTGTCCTGGATGCCTAGAACCGTACCCACGGTAGGCACCCAATAAACATCATGGGGTGAATTAGTTGACCAAATGACAACATAGATTCATTTCTCACTCTAAGAGCTTTCATGTGTACTCAAAACAAAAAGCACCATGGAAGATAAAGTCAAAGAAAAGAAGGGGTCAAAATTTTAAAATAAAGGGCTGCTGTTTCCCGTTAGAACAACAACCAAAAAATGCAAACATATTTGTGAAAGTCATACTAGCTACATGTTTGCCTCCATCGGAGTCAAAACTCAAAGGCAGAGCGGCCACATTAGCTTTAATAAGTCAATTACATTGGCCATTGTGGTTTATGAGAGGCGGGTGACAATTGTGCCCTTGACCATCTTTGAGCAACCACAGATTTTGTCCTCCTTCTGTTTGTAGACATTTTCCAGCCCAGGTCCCCTCTGACCACCTAACAGAGTGACCAAAACTTCATTTCTTGAAAAGAAGCTGGTAAGGTTTGCTCTTCCAGGAAGTAAACATTGCTGGCTTGTCTTCACAAAAGATGAACACGGATATATAATATACCCAAATATGTGTGAAAATACATTGAATCCCATCATGTGTACACGGTTTTGGGTGTAGTACCCAGTGTGGACAGCACAGACCCAGGAGAGTTCTGATCCTGCCTCTGCCACTAACCGGACATTTGGCAAGTGATCGAACTTTCTGTTCTTCAGTTTTTTTGTCTGTAAAATGGGGATAATAATGTATTTACCTTGTGGGACTTTGTGAAAGATGAGTGATTATACGGAAGTGTGTAAAACAGCTCCTTTATAGAGCACTACGGAGACGTGGGCTAATATTTTCTGTATGCAATCTCTCTGTTGGACCAACCCACAGAATTCTCTACTTTTTCCGTTCTGCCATTAGAGCCTTTTCCTTGTCCATGTGGGCTTTGCTGTAGACCCACTGAACAGCCCAATATCCATTTCTTCCCCTTCTCCTTGAGGATACCACCTCCCTGAGCCTCGGTTCACTCTAGGATGACCTGTGCAGCATGTCTACAATGTCCAATAAGATTGTAGGGAGATAAGACTGAGGGGGAGTCTGGCTAGATCCCCACAACTGGTCTGTCTAGGCTCTCCAGCCTTATTATCACCCTTATCCCTCAACTCTGGGAAAGGAAGGTAGACCAGAAGCCAAGAAAGAAGACTATCCTGGGTCCATGGCTCTTTCTCCCTCACCCCTCAGGCCTGACCCCTTACTATTTCCTGCTCTTATCTCTGCACACTGAGGGTCTCCCAACCCCCAAAGGAGCTCCAGCCTGAGGCTTGGAGCCTGGGGGTTCTCAGTTCCTCAGAGAACAGCAGGAGATAGACATCTGGATTTGCAAGTAGAAACTCCTTCCACTCATGGCAATGCTGATACGCAAGGATGGGAAGGACCTCCCTACTGATACTGACCTCCCTACTGGCACAGACTAGACCCTAAAACTTCTATTTGGCTCTATCTATTGTATAATAATGAAACTCTAAGTTGCCTACTAACATTCGAACCTTCAAGACACAAAAAAGTTAAGGAATTAAATAGTTGCGTACATAGAAACATTATCGACAACAACAACAAAACACAAATTACTAATGTGGAACTCAGCGGCTCATGCCTCTGGGCTTCACCTCTATTGACTTTCACCAATCGAATCAATCGAAGAAATGGCAGGTGGTCAGAAGGTAAGGCAATTTGCAGCTGAGCAAAAAGCCAATTTATTGAATAGGACACCATATAGAGGAGGATTGTGTAGTATACAAATTATATATCAATAAAGCTTTTTTAAAAAGTGAAATGATGGGGCACCTGAGTGGCTTAGTTATTAAGCGTCTGCCTTCAGCTCAGGTCATGATCCCGGTGTCCTGGGATCAAGCCCCGCACTGGGCTCTTTGCTCGGCAGGAAGCCTTCTTCTTCTCCCTCTCCCACTGCCCCTGCTTGTGTTCCCTCCCTCACTGTGTCTCTCTCTGTCAAATGAATAAATAAAATCTTTTAAAAAATTAAAAATAAAAAAGTGAAATGATATAAATACATAACTTCATAATTTGTTTGACCCTGCCAGATAGGATTCTTATGTTCCAGTTGCTTAATATATTGTTTGATTTTATTATAATTTTTCTCTTAAGAGGCTTTTAGCTGAACATGGAGAATTTTTTTTTCTTTACGTAAGCTCTATGCCCAGCGTGGAGCCCAACATGGAGCCCAACATGGAGCTTGAATTCATGACGCGGAGATCAGGACCTGGAATCTTAACCGACTGAGCCACCCGGGTGCCCCGAAACAGAGAAAATGCTTAAATAGGCATAAATTTTTGTTTCTTTTTTCTTTTCTTTCCTTTTCTTTTCTCTCTCTCTCTCTCTTTTTTTTTTTTTTTGGTTGAAACACTCACACGTCCACTCCCTTTAACTATAACTGCTCATTTATGGAGCTTAAACTGGAGTGTTTTTTTTTTGTTTTTTTTTAAACTGGAGTGTTTTTACCCAGGAGGATGCCAGAAAGATTGCTTTCCGCCATATATATTTTTAATTTGAGGCAAATTAAAAGTCGTAGTCGGAACTCACATAATCTTGCTGTTACCAGACCACGTTCATTAGCTGAGGACTGAGCCGAAGAAGCGAGAAGCACTGGCAGGAGCCCAGACCTCGGGTGTGGCCGGGAAGAGGTGGAGGGTGTGGCCGGACAGGTGGAGGGTGTGGCCGGACGGGTGGAGGGTGTGGCCGGGAGGAGGCGGAGGGTGTGGTCGGACAGGTGGAGGGTGTGGCCGGGAGGAGGCGGAAGGCGTCCTTCCAGGCCAGGCTCGCGCTCTGTACCTGCTTTGTGTGTCTAAGTGACTTAACCTTCTTAAACTGGTTTCACCAGCTGGTAAACTGTCATAGGAGAACCTTCTACCTCCCATCTTGTTCAATGAGATATACATGTGAACCTTCAGCGCCACTCTGGAATACAGTCTATTATCAATAAATGTTTATAAAGAGTTCATCAGAGCAGACCTTGAAGACGTTGTGCTAGGTGAAGTAAGCCAGTTCACAGTTGCAAAATGACCAATACTGGATGGTTCTCCTCATATGAGGTACCTACAGGAGGCAAATTCAGAGGTGCAGAATGTAGAGGGGAGCCTGGGTGGCTTAGCAGGTTAAGCATCTGCCTTCAGCTCAGGTCATGATCCCGCGGTCCCGCTTGTTCCTCGACCTCTGCCCCTCCCTCAGCTCACACACGTGCACTCTCTGTGTGTGCCTCTCTCTTTCTAAAATAAATATATATATATTTATATATATAATATATAATAATGAAACTCTAAGTTGCCTACTAACATTCGAACATTCAAGACACAAAAAAGTTGTGTGTGTGTATATATATATATATATATATATATATATTTTTTTTTTTTTTTAAAGAAGCAGAAAGTGGAATGGTGATTGTCAGGGGGGGCTGGAGGTAGCCGGAATAGAGAGTTAATGTTTAATGAGGACAGAGTCTCAGTTTGTAAAGATGAAAAATTTCCATCTGGAGCTGGATGGTGGTGATGGTTATACTACATTGTGAATGTGCTTAATGCCATCGAGCCTTGTGCTTAAAAATGGTTAAAATGATAAATTGTACAGGTATGTGTACATAGGTTACATATATTTTACTACAAGAAATTAATCAAGCCTTCTCTGCCTGGGTAAGATAATTTGGAATTTAATACATGGTAGGCTCAGAGGAGCTAAAAAGATGTGGTGTTTTTATTTTTATTTTATTTTATTTTTTGTTTTTTTTTTTTAAGGAAGTGCACAGAGTTCTGTGGTTTTTTTTTTTAATTTTTTAAGACTTTATTTATTTATTTGACTCAGAGACAGAGACAGTGAGAGAGGGAACACAAGCAAGGGAGGGAGGAATGAGAGGAAGGAGCAGGCTTCCTGCTGAGCAGAGAGTCCCATGTGGGGCTCAGTCCTGGGACCCTGGGATCATGACCTGAGCCAAAGGCAGATACTTAACGACTGAGCCACCCAGATGCCCCGATATGGTGTTTTTAGGTGATAACTCCCACACCTTTTTTTTCTGTTGCTGAGGGTCATTGTGGCATAGACAGAAGCAAATTTGAAAGCTGACACATCTTTTATTTTTGACAAAAATGACAGTGGGAGTGACAGAGGGGTTTGGAGAAGCATGTTACTGGGAAAGTCCCTCATGAGGAGCTGAGAAAAGAGAAGGAATATCAGGAAGAAACACAAGTGGCAGAGGTGGGTGAAGGAGGGACAGAAGGTGGTCAATCAAAGGGCTGGAACTTTGCTAAGAGGTCACCCGGGACATCTTCCTGCTGCAGGCCAAACACCCTTGGCTGTTTTCCTTACTCCAAAATATCTCTGAGAAACAGTCTCTGTTTTCAATAGGAAGCCAGTCCAGATTCAGGCGACACTAAGCATAGAAGGTGTTCCAAGAAGAACAAGCTCCAAAGTCTGTCCCCTGTGCTGGTAAATGTACTGTGTAGAATCGCATAGTAAAAACCAAGTTCTATAAAGAAACTGACATAGACTGGCCTGTGAATGTGGGGAATGTGAGAAATAATGCACATAAAATGTGCAATCGTTATCATAGTCAAGAAATTACTGAGTACTGAGTAAATGAATTTAAGTGATCTGAGTAGAGGATTGTTCTTCCTTCTAATTAACAGATTGGCTTTTTCTTTATTCTGCTAGTTAAAATTTGCCTTTCCAGAAGCATGGTGTAGGAATGGAGTCCAGCCTACTGTTTGGGATTAATTAAAAAACAGTAGTCCTAGGGCGCCACCTACTGGTCAGATGGAAGGGACTGTGCACAAGAACACATCTCTAAAATCAGTGTTTGTTACAAAGTTGTCTTCTTCCGCATAGTAAAAATATGTAGTTTGGGGCGCCTGGCTGGCTTAGTCAGATTACTTAAATAAAACTTAAAAAAATTAAAAAGTAGGGGCGCCTGGGTGGCTCAGTCGTTAAGCGTCTGCCTTCGGCTCAGGTCATGATCCCAGAGTGGGATCGAGCCCCACATCGGGCTCCCTGATCAGCAGGAAGCCTGCTTCTCCCACTACCATTCCCTCCGCTTGTGTTCCCTCTCTCGCTGTGTTTCTCTGTCAAATAAATAAAATCTTTAAAAAAAAAATTAAAAAGTAAAGATTTAGGTTTTATGTAATCTGTACACTCAGCGTGGGGCTTGAACTCACAACCCCATGATCAAGAGTCGCCAGCGCTTCTAAGCCAGACAGCCGACCCAAAAATAAAATCTTAAAAAAAAAAATGTGTAGCTATATCAGAGACCCAACTTTACCCAAACTAATACCGGATCTGTGGTAAGAGCTGGGTTTGATAGGGTCTAATTCTGTTTTCCCCAATATGTTTGGTTTTTTTTAAGATTATTTTTATTTATTTGACAGAGAGAGAGATCACAAGTAGGCAAAGAGAGTGAAAGGGGGAAGCAGGCTCCCTGCTGAGCAGAGAGCCCAATGTGGGGCTAGATCCCAGGACCCTGAGATCATGACCTGAGCTGAAGGCAGGGGCCCCAATACAGTTTTTTAAATGCCTTCCTTTCCCAGAGGATATTGCCTTTTAAATACCATATTTGGTATTTACAAAAGTTATGTTACAAAGTAAGATAATATCAATGAACACCATGAACCCATTATCCCATCCACCCCAAAAAGCTTCAAATATCATCAGTGTGAAAATGAATGAATAGTGGTAATTACATATTCGCATCACACATCAATGAAATGAAAGAGCTTGAGATCCATAGAACACCATGAGTGAAACTTAGAAGCATGATGTTGGTTTTTTTTTAAAGAAAGTAGGAACTGAAAGTCTGGATAGAGTATAGTGCCATTTTTGTGAAGCTCAAGAATAAGAGAATATTCATTTTCAAGGAAATCAAATTTTTGGTGCCTTTGAGACTACAACAACAAAGGGGGTGCTGTGTTGGTGATTCCATATATATTTATTTGGTTCCATCCTCAGTGAAGTCACGTTCAGAATGTATGTGGGTCTGACTAAAAAGGGTTTGGCAGAAGGTAAAGGAGAACATTCCCATAAACATTAACTGGCTTCTCTTTTCCTCTCTACGATTGCTCGCATTTTTGGGCAAGCAGTTCAAGGGGGCTTACCAAATGATTGTGACTCTACTTCCTCAGATCCTGTCAACATAATGGAATCATATACAAATGAAGGCAAATCACTTGAAACTTGAGAGAAGACCACTCAAGTTTGGGCCAAAACACAGAGGACGTTCTAGAGAAGGCAAAGCAGATGAAATCCTCAATTTGGCGCTGGAGACTGCAAATCAGTGCAGGTGTGCGTGCCAAGGGTCTTGGCTGTGAGCACTGGAGGCAGACTTGGGTTCCTGGGGCAAGGGGATTTATGGAAAGGACATGGGGTGGCTCACAGGCCTAACAGGAAGGCCAGAGACCAAGGCTTGCGCAAGAAGAGGGACCCAAGCAGCTCCAGGGATCTAAGAAGTGGGAACTGCTCGTCACTTCTGTCAGAGACCAGTATTGTGAGAATACTGAGTTCCAGCTCCCTTTTTCATGAATCTAGTCCACTTGTACAGTTCCAGAATAAGAGAGGAAGTTTATGAGCTGAGCTTGAGTCAAGACCTCCTCAGCTAGAAGACCCCCTACCGAAGTCCCACTCCCCTGCATACCCCAGGGAGAAGCCATGCCCCCAATCCCAGAGCTGTTGCTGAAAGACATGGGGTTTGATATTGGATGGCCAAAGAGACACATGATCACTACGCCAGGGTCTTTTCGACAATACAACAAAAACTCAAAAATAGAGTTACCAGTTGATCCAGCAATCCCGCTTCTCTACAAAGGCATATAAAAATATACCAAAAAGGGGCGCCTGGGTGGCTCAGCCTTCGGCTCAGGTCATGATCCCAGGGTCCTGGGATGGAGCCCCGCATCGGGCTCTCTGCTCGGCGGGGAGCCTGCTCCCCCCTACCCCCCGCCCGCCTCTCTGCCTGCTTGTGATCTCTCTCTCTCTGTCAAATAAATAAATAAAATCTTAAAAAAAAAATAAAAGAATCTGATGAAAGGCTGGAGCCTCTCAGTAGGAAAAAACTAGACATGCACAAATTGCTGCACATAATTTCATTAGGTTCCTGCCCTCCGGTTAAGTCTTGCCCTAAATGTGTCACGTAAACAATTCAGTGACAAACATTTCTAGAGAAGAGAGTTTATTTCCATTCATAAAATATATCACTAAATAGCTGAAAAAGTTACATATTATTTTAAAACATAGATTTAAAAAAATCATATCAGCTTCTCCTTAGCAAAACGCTTTGTTTTATGTATTTACAAGAATATACTATACCTCAGGTACACGATTTTCACTCAAGCCAGCCCGAGAAGGCCTTTGGATGTGAACAGATGCTCCAATAAAGGTACTTATCAGCTCTTCTTGCCTTGTGCAAAGGATGATTTGTTTTTACAAAAGTCCCTTTGAAAACAAGAGTAAATACGGAGAGCCTCTAGAGAAAAGTCCAGCAAAGCAGCAATTGAGATTATGCTTTCTTTTGGTGATGAAATTAATCCTGTTTTGGTAATCTATAGCCTGTTTAAGGTGGGGGTTGGAGGGAGGAAGTCCTTAAGACTAAACTGTTTCTCTAGGAATCTTCATCATGAGCCTGTGGAGTCAGGAGCCCCGAGTCCACCTCTCTGCTGTAAGGTCGCCGGTTTTGGTAGACAGAAGGACGGTCTGAGACGTGGCCATCCATGTTCTGATACATCTGAAGGTGGGGAAAAAGACGGAACACTGATTACCATCCAAGGAAGATGGATATGTCAAGGGCGTATATTGCAGATTACTTACTATTACGATACATAAGTCTTAAAGGACAATCTCAGAGGATGTCAATTGACAAAGCAAATTCAGTTTACTAATGGAGAAATCAAGTCATGGTCAAATAGCTGATTCCATTATCATTTCTACTTTTGGATATAAAGTCCCAATCTAGAAATCCAAAAACCGAGCAGTAAAACCATAAAAGAGGGGTGCCCGGGGGGCTCAGTCGTTAAGCGTCTGCCTTCGGCTCAGGTCATGATCCCAGGATCCTGAGATCCAGCCCTGCATTGGGCTCCCTGCTTGACGGGAAGCCTGCTTCTCTGTCTCCCACTCCCCCTGCTTGGTTCCCTCTCTCGCTGTGTCTCTGTCAAATAAATAAAATCTTAAAAAAAAAAAAAAAAATACAGGTGATGCTTGAGTTTCACTTGGGAGGTCAGTGACTTTAAAATGTTCTTCCAAAATGAAAACAGCTCTTTCTGTCTGATTATAAAGTTAATGCACATTCATATAGACACCTTAAGCAATACAGGAAGATATATAGAAAAAAAGCTAAAATCGTCAGAGGTAGCCCCCATGACAGACGGCTTGCTGCGTATACACAATTTTGTGTCTGTAGGCTCAGACTGTAGACCCTGTTTCAGAACCTTATTTTGAATTTCTAATATGTTGTTTGCAAGTTACACGTGTTACACATTTTCACTATTTACTAATACGAGCACATTCGTCTTTTTAAATAGTAGCCCAGCATTCCATGGTACGGACGTACCATAACTGACCTTCTAATGGGTTGGTTGTGTAACCTAGGCTGAGAAGTGCACACTGGCCCCGTCTCTGGGGTGAATGAGGGCAGTGGAATTGCCGCGTCAAAGAATATGCACATCTGAAGGGCGAGGTACTCAGACAGGCTGCCTGGCGTTACTTATTTCCGCTCCTCTCCTCAGTGAACAAGCTGTTCCCCCCTCCCGCCCCAGCCCGCAGCAGGGGCATTAACCACCCCTCACGGCTCTCCAGTTCTTTGTCCACTGAAGGATTCATCTCCTTGCCTGCCTGTTTCATGATAAGCAAAGTCCAACATCTTTTTCTGTATTCAATGAACATTTGCACCTCATCGCGAATTGTCTGCTTCTCTCCTTTGCCCCTGTAGCTCGGGCTACCCAGATTTTTCTCACTACTTATGAGAACTCTTTGTGATGTAGGGATCGTGCATTTCTTATGGGAGTTTGACAGAGTCCCTCCCTCTCCCCACCCCTCACTACTGTGTATTTCTTTGTGTTCATCTGTTTTGATAGTTATCGTGTTCACTGAATGGACCATCTCCTCTTAATTTTTCTTTCTGGAAAACAAATGGACAAAAATCCCTGACTGGAAGCCTGTTCCTCCCATCCCCTTCACCCCTCTAAGTGACTTTAAAATGAATTTTTTAATTGCCCAAGTAATACATGAGTACATTCTCCTTACAACAATTTTGAAACCCTAGCTTTTCAAGTCTATCAACAGAAAGAGGTGCATAACATTTTCTTACACTTTTTTAAATGGTTTCTCTGTCCATAACATGTTCTTTTCATTCTGAATGTTATTTTTGCTTTCTCTTTTTTCCTAATTGTTCTCTTCGTAGTATGCGTTAGTGGTGTATTTGTACACCGTATTAACATACAATATTAATATAGAGTGTAAACTAGATCCAGACTACTGTATTCAAATCCTCAGTCTGACACTTACTGTGTGACCTTGGCCAAACGACCGAACCTCTTTGTATCTCAATTTACTGAACTGCAAAAGAGGTAATAACAGAACTTACTTTATGAGATCGATGTAAGAATTAAATGAGTTATTTTGGGTAGTATACTAGTAGAGTACATGACAAACACTCAAAAAATGTTCGCCATTAAATCTTGCTATTATTAGTTCTGAATTAGTCAATTCAGATGGCAAAGTAGAATTCAATCACTAATGAAATGTTTAAAAAATATTAAACAAAAAAAATGTTTTTACAAGATAAAAAATAATCTTCCACAATGCCATAAATTGCAGATCACCGAAATTTTAACTCTTTAGATGACTTCAGTTCAGTTTTTGGTTTCAAAATCTAGAGACAATCAAAAAGAAAAAACGTTGGCATTATTAGTTCAAAAAACAACTTTTGGGTTTCCTGATCGTCACTATTATCTTGTTTTGGGGGCTACTCTCAGTTTAATTAATTCTGCCTGTAACTTTTTTAGTTCATTTTCTTTTTTTTTTTTTTTTAGATTTTATTTATTTATTTGAGAGAGAGAGAGCACGAGAGCGGAGAAGGTCAGAAGGAGAAGCAGACTCCCCATGGAGTTGGGAGCCCGATGCGGGACTTGATCCCGGGACTCCGGGATCCTGACCTGAGCCGAAGGCAGTCACTTAACCAACTGAGCCGCCCAGGTTCCCCAGTTCTTTTCTTTTTTTCAGTATTATTTATTTATTTTAGTGAGAGAGTGCGCACAAGCATGGGGAGGAGGGAGAGGAGGAGATAGGAAGGGGAAAGAATCTCAGGCAGACTCCAGGCTCAGCATGGAGCCCAACAAAGGGTTCCATTCCAGGACCCTGAGACCACGTCTTGAGCTGAAACCAGTAGTCTGACGCTCAACCGCTCAATGGACTGAGCTACCCACGGGCGCTTCTATTAGTTTTCTTCTGCTTTGTTCATTTTCTTTCTCCTCATTCGTGTTTTTTTTTTTCTTAGCTTCTTGAGTTGAAAGTTTAAGTCATTCATTCTCATTCTTTGTTTTCTAATAAATGAATTTAGAGTTATAAATTTGGCTGGCTCCTATGGGTTTTAATAAGCAGGGACTGTTTCTATGTCTTTTTCCTTCTTCCTCCTCCTTGTGAACCAAAGGCTTCTGTAAGAAGCATGAATTTTAATTTCTCATGTAGGACACTGGGGACTTTTCGGGTGTGACTGGTGATTTCTCCTT
>CM053605.1:103758076-103835436 GCA_028646535.1 Procyon lotor
GATTTGTGGGCACGGACATGAGAGGAGAGGTGATGTGAGTTCAGGCAAACTTTTCCTGAAACAGGAGCTCTGCGTGTCCCTTCCTTCTGCGCCCCCCTCTGCCCACCGTCTAGTTCACTCCCTCGTCTTTAATCACCTCTTAACTGATCTCCTTACTTCTGCTGTTAGGGTTTTGCTTTCTCAAATTTACTTTTATGCTTGCCTTCCTCCCTCCTTCCCTCCTTCCTTCCCTCCCTCCCTCCCTCCCTTCCTTCCTTCCTTCCTTCCTTCCAGAAATACTTGCTTAGCACTTTCCATTATGCCATATACTAAGCATTATGCCAGCCACTGGGTATATACTGGTGAACAGAACGGATGTGACCTCTGACATACCTCGTGCTGACCGGCACTCATTTAGTTAATAACCGGGGTGTGTCCCCTGCCTGTGGGACCGCAGCAGGGGATGTGAAGATGAGCAGTGCATCTGCTTGCCCTAATGAACCAAGTCCGGTGGTGGGAAAGGCACACCCATGAAGCAAAAGTCTCACACAACATCACTGGAGTCTCATATACAGTTAAAGACAAAGTGTTAGGGGGACTCGGGCGAAGGACCCTGAAATCTAAGGAAGCTACAGGGGTCTTTGGAGAGGAGAGAATACTTGATCTGGCTCTCTCTTTTTTTTTTAAACTGAGGTATAATGGATATATAACTCTGTATTAGTTTCAGGTGTATGATGTGCTCCGTGTGTATATTGCTAAATGATTACCACAATAAGCCTCATTAACATCTGTCACCATTCGTAGTGATCTGGGCCATCAAGACAAATGCTGAAGCATGTCTGTCCATTCTAAAAATCCTCGTTGGTTTGCCACTGACTGAAAAATGAGCACATTAATCGACGATCTCCCTGCTCTAACTCCATACCGCTGGGGTTGTGTTATATCTAACAGCATTAACCTGTGTTTTCTCAGCGTGCTGCTCTCCCCTTCCCACTTGTCTCCTGAGGGCCATTTTCCTTCCTTAGTCCATGAAGAAGCAAAAGTAGAGAGTCTACCGAAATCATCCACGTGCCTAGCAGGAAATATCACCCCAGGCCTGCTAGCAAGGCCTGTCTTCCCACCCAAGAGACCAGACATACTAGATGTGGCTGTGCTTAGGAGGTGTGAAGGGGAAATCATGCACGGAGTGGCAAGAGGAGGAAGCAGGGTTCGCTCATCGTGGGCAGAGCTGCCCGGCACGGTTGTGTAGGTTAGGCCTTGTTCAGAGGTGCCCGGATGGTGGGGACTGAAATCCAATCTCGCCTCTGCTCCCCAGGCTTCTAGACTGGCTCGCACCGCACCAGCCAGCAGCAAGAGGTTCCTCTTGGTGTATTCATCCACCCAGTGGGGATGCTGTTAATTGAATTTCCCTGAAGAAGACACAGCTTGCTATCAGTGGCTGATCCTGGTAGGAAAAAGAACCTTCCATGACAGCGGGTCACAGGGCAGAGAGGAAGAGAATGGCAGGTCGCGGGGCGGGGGTAGTTGGACGAGTGTCCCTGAGCTCAGACCCCCGTGGACAACAACTCCTGATTCCCTGAACAGAGGGAAGAGCATTTGGACATCCTGTGGGAGCGGGGACGAGAAAGGAGACTTGTACTCCAAGACAAGCAGGTCCTGAACAAAGCCAAGGGGCTTCTGAGCCGAAGCGGAGCCCACACCGTGGTCCACTACCTTTCCAGTCCTGTTTTTCTCCATATTTCCCCACCTACCTTATATTTCCAGCCACAACCATTTATCTTCCATTCCCCTTTCTCGATTTTGAGCTTTTGTTTATCTGACTCATCCAGCCTGGAACACGCCCACTAACCCTCCACGCCCCCAACAGCCAAAATACTAGTCATTCTTCACAGCTTAGTGCGCATAATATCTCTGTGGATCCACGCCCAGCTGCCCGGCGAGGAGAAAGTACTCGGTCCTCTCTCCTTACCTCCACAGCCCATTTCTGGTTTCTCTCTATAACTCTTCTCTCGGTTTATCTTATAGTGTCATTAACTGTGTCCGGGTGCGCTGCTCTATGTATAGCCTTGAGGTTTTCCATCTCCCCTGACCTTGTAGGCCCGATTCCCTGACAATAGTTTCTGAATGTGATTTTTTAAAAAAAAACAGCCTACCAGGAGGAAGGAACGTGCCCCACCCACCCAGGTCTCTGGAGAGACTACAGAATTGAAAAGGGTCTCTTAATAATTTAGAAAAAGAGAACAGGCAATCCATTTAAAGAGTCAGGTTCCTATGTGATTAACACTGATGAACTACTAAGGGCCTGCTCTGGGCTAACAGGTCGTTTCACATACGTCCTACTCCTTACAACTTCCTGAAGTAAGATTTATTAACCGTATATTTCAGATATGGAAACTGAGATTAAGTGACTTAATCGAGGCCTCTGAAATGTAAATGATGGAGCCACAATTCGAACCTGGGTATTGGAGTTTCAAGGTCCCATCCTTTGTCCACTTCCTCTAGGGGACGGCTCTTCTCACTATGCTGGATTGTAATACTGAGGGGAAGAGTGAGCCAAGTGACTCCAAGTTCCCAAAGCCCAAGGATCACCTACCTCGGCAACCCATTTTACAGGTGGGAAAACTAAGGCCCAGTGAAGTAAAGTGGTTTCGCCTAAGGCATACAGTGATGAGGAGCTAGACTGGCTCTCATGACTCCAGGTCAATGTGCTTTCCACTCTGCTGTATTATATGTCTGGGTTGTGTTATTTATTTTTTTAAAGATTTTATTTATCCATTTGACACACAGAGAGAGAGAGATCACAAGTAGGCAGAGAGGCAGGAAGGGGGGAAGGGGAAACAGGCTCCCTGCTGAGCAGAGAGCCCGATGTGGGGCTCGATCCCAGGACCCTGAGATCATGACTTGAGCCGAAGGCAGAGGCTTTAACCCACTGAGCTCCCAGGCGCCCCTCTGGGTTGTGTTATTATTCCATACTAAAGCTTCATGTTGAATGAGGAAAGGTCGGTGGGGATCGGGGATTAAGTTTTGTTTAGTCATCTAGTCCTAAGCACTGGATACTTAAAAGCATTTAATTTCTTAATCAATCAGCTGACATTAGGGAAAGCTTTTTCCCCCTTACAAATGCTTACCAATAAATATATCTCACTCCATACAACTTTCAAAGGGCAACCAAGACAAACTGTGCTGAGAAAGACAACGTGGTACTTTGATTCTTAGAAAATCAGTGTGTGTTCTGAGCTATTGCTCTCCTTTCTAACATTTTATAAAGTACTACAAAGCTACATACGGCTTCTTCTGCATCCGCCAGCTGACATCCTAAAAATGAAGTCAGGTTGGGGAAGGACGGCCGTTTCCTTGAGTCGAAAGCCCAGCAGGATTGCATTATAAAGTATCTGTAAAAGAGGAGGAGGAGTAAGGTGAGGAAATCCGAATGAAGAAAAGCCGATCATTTCTTGCCATTTCTTGCTGGGGAGCTACTCATCATCTATGACCTGTTTGTTTTGTGGCAAGGACTCTACTTGACTTTGAACTCACACCAGGAAGGGCAAATTAGATGACGGACTGAAATGCATTCTGTGGACCGGAAATCAGGAGACGGAGTCTTAGAATCCTCATGGACCCCTCCTGCAAAAGAACTGAAGTCCCTAATTCACAGTATCTTCAGTTTTGTTCAGAAATCCCTCCCTGAAACAAAAAGGAAGTTTCCTCTTCTTTCTTTTTTTTTTTTAAAAAGGAATCATGAATTTTGCATTAAGGAGTTTGACTTTCTTTGACATGCATTCAGAACTAGAGAGACTGTAAATTCCTGATTTCAGCTACCATGCCGTCTGATTTGAACTCACATTTCCTCCGTAGCATAAAATGGTTGATCCATCTTGAATCCACTTTGAATGAGTTTATAGAAGTTAGCGTCAACCGGAATACCAGGGTAAGGATTGACACCTGAGGAAAACGTGATGGAGGATAAACCATTTCATTTGAGCACTCAAAGAACAAGCAGGTACCGAGAGCGCCCAGGGGCCAGGTGCTGCTTGGTGCGAGGCTATAAGCGGGGAAAGTCACGGCTCCCGTTCTCACGCAGGTACGGGCCGGTGGGGGAGACGCCACAGTAAGACGTGAAGTGGCACAGGTGTCACACTAGCGAGCTCCCGGGAGTCTTCGAGGTGGCATGTCACGCGCGCTTTGATTTAGGACCGGGGATGAGGTGCGGAGGGGGTGGGGATGGCGGCCACGTGCAAAACTTACCAAGGGAGAATATTTCCCAGAGTAATATGCCATATGACCAGACGTCACTCTTTATGGTGTAGATCCCTTCAAATAAGCTCTCGGGAGCCATCCACTTTACCGGCAGACGGGCCTGTCCAGGAGGAGATCAGTGGTGAACAGCGGTGAACGGATCGAACGGTGAAGGGGATTTCTTTTCTCTTACTAGCTAGATGATAAAATGTCTTTGCTTCCTAAAGCCATCCTCAATGCTTAATGGAGAAAATCATATTCCTCAAGGGGAAGTTTCTCACTTTCAAATCAACGTCCTAACATAATAGCCTGACAAAAAGAAAACAAAACAAAACCAAAAAACCCAAACAAACAAAAAACCCCAACCCAGTAGCTTTCATTTTTTTTTTTTTTGAGAGAGAGAGAGAGCACCTGCGTGCAAGTGGGGGGAGGGGCAGAGGGAGAGCGAGAATCTTAATCACGACCTGAGCCGAAATCAAGAGTTAGGTGCTCAAGCCACTGAGCCACCCAGGGGCCCCACAGCTGGCCATCTCTCTACAAGTCATCGTGAACAAAGCCTGGTGCTTGGAATGGGAAAGTTTAACAGCAGATAATTCCCATTAGGGAGCGACCAGTCAGTTGCCCAGAGGTAAGGAGATACTGGTGAATTAGTGGAATATTTTGTGAAAGCGTTTCTTGGAAGAACTTTAGTGGAAATGCCAGCTGCAAGAATGTGGTGAGGGGAGCATATGTCATCATTTCCAGGAATGACACCAGGCTGGCTTCTGTGGCTTTAGTAATTTCCAGCAGCACGAAAGGCAGGTTTAGAGTCAGTAGACTCAGGTTAGCATCAAGACACAGGGCGGCTAGGTTACTGGGACAGGATTCTTTGTAGCATTTTCTTTCTTGTGAAGTGAAGAGCCCTTCATGGTGCTCATTTAATCTGCTAAGTGAAATCAGAGCCCCAAGGGCACCTGGAGGGCTCAGTCCTTAGACCATGTGACCCTGGATCTCAGGGTCATGAGTTCCAGCCCCACACTGGGTGTAGAGATTACTTAGGGAAATTAAAAAAAAAAAAATCAAAGCTCAAGAAAGAAACCCTATTTTAAATCCTATACAAACCGATAAGCTGATAGAATCAAACAGGCTTGTCTGGTTAATTTGATTAATTAAAGGGATTAATTGAGGTGCCAAATGGAAGTCACCTTCCCACATAAGAGACCATCAGCTAGGAAGTTAAAGACTGCACAGCCGCCCATGAGCTTTGATCATCTTGATGACTTCGGCTACAACAAGGGAAGTATGGATCTAAAATCAGCTGAGATGATTATTTGATTCTAATGGGAAGAGTGTTTAATTTGATTTTTAACATTTATGGACCGTTTACCCCAGACAGGTGCTTTCATGTTGATTTTATTGGTTTATTCCCACAACGCCAAGGAGGTAAGCGGATAATTGTCATGGGAAACACTGCCATGTGTCCCAGTGGTTATGCACAGGCTTGGGGCTCAGATTGTTCATGCTCCAGCCCAGGTGCTGTGCAATCATGGGCAAATTACGATTCTGTGCCTCAGTTTCCCCACCCACAAGTGGGCACTGTGAGGAATAAATGGATGAATATATATAAAGCGCTAAGAACAGTGCCGAGCACCCAGAAAGCACTAAGTCACTATTATTTCACAAGTGGGGACAACAAAGCACAGAAACATTCCAAAAAAGAAATTCCGGAAAAAGGAGCTTAACTCTAGGTGTTGTGATTCTTATAAGCCACTCTTTACTGTACACAATTTTATCATCCAGTATTTCCAATAGTTCTTAAATAACAGGTCTGTCTCTAGTTCGGTTTTGTTGTTGTTGTTGTTGTTTGTTGTTTTTTAACAAGTAGATGTCATATTTTAGGTCTCCCTGTGTGATAGTAATAAGATGCTAAATATTCATTAGCTCACATCTAATTTAAACATTGTGCCCTTTTAAAATTTACATTTAATACTTAATTGATAATGTTGCACTTTAAAAAATGCTTTATTGTAGCGACTGCCAAATCCCTGTAATTGGAACTGTCACTCTAGTCACTTTACAGCTAAGGGAACTGAAGTAAGTTCAAGTAATGAATTTTTGTTTAAGTGTGGATTGTACTCCAGGGTCCCTAATTGGTGTGTTTTGACTAGCCTAAGGACAGATGTGATGCTGTTTTGCCCAGCTTTTGTTGTAACTGGACTATTCCCTGAACTACAGGGAAAGCTTTTAAACGTAAGAAAGCTGACTGCAGTGAGGAAGTTTTTGGGTGTTGCCACCCATCAACCCCTCACTACGGTGAGTGCGGATGTCTACTGTCCCAGGGACAAAACACAAAATAATAGGAGAAGAACATGTGAGAAATAGCGGCCTCACGTTGCCCCTGATAACATAGTTGGAGTCGCTCATAATGTCTCGGGCCAGTCCGAAATCACAGATCTTCACCACCTTCCCATGGGTCACCAGCACGTTCCTGGCTGCCAGGTCTCTGTGAACACACTACAAAGAATGAAATTGGCATGTTATTTACTCTGACAGAGATCATCACAGAGGGTGATTTTGCTTCCAGTTTCAAGTTCAGCAGGAGTTACAGAGGACAGGAAAGTGTGGTTCATTGAGGTGTCTTATGTTTACTGGGCCACTGGCCATCCCCACGTGGGACGTGCGGCACACAGGGCGAACACAGGTGGCCCATTCCTTCAGCTGTTGTGGATGCAGTCATTCGTGCTACTTATGGAACATTCCTGGAGGCCAAGGGGGTGGGTTCTTAGAAAGGAGATCAAACCTGGTGGGGTGTTGTGTCTTCCTATAAAGAATAGACACAATTCCGGGGCCCGGTGTTGAGCTCCCTCCCAGAGGGATTTTCCGAGGCCGTTGTCCAGCGCTCTTATTGAGGGGAGGAGAAAAACTATCTCCTTTCTGACTGGAAAACAGCTTTGGCAATGAGAGTACGATCAAAGAATATATTTGGGGAAAAAAAAAAAAGAAAAAAGTTTGGGAAGGTTGACTCAAGTGGAATTAGGAGCCTCTGGGTGGACAGAGGACATGACATGAAGCTGAGTGGTCTGGCAAGAGGGAAGATATTCGAGGGAACAGAGCACTAGGAGCTAAAGGTCTAAAGGGCTCTCTTCAATCTTGAAAAAAATAAAAGCAAAACCAGGCAGACTAAAATTCCCCTAGCTCTCCTTCCTCCCTCTCCAGTGTTCTGTGAGTGTTGCCCGCTGCCTGTAGACCCCATTCAGGCTTCCCCGACCTTACTACCAGCCCCGCCCCCACCTCCGTCCTCCCAGATGTCCCAGATGTCTGCCCCAGCTGCCGGGCTAAGCCCTGCGGTGGTGACGGGGCAACCAGCCCAGCTGAGATTGGATTTGGCGTCCTGGTGGCAGCTGGTACTGCGGGCCGGCCCCTCCGCCTTCACAGCCCTCCTTCTGTGAATTCCGTCACTGGCCCCTGTTTTCTTCCTACTGCCTAGTGGAACCTGTTTCCTCCTGGGGCTCCCGGCAAGCCTGCTCTTGTTCCCCAGCGCCACACCCTCTCCGTCGACACCCTCCCCTGAGCTCCTTCATCCAAACCGAGGGACGCGACTACCATCACGTAGTCTGTATCCAGCCCAAACATTTCTCCTGAGCTTCAGACAGGAAGATCTGCTGGACTAGGCCCGACTCTGCTGCCCAAGGAACCACATGCCACACATCTAACTCGGGACCTTTCTCAACAGACTTCCTTCTGATTTCGTGTTCCCTGCCCTACCCCGTGTTCCCTGCTGGTTTTCCTTTCCTCAGAAATCTCCCTCAGCCGGAGCAAGAGCTGCTTCCCCAAGCCTTTTCTGCTCCGCCCCTGCCCCCTTCTCTCCTCCAGGTTCTGATGGGTCGGTGCCTCCCCTGGGTTCCCAGGGCTTACTTGAACATGAGTATTTACCACACTACAGGGTCATCTTTGACTTGTGTGTCTGCTCATCTCTTTCTCCCCCATCAGTGATAAGCTCTGACTCTATCTCAGCACCTAGCACTGCGCTTGGCACTTGTCGGTGCTCAAGTAATGGCGGATGGAGTCATGGCAGCTGCGGGGAAAGCAAGGGGCAAGGGGCAACCAGAGAAGCAGGGCGGAAAGACAACCAGGACAGAGTGACATTGTGGTGCAGGGGACAGGGCCTAAAGGCAAAACAGGGAGAGGGTCTAAGAAACTAGATATTTCTAAAAAAAAATTCTTATTATAACAAGCCCAGAGGGGAAAAAAAGCAGAGCCCCTTGACCTCCAGTTGTGAGTACTTTGCCGATTTACTTCACGACAGGCAGCAAACCAGGCCAGACGATCGAGTTCCGGGCCCTCCAAGGTCTATAAAGACATGCAAGCACTACTGTAGCCATGGAGGTGAACTCTAAATCAAGCAACTATAGATACACTTGAGAAAAGAGGAAGCCAACAGCAGGCAGGGAAGATGAGGAGAAGAATGTGCCTCAGATAGATGAATGGGTAAAGACGACACACACACATATATATATGTGTGTATATCACATACCCACACACATATACACAGTGGATACTACTCAGCCATCAAAAAAATGAAATCTTGCCATCTGCAATGACGTGGATGGAACTAGAAGGTATTATGCTAAGTGAAATAAGTCAATCAGAGAAAGATAATTATCATATGATCTCACTCGTGTGGAATTTAAGAAGCAAAACAGAGGGTCATGGGGGAAGGGAGGAGAAAACAAAGCAAGGCGAAATCAGAGAGGGAGACGAACCATAAGAGACTCTTAATAACTACAGGAAACAAACTGAGGGTTGCTGGAGGGGAGGGAGGTGGAGGCATGGGGTTACAGGGTGGTGGGCACTGGGGAGGGCATGTGATGTAATGAGCATTGGGTATTATATACAACTGATGAATCACTGACCTCTACCTCTCAAACCAATAATATATGTTAATTAATTGAATTAAAAAAAAAAAGAATGTGCCTCAGAGATGAGGGGTGGGAAAATATTATGAGACAGGAATTTTTTTTTTAACCTGTGAGCAAGGATGCCCATATTAGGAAAAAGAAAAGCCAAGAAGGTAACATACATTTTCAAAATCTGTGAGGGGAAAAAGAAAAAAAAAAACACCCTTGAGATTCTAACTGGAGTTGTGTTAAACAAGCAGATAAACTTGGACAGAATTGGCTTTTCTAACAAACCCTAAATCTCTCCTACATGAACACGGTAGAGCTCATTTATTCGGGCCTCCTTTTTGTCATTTAATAATGTTTCATGTGTGTCTGGTTACATTGTGTTTATCTCAAGATGCTTCACAGGTTTGGTTGCTATTGTGAACATCACTTTTTTCTATTCTTCAAAGTTGTTGATTTATTTCATGTTAATCTTTTTTTTTTTAAGTTGAGATATACCTGACCTCTGACAATATATTAGAGAAAGTAATTTTTTTAAAGAAAAAAAATACAGCTGAAATGATTCTCTCCAAATTCAGGAGGAAGGAGGAGAGAGGAGGCAACAGGAGAGACATGGAGGAAAGAGGGAGAGAGAGAAGCAGCAAAGATTCAAAGGGAAAAGAGGAGGGGAGAGTTTGGGGAATGCACCGAAGGTGAGAGAATGTGAGCCGGTGGAGATAGAAAGCAGCCGGAGGGAGGCTCATAGGCAGGAGACACTTGAAATGTCCCAGAACAGGGCTGAGAGACAATGATAATGATAGAAAGAAGGCAAAATTGAGGTAGAAACCATGGTTTGAGGCAGGCTCCACAGCCCTCCCATCACAGCCCTGTGGGTCTGGGATTAGCATGGGGGCGTGGCGAGGCAGCAGGTGCACTAGGATCCCAGCACACTGTGTTTGAAGCCCAGCTGACCCATTTGACCAGGGTCAAATGCCCACATGCAGGGCACATCTTGAACAACCTGGACCGACTGCCCAAAGAAGGACTGACGAGGTAGGACTTGCTTTGACTTCCTATCTAGTCTTGGGGGACTTTGGACCCCCTGAGAGGGCCACAATAACCATTCTCTAATAAGGGATCTCAGGTGCTCCCCCTGTAATTCACCCAGAGCTGCTGTAATGAACGTTCTACGCGGCCCCAACAGTAGAGGGGGATGCTGGGGGGCAGGGGGGGACATACTTTAAGGGATACATGTTGAAGTAAGTAAAAGGAAAGCACATCTCATTTCTAAAATTATCTTGTTGCTGTTAGTTTCTCCTTCAAAAGGGGCTTACCGACTTAAATTCCAGAAATTCCATTCCTTTGGCGACTTGATATGCAAAGCAAAGAAGGTCTTCAAAAGTCAGCACGTTCAAGTCCTCTTCTTCCTCCAGCCTTTTTTGGTTTTCATATTCGATTTCGTCTGTAAAACAAAACTGGTCCTCGTGCTCGCCCCAAGTCTAAGAAGTTGCTCCCTCACATCTCCGTGGGGGAGGTTAGCAAAGCCACAGTGAAGAGGGGCACCCAGACTGCAAAGGAAGCTCCCACCTCATTTTCCCAGTAGCACTGGGGCTAAACCATCCACGCTAAACCTGTGGGCCTCTGAAGGGTGACCAAAGATTCCTTTTGGTTAGAAGGGTGACCTCTCCATCTGTTTTAGTGACAGATAGCCTCCGGATCAGTCAGGAGCTTCTGATCCTCCTCTTTGGTGCGAGTGGTTTTGTCATGTGGGAAAGAATTAACATCACGCCACCACATTTCATGACCGCCATTGGGCGCTTACTGCACTGCCATTTAATCCTTCCGATGGTACTATGACGAAAGTACTATAAGGCCCATTTTACAGATGACAAAACTGTGGCTCAGATGATTTCAAACTGTCCAAAGTCTTCCAGCCAGAAAGTGAAGGAACTCAAGGTTAACTCAACTTCCGTCTGATTCCAGAACTCATCGTTCTTCCACACGTCAATAATCGATGGCTCTAATTAATGTATGATTTTTTTTAATGTATGATTTTTAAAAGAACCACCTGGCCAAATAAAATAGCCCTCTGTGTTTATTAGTTGCACGCTGACATTATATGCACAATATATAAACTATTGGCTTTTCACTACCTTTAAAGAAAATATACATTAATAAAGCCTGCAGGTGACATTAGCAAAGAAAAGCATGTTTTGCATTGACACTTTTTAAAAAACAACTAACCGAATTCCCATATCTGTTTCTATTTTAAGGTGCTACTAATTAGAATAAAATATTACCTTCGGATTGAAATGAATTCCCATTGAACCCTGAGATATGATCCAAGTCCTGGTGTATCTGAACTTCTCTTGAACCAGGCATACTAGTAAAAAAAATTATTTTGTTATTTCTGTTCTTCTTCTGAGTAGACATTTTATTAAAAAAAAAATACAATTCATCAAAGAAATGAATTCCAGTTATAAATGGACTTTTAGATTAAAAGCACACTATCCACTTGTCCATTTTTTTGCATGTGTGGACATTAAAAACATGTGTGGAATCGAGCTTGCCAAGTCTAATGAGGAGAGGAGTGATCCTCATTATCTGTACAGGGTCCCACAGTTCAAACAGGACCTTACTCTATCCATTCACAACTCAACAAGCTGGGTGTCAGAATCACATTTTATAAAAGACTTAGTGAGATAAATGTGATTTGCTGAAATCATGAAGCTAACCAAACGTACAATTAGGAAGCTCACTTCTTCTGTTTCTAAAAGCCCACTTTCCTTATGAAAGTTCCTATAATACAGATCTTCTGTAAAGACCTGTGTTTTACCATCCTTCTTTTCTCCCGCTGGTCTTCGTAAATAAAGTACATTTTCTTTTCTGGTGAGATTATAAATAGTAATAACGAAACTCTCTTTTGTGGTGTTTAACATAACATCCTTCACAGAGGAGTTCTGTGTGCATTACACACAGGCCAATGACTCCATTTATTCCAGCATACGAATTTACCCCGATTTACAATTTCCGTATCTTTAGAAAATGGCTTAGGCTTGCAGACCACCAATATTCCTAAGTTGCTTCAGTGTATTTAATACCCCAGTGACTAGAATGAATCAAAGACCCTGTTGACCAGCATTAGTTGCTGATTACAACATCTGACTCATTAAGCGACTCTATTCTAGAATACAAATGACATTGCAGAATTTTCTGTTTTAAAATCGAACCGGGAAACAAGTGTGAAAGACAAGACCGGTGTGACAGGCATGAATTAGTTAGGGGCAACCACACAAGGACGTCCATGGGGATCTCCAAGGGGCCTCCCGGGTTTAAGATGCTACGTCTCTGTCTCAGACCTTAAGAGTCCAAAGGCCTATGCTGAAACCTACACGTTCGGAAAAACAAGGCTGGAATCTCAAATGCACCCTCTGAAAGTCCCTCAGTAAAGACAAAAGTCTCTAAAGTCCTGCCTTCGGGATAAGGGAGAGCTTTCACATGTGTGGAGGAAACAGGATGACACTGTGGATTGAGGAGCATAGAGACAAATGTTACTACTACTTAACTTCGTCCCCATCACATTATGTCAACTGATCCATCCTAATTCTTGAAAAGCCAATGTGTGAGTTCAGAGCTCTTTTGTACCAACCTCCCAAGATCTGAACTACTCTCTGTGAGTATGTCATGGACTGTGGGAAAGTGTTCCTTCTTTCTACCAATTCCTGTGTGTCGTCCAGGAGAGCTGAAGGACTGAGTAATGCACTCTTCCCAAAACTGAGTATGTGGCCAGAGGGCGATTCAGGCACAGGTGGACGGAGACAGCTACAGCCCCTGTACCACAGGAAAGTGAAAGTCTCGTTCCAGATCTGAGGAGAAACCAGGGCGAAGGTAAGTGCCCTTTCTAGATCACAGAGCCCATAAACCACACAAGGCAGGACTCTGGCCTTCAGAGACCGGCCGGTGTGGGGTATTTGACCATCACAGTGGGGCTGTGTTCTGTAACGTATCACTGTGAAACCCCAGCCCACTTCTCTTACCTGGAATTGGGGGGCGATTGGAAAGTGGGGTAAAAACTGAAATTGTGCTCCTTGAAAATCTCTGTCCATGTCCTGTGAAATTTCTCTCTTTTATTTCTTAGATAGTTGAGGAGATCACCATAGCAACAGTATTCAAAAATCAAGTAAATTGGTCCTGAAATAGAATTTTCATTATAGGTCTACAAGTTCCAGATAATTCTTTCAGATGTGTGTGTGGCAGATGACACCACCTAGGAGAGGCTACTTCCCTCCTGACTTGGGGAGAGTACAACTGTTTCTGACTTTATCTCTTCTTATACCTTAAACTCAATTTTGGCTTTTGGCTCTAACTCCTTTGGAAAGCAGTATGTTCCTGCCTTCCGTTTGGGCCCTTGCTGTCCATTGCCTCGCCAACAGCCACTCGGATTCTCTAGTTTGCAACTGGGAATGATATGCCAGCGGCATTGTGAGCACTTGGCAAATCCATGCCGATCCGTTGTTTGCCTGAGATGGGAGATACAGGTCACAAGTATCCTCCTAGATCTGTTAGCTCCCATTCTCTTTTGTTTTGTCCCCATCCCTGGAGGAATGACCCGCGAGCACATCTTCCCAGGATTTCTAGGCAGAAATGAATCAGAGCGCATGAGCTACTGAGTCATCGAGTGTGGCCAGGCCGGGAGGGGGGGGCAGTCTGGCATCCCGCCTTCGTGGTACCCTGCTTGAAGCAGCCCAAGGCAGCGGCCAAGCTCTGTCCCCAAACCGGGGACATCTCCTTTTAAATGTCCCCACTGCAAGGAGGCCAGCTTTATAGCCCAGGGAGAAGCTCCACCTGAGCAGGAAGGATGAGATAGCACAAAGTGCACCTGCACTGACGTAGTTGTTTTTAGGTAGGTTATAATTATTATGTGGCCTGTCTTGGCACAGGGAGGTATTCTCTACACAGACTCATCCAATATCAGAGTGCTCAATGTCTAACTCTGCTCGGGTCTGAAGGCCCATACAATGATGAAGGAAAAAGAGGAAAAACTGAGAACAAACGTCCTCTTTGTCTTCAGGCTAACATACTTTTGAGGAGAGGTTTTTAGTAGGAATTGATTACCTGACAGTGTGCATGCCCCCAGCAGATTCACGATATTCTCGTGGTTTCCCAGGTGAGTCATCATTTTGAGTTCAGACATGAGAGCCTCTCTTTCAGAACTGTCTGCTTTTTCTGTTGATGGAAAAGCATGAAAAAATATAAAACTAAAGTAAAAGAGGCATTTTAGATCATTTAATAAACTAAAACTTTCTTCAGTTCAGAGCAGATTTGCATGAAAATTTTAAATGCATAAATACAGGAATTTTTGAGTAATACTATCTTGTGTTTAAGACAATTTCAAAGATTGTAATATAAAAGTTTAGTCTGATAATGTGCCTTTCTATTTTTTTTTAAAAGATTTTATTTATTTGACAGAGAGAGAGATCACAAGTAGGCAGAGAGGCAGGCAGGGGGCGGGGGAGGGGGGAAAGCAGGTTCCCTGCTAGCAGAGAGCCCGATGCGGGGCTTGATCCCAGGACCCTGAGATCATGACCTGAGCCGAAGGCAGAAGCTTTAACCCACCGAGCCACCCAGGTGCCCCCTTTAAAAAATATTCTATTTATTTATTTGACAGAACACAAACAGAGTTTGTGGAGTGAAAGATAGACGAGACACAGCCCCTGCCTTCCTGGAGTTCAGTCTCCTGGGAAAGGAAGACAAGTAAATAAACAATCAGAATATAATGTGATATATGCAAAGTGGCAAATGAATGGAGGGGTGCTGTGGGGGTCACACAAAAGGGATACCTAACCCAGCCGTGGAGAGGTGTGGAAGGGGACGCCAGATGCTGGTGCTGAGACCTGAAGAAAAATGAGAGTTAACCAGGTGAATTTACAGTGGGAAGGGAGGGAGAATATTCCATACTGAAGTAAGAGATTGGGCAAAGATCAAAATACAGAAAACACAGTAAACAGATCCAAACCTCGTCCTCGTGAGGCTTCCAGACTGATGTGGCAGATGAGACATTAATGGGATAATTAAGCAAATATGTCGTTAAAACTGTAATGAATTGCATGGGAAAGAAGCCTACAGAGAGCCAACGGAGCACAAGGCACGGAACTTGATCTCTTCTGCAGTGTGAGAGAAGGCTTCCCTGAGGAAGTGACATTTCTGTTGAGATCTAAAGGAGGAGTAGGAGAAAACTATGTGAAAGGGGAAGGGTGAGCAGAGGGATCAGCCTATACAAAGGCCCTGGGGTGGGAGGGAGTGTGGAGCTCTGGAGGAACTGAAAGAAGGCCAGTGTGCTCCCCAGCTGAGTGCGAGGTGGGCAGCCAGATGGCGCAGGCCTGTGTAGACTACTTCGGGAGTACTCCAAAGCACCTGGCAATGTGAAGTAGGAACATAATCCGCTCGGAGAGGATGGGTTCAAGGAACACCAAGCAGGGAACCTGAGAGGGGTGGCTTGTAGCGTGTTAGAATGATGGTTTCTGGTTTGCCCGACTGTGGGGGATGTGGCCAGTCACTGGTACTCGTAACCACTGACAGACAAGGAGCGTTGGTGGAGGGCCAGGGCTGGAGGAGTTCAGTCTGAATTAGAGACGTTTCGGACACCCGGGCATCTGGACATAACCTTGGGCTCAGAAGGGAGAAGCGACTGTGAGAACCGTTGGTACACGGGATGAAGTCAGGGTGTCTTTGACATAGTCTGTGGCGAGCACAACAGGGAAAAGGGAAGGGGGCCCAGCAGCAAGCCTTCTGGAGCCCCACCTAAGAAGCCGGGTAGAAGACGAGGAGCCAGCAAAGGATGGTGAAGCAGGCGGAGAGGGAGGAGGAAAAACAAAAGAATATGGTGACATGAAAACCAGAGGAAGAGAGTGTTTAAAGGAGAGAACAGTCCTTGGGCCAATTTATACTGAAAATTCAAGCAGCATGAAGACTGGAAGACGCTCATGAGACTTAGCTTATTGGAAGTTGCTGATCACCTTGGCAGAAGCTGACAGGGGCTCTGGCTGGGGGAGCGATGCTAAGGGGGGGGATGGCGGTGGAGGCCAGGCGGGAGGGCTCGAAGCCACGAATGGGAAGTGAGAATACCGAGGGCTTCGATTGGTTCTTCTACCCAGAGTCTGTGTCAAAATGTGAGAAACAACATCTGCCTGTAGTAAAAGTATCCCCTAATATTGAAGCTGAAAACACTCAGAAAAAACCAGAAGAGGAAGAAGAGGTGGAGTTTTGCGTTCACGACTTGTGTTTTATATTCAACTTGGTTGACGCGAACCCCAGCTCAGTCCCCTTTTAGCCTTGAAGCATGGCAAGCCGTAACCATAAAAATGGTGGAAAAGAGTAGACGAGGAGGTAGGAGACGATGCCTCCTATTTTTGTGCATGGCTGTGAACATCATTCCACTTGTACTTTTTTAAGATCTTATTTCTTTATTTGAGAGAGAGAGAGACAGAGATAGCGACAGAGAGCACAAGCAGGGAGGAGAGGGGAAGCAGGCTCCCCACCGAGCTGGGAGCCCCATGCGGGTCTCGATCCCAGGACCCTGGGATCACGACCCGAGCTGAAGGCAGATGCTTAACTGACTGAGCCCCCCGGCTGCCCCACTTTACTGTACCTTTCAGCATTTTGACTGCCACCTGGATTGAGACTCCTGTTTTACTAATTCCGTAAGCTGTTGCATTCATCACTTTCCCGAAAGCACCTGATCCTAGTACCTTCCCTGTAAGACAAACGGTGAGTGAGGGCGTGTGAGAGACTTTCCAACGGAAAGGATATGCTACAGAAACACTGGGACCCATCGATTCTTACCAAATTCTAAATTTTCTCTCGGAAACTCCCATTTGATGTCATATTCATACTCTCTGAAATCAACGTAGAAGTACTCATTATCCAAAGAGCCGGTCACCTGTACCATTTGCAGCTGGCTTTCGTACCTGAATTGCTTCAGAGATGAAATAGTGTGTCCATGAGTGACAGGAAGTCCCTCAGAAATGGGAACCAGGGAGGCACTTTTACCTTTGCTTTTACCTTTTTGTACTTGTGACAAATGAGCATGGTCAGAACAGCAATGAAGGGAAGACACAGCCCGACCGTTGCGTAGAAGGAGATGTTGTCTTGGATGAAAGGGAAGTGCCCTGCAAGGCAAGAGCGTCACCACGCAATGAACCTGTGTTCCTGGTAGATGGAGTAGAATCTCATTATCATCTCTCACCTCCAGTTTGGGAAACCACCATCTGCAGTCCCTTGCAAGCACTTGCCAAATACTCATCTCCCCCCCGAAAATCAGGCAACGTTCATCTAAAGGACGTGTTCTAGTCCTAGGAAATTGTGAATGACATTGATCCCACTCTTACAAGTCACTTACTAGAGTTATAGAAATGACATCGAGTTAAACCCATGGGATATAGAAGTCAGATTTAAAAACAAAAAAAAGAAGTTTCTGCTCTCCCAATGAAGGTATCATATGAATGGGAAGTTGGTCGTGTAGGCGGGTGGGTTTTGGGTGGGTTTCGGACTTAGTTTAAGTTCGGAAGTTTCTAAAAAAAAAAAAAAAAAAAACCTCAAAAGTATAAAACAGCGGGCTAAAGGAACAGAAGGAGATGAACCAAGAGGGAAAATGGAAGGGACTCCAAATGATTAAATCAGTTTCTCTCGAGTTGGATCTTTCAGTAGATACTTCCCGTTCTCGGGGTTTATGGTTCTGCCTCCATCACCGGAACCCGTGAGTCACACTCACGTAAGTAGAAGTCACTCTGCCCCTGAATTACAAAATGGCAGAGGTTCAGTGGGGATTCTTGCCTGACTCAAAAAGCCTTCTTGTCTCACACACTGAACCTATGCGCTCTGGTGAAATTCCCCAAATAAAAGCCAACGACGGGGATGGCCTTCTATCGGGGATTTCCTGGATATAGTGCATTATGGGAGCGACTGCTGTATACCTGGTGAGTTTAGGAGGATTGTTTCACAGGATGTGCCAAGGGAATTGTAGGCACAGCATTTCACCAGGAACCCCTTCACGGCCTCACTCATGTTAAGGGTGCTGCTCGATACCCAGCGTCCGAACACTTCTCTGTTAGCCTTTTTGTTCCAGATTCCTTCTGTGATCTCCTCTGTGCAGCTGAAAGGAAATGGAAGACAGAGCAGTCAGGCCGGTAGGGCTGTGGTCAGGTTAGCAGTTAGGGTTGTTCTCGGGAGCCTGGTAAGGGATTTCACTGTTCTAAGTTATCAGAAACGCTCTGTGACCGTTGAGAATTATGGTTGACTCAGAAGGTAGACATCTGAAATACTTCCATCATTTCTTCTTAAAGGGTATTCATGAGAAGGAGTCAATATGTCAGAGAGAGTGTGCGTTCTACGTTCTTCCAACACAAGAGATACCCATGTCCTCCTTACTTGGGAGACTTGTCTGAACACTTCTTCCAGGTCCAAGATGGTAAGGGGTAGCCATCAGAGGAGCACGAAGCCTGACTTGCTGATGTCTCGGCTAGCACCTGAGGTTTCCCTGTAGAGAATAACACCTAAAATAAGCTCCTGTGGTATGGGACTTTCCAGAAACGGCTTCAGCATTCGCTTCATTGACGCTGCCCATCCACTCCAAGCTGTTTGTGCCTCGGTGAGGGTGTCTCATAGGCAAGATGACTCAAGCCCTCTGGTTATTCCCTTGTATGGAATTTTCTGTCCAAGTAGCCCTACCACCCATTTCCCAAACACCCCTTTTCCATGGCCAGGCCCCTCCTGTAGAGAGCTGAGGTGTGCCAGTCTCTAACTTCCAAGAATCAAAATGATTCTTAGCTTCAGGAGAAACCCGTACAAAAGTCCAATGAAATGTAGGCTCAGCTTTTTATATCATCTTCTGTTAAAGAAACAGAAATTACTAAGACAAACCAATGGCGGGTGACATGACTTTTAGCTGTTCCTGAATGTGACTTTTCAAGATACCAAAGTCAATGAGGCACTACACTAAAGGGCATCCAGAGGACATGGAAGTGGTATCTTAGTAACTTCAAGGATGAACACAGAAAAAGATATACAGATATTTATCTATCTCTATATCTATCGATATATAGATGTATATATAAACAAAGCCAGTAGATTTAAAGTAAAATTTCAACATACTCCAGCATATAAAAATAGCTTAGAGCATCCCTTCTAAGCCGTTACTTAGCTCTTTCTGGTCATAGTTAATACATAATGAAGGCGTTATGAAAGGAAAATGAAATTTCTTGATAATTTAACTTACGTCTTATGTTCAGCGTGAACATTTTTGTGAATTCGGCATCATCATTTTCTGCATGGAATATATATTCTCCCGGCTGGTGTTTATGGTTGCAAAACTTAGATATGCTGTTTGAAAAAGAATTAAAAATCCACTTAGCCAGATATAGGAGATGCTGAAATGAACGTCAGCATGCTTGGGAGTCTTCCTTGAGACTATGACTCCCTAAAGTTCAGTGGATAAGGAGTCTGTGTGCTGGGTCCTTGCTAATCTAAGTGGCTAATCATAGCCAGGTGGCATCAGCATTGGTATTATCTAGGAGCTTGTCTGAAATACAGAATTTCAGGTCCCCCAGACCTACAGACTCAGAGTCTGCATTTTAAGATGATCTCCATGTTGGGGCGCCTGGGTGGCTCAGTCGTTAAGCGTCTGCCTTCGGCCCAGGTCAGATCCCAGCGTCCTGGGATCGAGCCCCACATCGGGCTCCCTGCTCCGCGGGAAGCCTGCTTCTCCCGCTACCATTCCCTCTGCTTGTGTCCCCTCTTTCGCTGTGTTTCTCGCTGTCAAATAAATAAAATCTTTAAAAAAAAAAAAAATGATCTCCATGTGATTCATACGCACGTTAAAGGTTGAAAAGCTCTCCTCTAGGCTGGGGTTCCTGAGAGAGACAAGAAGGTTCCTGCCCCCACTGTTCTATACCTTCTGGACTAGTCTGACTTCCCAGACACATGGAAGAACCTCTGTAGGGAGAGGAGCCCATAATCCCCCTGCTTCCTGAAAGGATGGCTCTCTGACATTGGTCCAAGGCAGGACCTATAACCGATCCTTGACTTTAATAGCAATTAACAGTGACAAGGGCTCAAATCCACTGAGTTTGCACAGAAACTTGTAAGTGGTTTCAGCAGGCTCTAGTATCTACTTGGAGCGCTCATCGACCATTCAGTCCATTTGGACATGGATAACTTGATACTGGGAATTAGCCACCATGCCTATCGGGTATCTAGGATGCTGAATGTTATAGCGGGATATTGGATAGTGTAGGGGAGATAGGGGGGATAGGGGATCAAAGAGCTTTTGATGCATGGAAGAAATAGAAAAAAGGTCCCCTAAAACAGAATAAGAAAATCTAAGGCTTGTTCAGAAGATATTTAATTAGGCTACCTCTATATAACCTACTAATAGTAAATAAAAAATAAATAATAAAAAAATATTTTATATAAATAAAAAATATATATATACATCATATTGCCAGAGTAGAAGTATAAACAGGAGAACATGGGGTGTGGAAATCAAACTTAAACTAATAGCTATGTAGAATGCAAAGACCTATAAAATATAGCTCCTGTCCTCAAAGATACCATAATCCAGGTGGGTGGACAAAACCTCCACAGGTACAATGAAACTAAAAGCCAATGGAAGATTAAAGAAGGCAGAGGAGGCCAATATAGATGAGAAACCTTGAGAGGTCTGCACAGAAGCAGGACTTGACCTAGCTCTTTGTGGACGGGTTGAGTGTAAGGAGAGGGCAAAAGCAAAGCATCCGAGGGGGAGGCAGCGGCATTCCTGACACCATGAGACAGGCACTGGTGCAGCCACAGGGAGAGGAGCAGGGAAGCACAAGTTGAGATGTGGGAGAAAAGGCTGAATGGGTAGGGTGGGAGCAAATGACCAGGGACCATAAAAAACAAGCCTCATTATTTTGGGGAAATCAGGAAGATGCTGTAGATTCCTGAGCAAGAGAGAAACATCACGAACAGTATTATAGTTTAGACTGATGGCAGGAGAAAGGTCTGGAGGCAGTTGTAGTAACACAGGAATTCATTCATTCATTCATTCATTCATTCATTCATTCTACTATCGATGGTCAAATCTACTTATTGGAGGAATCAGGGATACAACAGTGAGGTACAAGAGGTGAGTTCCTGTTCTCACAGCATTTTTGCGTTGGTGGTGAAGGCAGACCATTGGTTCCAGCAGAGTGTGGGAAGTCTGAGGAGATCAGAAGTAAAAGTTCAGATTTGAGAATTCAGAGCATGCAAAAACGAGTGGTGTCTCAGGCAGGGAAAATGGGAAAGGATTGGAAAGAGCAAACCCAAGAGGCACCAGGAATAAAGAACTAGCAGGCGCTGTGCTGGATATGGGAGAGGGAGAGAGCAGAATCCCGGCTGATTCTCTAAGACTCAACACCTACACCTGGCAACGGACTGAGACAGCAGCTCTGGAGCCCAAGTGTATTCACCACCAGCGTTCAGTGCCCTTAACTCCAAAGCTAAAGGGTAATTCTGACTTTGTAGAGTGATAAGGGAATTTATTTCTCTCGCCTATCAAAGTGAGCAGTTACCAAGTTTTTTGTTTGCCCAGTTTGTTTGGTTTTTGTTTGCTTGTCCTGTTAACAACAAGAAGGCTGAAGTAGAAAATAGAATTTCTTATCCTGACCTACTGCTGGACAACAAGGAAACAGTTGGTGGAGTGGAAGTGATGGAAAGATGGGGGAACAAACCATTATAACATTAGGGAGAAAAGTAAATGTAGCAACTTGTGATTCCCAGACTTTAGGAGGGCATAGTTTAAGTGGCCCAAGGGAAAGATGCATGCTTCTGAAAGGGAAAACGTTAATTCCCACTGGACGCCCAAAGCACCAATCAACTGGATTGGAGAAGAAACTACCAATACAATTAGTGATTATCATGCAGACCAAAGCAAAATGTTTTGTGAACTTTTTCCCTCCTAAGTCTTTTGTACTGTCTTAATGGAGTATGATTTGCTGTGGGATAGACAGATGAGACAGCATCTGAAATGTTCTCATTCTTCCAGGTAGGAAACGAGTTCCCTAAGGAGTCTGAATACAAAACTACACGTCTAGCTCATTTTCAACTGCTTGGGCCCCTGTCCCACCCTTTGCTAACAGTTACCCCTAGCAAGAGCAACAACTGGGTCACTGAACCTCCTCTGGGAATTCCAAGGGGACTAACCAACAAGGTGATCTGGAGATATAAAGCTTCCTCTTTCCCCTTAGGGTTTTTCTAGAAGTGGCCAGCTGCCATGAGATGGGAGATCAGGACACTGGAGTTTACAGTGAAAGAATATCTTGGTGACTAAGATGTATTCTCATTACAACCATGAAAAGGGTCTTCTCTACACAAGCAAAATGGAGGTCCTCTTTACTTTCTGCATAATGCCTGGAGGGGAGGGACTGAGGAAGGGCTGGCTCTTTCCAGTGGCTCCAGAAGTACTTGTGTAAAGTGAGGAATGCTTTCTGCAAAGAGCAAGGGATTATTAAAGTCAAATTAGCATGCGGAGAATAATAAAGCCAAGAGCTTCTGAAAGTGGAGAGGGAAAAGCTGATGGGACTAGGGGTGGCTCTCCCCAGCACCAAGCGCCATGCAGTCAAGAAGCCCACAATTCTACCTCTACAGAAGGGGGCCACGGCCAGGCTAAAGTCAGATGGGATCTGTTCCAACTTCTGTCCCAAGGGAGATAAAGAGAGTCAGGAGGTGGGAGGAAGGTGCTGATGATTTCATATGACTCTCTATAATACCATGCTCGTTTTTATTTTATTTCGGGGGAGTCAGCAAGCCTGAGGCAACAGAAGCATTATGCACTCAATAGCAAAGCACGGCCCATCTCATTAGGAGGCACGCTTTATTTCTAACCAAAGAAATATTTTTATGCAACCAAAGAAAATGCTTGCATAGTTTGCGTTTTTGTTTTCTTACACACTAAGCTTGGGACTTCTACACTTTTGAAATGAGTTGGCATCCAGAGCCAGTATAGTGAGGTGGTTAAAAGCAGAGGCTCTGAAGTCAACTGTTTTTGCTGGGATCCCAACTCCTCCATTGCCCAGTGGTAGACCTTGGGCAAGTCCCTTAACCTCTCAGTACCTCCTCACCCGTAAAATGAGGACAGTGGTAGTACTGACCTCATATGGTTGTGGGAGGAGAACACTGTTACATTTTTAAGTAGTTTTGTATGACGTGTCTGTAATGGGGCCCAGCTCACATATTGAACACGATATATATGTTCGATTATCATTACTATGAGGCTTATTAAGTCCAGTAATCATTTTGAGTTTAAAAGAAATTTAGAAACTTTACTGTGGCATATACTGTGAGAAAATCACGTTAAAACAAAAAGAAATCTTCAAAGAAAAAAAAACTAAAGTAAATGCCCATCAACAGGATTCAATTAAAATAAAATGGTCTAAGGGGCGCCCGGGTGGCTCAGTGGGTTAAAGACTCTGCCTCCAGCTCAGGTCATGATCTCGGGGTCCTGGGATCGAGCCCCGCATCGGGCTCTCTGCTCAGCAGGAAGCCTGCTTCTCCTTCTCTCTCTGCCTGCCTCTCTGCCCACTTGTGATCTCTTTCTCTCTCTCTCTCTGTCAAATAAATAAATAAACAAACAAATAAAATCTTTTAAAAATAAAATAAAATGGTCTAAAAAGCAGAATACTATGCAGCCACTAAGATAATAAATAAGGTAAGATGTAATAGATTTAGTACCATAGATGCTTACAATATATTTTAAGTAAAAAATCAGGTTACAAATGGCAAAATTAATGCCATATTTGTACAAAATCTGTATTTATACGTTTCTATTATGGTCCTTACATAGAAAGAGTTTGAAATATAATCTCTGGAGGTAGAGTTATTGGTGTCATTTCTATTTTTTTTAAAGGCAGTTTCAGAAAACAGGAGTAAAGGTAGGGTACTGACTTTCCTCCACATGGTCAAGTAACAGCCTGTTTCCATCTTTCAAAAAATGGAATTATGGGTATTAAGTGAGATAATCCACATGAAGGATGTGCACATTGTCTGGTATGTGGTCAGAGTTTACAGAAGTTTCTTTTGCTCTCAGTGAGCGGGGTCTTTGGGAGAAAAGGAACAGCCCTGCTGCCCCACACAGCAGCAGCGAAGAGGGCAGGGTTTGCCGGGGACTCTCGGTGCTTCACTGAGCCCACACGACTTTTCCCTCCTTTCTAGATGCGTTCAAGGCCCATCTCTTTCCAGAAGAAAAAAAAGTCCTCCCAAAGAGGCTCAGTATACTTCTGCAATTATGTATCATTTGTTGGTTTGAGAGCCTGCTTTTCAGTTAGTCTGTTCTGGAGAATGACAGTATCTCACCGCCCAGAACTCACATGACACCCCCCCCACCCCCCGCCCCCGATATCTCCCGTAAGTACCCACCTAATGCTCGGTGTGTGCAGAACTCCAGGCTACTGGAGGTGGAAAATGAAATATGCCAGGGAAAAGAAAAACACAGGGATCAGGCAAGCTAAGGAGAGTCTTCCAGAGGGAATCACTAAATAATTCTAACCTCTTAAGTTTTGGGTTTTTTTTTAACCATGAAACTGGGAGATTCAGCATTTAGAAGTAAGTCTAGAGGGACAGGAAATTCTGCAAAGCAACTTGATCTCAATTCTCAAGATCAAGATCTCAGGACTGCGAGAGAATTATAGTGGAATAACATGTAAATACAGAAAGGCAAGCCCTCACACTTGGGGTGTGATGTTTGAGGAAGTAAATAGGAGAAACGAAGCTGTGAAGGTGGGGAAGCTGATGGACTTCTGGCATACGCACGATGACCACACCATAGCCTTTATTCATGAGGCGGGTTCCTACAGAGGGCCTTTCAGTTACAGCTACAAAAGCTCATGTCACTCTGTTTGGAAAGTCATCTGTCGTGACATGATTAAAATACGGTCCTTCACCAACAAATTTCGGTTTGGTTAAACCTCTGAACGTAAGTGGTAAGGAAAAGGATGCTCACTGTACAATTGTTTTAGCTTGTGAGTAAGTTGGAAAGTTTTTATAACAAAAAAGGGGAAAAGGGCTCAGATTATAATTGAGTCTGCCACCTGCTCTCTCCACACAGAGCCTGGTGTGGAGAGCAAAAGCCATTCAGGGCCCTCCCTTAAAGCTATGTTTAGATTTCTCATGATTCACTTTTTGTCTGGGATTTTGAGCATCTTCTTCATAAAGAAGGAGGCTCCGTCTTTCCTTTGTGTTGCATGTTACGTGGTGTATATGGTGATACAGGATATCCAGAGCACCATTATCACTGACAAACCCTGTACCCAGTGTGTCAGTATCACCAACAAACACTGCAGCTCTTCTAGAACTTTCTAAATAAAATAAACTCTGAGTGTTGGGTGTTGTGTGAGTGTCTTGTGTGTGGTCCTCACAGGGCACAGAGGAGGTCACTGACTCCTTCTGGCCCAGGCCCTGCATCACCACTTCCAGGGATGATGATGAATTCATTCATTTATTAAATACATGTTGCCTCAACAAGGTATTGTATAAAGAGAGAGAAATGACAGAGCACCCCTCCTATGGGGCTGGTGAACTTACTGGTGAGATTCATCACACAAAGAGGTTAACTATAGTACCAGGTAATTATGAATGGAAGAGGCACAGAACACTTTAAGAATCAGCATCTGTCCTGATTCATTCATTTGGCTACCTCTACAGGTTAAAAGACCTGTGACCACGGAATAAAAAGGAATTCACTAGCCCATTAGATTGGCCTGTGACCCTGTACATCAGAGACATGGTCCTCTAATCAGTGATTCCATAAAATCTCAAGAGCTTGTGCCAGAAGTCAGTGGCAAAGGAGCAATGAATCGTCTCCCAGATGCCCCTTGGTTTTGAATGTGCCTGTCTAATTCTGGGGGGTGGGGTGGGGAGAGAGAAAGAGACATTACCTTATTCATTCTCATAGACCCTCACAGCATCAAGCCCATCAAGAAGATATTTAAAGAATATTTGTTGAATTAAGTCGAATTGATCCTTTAGCTCTTTGAATCAGGTTCAGAAGAGAATCCCATAGCACTAAGAGCTTCTTTGACACGGGGGGTCACAATACAAAGAAGGAGTGGATGTTGATATCACTGATACCCATCTGAACACAGGCCTGTGGTGGTCAATTCAATAGAAAGACAGGGGCTGACTCCCTGGCTGTCTACTTTCAAAGATTTGATAATTCAGAATAAGAGTTTATGACAACAGGATGGGTGATCCCTCTGAGGCAGTGGTTCTCAACCCCAGGCAATTTTTCCAAACCAGGGACATTTGGCAATGTCCGGAGATATTTTCTGGCTGTCACAGCTGAGGGTGGAGTTTCTACTGACATTCACTGGTGGAGGCCAGAGATGCTGGTAAAGATCATACAACGCAAATGAACAAAAGAACAAAGAATTATTCAGCCCAGGATGTCAATAGTTTGCTTTTGAGAAAACCTGATTCAGGGAAGTGGGTATCAGTTGGCTCACAGGTCAAAGACTGTGTTCTCGATTAACCGCAAAATGAATGCTTTGAATGTTAAGAGTTTAGGGCAAGAGAGGACAGAGGGTTCCATGCAAACTCTGCATTACAGCCTTTTAAAAAATGCAAACAAGGATCACTTTTATAAATCATTTTGGGATATGAAGAATAGCACATTAATAATGAAACAGAGAAGAATTCACGTTAAAAAAATCAACTTTTTCTCTTCACTTGGACCAATGCTATCCAATAGAAACAGAATGTAAGCCTTAAAGGTAATTTTACATTTTATAGTTAGCTATAAAAAAGAAAAACAAGGGGCGTCTGGGTGGCTTAGTCCCTAAGAATCTTCAGCTCAGGTCATGATCTCAGAAGAGCCCCTGCGGAAGCCTGCTTCTTCCTCTCCCATTCCCTCTGCTTGTATTCCCTCTCGCTGTCTCCCTGCCAAATATATAAATAAAAAATCTTTTAAAAAATAAACAAATAAATAAAATAAAATGTTTAAAAAAACAAAGAAAAAATTTAAAAAAAGAAAAATAAGTAAAAACTAATCATTGGTTTTATTTAACTCGATATATCCCCAATACTACAATTTAACATACAATCAGTATAAAAATTGAGATATTTTACAATCTTTTTTTTCACAGTAAGTCCTCAAAATCTAGTGTGTATTTTACAGTTATGGCACATCTCAATCTGGACTAGCCCATTTCAAGTACTCAACACCCATTGTGGCTCCTTAGCAAATGTATGCAGAACACAGATCTAGGGGCACCTGGGTGGCTCAGTTGGTTGAGCTACTGCCTTTAGCTCAGGTCATGATCCTGGAGTCCCAGGACTGAGTCCTGCATCGGGCTCCCTGCTCAGCAGGGGGTCTGCTTCTCTCTCTGATCTTCCCCCTTCATGCTCTCTCTCTCTCTCATTCTCGCTCTCAAATAAATAAATAAAATCTTAAAAAAAAAAAAAAAGAAAGAACACAGATCTAGACCCATGACAGGACTCACCAGAGGGAAGGAAAAAACGTAGAATTTGAGCATCTTGCCCCAATTGCTGAGCGTGTCTAAAATGGGAGCCAGGAATCCATATTTTTAACATTTGCCCAGATGATTCCTACAGAAGTGGTTTATGGACCACACATCAAGAAATGATTTATTCTAGACCACTGATTCGCTTAAGGGATGACAAGTGCCTTTCAGGCGCTCAGAGTCTAGTGTGAAATCATGTCACATAGGACTACATTTAAGAGATAAGAGGTGTCACAGCTATAGGAAATACAAAACAAAAAAGTTGTTTTCTGTTTTCCAGAGAGGGAATGAAGAGTTTGTCCCATAAGACAATCTTGAATACAGCTGTACAAATCCCCAGGAAAATGAAATTTTTCTTCAGCATTTACTCTTAGGCACTTTCTGCACTGATATTTTTGAAAAGTTAAATCAATAAACTTGTAGGTAATGTTTTGCTCCTTTTAAGGGGTTTTACTTCCTCAATCATCTGCGTACGTGCCGAGGGAGATTCGGTGTGCTAAAGCACAATACTCTCAAATAGGAAGTAACAGTCTAGTGACTCAGAAAATGCCATGGAACCGTACTCAGACTAGTAGGATTCTTTCTGGTTTTTGTGCAGGGGGTTCCACTATTTGAACTGATTATAAGACTATTACAATGGCTTCATCTCTGTCTTTTCTCTTCTCATCTTCCATGTCAGCTCAGTAATATAAAAACTTGTAAATACAGAACTGCTCTTCTGGGGGCGAGAAGGAGGGTTGCGCTAAGCCTGGTGAGCCCCTGAGCTCTTTGTTGGCTCACCTGTACCCATCATCGAGGCCACTCTGCTCGCAAGGAAATGATTTTCGAGAGAAGGTCCATGTACATCTGATTTGGGGGTACGCTTTAAACCTGACAGAAAAACAAAACTCTTCATACTGGTCAATCTCATAGTCTTCACTTGATTTGGAAGCATTTATAAATCCCTTTTCTGTAAAAAAAAAAAAAAAAAGTACATTTATGAATTAGATGGGATTCATATGGACATACATTGAAAAGATACAATACATTTTTAATCAATTAATTGATTAAATCAGAAAACTCAGGGGTGCCTGGGTGGCTCAGAGGTTAAGGCCTCTGCCTTCGGCTCAGGTCATGATCTCAGGGTCCTGGAATCAAGCCCCGCATCGGGATCTCTGCTCAGTGGGGAGCCTGCTTCCCCCTCTTTCTCTGCCTGCCTCTCTGCCTACTTGTCATCTCTCTCTCTCTCTCTGTCGGATAAATAAATAAAATATTTAAAAAAAAAAAAGAAAACTCAGATGTGGCCATGCCGCAGGTCAGAATTGACAGTCCGACAAGAAATATAGGAGTCCTCTCCCCAGTTATAAGCCTGGTTCCTCACCTTCTATAGTCAAGGTCCCTCTAAGAATTGGATGTCAATAATTGACACCCTTCCCAAAGAAATGTATATAAACCAACCTCCAGATTTTGTGGACAATTTTGAGAGATCCAAGAGCTCCCCCAGTCCAGGCAAGCATGTACACAAGGGGGGGATGGACTGATGGAATTTGGAAGCCCTCTGCTGAGTGAAAACAGCTCTCTCAGTGAGTGACACATCCCATATAAAATCATCTCAGGCGTAAATAAAACAATCTGGCCAGCAGTATTCACGAGGTTTCTTTACGGAGCACTTCCTTACTAGTTTGATAGGAAAATCAAACTAGTAATAGTTTGATTATAATAATAATAATTATATAATAAATATTATAAATTATAAATAGATAATAATAAGTAATAAATTATTATTATTATTATAGGAAAATTTCCTATAATTTTCATATGGCTGGAGGCTGCCACCTGATCTGAGATTATTGAAGCATGGTTATTTTCAAATCCTACACGGCCCACCCGGTTTCCGTGCATCAAAGTGCTTGTCCCTTCTCTCTGTCACCGCTCATCACCCGCGGTCTCCAGAACAAGCATTTATCAGGTGCCTGTTTTGCGTCAGGCTCTCTGCCAGGTTCTGTGACCACAAGGATATAGAAGGGATTATTCCTGTCCAGAAACTTAGTCTATTGGTAGACAAACATCCACAGACAGATGGTCACGTTATAATGACGGTGCCAGGACAGTGGCATTCAAGCGAGCACGGCTTAAGTGGAAAAGGAAAGGGGCAGGCAGCTTCTACTTACAGAACAACTCTATTTCCGTTTCAGTCTCAGTTTTTTGATGCTACCGTATACCGATAGCAGAGCTTGCAGTCCATACCTCCCTCCCATTCCACACTAAAGCAAATAAAGGGACGGATAAAGACCGCGTGAGCAGCCTGCATTACCTAGGATGGTAACCAGAGCTGATTTGCTGGGATGCTCTGAAGAGGAACAAGTGTAATAGCCAGTGTCGTTTCTTCCCACTGATGATACAAAAGCAAACAGAATCCGTATCATAGTTCTGTTTGTGGAATACGTACTCATCTCAAAGGAGCTGCCCTGGATTTTAATAAAACAGAGTTCGAATTTAATGACTTCACCCCGTACCACGCGGCCGTCGTTTCTGCAGTTTCAGAATGCAAACTTGTCATATTACCTCCCCCAGCGCTTTATTTTCTAGCTCCCAGCTGAGTCCGAATCCATGGTTTACATGAACAGCTTTGCACCTTATCCATAAGGGTTCCCCTACTTTAAGAAATAACTGTGGCGGTGTGGTCTGAGGCGTTTGATTTAGATCTGGAAGGACGAAAACATCCCGAGTAAGAAAACAAGGTGATTTTTCCAATCTTCGTCCCCCGCGTTGCAAAATACATCCCGGACGTTCTGAGGAACAAAGATTTTACTGTCATCTCAAATGGTACCCGCTGCTTGGACAGAAGAATCTACCTTAGAGACTGTCTACCCTTTCATAAAGGAGTCAGCAGCTGCAGAATCGGAAATATTCTAAGTGGCATAAAGAACTACGGCAGCTCTAAAGGCGAATGATGACCTACGCACTGTTTAGTCTCGGGTTTTTCCTAAGGAACAGTCACTGAAAAGAGAAGAGCCCCATCTCATGGTCCTACCTATTGTGAAAAGCTTGGTACACTCCCTGCCCAGCTCGTTTCTCGCACAGCACCTTATGTCTGTTCCAAACAGTTCATGAAGTACGCTCTCCTCCTTTGTAACAACAGCTGGACTCTCCCCTTTGCAGCTGCAATTAGAAGAAAAGAGCCGTCTGACCAAACACGTTTTAAAATTACAGATGGAAGTGAGGGAGAAAAACAAAGTGAAAGGTTCTAGAGACTGTTTAGGAGAAAGCAACGGGTCAAAAGGTAAACAAACCCAAATCTAAGATTTCTAGTTAGGTACTCATTATCTCAACCAATTAGAATAACACTACAAAAAAAAAAAAAGAATACTAGACAGAATTACATACTTTTTTCCTTTTTTTTAGTGAGCTCTAACCTCAACATAGGGCTCAAATTTACCATAGGAGATCAGAAGTCCCACACTCTCCCAACTGAGCCAGCCAGGAACCCCAAATTACATCATTTTTATGTAAACTTAAATTTGGGGGGATTTGGTGACCTGTCTTGTTGTTGTTGAGAGAGAAAGAGAGAATGAACGGAGAAAGAAGACAGAAAGAGGGAAAAAAAAGACAAGAGAAAAGGAAAAGCATGTTAATAAAAATTAATTAAAAAAAAAAAGAGGAAAAAAAAAAGAGAGAAAAGGAAAAGCACCATTAGGTTTCAATACAGCACAACAAGGGGGTTATCTTTTCTCTGAAGCCCAAAAGAGGATGACGAGGGAGAGGAAGAGAAGAAAGTTGCGGAAGTCACCCTTCCGGAGAGCTCACAGGGAAGAGGCGATGGTGCGACTCAGGAGGGAATTCAGCGGGTCTCAGGACCTGACAGGTACACCATACCCCCACCCACACCCTTTTGAGACTCTCATTCCCTCCTCAGCCCCCCACCCTCACCTCTTCATCCCCACCGCCATGCCCCCTATTCCGTCCACCCCTCCCACTCCACCCCCTCACCACCCCCACTGTGCCCCCACCCTCGCGCCCCCACCCAGGCCCCCAATCTACCCCATCATCACCCCACCTCCACCGCCACCTCCCCACTCCCACACTTACCTTCTCATCCCTACCCCATGCCCCTCACACCCTCTTCTCAGCATTAAGAGGGACTTGGATTCCTCCCCAAGAGTTACCCTAACCACTGCCTTTCCGAAAGCAGGGATTGTTTTTGGAACCTGTGGGTGATCACTTTTCTCCCCCTTATCACTTTAGTCAAATGTATTCTTTTCTTTGTTGACATAGCATTCCTTCACGATATTTTTTTTTTATAAGACAACTATAATTGGGTTCACTGTAGAAAGTTTGGAAAATACAGAAAAACCCAAAGAATTTTAATTGCCCATATTCCCACCACTCTGAGAAAACAACTATTATTATTTCGGGGTATAGATTGCCTATCTCCGCCCCCCCCATGCATACATTCCATATGTATCTACAGGAAATCTCTTCTTTGTCCTCTAAAATTTGTGATCACATTTGTATCATTTGGTAACTTATTTTTTTTTTTACTTCTGCTTAGTCCCATTTTCATCCAAAATTGTTTAGTACATTTTTATTAGTTCAAACTGCATGAATTCTCACTTTGTGAGAACTTAGCTATGGCGCCTACAAGAAACAAAAGTAAACATGTATGTGGGACTATCTGCCAGGTACCAGGTGTGCGATGAGCTGACAGATATTGATTCATTTCATCACTGTAGCGTAAGGCAAGTACTTTCCCATCCCCGTTCTTCCGATGAGCCAACTGGTACATACAGTATGATGTCAGCTATATAAGAAAAAGATCAAAAAATAAAGCAATAATAGCAATTACCTCTATAAACGTCATACCTTTCACTCTGTGCATCGCAGAACACCCATTCCACGGTTGGTTCTGGAATGCTCTCTGATATGCAGACCAGGGCGTCCTGATTTTCCATTTTTCTAAAGTAAGGTCTCCTTAATGTGTAAAGCAGTGTGTCTAGAGTATCATAAATTAGTAACATTTTAATATTTTAAAACTAGTCTTAGCTGCCCCCTCAGAAAAAGCATCCTGCATCATTAAGGAAGGTTAAATATTTTATACCACAGCAGCCTCTTCTGCTCCCCTCCAAATATATACAATAATATATCCCCTCCATTCCAATGTATTAAATTCAACTCTGGCTGAAATGCCAACTTTAGCATTTGTCCTCTTAGCTAATTTCTTGGGGTATTTCAGAAACCTACAGACAGGGTGCCTGGGTGGCTCAGTGAGTTAGGCCTCTGCCTTCGGCTCAGGTCATGATCTCGGGGTCCTAGGATCGAGCCCCACATGGGGCTGTCTGCTCAGTGAGGAGCCTGCTTCCCCCTCTCCCTCTGCCTGCCTCTCTGTCTGCCTGTGAACTCGCTCCTGTCAAATAAATGAATAAAATCTTAAAAGAAAAGAAAAGAAACCTAAAGTTAAGTGAAGTGAGGCCATGTATAAAATACAAATAGTGATTTGTATAGGAAAAAGAAAATGAGAAATAACATAAAGTTTAAAGCTCTTATATTTGGGGCACCTGGGTGGCTCAGTGGGTTAAGGCCTCTGCCTTCGGCTCAGGTCATGATCTCAGGGTCCTGGGATCGAGCCCCGCAGCGGGCTCTCTGCTCAGTGGGGAGCCTGCTTCCCCCTCTCCCTCTGCCTGCCTCTCTGCCTACTAGTGATCTCTCTCTCTCTGTCAAATAAAGAAATGAAATCTTTAAAAAAAAAAAAGCTCATATATTTAAGACCCAACTTTGCTCCCATGATTTATTTTATCTAGAACTAGGCAGAAATACATAAAAACACAGAAATACAGTAGGATAGTTAGAACTGGAACAGAACTGAGAGGTTCAGTTTAGCCTCCCATTCTTTTTGGACCATCACACCTTCCCTCTCCCCTCCCCCATCTTCAGTTCCCCACAATGCTTAACATACAAACTTTCCACTTCTGGGTGGACTCCTCTAGAGAGAGGAATTCACTACCTCCCTGGGTGGATCATTCCATTTTTCAACAAAACTTTTTTTTTTCTTTTCTTTTCTTTTTTTTAAAGATTTTATTTATTTATTTGACAGAGGGAGAGATCCCAAGTAGGCAGAGAGACAGGCAGAGGGAGAGGGGGAAGCAGGCTCCCTGCTGAGCAGAGAGCCTGATGTGGAGTTCGATCCCTGGACCCTGAGATCATGACCTGAGCCGAAGGCAGAGGCTTTAACCCACTGAGCCACCTGGGTGCCCCAACAAAACTTTTTTTTAAAAGAAAGTTTCCCTGTTCTAACTTCCAATCTCAGGCCTTATAATACATTTTGTTTAAAAATATCATGTAATATATATATATATTATATGCATGCAAAAGAATATATAAAGTGTACATTATGAAGCATAATAATAAACAAATGCTCCTAGACCCATATCCAACTTAATAACTGGAATATTAATAAATATTTTCAAATTTACATTCATGTTTCCCACCATCTCAACCCTAGGTAACCTTCATCCTGAATGTTTATCATTCCTGTGCTTTTAAAAATATTTTCACCACATGGATGTGTGCCCCTAACAATATATTGGTTTGCTTTGTTTCTGAACTCCAAAATACGATATCCCTCAATATGTAGGCTTCCATAACTTTATTTTCTCATCCAACCTTGTGTTGGTGATTTATCCATGGTTTCGCATGTAGCTATACTACATTCATTTTTTTTTTTTTTTGCTACAGAGTATTCCATCGGTGGATATATTATCATCTATTATTCTATTTTGTTGCAATGGACATTTAGCTTGTTAGCAGTCTGTTGTATTTACCAACAATGGTGTTATGAACATTCTCTACTGTATTGAGGCAGGTGTGTAAGTTTCTTTAATAATATACCTAGGAGGGAAACTGCTGGTTTATGTGATATGAGCATATTCCACTTTATGTACACTGATAATCTGCTATACAAAGTGGTTGTACTAATTTAACACACCAGGACATGAGATTTCCTTTAGTTCTGTATGCTCACCAAGTATGCAAGACTTCTTAATTTTCAACAATCTAGTGGGTATAAATGGTATGTCAGTGTGATTTTTTTTTTAAAGATTTTACTTATTTATTTGTCAGAGAGAGAGAGAGAGAGAGCATGAGCACAAGCAAGGGGAGGAGCAGAGGGAGAGGAAGAAGCAGGCTCTCTGCAGAGCAGGGAGCCTGAGGCAGGACTCAATCCCAGGACCCTGGAACCATGACCTGAGCGGAAGGCAGACAGTTAACAGACTGAGCCCCCTCTCAGGTGCCCCTCTCAGTGTGGTCTTAATTTGGTTTTCTCAGTTATTATCTTAACATATTTATTGACCATTTAGTTTTCATGTTCTGAAAGTGAAATACCCACTCGTCTTTTGCTCATTTTTCTACTGTTTTTTTCTTATTGATTTATAGAAGCTCTTTACCTATTATAATTATCAATCCTTTATTGATTATGTGAATCGCACATATCTTTTTTCATTATGTTATGGTTTTTATTCTTTCCTACAATTTCTGACCGTTGGTCTCAATTCTACCCTCGAGAGCAATTTTTTTAAAGTGTAGCTTTATTTCCACATGAAAATCTTTCAGATATTGAAAATCAGAAACAAAGGTCAAGGGAGATAATTAACATTCAAAGTATTTTATTTTTATTATTATTTTTAAAAGATTTTATTTATTTATCTGTTGGAGAGAGAGAGGAAGAGAGAAATGGAAAGAGTGCAAGCAGGGGGAGGGAGAGGGACAGGCAGACTCTGCAGTGAATGTGGAGCCCAACACAGGCCTGATCCCAAGACCCTGAGATCACGATCCAAGCTGAAACCAAAAGGCAGTCACCCAACCAAATGAGCCACACAGGTGCCGAGCCACCCAAGTGCCCCGCCCCCCATCCAAGGTATTTTAACTAGTTAGGCCAGGTTCACTGACTCATATGCCAGAAAAGTACCTTACACTGCCATCAGTCTCCTCCCCTCCAAATAGTTCCTTCTCTGTGCTAAACATTGTTAAGTCCTTCAGCTGTTTGAATTCAAGAAATTCCAAGTTCTTCACTATCTGGTTGCTCTGTTTTGTCAATATCCGTCTGAGATGAATAATCATCCATTCATTTCCTGAACCTACACATTCCATTCTCATGAATGCTGCCAAAGTTCAGCTTTCCTTTCCTTGCCTTTTTTTAATTTTTTTTTTTATTTTTTTTAAGTAACCAGGCCTTAACTGCTGGTTACTGCTAAACCTGTGGTTTGCTAGTAAAACCTTTCCTCTTTTTCACATTGACTGTTGCCAAGTCTTCCCCCCCCCCCCGGCCGATTTTTTTTAACCTCACCACCCAGAAGGCTAAAAGCATGTTACAATTTACTTGAATAATTGTCATATTTTACACTATAAATCTTGAGTGCAAATGAGATACTCTACATATAATAAAGACAACAACAGACACCCCTTATCTGACACAAATTCAACTCTAAACACTTGGCAAAAAAAGAGAGCAAGCAAGGTATTGTTGATTCCCTTCGGACCTGAAGCACACAGACTCACTACCCCACAGAGTGGGGTCAGGGAATGAGGAGGGGACAGGGAACAAGACCACAATCAAAGAGAAACAATAAGTAACTCTTGGTTTTTGAGTTTTCAGGCCTCTGTTCCTAAACATTTCTGAGTAAACTGAAGGGCTTTTCAGAAATTTTGACTTTCCCAATTTTTTTTTTGTCTTACAGGCCCATTTTAGAAACCTACCACCCCCTCCACGGCCCCAGTTAACTTGACACTTCTGGGAACCTAAATGGCCACAGGTGATCTTTCTGTGAGCAGCTATGACCACAAGCCCCAGGGCAGTGAGGTGCAGACCGTGTAGACCCGGCCTCCAGTGGGGCCCAGTGTGTCCGTTTTCCCACCAGCGTGAAAGCGGGATTGCTGTGAGGCAATGAGATGGTACGCGTGCAGCCCCCTCAGCAAAGATGGTACGTGCAGAACACCGCCTGTGGTTATCCCTGAGCCACTGCACCTCCAGCACCTCCCTGGAGTGGACCCTGGCTTTGTGCCTTCAAGTCGCTGACAAGGACAAGGGAGCCTCCTACTCAGGTGTGGCCAGGGAAACTAATTTAAAATGGCATAGGGGCACCTGGGTGGCTGAGTCGGTTAAGCTTCTGCCTTCTGGCTGAGGTCAAGATCCTGGGGTCCAGGGATGGAGTCCTGCATCTGGCTCCCTGCTCAACAGGAAGCCTGCTTCTCCCTCTCCCTCTGCTTGCCAATCCCCTGCTTTTGCTCTCTCTCTCTCCATCAAATAAATAAATAAAATCTAAAAAATAAGTAAATAATGTAAAATGGTATAAACCTCGAGTTTTGGGAGTACCGCCTTGGTCCTAAAGGCAGTAGGAAGTAGAAGAAGGTACCTACCTCCACTCCCTGCGCGTCACGTGAGCGGAAGTGTTGGGTGTCTAAGGTTGTGAGTCTGCGCAGTTGCTAGGCCTGCGCAGAACTGGGAGGAAACGAGAAGCCGGGAGGCATATGCGCAGAGTGATTGTGCCAATAGCACAGTTGCTCCACCGCATAACAACATTTGGAATGTTCCTGGCGATTTGCGGAGTGATCTAGGCGTTTATATAAATCAAGGATCCGCGAGCTCCACGTGGTTATTTAAGTGCAATTTGTAACTTCGTCACATGAATGAAAGTAACGCCGTGGTCTCAGTCTCACTGGCCACGTGGCAAGTGTTCAATAGCAACGTGAGGCTGGTGACTCTCTTGTTAGAGCGGCCACAGACATCTTTCTATCTCAGAGAGTTCTACCGGATGGTGCCGAGATCTTACAATCCTGTGAGGTATGTATTTTTATCCCCATTCTACAGAAAAGCAATTTGAGGTTCAGGGAGATTAAGTGACCTGCCAAAGGTGGTAGGAGCAGATCCAGAGTAAGAACTCGGGACTTCTGACTCCAAGGTCAAGGTCAAAATATTTTCCATTTCTTCCCTGTCATGTCATTGAAAGAGCGGGGGCTGGGGGAGAAGGGGTGAACAGAGAGCGCCCTGGGTTTTCAAGAGTGCTCGTTCTGAGAGTCCACGGGTCATACCGGAGAGTCTCAGTGGGTTATACGGATGGTTGAAGTGAATTCAATCCATTGAACTACATATTGAGGGAACCCGAATATTGGGTCCCGAGCAGCTGGCAGGAAGCTCATGGGTTCTAAACCACTCCTTTGGAATATTGTGAATACTGAGTAGCGAGGTGCACTTACTTCTTATACTCACTGTAAACAACACTGTGTAATTGGTAGCTTCACTCTGAATGAAAAGTAGGTATTCTCCAGCTTGGGTTTCTGTCATTTTCAAAATGACCATAGAAACAACTCCTCTGAAGAAAAAAAAAAAACAAAAACAAAAAAGAAAGAGAACTGGTTATTTTGGAAAACGTGTGAAACTAAAACATAAAATTTCACCCTGAGTCAGCGGGCGCCTAAGGGGGCCCCCACATTCCATCTCTGACTGTGGCATGGGGGACTGGCAGCTTCTCACTCGGCCGGAGCCTGGTTAGTTTGACTTTGACTTCATCCAGGCCCTCCCTTCAGAGTGAGGGACCTCCACTCCAGCACCTTCGCCTCATGTTTCTCAGGCCCCTCGGAGGGAAAACTCCTGTCCCCAAATGCGCAGGCTTGGGGGTCCACTCCTGCCGGCAGAAGCAGACCGTGCCCCTCAGTGACAAGCACCTCCACAGTCACGTTGCTCGGTCACCTGGCCACCAGCCTCCTCAGTTCCCCAATTGCAGACCCAGATGACTGTTCAAGCAAGATACCCAGAGCTAAGGAACATTCTCTTTTGTGTGACTCTCTCTGTAGATGAAAGAATTCAAGTGGAATCTACCATGAGGCATTATCCTAGGTGAGGGAGAAAACCACATATAGGTAAGGAGAAAGACGGCTCAGTGTGCGTGCTTTTTGCACGGTTTTGACTTCTTAGGTGCTAAATAGAGATAAATTTGAGAGCAATCTTCTGCAAGAAACAACTTCGATGTGTTCGGTGATACCTGTTCTCGTTAAAGCTGACAATATTCCCTAATAGTTTGTTGAGTAATGTTGGGTGTAAATGTATGCTTTCTGACCTTTAGATGCTTACTACTCGGACTGTAGGATTTCTCCAACAGTGTTAGCCTCAGCTGAATGTTGACTGAGAGGCAGACTCTCAGGCCCTGCCCAGACCCATCAGACCCATTGAATCAGGATCTGCATTTGAACAAGGTCCCCAGGCAATCCAAAGGCACATTACCGCCCTGCCCTAGAGCTCCAAGCTGCCTAGTTCCGGAATACTATTCCTACATTAGTAGGAGGTGTATTTGATTTGTGCCTGCAGATACAATCAATGGTCCTGTGCTTTCTTTCTCTGCACCATTCATTCTCCTGGTATCATTTGTGAACATTTAATGCGTATCATAGGCACCTGGAGGACAGTGATCAGAGCCTAAGTGTTCAATCTTTCTGGCCATGAGTCCAGAGCTAGATTTCTGTAATTCTCTACCGTGCACAAGTGGCTAAGTAGTTTTGGTACTAACAACTAATCCACGTAAGACCGATGATGTGGATTGACAAATGGGACCATTGGTCCTAAATCAAAAAAGGCAAGCTCTCATGGTATGACAAGCCTACATTTGCTTTTTGTCCTCAGTCCAGTGGGAACTACTGTGGCATAAAATTTTAATAAGATTACCAGAATGTTTCTTTAAGCCAAAATTTTTAATAGAAGAGTGCTTTGGTTTAACCCCAAGGTACAAATAACCAAAAAACAGAAGTGAGTAATACAGTCTCAAAAGAGGAAAGGAAAATGAATGTGTTCCAAGATTTAGAACCAAACTTCAGAATTATAGCCACTGTCCTAAAAATTATTTATGAGTTTATTTGACCTTAAGGGAATAAATGCAAACAACTTGGAACAAGTCAGTCACAGAGATACCTCAGTCAGGCAGGATTCCCCCCTGTAGGCCATCCGGGTCCCACTTACTGCACTGTCCATAGAAAGACAGAAACTCCTCTACACCATGGGGCACCAGAACACCCCAAGAACTGGAGAGAAAAGGAGCCTTAGAATTATCCAGTGGGCATTTTAATGACTGGTGTCTCTTTCTTCCTGCCTCCATCTGGTCTCAATAGGAGGGACCCAGACAGCAGAGGGGCACATTTAGCAGAGTCAGATACAGACTTGGCCATTCCATCACAATTCTTGGCTAAGATATTCTTCTGGATTATGAGACCCGTGTTCCTCATACCCCAATCAGTTTCTTAATAAAATACTTCGTGGATGTTACCAGCAGTTCTGCTCAGCATACTGTGAAACAAAACAGACTAAAACCAAATGTTCTTGGGGTGCCTGGGTGGCTCAGTTGGTTAAGCAACTGCCTTGGGCTCAGGTCATGATCCTGGGACTCCAGGATTGAGTCCCGCATCAGGCTCCTTGCTTAGCAGGGAGTCTGCTTCTCCCTCTGACCCCCTCCCCTCTCATGCTTCCTCTTATTCTCTCTCTCTCTCCCATTAAATAAATAAATAAAATCTTTAAAAACAAAATAAAAAACCAAATGTTCTTTCCCCAAGCATTTCCCAGAAAGAAGCTTCTGGCTACTTGAAGTAGAATGTAAAGAACATTTTCTAATTTTTTAGATTTAAGACAAGATCCAATTAAAACAACAAGACACCATAAAAATCCCAAATATTCTTTCCCTGTTTTACATTTTTCCAGCCACTCACTGCCTTCTTAGGGCCTAACTATATCTATATGTAATTTTTTAGGTTCATAAGCTTTATTTTTTAGAATAATTTTAGATTTACAGAAAAACAGAGTGTTAAAAAAACAGTTTTTTTTACAGAAAAACAAAGTATGGAGACTATGGAAAGTATGGAGAGATCCCACATATGTTCCCCCAACACACACACACACACACACACACACACACACACACACAGAGTTTTCCCTACTGTTAACATCTTGCGTAGGTGTGGTATATTTGTTATCATTGGTGAACCAGTATTGGTACTAACTCAAGTTTGTTACACTAGAGTTCACTTTCAGTGTTAGACATCCCATAGGGTTGATAAATACATAATGCCATGTATTCATGCTCTAGTCATATTTTTAGTTCATTATTTTACTGGAGATAAGAGTTACGATGGATATGGATAGACATTTGAAAAGAAACTCCATGTGAACTACATTCTATGGCAAAGAAGTTCTCCCAAAATCCTTGTGGGTGCTCCCCCTCCTTCCCCCCTGCCCCCACTCACCTGTTTTGTAAATCAAAATGTGGCTGGCAATTCTGGGAGCTGTGTTTAAAGACCCAGAGACAGGAAATGTTCCCCGGGGTGGTGAGCAGTACTTGTATCGTGATGGATGCCAACATGTCCACTTCCACAGTGGCCGCTCCATAGACGGCCTCTGTGCTCTCAGGCTTCAAGGTGCACCCGAGGTCTACTGGGGGTTCTGATGCCTGTGAGGAAACAAGGTGAATTCACTACTCGTGCATGTTTTTACATCCTCTTAGCTGGGACCTTTATCAAATAGATTCACATTGACATATTGTCCACAATGCTGGAGAACACATGACTAACAGAAAACCCTATTATTTACAATTCTCAAAAGAAGAGATAGGAGCACCAGGGTGGCTCATTGGGTTAAGCGCGTACCTTTGGCTCAGCTCATGGTTTCAGGGTCCTGGCATAGAGCCCCATGTTGGGCTCCCTACTCACCGGGGGGTCTGCTTCTCCCTCCTCTGCCCCTGCCCCTGCTTGTGCTCTCTCTCTCTCAAATAAATAAATAAAATAAAATTTAAAAAGATACAGGTGTGCCTGGGTGGCTCAGTTGGTTAAGCATCTGACCAAAGGCTCAGGTCACAATCCCAGGGTCCTGGGATTGAGCCCCACATCGGGCTCCCTGTTCAGCTGGGAGCCTGCTTCTCCCTCTCCCTCTGCCTGCTGCTCCCCTTGCTTGTGCTCTCTCTTTCTCGCTCTGTGTCAAATAAATAAAATCTTTTTTAAAAAAGATAGATGAGTTTAGGCTGCATTTCTAATATGTTTTACATACCATTATGCATTGAACTGTGTCCCCTTGAAGTTCATGTGTTGAATCCTAGCCCCCACTACCTCAGAATGTGACCTTATTTAGATATAAGGCCTTTCCACAGGTAACCAAGTCAAAATGAGGTTGTTAGGGTGGGTTCTTATAAGAAGGGGAAATTTGAAGAAGACATGCACCAGGAAGAGTGCCATGTGAATATGAATATGAAGACAAACCTCTAGGAGCCAAAGACAGAGGCCTGGAACAGATCCCTCCCTCACAGCCTTCAGAAAGAACCAACCCTGACGACATCTAGATTTTAGACTTCTAGCTTCCAGAACTATGAGACAATAAATGTGTTTTTAAGACACCCAGTCTGTGATACTCTGGTATAGCAGCTCTAACAAACTAATATACAGACAATAGTCATAAAATTCATAAGAGATAGGTGACTGTTTTTGTGATTATTGGTATGTAGATAAGAATCTACATAGTAATAATAAATTGGTATTTATGTTACAGGGAATTTATAAACCAAAATATTTTCTGGGCAGATACCCTCATAGGCTCATTGCTACCACCACACACCACACTTTTGCCTGCTTTATGTAATTGAGATACATTGAAAGGAGGGTGTGGTAGCAACTTCTGTCTCTAGACCCTTCGCCTCCTACCCTCCAAACACGTAGCATAGCATGCCTACACACACACACACATGCATGCATACACACAAACATACACCCACAAGCTTCTTCAGGTGAAGAGCAGCATAGGTCTTCTGTACTGATCATAAGCCATACTTCTGGTTTTACTTATCCATTTATTCAGCAAATAAAAATGGAACAAGTAAATAAGTTCATTTACTCAATATCTGTTAAGTGCTAGCCCATCTACTGGGCACTATGGGACTAGGAAGAAAAGACATTGATCTTGTCCTTAAAGAATTTCGAGTCTAGTAGGAAGGAAGAACTAAAACACATGGTGAAATATGATGTGCCCCACAAAAAGATACCAACTACTTTGAAAGGTAAATTTAAGTGCCCTGGAACTTTGGAGGCGGGAGAAGTAACTTCCAAGCTGGGAGTGTGGTGGTGGGGAGGCTTCACGGAAGTCCAGAAATTGAGCTGGATCTTAAAAGATAGGCACAGAATAAAGTAAAAACAAAACAAAACAAAATAAAAAATCTTGACAGACTAGAAGAAAATATTTGCTATATATATTATGAAGTACCCCTAATATATAAAGAACTTTTTTTTTAATATTTTATTTATTTGACAGAGGGAGAGAAATTACAAATAGGCAGAGAGGCAGGCAGAGAGAGAGAGGGAGAAGCAGGCTCCCTGCTGAGCAGAGAGCCCGATGCGGGGCTCGATCCCAGGACCCTGAGATCATGACCTGAGCCGAAGGCAGAGGCCTTAACCCACTGAGCCACCCAGGCGCCCCATCTTTTTTTATTAAAATTATTTTTACAATGAGGGACACATGACCAAAACACAGTAGAAAAATGGGGAAAAGAACTAAATAGAAAGATCTAAAGAATAACCCTTGAACATATGAATAAAATGTTCAAACTCAGTTATAATTAGAAGACATAAATTAAAACAACACTGAGGTATCACTTCTCATCTATCAATCTGCCCCAGATTTTTTAGTATGACAACACATGGTGTTGGTGAGGCTGTGAAGACACAGCTATTCTCATACATTTCTGGAGGAATGCAAGCCAATGTCACCCTTCTGGAGGAACGTTTGGCAATAGCTAATGGAATTACATGTGCACTCATCCTTTGAGCCAACAACCCCACTGCGAGGACTACATGTATAAACCTATACCTACAAACAAGTAATTGCAAAATACTAGAAACCACTTAAATGCTCATACACAGAAGAATGGTTGAATAAACCACGGTACCTCCAAATAATGGAGTACTATGCAGCTATGAACTGATTTGGAGTGATCTCCTGGATATACTGTTAGGTGAATAAAAGTGAAAAAAGCATGTGCTTTTATGTATACAACACCTCATGTAAGAAAGAAGGGGATTGAGAAAATACACATGTATCTGCTCATTTGTGCACAAGAAATCTAGGAATAAGATAAAAAAATCTAAAGAGGGGGCACTTGGGTGGCTCAGTTAGTTAAGTGACCAACTTGATTTTTGTTCAGGTTGTGATCTCAGGGTTGTGGGATCAAGCCCCTTGTCATTCTCCACGTTGGGCATGGAGCCTGCTTGGGATTCTCTTTCTCCCTCTACCCTTTCCCAGTGCTTGGCACACACACTCTCTCTAAAAAAGAAAAATAACCTAAGGGATTTTAAAGGCTATAAAGGGTATATAGAATATGCAAATAACCTAAAGGGATTGGCTATATACAAGACTATATATGTAACTGGTATTTTTGTATATGTACAAAAATAACCTAAGGATATTGGCTATATATAGTATCTATCTATCTATTTATCTATCTATCTGTCTAAAGGATGGAAACTTGGTTATAGGTATGAAGATGGAGTAATACTTCTTTGAGTATATCTTGTTATATACCTTTGGCTTTTAGGACCATAATCATGTTTTACATACTCAAAAAAATAATTAAAACAACTAGGATTTGGGGGGAACTCAAAATGGAATACAAAAAAAAATTTAATTATATTACAGATACATAATGTAACCATGGTAAAGGGGGTGGGAAAGAAAAGAACTAACATAAATAACAGAAAACTTTTGCATTGGATACTGTAAGATTAAAGACAAAAAGAATTATACACAAAGACTGTATTCTAATTTGTAAATCTGTTTCTCACTGGAATGTGGATCAGCAATTCTGAAATTTGTTTATGTATATACCAGGGTTTACATAAGTCAATTATTATAGATAATGAGAACCAGGTTTCTTACTATCAGAGAGAGAAATACAAATATGGAAAGAGGAAAGATGGAATAAACCCTTTGATGCTGAATTGACATCAGAGTTACCAGCATGAATTTATGGTGATATAGAGATAGGTAAGTAGGTAGATGTAGAGATGATAGAGAGACAAATAAAGTGTTGTATGTGGTGGTGGTAGGGGGTAGTATACATACATACACTTCCCAGAGGGCCCAGAGGCAATAACATCCCAACAGCAATGAGCACACCCAGATCTCAGACCATGGTTTCTAAATAGTATTCTCCAAAAACAAAACAAAACAAAACAAAAAACCCAAAAAGCCAGTGGATTTTTTTGAGAAGTGGCCAATTTCAGGGCTAAGGCAGGAAAAATACAAGATGAGCCTGAACTAGCACTAGAAAGTAAGGCAGTGTTTTAGAAAACATGGGCACAGGTTGAAAGGACACAGAAGTCAACCTGAAGTAGCTCCCAATGGCCAACTGGAAAATCTGAGTATCAAAATAAAACTGATAGTTTTGGGTTATAAATCATAGAATAAAATAAATATCTCTGAGTCCATACTGATATAAATAAATAAAATGTTGAGAAGAGAGAGCTCTTCCTTATGCAATTCCAATTTAGAAATGTAGAGGGAATAAGGGAAAAAGAAAATTATTATTAGGCAAACATCACAGTAATAACTGTTTTAGGCAAGATCCACCAATGCGTGCTAAAATCAGCAGGTAAAAATTGGAGGAGAAACAAGATACTTGCATATTCCCCCAAATACCTGTTAATTACAAAGAAAAAAATAGTAACTTTGCAGTGGAGAAACTTAGGATACACCATGTTCATCTTCAGTCAAATGATAAATGGTGAAAACATTCAGATTTTAAACAACAATTAAGTGGGTTGTGGGAACAGTAAAATCATTTTATTTTGGTTCCAGATTTTATTGGTAATGCAACAAAGGATGTAGTTGCTTATTTATTAGTTACATTGGCAAGTTTTGTCTAGTAGAATATTTGGTTATTCAAAACACTCTTGAAATGTAAGAGCCTTAGAAAGACGTCCCATCTGAGCAGTGGAAGAAATCAAAACCATTTTTTTAAAAGGGCACTGCTCCCCACTAAAGTGGGAAAATGTCCAAAAGGAGCAGCTTCAGCTTCAGGAAGCACATTGTCCGGACTGCTCATCTTTGCATCATCTAGGATTTGTAGGATTATCTGTTTAATGTTGTTTGAGAGCTCCTAAATCTCAATACAATCCTAAATATTGCATAAAAATAAAACTTATACTACATGAAAAAAAATAAGGCAGGAATTAATGCTAGGAACCAAGATCAATTATTAGCTTTTTTTTTTTTTTTTAAAGATTTTATTTATTTGACAGAGAGAAACACAGCGAGAGAGGGAACACATGCAGGGGGAATGGTAGCAGGAGAAGCAGGCTCCCCGCTGAGCAGGGAGCCCGATGCGGGGCTCAATCCCAGGACTCTGGGATCACAACCTGAGCCGAAGGCAGATGCTTAACGACTGAGCCACCCAGGCGCCCCAATTATTAGCTTCTTTTAAAGATTGTGTTTATAAGAAAACACTTAAATGTGTGCAGCTATTTTCTTAAGTTGAAAAGACACTGAAAGTTTAAAACACCATAGCAAATAATAGCAACATTTTTTGACCACACTGAAAAATTGTGTATGCAAAAATCTTAATTATTAATAAGCAATATGTTATGATTCCAATATCTGTTAAAAAAGTAAAACCAGGGGCGCCTGGGTGGCTCAGTGGGTCAAGCCTCTGCCTTTGGCTCAGGTCGTGATCTCAGGGTCCTAGGATCCCTGCTCATCAGGGAACCTGCTTCCCCCTCTCTCTCTCTCTCTGCCTCTCTGCCTACTTGTGATCTCTCTCTCTCTGTGTCAAATAAATAAATAAAATCTTTAAAAAAAAAAAAAAAGGAATACCAGCCATGTTTCTGGCATAAAAATCAGAAGTTTTCGATTCATGTTAAATCAGGAGTTTTCCATTCATGCAGAATGTTACAGAAACCTATTTCTCACTATATTTCAAATTTGAGAATATTTTTAACATCTCTGATTTTAAGGGGGTGGGGAGTGAAGTCCGGGGCATCATGTAGTGTACGTTATGTGTTTATGTATTCTATCTATATAGAAGAAAACAGAGTGACTATATATTGGTAGGAATCCTTAGTTGGAAATGTTCATGGAATTGGCTATACTTTATGTTCACTTTTTGTCATGTGTTTCTAATATCTTCAGTTCTCTATTATTTAAGTTTCCTTCTTTTTTTTTTTTTAAAGATTTTATTTATTTATTTGACAGAGAGGAGCGAGATCACAAGTAGGCAGAGAGGCAGGCGGAGAGAGAGGGGGAAGCAGGCTCCCTGCTGAGCAGAGAGCCCCATGCGGGGCTCAATCCCAGGACCCTGAGATCATGACCTGAGCTGAAGGCAGAGGCTTAAACCACTGAGCCACCCAGGCGCCCCTTAAGCTTCCTTCTTTTGAGTAAATACCTAAACTGTTAGAGGAATTGCATGAAGGGTGATGAAAAACAAATTAGGAACCTGAAGGAGCCAGAGTCAGATAATGGAGCAATTTGCATGTCAGCCACTGAAGGTTCTAAGGCAGGCTCTAAAGGATGTAGCCATGCTTCAGAATAGTCTGGGAGCCCTATCGGAGATGAACTGGAGAAGGAAGAAGCCACTTACGATATTATTGTGATTACAGGGGAGTTAATGAAGGAAGTGGCTGTGAGACCAGAGAATGTGAATATTCATATGAATCATATGAATATGAATATTCCTATCAAAGAAATGAAATTGACAAGACTTGGTAACTGACTGAAAGTGAAGGTGCAGGAGAGGAAGTAGTCCAAAATAATGCTGACCTTTCGAGCCTGGGAACTAGACAGGCCTGTAAACACTAATTAATTAATACCAGTATAGGAGCAGGTTTGGGGAAATAGAAATGAAATATAGGTGGATTTTATGTTTTTATTTTTTTTAGATTTTTTTATTTATTTGACAGAGAGAGAGAGAGAGATCACAAGCAGGCAGAGAGGCAGAGAGAGAAGGGGAAGCAGGCTCCCTGCTGAGCAGAGAGCCCAATGTGGGGCTCTATCCCAGGACCCTGAGATCATGACCTGAGTGGAAGGCAGAGGCTTTAACCCACTGAGCCACCCAGACGCCCCTGTAGGTGGGTTTTAATGAGCAAATGGAAAATCTGTTATATCTAGATCCAGGAGGCAGTTGGAAATTAGGGACTCAGGTTTAAGAGAAAAGCCTGGATTCTCTTTAAGGAGAAAGGGTAATTTCTTATTTACACTGAGTATCTGTGTCTTTCCTGAATCCAAACCGGGAGAGAACATGACTCTGGATGGAATGGAGTGCATATGAGTACATAATATATTTAAACACACAAAAAGAAAAACCCATATAGTCATGCTGGGTCTCGATAGCTTACAAAGTATGGCCTCTAGAGAAAATAGCTAAAGTTAGAATTTTAATATTACTTTACCATGGGATACGATGATGATATCCCCAGTGATGAATCATTGTTCTTATGATTGATTAAAACACACTTGATCACAGGCAGATCTTGATTTGTAACAGTCTCAAATATCATTGCTGAAAAAACAACTGTAAAACAAAATAAAGACAACGATGTTGATACATGCACACCTTGAAAAGAAAATACGCATTCATTTCACAACAAAAAAACAAAACAATGTAATCAGGCAAAGGAGGCCAACAGGAAAGTATGTATGACATATAATTTCATAAAGGGCAAGTCTTATTATAAATCAGGAACAGAGGTACTTAGAGCAGTCCTGTCCAGTGTGCTACTGAGCATTTGAAATAAGAGTAGAGCAAATGAGGAATGATTCTTTTCCCACAAGCAATTTTTTCTTCTTCATGGATGCTTGTGAAATCTTTTCTTTGTGCACTTAAATTTTTAGAATTATGTGCCATATGGAGAGTCTATTTTCATCCATTGTCCTAGACACTCAGTGGGCTTTTTCAATCCAGAAACTCATATTCGCCTCTTGGCAAAAATTTTCTTGAATTATTTCTTTGATTCTTTCCCTCTCCTTCACTTTCTTTTCTCCTATCATGTGGATGCTTTTCCCAAATGACTGATGATCCTTGACAGTCTGCTCATATAGAAGAATGAAGTCCAAAGTGTTCATCGAAAGCTCTGTGGGCATGGTTTGACCTGCTGCCCCATCCTTTCTATACAGTTATCTTTAGTTTTGTTCATGGGATAATCAGATCTCCCAAAGAAGAATCCTCTCTCATGTTGGCTGCTCAGGTTGTGGGAACTGGTGCTGGCAATTTATACTCTTTTGGGGGGTCCTACAATGAAAATCAGGTTGCTTTTCAGCTTTTTCATCCTGTATCTTTTTTTTTCATCCTGTATCTTTTGATTCCACTTTCTTCATATGTTTTAAATCTCTCTAAATTTTATTTTCTGCCTCTCCAGTGCCGTTGTCCTTGTAAGTTTATGTCTTTAAAAAATTTCTGTCACTTGAGTGGACTCTTGGTGGAAGGTAAATATGTGTTTAACAATCTTTGTACCATATAATCTGATTAAAATCCCAGTATTGTAGCTATGAGAACTGCATATTAAGATGCATTCACTGGTCTGTTTTCATCTGTCTTTATTATTTTATTATTTGTTAAAGAAGTCATAGTATACCAATACAAGTAGGTAAGTGAAAATTCGCCCTCAATCCTAACTTCCTGACAAATAAACCATTTTCATTTCTCTAGCACCTTTCCCATCCACAGACATAGTTTTTAACTAATTGCATTAATAGAGTAGAAATCATTTTATATTCTGATTTTGAAAATAATATGTCATAAGCATGTCTTATGATACTAGATGCAATTGATTTGCTTTCCTGTGGTAGCACTAACAAAAATGACCTAATCATTCCCTTGCTGTTACACATTCTAGGGTTTTTTTTTTTGCCCTTTGCCATTTAAAATAATTCACTAAGGGATGCCTGGGTGGCTCAGTTGGTTAAGCATCAGACTCCTGATTTCAGCTCAAATCATGATCTCAGGGTTGTGAGATTGAGCGCTGCATCAGGCTCCAAGCTCAGCAGTAGTCTGCTTGGGATTCTCTCCCTCCCTCTCTCCGTCTGCCCCTCCCCTGGCTCATGTGCACATGCAAGCTCTCTTAAATAAATAAGTCTTTGAAAAAAATGAAATAAAATACTTCACTAAGCTTTTCACTGTTTCTTTGTTTTTATTTAAGCATTTCACTTTTAAAATATTATTTCTTTAGTATATACTTTCTGAAAGTGAAACTAGTGGATTAAAGGATATAAATATATATAAAGGATATATTTATATGGTTCTTGATATGCATTGCCATTTGGTTTTCCAAAGGTGCTATACCAATTCCTATAGCCACATGTAAGGTGAGAATGTAATTGTTTTACTACAATCTTATTAGCATTTAGTCACGTGTTTTTTTATTTCTCTTAATATAGCCCTTAGTCTTGTCTTTTCTTTTTTATTTTAAGCAATTTCTATACCCAACGTGGGGCTCAAACTCATGACCCCGAGATCAAGAGCTGTATGCTCCTGAGAGTCTTCTTGAGAGTCTCTCCCTCTCTTTCTGCCTTCCCCCCACTCACGTGCACATGCTTTTTCATCTGAGCCCGTTAGGTGTCCCAGCCCCTAGTCTTTTAAAAGGAAAAAAAAAAATCAAATAAGTGCAATTACAAGGGATGTGGCAGTGGTGTGGGGTGATCAGAGTTTAGGAAACTTCTCTGCCTTATTCCCTAGTGTTTTGTTTCTCTGTACACCTTTTTCAAATAGTTTTATTCAGCATAATTAATATACAATAAGTTTAACATAATTTAAAGTATATAACTTGGCAAGTTTTGACATAAATACAAATCTGTCTGTAAAACCATCATCATAGTCAAGATAGTGAACTTATTCAGCCCCAGAAATTTCCACATGCCCCTTGTCAATCCCTCCTTCCTATTCACCCCACAGCCACTTGCCAAGCAACCTCTGATCTCCTGTCACCATAGATTAGCTTGAATTTTCTAGAATTTCATGTAAATGGAATCACATAGTATGAAATTTCTTTTTTTGTCGGGCTTCTTTCATTCTGTATAATTTTTAGATTCATCCCTACTGTGGTACATATCAGTAGTTAATTCCTTTTAACTGACAAGTAGTAGTCTATTATACAGATATCATACAGTATTTTAATTCATTTACTTGTGGATAGAATTTGGATTGTTTCCACTTTTAGCCTCTTACTAATAAGGCTGCTATGGATATTTATATAAAAGTCTTGGTATGGACATGTGCTTTTATGGTTCTTGACTAAATACCATGGATTGGAGCATCCAGGCCATAGGGGAGGTGTCTATGTCTCTTTCTAAGTGCCAAAATGCTCTTCAAAGAGGTTCCATCATTTTATATTCCTATTGTCATTATACAGCATTGCATGTATGTATTCCAGTTGTGGAAATCACATCCTCAACCAATACCTGGTATGATGGGAATTTTTAATTTTAGCCATTGTGCTAAGTATAGAATAAATCATTGTGGTTTTAATATCTATTTTCCTACTAATGATGTTGCGCATCCTTTTGGATGCTTCCATGACATACTATATATTCTTTGGCAGTGTGTCTGTTCACATTTTGCCCACATCAGATCTTTTAAAACTGGGGTGCTTATTTTATTATCAAGTTTTGACAGTATTTTCTCCCAGTTTTATTGTGATATTGTCAACATATACCATTGTATAAGGTTAATGTATACAACACAACAATTTGATATATGTATATATTACAACGTGGTTACCATAGTAAGTTTAGTTAACATCCATCATCTCACATAGGAACAATTTTTTTTCTTGCGTTGAGAACTTTTAAGATCTACTCTACTAGCAAGTTTTAAATACATAACAGAGTATTGGTAACTATAGTCACCATGTTATATATTACATCCCTAGAATTTATTTATTTTATAATTGGAGGTTTGTACCTTTTAACCACCTTCACCCATTCCTCCCACCCTCTACCCATGCCTCTGGCCACTCACCATCTGTGAGTTTGTTTTTTTAGATTCTACATAAAAGTGAGATCATGCAGTATTTGTCTTACTCTCTCTGACTAATTTCACTAAGCATAGTGCCCTCAAGGTCCATTCATGTTATCGGAAATAGTAGGATTTCTTTCTTTCTTTTTTATGATGGAATAGTATTCATAGATAGATAGATCTATACTTATCTCAACAGCAAAAAAAGAAAGAAAAAAAAGAAAAGAAAAAGAAATCTAGTTGGAAAACATGCAGAATAAATCAACAGACACTTTTTTCCAAGGGGGACAGCATCACTAATCATTAGGGAAATGAAAATTGAAGCCACAGTGAAATATTATCTAACACCTGTTAGAATGGCTGTCATTAAAAAGACAGAAGATGACAAATGTTGGTGAGGATGTGGACAAAAGAGAAGCCTTGTGCACTACTGGAGGGAATGTGAAGTGGTACCTACCATGGAAAACAGTACATATAGTAGATGTGTATCTATCTATCCACACATCTCACATTTTCTTTATCCATTCATCCATCAGTGGACTCTGAAGTTGTTTCCAAATCTTGGCTACTATAAAAAGTGCTGCAATAAACATGAGGGTGCAGATAATCCTTTGAGATAGTGATTTTGCTTCCTTCAGATATGTACCCTGAAGTAGAATTGTTGGATCATATGGTAGTTCTATTTTTATTGTTTTGAGTAACTTACATACTGTTTTCCATAGTAGCGATACCACTTCACATTCTCTCCAGTAGTGCACAAGGCTTCTCTTTTGTCCACATCCTCACCAACATTTGTCATCTTCTGTCTTTTTAATGACAGCCATTCTAACAGGTGTTAGAAAATACTTCATTGTGGTTTCAATTTTCATTTCCCTAATGATTAATGATGCTGTCCTCTTTGGAAAAGTATCTATTCATTTCTTCTGTGCATTTTCTAACCAAATTTATTTTTCTTCTCCTCTCTCTCTTTTTTTTTTTTGTTGCTATTGAGTTGTATGAGTTCTTTTCATATTTTGGATATTAATCTCTTACCAGAAATATAATTTACAGATATTTTCTTCCATTCCATAGGTTACCTTCTCATTTTGTTGATGGTTTCTTTTGCTATGCAAAAGCTTTTTAGTTTGATGTAGTCCCATTCATTTATTCTTGCTCTTGTTGCCTTTGCTTTTGGTGTGAAATCTGAAAAATCTGATCTTGCTGCCACTGATGTCAAGATTACCTCCCAATGTTTTCTTCTATGATATTTATGATGGCAGGTTGTATGTTCAATCTTTAATCCATTCGAGATTTTTGTATATGGTATAAGATAGTGGTCCAGTTTCATTATTTTGCATGGCTGTCCAGTTTTCCCAACACCTTTTATTGAAAAGATTATCTTTCCTTGATTGTATACATTTGGCTCCTTTGTCATAAATTAATTAACCATATGTGCATGAGTTTATTTCTGGGTTTTCTGTTCTTTTCCATTGATCTATGTGTCTGTTTTTATGCCAATACTGTACCATTTTGAATACTATGGCTCAGTAATAGTGTTTGAAATCAAAAAGTGTGATGCCTTTCACTTTGTTCTTTCTCAAGATTGCTTTAGTTATTTAGGGTCTTTTGCGGTTTCACAAAAATTTTAGGATTTTTTTTTTCTATTTCTGTGAAAAATGCCATTGGAATTTTCATAGAGATTGCACTGAATCTGTAGATGGCTTAAAATAGTAAGGACACAAAAAAAAGTAAAAAATAAATAAATAAATAAATAAATAAATAGTAAGGACATTTTAACAATATTAATTCTTAGAATCCATGAGCATGGAAAGTCTTTCCATTTATTTGTTTTAGTTAATTTCTTTGATCAATATCTATACTTTTCAGGGTACAGATTTTTTACTTCTTTGGTTATATTTATTTGTAGATATTTTATTCTTTATGATGCAATTGTAAATGGAATTCCTTTCTTAATTTTCCTCCTGATAGTTTGTTGTGAGTGTGTAGAACCAAGAACTGAATTTTATATATTGATTTTGTATCCTACAAGTTTACTGAATTTCTTAATTAGTTCTAACAGTTTTTGGATGGAGTCTTCAGGGTTTTATGTATATAATATGCCATTTGCAAACAGAATCAGTTTTACTTCTTCCTTTCTGATTTGGACGCCTTTTATTTCCTTTTCTTGCCTAATGTCTCTGACAAGAACTTTCAGTACTATGTTGAACAGAAGTGGGAAGAGTAGGCATCCATGTCTTCTTCCCAATGGTAGAAGAAAGACTTTTAGCTTTTAATCACTGAGCATGGTATTAGCCTTGGGCTTGTCACATATGGACTTTATTACATTGAGGGATATTCTGTCTAAACTCACCTTATTGAAAGTTTTTATCATGAATGGATGTTAAATTTTTAAAAAAGCTTCTGCATCTATTGAGATGATCATATGGTTTTTATCTTTCATTTTGTTAATGTAGTGTATCACATTGTTTAATATGCAGATGTTGAACCATCCAAGCATCCCTGGAATAAATCCCACTAAATATGGCATATGATCCTTTTGATGTATTGTTGATTCATATTGCCAATATTTTGTTAAGAATTTTTGCATCTATTTTCATCAGGGATACTGACCTGTAATCTTCATTTCTTGTAATGTCTTTGCCTGGTTTAGGTATTAGTGTTATGCTGGCCTCATAAAATGAGTTTGTAAGTGTTTTCTTCTGTTCTTTTTTGGGGCGGAAGAATTTGAGAAAGATTGATATTCATTTTTCCTTAAATATTTGGTAGAATTCACCAATGAAGCCATCTGGTCCTGGATTTTCTTTGTTGGTAGGTTTTTTTCAGTCTTGATTCAATCTCCTTCCTAGTAATTCTGTTCAAATTTTCTTTTTCTTCATGATTCAGTCTTTGGTAGGTTGTACATTTTTTTAGAAGTTTATCCATTTTTGCTAGATTGTCCAATTTGTCGGGATATGAGTCTTTATAGTAGTCTTACGATCTTTTGTATTTCTGTGGAGCCCCATGACCATTAATTTGAACTCTTTATAGGTAAACGATTTATCTTTGTTTCACTAAGGTTTGTTTCTGGAGTTTTATTTTATTCTTTTGTTTGGAAAATATTCCTCTTCATTTTCCTTTACTCTCTGTGTTGGTTTCTGTGCACTGGATAAAACAGCTACCTCTCCCAATCTTCACAGAGTGATCTCATGTAGGACATAAACCTTGTCATTCAGTCCAGGCTAAGATCTTGGTTGCCTCTCAAACCTTTGTGATTGTCCAAGCCACCTTTTTTGTTCTTACTGGTTCCTAATAGTGAAGGTATGCCAAGACGGATCAGTGTCTCAAAGGGGAGGATCTCAGTCAGCACCTCGATGAAGAGTGATTGGAAGCCAGGCTCTCAGGCAGTAGTTTTTCAAGTGTGCCATTAGACCTCTTTAAGGAAAGGAACAGGAGCTGGAAGTTTCTGTCTGCTCCCTTTGCACAGAGCCGTGGAGGATAGCCACTTAGGAACTGCTCCTTTGTTTGCTACAGTCTTGGGGAACCCATCAATACAAACCCTACTGGCCACCAGTGCCAGACAGTTAAGGGGTGAGTCCTCTGGGTGGCACCTACAGAATCCAGGGCTCCAAACATATGCACACGCTTCTTTCAGGAAGATACCAACAGCGGAAAAATGTGGAGATGGTGCTTGCCAACCTCCCCAGTTTTGGACAGGATCAGTCAGTTCCTAAATGTATGTTAAATTGGGAGCCTAACCCTCAGGCTGCAAAAAGTTCTCTTTAAGGGAAAGACTGGGAGATAGCGTTTGGGTCTGTTGCTTCTTCACTGAGCCCTAGGGGTATGACCACAGGGAGTCCTCCCAAGCCCAAAGAACTGTTTCTTTGTTTACTGCAATCTGGCTGGTCTCACAGATGCAAGCCCCATAGGTTTTCAGAGCCCTGTGTTTCGGGAGTCTGTCCCTCAAGTGGAAGTCTTAATGATAGGAATGATAGATGTTGGGTCCAAACCCTTCATTCCTCAGGGAGAAGCTGAGAGTTTGAGTTCCTTCTGGTTTGTATATTATTATGTCGGGGATTGGTTCTTGTGAGATTGACATGTGTCTCTGCCTTTTCCACTCGTTTCAGTGTGGATTTTTTCCTCATTTGTGTGATGTGTAAGAGTCACTCAGCTAGTTTCTGGATTCCTTTCAGAGAAAATTGTTCCATATGTAGCTACAGATTTGGTGTGTCCATGGTAGAAAGTGAGTTCAGGAACCTCTTACATGGCCATCTTCAAGTTTTGAGAGTTCTTTTTAAAAATATATTCTGGATACAAGTCCTTATCAAATATGTAATTGACAGATATTTTCTGCCAATCTGTGGCTTGTCTTTTGAAGACTAGAAATTCTTAATCTTAAAGATGTCCAATTTATCATTCTTTCTTTTATGGACCATGCTTTTGGTTTTGTATCTAAAAAATCTTTGTTCCATCTAAGATTATAAAGGTTTTCCCCTAGTTTTATAGTTTCAGGTTTTAAATGTACATTTTAGTTTTATATTTAGGTCATGATCCATTCTGTGTAGACTTGTTAAATGGTGTGACTAAGGATCCAAACTTTTCATATGATTGTATTTACGTGAGAATATTCAGTTGTTTTCAGCACCATTCATTGAAAGAGTATGATTTCTCCACTGAATTACCTCTACACTTTCATCGAAAATGATTGACTGGATATTTCTAATTTCTCAAGACCTTATACTTTTCCATTGATCTTGTATATCTGTTTGCTGATTCCACATTGTCTAGATTATTACTGCTTCATAATAAGCCTTGAAATCAAGATGATACGTTTTCCAACTTTGTTCTTTTCAAAGTTGTTTTGGGGGGTGCCTGGGTGGCTCAGTGGATTAAAGCCTCTGCCTTCAGCTCAGGTCATGATCTCAGGGTCCTAGGATGGAGTCCCACATTGGGCTCTCTGCTCAGTGGGGAGCCTGCTTCCCCCTCTCTCTGCCTGCCTCTCTGCCTGCTTGTGATCTCTCTCTCTGGAAAGTGAATAAATAAAATCTTTAAAAACAAAACAAACCAAAGTTGTTTTGGGTATTGTAGGTCTCTTTCATTTTCATATTAAATTTAGAATCAGCCTGTCAAAATCTGCAAAAAGGCCTGCAGGGATTTTGATAGAAATTGTATTGAATCACTGGATCAATTGAGTAAAACCGACATTTTAATAATACTGAGTCTTACAATACATACATATGGTACATCTCTATTTAGATCTCCTTTAATTTCTCTTAGCAATTTTTTATTGTTTTCAATGTACAGCTCTTGCCTTTATCCCTTTTTTCTCTTTCTGGACATCTTTACTTCAATTTATGATTCTTAGTTATAGAAATAAAATTGAATTTCTATACTGATCTTCTGTCCTACAAACTTATAGAACTTGCTTATTAGTTGTAGTTACTTCTTTGTAAGTTCCATGGGATTTTATACATAGATGATCATGTTGTTTGCAAATAAAGACAATTTTACTTCTTCTTTTCCAATCCGGATGTCTTTGATTTCTTTTTTTTGCCTTATTATACTGGTTAGAATCTCCAGTACAATGTTAAAGAAAAGTAGTGAGGGGGCGCCTGGGTGGCTCAGTCGTTAAGCGTCTGTCTTCGGCCCAGGTCAGATCCCAGGGGCCTGGGATCGAGCCCCGCATCGGGCTCTCTGCTCTGCGGGAAGCCTGCTTCTCCCGCTACCATTCCCTCTGCCTGTGTTCCCTCTCTCGCTGTGTTTCTCTCTGTCAAATAAATAAAATCTTAAAAGAAAAAAAAAAAAAAAAGAAAAGTAGTGAGAATAGTCACCCTTGCCTTATTTCTGATCATAGTAGAAAATATTCAGCCACTTGATATTAAAAGTATCATGTTTGCTAAAGGTTTTTCACAGATGCTGTTACTTAATTGGAGGAGGACCACTTCTATTCCTAGTTTGTTGGGAAATTTTATTAGGAATGGATGTTGTATTTGGTCAAATGCATTTTTTGTATCTATTGAGGTAATTGTATAGTTTTTGTTTTTGTTCTTTTAGTGGGTTTTCTTTTTTATTCTGTGAATATGGTGAACTATACTGATTCATTTGCAAGTGTTAACCAACTTTGCCTTCCTGAAATAAACCAGTTGAATATGAGGTCTTATCTTTTTTATGTATGATAGAATTCAACTTGTTAAAGGATTGCTAAGAATTTTTGCATTTATATTCATGGTAATTATTGGTCTGTAAGTTTATTTTTGTTTTTTGCTTCTAATATCTTCAGTTTTGGTATCAGAGTAAAGCTGGCTTCATAGAATGAGGTGAGAAGCATTATCTTCTCTCAAATTTTCTGGGAAAGTTTGTACAGACTTGGTATTATTTCCTTTTTAAATAGTTGGTGAATTCCCCAGTAAAGCCATCTGCCCCAGTAGTTTTCATTATGGAAATATTTTTTTTAACTACAAATTCAATATCCTTAACAGATATAGCATTGCTTAGGTTATCAATTTTCCTTGAATGAACTTTGGTAGTATGTATCTTTCAAGGAATTTTTTCCATTAAATGGAATTTGTCAAACCATAAGGATAAAGTTAATAATATTTCCATATTATTAATTATATAATTATATATAATTATAATTATTCCATATATTATTATTATTTTAGTATCTATAGATTCTATAATGATGTTGCCTATGTTATTCCTGATGTTGGAAATTTGTGTCTTCTCTCTTTTTCCTGATCAATTTGGTTAGTGGTCTAGCAGTATTACTGATCTTTTATTGATCGTGGTTGCATTGATTTTTCTCCTTTTTTTTCTATTTTATTGATTTTTCACTTTCATCATGTTTGTTTCTTTTCTTTTGTTTACATGGGGTTTAATTTGTTATTTTTCCTCCTCTTGCTTATGCTTGAATTCCAGTTCATTAGCTTGAATTTGTAGCATTATAATTTAATGCTACTAATCATTTAATAATTAATAATTTAATGCTATAAATTTCCTCTTTAGTACTGCTTTAGTATCATCCCACAAATTCTAATATATTGTATTTCACTTTTATTCTGTTCAATATACATTCTCATCTATCTTTTGGTTACTTCTTTGACCCATGGATTATTTAGAAATGTATTCTTTTGTTTCCAAATATTTGAGGACTTTCCGTGTATCTTTCTGTTAGTAATTTCTAATTTAATTACCAGTGAAGTCACAGTATATATTTTCTATGTCTTGAATCTTTTGAAATTTACTGAAGCTCGTCTCATGGTCCAGAATATGGCTTCGCTTGGTAAGTAGATTGTGTGCACTTGAAAAGAATGTGCATTCAGCTCTTGTTGAGTGGGATATTCTATAAATGTAAATTAGATTAAGTTGGTTGATATTTAAGTCTTCTATAAATTATTGATTTATTTTTTTCTATCAATTATCAAAGGAATGTTGAATTCTCTGAATATAATTGTGGATTTGTCCATTTCTCTTGGCAGTTCGATCAGATTTTGATCCATGTATTTTCAAACTCTGCTATTAGATGCATAAATGTTTGTGATTTTTATGTCCTTTTGATGATCCAAGCTATGTAGCATTATGACACGACTTTCTGCCCCTACTAATATTCTTTGTTCTGAAATATACTTTGTTTTTTAGCCTCTCCAGCTTTTGATTAGTGTTGGCATGGAATTTCCTCCTTCACGTCCTTTTACTTTTAACATTTTTGTGTCTTCCTATCCAAGGTTGGCTTTATTTATGTACCGTATAGTTGGGACTTGCTTTTTTTTTTTTTAACCAAGTCTGACAACCTGTCTTTTGTTTGTGATGTGTAGATTATTTAAATTTAATAATATTATTGATATGCTTAGGTTTAAATCTATCATATTATTCTTTGTTTTCTCTTTGTTCCATCTGTTCTTTTTTCCCTTTTCCTCTTTTTCTGCCTCCTTTGGGAATAAGTGAGGATATTTTACGATTCTACTTCATCTCATATCTTGGATTATTAGCTATAATGCTTTCATTTGTTATTTTAACACTTGCTTTAAGGTTTATGGCATACATCTTTTTCTTAATGCTATCTTTTAAGTGCTGCTCTACCACCTCATATAAAATATAAGGATTTTACAATAGTATATTTCAATTTCATCCCTCCCAGGTTTTGTGCTATTGCTATCATATGTTGCACTTTGACATAAGTTATAAACCCAACAAGTCATTGTTATTATTTTGCCTTAAAGAGCCAATTATCTTTCAAATGGGTTTAGACAGTAAAAATGTCTTATATTTTACTCACTTTTGGAGGTCAAATATACATGTCATTGGAAAGAACAGGGGAAAGGAGGTCAGAAAAAATAGCTGATGAAACAATGGAAGCAAATGTCCAAATCTGATGTAAATGATAAACCCACAGATCTAAGAAGCCCAACAAAACCCAAACATATGACTCATGGGGAAAAAAAAAACTACAAAAGATACATTATAATCAATTTGTTTAAATCCAATGATAAAGAGAAACTCTTGAAAGCATCCAGAAAAAAAGGATGCATTCTGCCAGTAGACTTACACATCTACTTGACCAACTGAAGTTCCCATCAATTCTCTGTTCATATTGTTTTTTTCTCTCTGTTCATTTTGGATTGTTTCTATTGCCGTCTTCAAGTTCACTAATCTTTTCTTCCACAATCTGCTATCAACTCCTTCCAGTGTAATTGCAATATTTCATCTCTAGAAATTCAATTTGTGTGATTTTTTTTTATTTTTACTGTGTCCCTGCTTAACATGTATAATCTTTCCTCTAGTTTCAGAACTATGTGGAATATAACAATTATTTTAATGTTCTTGTCTACTAATTTTATATTCTGTGTCATTTCTGGGTCCCTTCTGGATGGCTGATTGTTCTCTGTGGGTTGAATTTTTAATCCTTTGTTTGTCTATTAGTTTGTAACTGGAAGCCAGGCATTGTAACTTTCACTTCGTACCAGATGTTTCTGTATTTATTTACATATTTTTGAACATTTTTATGAGATCTAGTTAAGTTCACAAAACACTTTTTCCTTTCAGGTCTTCCTTTAAACTCAGGTAGGACCAGAGAGCAGTGTTTAGTCTAGGACTAATTTTTTTCCGCTAGTGGATGTCATCAAAATTAATAACTTCTGCTCCCCAAAAGAACCATTCTTAAAAAAAATGAAAAGCAAAGCCATAGACTGGAAAAAAATATCTTCAAAACAAACAACCTGATTAAAAATAGGTAAAAGATCTTAGGAAACACTTCACCAAACATAATATAGGATGACAATTAAGCACACAGAAAGATGACCAACATCATTAGTCATTAGGCAAATCCACATTAAAACCACCATGACATATTGCTACACACCTAGGAGAAGGGTTAAAAGCAAAGACAAAAAACTGACCATACCAAGTGATGACAATGACGTTGAACAACTATAACTCTCACACATTGTCAGTAGGGATGGAAAATGGTACAACCACTTTGAGAAACTGGCAGTTTCTCATAAAGTTGAATATTCACTGAGCATGCGTTCCAGAAATACCCTGCCACTTTTCACTGTTTACCCAAGAGAAATTAAAACCTAGGCTCCCATCAAAACTTACATTCAAATACTTATAGCAGCTTTATTTATTTATAGCTGCCAGAAACTAGAAGCAAACAAATGAACTTCATCTGGTCAATGGATAAACCAACTGTGGCATATCCAACAATGAACTACTACTCAGCAATAGAATGGAAAAAGATACTGTTAAAAAACAAACAAACAAACAAACAAACAAAATCAGAGGCCCAAAACAGAGTTATTCATGCTATGGCCAAGTCACCAAACCAGGGCTTAGTACCTAACCTAATGACAATTTCAACCTTCCCTAGAAATGCAGTCTTAACTAGCCAGTCAGAAATTTTCTGGTCAGCTCCCATGAGTTCATCTGTCACAAGGGCCCTCTCCATCCCCCAAAGAAAGACAAAGTAATCCATCTAACAAGACACCCTGTATCTCTCCTAAAGGAAGGTGACCTTGTCTGAAGCAATCTTTTCTTTTGCTAACAGTCCCACCCGATGTCTGCCTATAAAATCCTTCTGATGTGTACAGCTCCTGGGGCTCCCCTCTACTTGCTATATGGGGACTGTCCAACTCATGAAGCACTTAATAAAGGTAAGTAGATCTTCAAAGGTACTTGACTGACTTTTGGGTTTTGAGTACTGACATACATTACAACATGGATAAATCTCAAAGAATTATGCTGTGTGAAAGAAACAGACTCAAAAGTCTACATATTATACAATTCCACTTGCATGACATTCTGGAAAAGGAAAAATTATAGAGACAGATAAGAAATTATTGGTCACCAGAGGTTGGAGGTGGGTATTGGGGTTGAATAACTATAAAGAAGAATAAAAGAAGCTTTGGGGGGAATGGAAATGTTCTATGTCTTAATAGTAGTGCTAGTTAAAGGATAATGGGTGTTGCTTAAGCTCAGGGAACTGTACACTAAAAAGGGCAAAATTTGCAGTATGAAAATCCTACTTTAATAGACCTGACATTTTAAAAAGCCAAAGGAAGAATTTGCCACCATTGAGATTAAGGTTCTTCCTGAGAATCCATTCCCAAACCCTGGTAGCACTTCCCAGAGTCCAGTTCCAAACACAGTGTAAGCAATGAGGACAACTTTGGAATTAGAAAAATGGTGCGCTTTGAAGAGACAGGGCTGGGGTGGGGGTGGGGGTAAGTGGGGAAGAAAATGTGGCCCCAATCAAAAATAAAATTTCAGGTAAGACTAAAATCTCCTCCACTGAGAGGGTGATAGATTTAGACATTAGAAAACCAATCAGAGAATGTCAGTTCACCTCATTTTCAGGTTCTTCAAGCTGAGTCTCCTGAGAAACACAGAGACCTGGCGAAGACTTAAAGGGTTTGAGTTCCCAGCACCTCTTCAAAGAGTCACCCACTTGGAAGACTTTGAATTTCAGCAAGTCCTTTAACCTTTCTGGACCCCATTTCCCTCATCTGGTAAAAGAGGGCAGGAGATCGGACTGGTGTGGTATATATTTGACCAGTCCTGTTTCCTGACAAAAAGCTCCTAAAACCCTTGGAATTTCCTGAGAGATACAAGTGTCTTGTTATCCATGGTGGACCCCTTCTGAGCACACTGGAGTTGAAGCTAAGGAAGTGACTTAGGGTGGGCTCCCTAGGTGGCCTCAGGATGGGGCTGATAGCCAGAAAGGCCAAGTAATCAGAGGGTGGGAGCTTTCAGCCCCACCTCCTGACCTCTGACCTCTGGAACGAAGGGGAGCTACTGATTAAACTCCATAAATATTCTTGGACTGGAAGATTTGATGAGCTTCCGGGGCGGGAGATGTGGAGGTGCCCGGAGAGGGGCTTCCTGGAGAGGGTGTGGAAGCCCCACCCCCTTCCCACACACCTTGCTCTATGCCTTGCTTCCCTCTGGCTGCTCCTGAGTTAGATCCTTTTATGACAAACTGGTAATCTAGAAAGTAAAATGCTTTTTTAGGTTCTGTGAGCTACTGTTGCAAATTAATCAAACCTGAGGCCAGCGAGGGGGCGAGGGAGGTGTCATGAAAACCTCTGATTCCTAACCCGTGGTCAGAAGTCCAGGTGACAGCCCCGACTTGGGTTGGAGGTCTGAGGTGGCAAGAGGAAGGATCTGAAGCCCTAGCCTGTGGAATCTAAGGCCATCTCCTGGTAGATAGTGTCAGAATTGAGTGACATTATAGGACATCAGTTGGCGTCTGAGAGTTGCTTGGTGTGGGAAACACTCCTTGTGATACACACATACTCTCTCTCTCTCTCTCTCACTCGGTGGCCAGAAATGTTCAGTGCTGTTACTGGAGAAGAGGAGACACATAGGAGTGTTTTTCCTTACAAGTGGGTAGCCCTAAGGTCTCATCCCCTCAACGCATTCTATGCTCTTTTTTCCTGAAAATTCTCATGATTTTAACTGCCATCTTGTTTGCTCCTCAGTTTCGAATTCCTCCCCCCAATGTGTATGGCTACATATCTGGAAGCCCCAGGAACCTTAACTCAGACCGACATTTTAACCTCTTGGTAACTCCCAAATCCATGTGCAGCTCTTTGTCTCTAATACCATTGCCCCAATTCAAGCTCTAGTCATTCTGGCCTGGGCAACTGCCCACAAGTTCCTAGCTGGCCTCCCTGCCGTGGACCTGTTGGCCTGACATCCATCCTCTCTACAGAAATGTCTTTCTAGGGGCGCCCGGGTGGCTCAGTCATTAAGCATCTGCCTTTGGCTCAGGTCATGATCCCAGGGTCCTGGGATTGAGCCCCACATTGGACTCCCTGCTCAGCGGAAGCCTGCTTCTCCCTCTCCCACTCCCCCTGCTTGTGTTCCCTCTCTCACTGGTCTCTCTCTGTCAAATAAATAAATAAAACCTTAAAAAAAAAAATGTCTTTCTAAAATATTCATCAGAGCATGCCACCCCTCTGCTTAAAACCATTCAACAATCCACAGCAGTGGTGCTTACTCTTTAAGTCAGACCCCTTTGAAAATCTATGAATGCAATTAACCCTCTCTCCAACACACACACACACACACACACACACACACACCCCTGAGGAATACAGTGGCTAACAGAATCCCATTCAGAAACTCTTGTTGTACATGATAAAGTCTGAGCCCCTCATCACATCACCAAAACGCTCCTTACACATTACACACGGAGGCCTCTGACAACCCAGAATGTTTTTTGAAAGATATCCATGGAACGGTCTTCAATTTTCTGAATCACGACTTTTCAGTGAGAGTCAGTCTGCCCCGGAAGCCTCGCACATTGTGTCTCAGCGCCCCAGAATGGAACTATTCTTTCCCATCTACTGCATGTTTCTTACCTCTGGACTTTTTCTCTGCGGTCCAATTGGTCTGGAATGTCCTCCTCCCCTTCCCCTGTCAACTCCTCCTCATCTTTCTAGTCCTCGCTCTGGCATGACTTCCGCTTGGAAGCCTTGCCTTATTTTCTCCATCTGGATTACAGGATCAGTCTCTGTGCATATTTCCAAACTTGCGCTGCAATTTCCCTTTTATATGCCAGATCTTTTCCTGCCAACACCCCCAGCACTAGACTGTGAGCTCTTTGAGGGTAGAAACCAGTACTATGGGGGCTTACACAAGTCCTAAATAAAGGCAGTACTCAAAATTGTCCCAGAAGGGAAGGAGGAAACTCCTGTGACTCTGAATCCTAATGATTTCTTAAGACGTTATATACTTCCCTTTCTGCAAAGCACCTGCCTAGCAAGGAATGCAGCTGTACTTGACAGGAATTATCTGATGAAAGAGTAAGATACTGCTTATCTCCTTTTTACAAATGAGGAACTTAAATGCAGAGAAATTCCCTGCCAGAGGAAAGAGCACAGGGTTCCTAACTGTCTTGTTAGTCCTAATATATCTATCTGCATTGCCTCCAAGAACAGAACCCCTACCATCAGGAAAATCCTAACTCAAGTAGCAAAGCATTTGAAAACAGAGTTCAGTGAATATCTTATAATCCAAACATAACAGTTTGTATAAATAATGACAATATCCTGTTTTAGTGTAGACTGTAAGTAATTTTTTGGAGGACTCTTGGCTACCATTTGACTTATAATGACAGCCGTGAAAAAAATATTTTACTGTTTAAACCTAAAAAATAACAATAGTTCCTCTTTTAGGATCTTATGCAATTCCTCTAGCCACAAAAGAACACTGTGTGTGTACTTCAAATTATTTTTAAATTTCCTCCACATGTGTTGGTACCCATAGAAGAGAACTGCATGATTCAAATTAACGACCGTCCGTGAGTTCTACAAAAGCTTTTATCCCTTGAGGACCACGGATGGTATAGCCATAGAAGGTAGCAACCAAATGTAAGTAAGTCACCTACGTATAAAGCTCCTAGACCACCTCTCTCCAACAGGCAACAAAACCTTCGGCCACGTGACTATGGCTACCTCAGCAGTGGCTAAGGCTCTGAAAAAAATCTGAAGATCGCAGTATCACCTGACGGAAACCAAGAAGGTCTACTCAGACAAACCGCCTATAGTGAGATTCACAAAGAGTGTGTTATTTTGGAGCAAATAAAGGATACAGCATGGGGGCAAGACCAAGATATGCAAATTATAAAGCAAGCTAAGCTAATTTTCAATCCCTCATATCCCCACCCCCAAATTCTTATTCCCGTCTCTGCAAGGTTCCTTTCAACATCAAGAAAAATGATACGATACAATACTTTTGAGGTTATTTGCTTTTTGTCAAATCGGAATCTTTACCCAAGGATGAAGGCAGTATCTGGTGGGTGTTTAGGGAGTCAGCACACTTGTAATCTTGAACATTGAACATTAAGGGCTCTTGTCACATTGCTTACTGAGTTTCACTGAAGAGCAACAAGATGACAGAAACAAAAAGAAGCGTGTAGAAAGTGCTAGCACTGAGCCTTCCTGTGGGCTTCGCGAGGGAGAGAGATGCTCTCTGGGAGTAAAGTGAGGTCAATAAGCCTTGCTCAAAGAACCACTTAGAAAATGTCTTCTTCCCAACACCACGCATTTCTTAAGTAGAATAGAATTAGCTATTATATGTAAGTTCCTTTATCCTCAGTCTCTTTCATCCTTGTACCCTTTGTGCCCAGCAGAGAAATATGTGTTCAATAAAATTTTATGAGATTAAAAAATGTTTTTCTTTCTCATGTACGCTTCCTCTTCAACTTTCTTATCTGAAGTCTTCTCTGGAATATAAGTAAAGTCTTCCTCCTCCACATTTAATATCTCATTACCTGATTGTTTTGCAGTTCAACGACAGGAGAATTCAACAACAACGACAAAATCTCGATTCATAACTAAGAGTTCCTGAAAGTGCCTTTTTAGTTATAAAAAGTGGAGCCATCCTTTCATGAAACGCAAAGAGTTCACAACTCAACCTCAGAGATAATTTACTATGGGTCGAGGTGAAGGACCTAAGAGGAAATGAACAGCCGATCTAAACTTATATGACAGCAACAATTAGAACTAGACTTTTAAAATCAGGGGACCTGATTATCAGGCCATTAGGTCTGTTGTCCCATCTAATCCAAACCTATCTTTGCCTAACAGTCCCTTCCCTCCACCTCCTCCTGAATCATCCCTTCCTCAGGCTAGCGGTTCACAAGAAGGTAAATAAAACAAGAAAAGCAACAAGGGCAGAGGATGACAGTAGAATGTGTAATTCAAGGCTCTATGAATTTTCCGACATGAATGGAGAGAGCATCACACTTAATAAAATATCAAAATCCCCCTCCTCTTCTCCAGTCTCAGCACAAAAAGCAGTGAAGACCGAGGAGAGCACATTTCCATTCTTTAAATCCTACTTAGAAAGCTTCATCATTATTCATGAGAAGTAGAGCTGACAATATAAGGGAAATGGGGATTGGAATTTAAAGTTTTTAAATATTTTGAAGTCCTCACTTGAAGTTTCTGACGTTCTGCTCCTTTGTTCAAGAAAATCTGTAATACCAAGTATTGGTAAAGATGTGAGGATCTGGAACTCCCAAACGCTGCCAGGGGGAATGTGAATTGGTAGGGCCACTTTGGAAAACTGACAGTTTCTACCAAAACTGAATCTATGCCTTTCCCCTATGATCTGGGGATTCTCCTGGTGAATAGCACCCTAAGAAAAATGAGTGTGTATGTTCACCAGAAACACTCAAAACAATGCTCACAGCAGTGTCATTCCTAATTAAACAAAATTGGAAACAACCTAAATGTTCTTCAACAACAGAATGCATAAATAAATTGTATAGTATATTGATACTTAGGAATAGCACTCAGCAGTTTAAAAAAATTAAAACAACAACATTGCTACTGAGATCAAAGTTGAATCTCCTAATCACAAAGTTGAGTGAAAGTATCTGGACATCAAAGAGTACATAGGATGATTGGCCTTACATGAAGTACAAAAACAGGCAAAAGGACGATAATAAAAGTCTGAATGGTGGCTACCTTTGGAGGGATATTGACTGAGAGGGGGTGGGACTGTGATTACTCACTATAGTCAAGGTTTCTGTGAGTACATGCACATATAAAAACTAATGGAATTGTAATGTTAAGATGAGTGCATATCTGCTGTATGCAAATTAGATCTCATTTAGAAAAATCTGGAAAGAGATGTAGAAATTTCTGAGATTGTTCCTAAATATAAAGGAATTCAGTGCAGCTTAAATATAGTCGCAAGTACTAATCTTTGTAAGCCTCTGTGTGCTATTGAAAAATTCACTTACTACTTAATGGCATACATAAGAGAGCCAACTTTTTGTATTAATAGAGTGAAAAACATATTGCACGACACATCTGAAATGTACATATTTACCAATTAGCGAAGATAAATGTTTAAGAAATGCAAAAGGTCTGTTTTCCCACTCTTCTCCCCCTTATGTTACATTTCTTACTCTCTAATTCTTATTTTTAACAAAAGCTGCTGGAAATAATTCCTGCACGTCTATAATGAAAATAGTTTCTCTATGTACCACAAAGACTTCAAGTTCGAATGCTCGATTTTTGGAGCTGGCGGAAAAACAGCCAAGCACCCTCACTGGATGGAGACCGAGGGGGACGCCGGGGCGGGGGGCGGTGAGTGCCAGTCCCGAGGCTGCAGGACTAGATAGGGACCCAAGGACCCCCGGGCTCCTCAGGCTCCTACAAATGTCTCCTTCACCCTAAATTCAAACCAACCCTCTTATCTTTCCGAATCGATGAGCTGGATATAAAGGGGATTTTCTCTCTCTCTCTCTCTCTCTCATTGCCGACTATGCCATCCAGGAGATTATTTGGGAACAGTCAGCTGAGTCCTTGAAAACCCCCTTGGGGTTTAATGCCAGGATAAAAATCGAGTAATAAGAAGGAGCAGCTAGTATTTTCATATGTAAATCCTGTTTGCATAACATTTCCAAAGTAGCTCTTCGTCGATCCCATCGAAATGCGGCGGGGGTGGGGGTCGTTACTCGGGATGACTAGCTCTGGGGGAGAACGCGGGCGCCTTTCCCCCTCAGAGTTCACTCCGTAAATCAAAACCTCAAGAGAAGAGTCCCAACACGCCACCCGGGGGTCTCCGGGGTCGGTCCTGGCGCGGTCCGGGGCCACCTGGGGCCACCTTCGGGGCCGCGGCCTCGGGCGGACGGCCCACTGCCCCGCGCGGGGGGCCGAGCGGGCGGCGGCGCGGGGAGGGAGGGAGGGTGGGGGGGCAGGCGGCTGGCGCGGCCCCGTCTCCGGCCCCGGCCCCGGGCGGCGCGTCGGGAGGCCGCCGGCGGAGTCCGGGCCGCCGTTCGGGACGCGGGCCGAGCCGGAGCGGCGGCGTTAGAAAAGAGGGAGGACGCCGCGGGGTGGGCAGGCGGGGGCCGCGGGCAAGTTCGGGGCGAGCCGGGAGGGCGCGAAAGAGGGGAGGGGCGCGGGAGCGAGGGAAGAGCGAGCGCGGGGAGGAGCGAGGCGGCGGGGACCGGGAGGCGCGCGCCCGGGTCCACAGTGCGGGGTGGGGGCGAGGGCCGCGCCGGGGGCTGCGGGGGCGGCGAGCGGGCGTGCGGGGCCTTACCGAGCAGCGGCAGCCGGCCGCCACGGCGCGCCCACGCCGGCATGGCCTCCGGAGCCCGGGGTCCCCAGGCCGCGCCGGCCCAGCCCTGCGATGCCGCCCAGAGCGGCGCGCCCCGCGCTGCAGGTGGCTCGCTTAAGGATGCGCGTCACCGACCGCAAATTCCCTCGGACTGGTGCAAAGTGGAAGGGGGGAGGATCCCTCTCCCCACCGGCAGGGGCCGAGGCGGGAGCCGAGCGGTTGGGCCGAGCCGGGGAGCCGGTGCCTGGCGCAGCGCTGCGGCCGAGCCCACGTGCCCGCCGTGGTCCGCAGCCCGCGCGCTCCGCGGCGCCCGGGGCTCCCAGCCTGTGGCGGGGGAGATCGGGCGCCGTTCCGCCGGGGCAGTGGTCGGGGCTCCGTCGCTGTGGCGGGGGGAAGGGGGGCCGCAAGGGCTCTGCCTTGCCCCCGGGAGTCCCCGGTCCCTCCCGTTTGGATCCCCCGGAGCTTGGGGACAGCAGAGAGAGCCAGAAACCGTCCCCCTTGCGCGCGGGGGTTTTTGAGGCCCCGGGACAGCAGCGAAATCCGCGCCACACACTCCGCAGCCCGGGGTAACACACGGAAAAGCAGAGGGTCGCATTTCGAGCTCGGTGGATCCTAAGGAACGGACGGTTTTCTTTGTCTCCCCCTCCATCTCCAAGGATGCTCAGGACCCAGTCAGTAGCGGCAACAAGGAAGGCAGGCTCGGTTTCAATGTCAAACCGAGGCACTTAGGTTGGCTGAAAACCAGCCATAGAAACAAAAGCAGAACACACAGAGAGTACATCCCAGAGGATGTTTTGAATTATCCATTCCATAATTCTCGTACTTCATCGAATATGTATCTCCAGTTGGAAATTATTTTCTTCGCAGTAAGTTGAAGATGGGAAAGCCCTGGATGCCAGTTCTTAACTAGCCCTTTGACCTCACAAGTCGCTTGCCCTCTCAGAGTCCCCGCTTACTCACCTGTAGATGAGGGGAGTGGACCAAATGGTTTACAGGTGAACCCCAATTCTAGGAATGCCATGCCTTTAATTATGTAGATGATTTTCTAATAAAGCGTGATAACTGGCCGTGTTCATTCTTGGTCATACAATCTTTTCCCTCAGCGGTAGTCTATAGCACAATAATTTTTACCCCATAGGGTATGACGGAAACAAAAGCGTCTCCCATGGTGCCCCCACTGTGGAAAACAGTATGGCAGTTTCTCAAAAAAGTAAAAATAGAATTACCCTATGATCCAGCAGTTCCACTTCTGGGTATATACTCAAAAAAACTGAAAGAGGGTCATGAAGACATATTTGTACACCCACATTCAAAGCAGCATTATTCACCATAGCCAAAAGGTAGAGAAGCGACCCACATATCCATCTACAGATGAATGGACAAACAAATGTGGTATATTCGTACAATGAGCTATTATTCAGACTTTAGAAAAAATAAGGAAATTCTAATATGTGCTACAACGTGTTTGAACTTTGAGGACATGCTAAATGAACTAAGCCAGTCACAAAAAGACAAACACTGCACAATTCTACTTGTATGAGGTCCCTAGAGTCATCAGATTCATAGAGACAGAAAGTAGAATGGTGATTGCCATGGGTGGGAGGGAAGAGGGGGGGAGATGGAGAGTTGGTGTTAAATAGGTACAGAGTTTCAGTTTTGCAAGATGAAAAGGGTTCTGGAGATTGGTTGCACAACCATCTGTATGTGCTTACCACCACTGAACTGTACACTTAATAAATGGTTAAGATGGCAAATATCATCTTGGTGGATTTTATCACAATTAATAGTTTTAAAAAAATAGTGAGCGCCTACCTCGGGTCCAACAGAGGTACTTAGAGGTACAACAACAGGTTCTTAGAGGAAGAGGCATGGGTTAAGTGAGGCATGAAGATATAAAAGCAATGAAGCAGGCTAGTGAAAAGAAAAAACTGGGCTGGGGGGCCTGGGTGGCTCAGTCATTAAGCTCCTGACTTCGGCTCAGGTCATGATCCCAGAGTCCTGGGATCGAGCCCCCCATGGGACTCCCTGTTCGGCAAGAAGCCTGCTTCTCCTGCTACCATTCCCTCTGCTGTGTTCCCTCTCTCGCTGTGTTTCTCGCTGTCAAATAAATAAAATCTTAAAAAAAAAAAAACTGGGCTGTATTCCTCCTAACTTCCAAGGTCAAATGCATTACCTTTTATTTATAGCTTGATTACAGCAAGCTTTAAAAGAAACTGATGTTTACAAGTCTGTAGAACATCAGCTTGGGAGGAGCAAGGTTCAAGAACACAAAATCATGAAGATAGGATGCTTCTTCAAAGAATCTTGGGCACAAGGCAGAAATCTCCATGAGAAGTGGTAAGAGGGAAGAAAATTAGTCAAGTAACAAATGAATGAAACAGAGAAAGACAAATACCATATGATTTCACTCATATGTGGAATTTAAGAAACAAAACAAGCAAAGAGACAAAAACAACAACAACAACCCAGACTCCTAAGTATAGAAAGCAAACTGGTGGTCATCAGAGGGGAGGTGGGTGGAAGGTTGAGTGAAATAGATAAAGGAGATTAAGAGCACACTTTCCCAATGAGCACTGAGTAATGTATAGAATTGTTGAATCACTATATTGTACACCTGAAACTAATATAACACTGTATGTTATACTTTTAAAAATGTGCTCAAGAGTTGAGATTTAATTAAAAAAATTTTATTCCTTCGGAAAAAGAGAAGAGAAATTAGGAATGGCTTCTATACACACTTGATTTCCCCTGGAAATTAGTGGAGAAAAATAATTCTAGAAAGAGCAAATCTTATGGACTGAAATATTTTGAGGTATGAAATATAGGCTAACGTTTGGGAGGTGAGATAATGCCCATCATTCTTTGAAGTGTGCCGAGAGTCATGTCTCATATAGGACCTAATTTAGTCCTCATAACATCACTCTGAGAAGTTAGCCCTACATTTTCTAGAACCTTAGACCACACAGCCAGTTATGCTCACCAACTGTGAAATTTTCATTCCAGATCTCATGATATAAATCCCAATATAATGAAGTTCCTATAGGCAAGAAGTAACCAGGAGGAATGAGATGAAAGAATCAATCAAAAGAGAGAAGAATAAGTTATTTCTGGGTTGAATGGAGGGACTTGCATTTGCTCTACAAAGGACGTAGTTCATGTAGATTCTTACCACCAAAATGCTTAGCTGCTACATAGCTAGAGGAAGTGGTCATTCATCTTACAAACTCCTTTCCAGCCCTTAACTTACACAAACATCTCCCTCTCCCTCTTCAAAAATCAGAGTATATTTTCAATGACAAGCTATAGGTGAAGTGCTTTCATATCATTTTTAAAATACAAAGCTTTACGTTTTCCTGAAAATAAGGGACAAGCAGAAGCAATATTTGAATAGGATTCTTGTGAATTCAGTTGAATATCAATTAGAGAGTATAATTTTACACATCTTTTTTTTTTAAGTAAATTTATATATTTACTTTTTAGTAATCTCTATATCCAGCATGGGGCTGGAACCCAGGATCTTGTGATCAAGACTCACACCTCTTCTGACTAAGCCAGCTAGGAGCCCTAACTTTATACATTTTTATTAACAGAGAACTTGAACCTACCACTCGGCAAAACTGACAATACCAAGCATCAGCAAGAATTCAGAGCAATGGGTAGCTCTCCTCTATTGCTAGTGGGATTCTAAACAGGTATAAACACTTTGGAAAATAATTTGACATAACTTAATAAGTTGAACATGTGCATACCCTACACCCAATAGTTTCACCCCAGTATATATATATATATATAAATACATATACCTTAGAGAAATTCTACACACTTACACCAGGAGACATGCACAGAAATGTTCATAACATTATTGTTTGTGATGTCAAAAAATTGGGGACAATCTAAATATTCACTACGAAAGAATACACTTGTATATTCTTTTTTTTTTTTTTTAAGATTTTATTTATTTGACAGAGAGAAACACAGTGAGAGAGGGAACACAAGCAGAGGGAATGGTAGCGGGAGAAGCAGGCTTCCTGCTGAGCAGGGAGCCCGATGCAGGGCTCGATCCCAGGACCCTGGGATCACGACCTGAGCCGAAGGCAGACACTTAACGACTGAGCTACCCAGGCGACCCTAAACTTGTATATTCTTATAATGAAATACTATAAAATGGTGAAAATGAATGAACTACAGTTGTCTGAAACAACATGGGTGAATCTCAAAACAGTGTTGGGGGGAACTGTTAAGCAAGTCATGGAATAATAGACCTAAAGGCAAAACCAAACAATATTCTTTTTAGGAATATATTCATAAAAGGTAAAAAGAAAGTGAAGGAATAATTATCACAAAAATCAGGATAGTGCTTCCCTCTAGAATGGTGTGGGAAGAGAAGGATTTCATTGGAGATTTCATTCCAGAAGGCAGGCTAGGTATTTCTAAGGACCTGGCAATACTCTTATTGTTTTAACCTGGATGCTGGATGTCTGTTTTATTATTATTTTTTAAACTATGTAACTATTTTATACTATGTAATTTATTTTTATAATACCTGCTGCAGGTATTATCTATTTCACAATAAAAGAAAAGTTTAAAGAAATATCGACACAACACTTTTACCTATGAAGTAGTCTCATCCAGGGGCGCCTGGGTGGCTCAGTCGTTAAGCATCTGCCTTCGGCCCAGGTCAGATCCCAGGAGCCTGGGATCGAGCCCCGCATCAGGCTCTCTGCTCTGCAGGAAGCCTGCTTCTCCGGCTACCAATCCCTCTGCTTGTGTTCCCTCTCTCTTGCTGTGTTTCTCTCTGTCAAATAAATAAAATCTTAAAAAAAAAAAAAAAATGAAGTAGTCTCATCCAAACAAACAATCTGATTGAGATCCTAGATCCAGCGACCAACGAATAGGAAATACACGAGTTGGTGGAACATGGCAAATGATGACATAGGGATACAATCAGAAAATCCCAGACCCTGGCAAACTTTATAGAACAAGTAACCTATATTCTTCAATAAAAACAGGTAAGGAAAAAAAAGTCAGAGACAGAACCTATAGATGAAAAGAAAACTAACAGATATATCGAGCAATTGCAATGTGCAACGTAAGGATTTCATTGGGATCCTAATTCAAGCAAGCTGAAAATATAGAGTAGTCAAAAAAATGTGACCATGGTTTTATCTTTAATATTAAATAATTATTGTTTTATAAAGCTTATATGTCATAAAATTGTTATGTATTTTTAAAATAGTTCCTACCTTTCTAGAAGGGCATATGAAATATTTACAGATAGCACGCGGAGCTTGAGAGAGGAATAGAGAATGACAGCTAATGAATACAGAGTTTCTTTTGGGGATGATGAAAATGTTCTAAAATTAGACTTTGGTGACGGTTGCACAATTTTGTTAATATACTAAAAACCATTGGTTGTACACGAAGGAAGGGAACTACAGGATGGGTCGATTTGATCTCAAGAAAGCTGCGAAAGGGGCGCCTGGGTGGCTCAGTGGGTTAAAGCCTGTGCCTTTGGCTCAGGTCATGATCTCAGGGTCCTGGGATCGAGCCCCGCCTCGGGCTCTCTGCTCAGCGGGGAGCCTGCTTCCTCCTCTCTCCTCCTCTCTCTCTGCCTACTTGTAATCTCTGTCAAATAAATAAAATCTTAAAAAAAAAAAAGGCTGCGAAAAATGATACAAAGTTCTTCAAAATAATTCGATGTGGGAGGGTTTGAGTGGGGAAATAAAAGTTGACCATGTGTAACTAATGTTGAATCTCGGCAATACGTAAGTAAGCTCATTATATTTTTCTTAGAAATTTTCTGTAATAAAAAGATTTGGCAGGGAAAAAGATTTTGAAATAATGGAGTAGTTAAGTCACCCCAAATGTGTGGAAGACAACTCTCTGCTCTTAGACATCACCCGCTGCTCTTAACTGTCATTTTACTAACCCACCTGACCGAGATGGACTATTTAGCACAGCCCTGGAGACTGTTTTCAAGACACAAACTTGGTGGCACACAGGTGAACCACAAAACTCCCCCTGTAAGGTTGTGTGGTAACTGACAGTTCTCTGTTTGGGTCTAGGAGGAGTTTGAAACAATCATCTCCTTAGAATTCTTGGCAACAGAGAATGCATTTGTTGATTAAGGCTGCTGTAACGGAGTACCACAGACTGAGTGACTTAAACAAGAGAAGCTTATTGTCTCACTGTTCTGAAGGCTAGAAATTCAAGATGGAGGTGAGGTAAGGGTTGGTTCCTTTGGAGAGCTACGTGGGAGGATCTGTCCCACGCCTCATTCCAAGTTTCTGGTGGTTTGCTGGCAATCTTTGACCTTCCTCAGCTTCTGCTGCATTGCCCCTGTCTCTGCCTTCATCTTCACATGGTATTCTCCCTGTGTGTATGTGTCTGTCTGTCGGTCTGTCTCTGTGTCCAAATTTCCCCCTTCTTTTTTTTTTTTTAAGATTTTATTTATTTATTTGGCAGACAGAGAGGGGGAACACAAGCAGGGGGAGGGGCAGTCAGAAGGAGAAGGAGAACGAGGCTCCCTGCTGAGCAGGGAGCCCAATGCAGGACTTGATCCCGGGACCCTGGGATCATGACCTGAACCAAAGGCAGACACTCAACCGACTGAGCCACCCAGGTGCCCCCAAATTTCCCCCTTCTTATGAGGACACCAGTCATGCTGGATTAAGGCCCACCCTAATGACCACATTGTAACTTTGGTACCTATGGAAAGACCCTATCTCCATATAAGGTGATGATCTGAAGTTGAAGGATTAAGAACTCCAAAATATTTCCTTTAGGGGTGAAGGGGAGGCACAATTCCACCCATATCACATAGGTTTTAAGATCGGTACCTAGAAATTAATCCATATGATTCTTCTACAGCTCAGTTATTAATTCCTGGTAGATAGCAGTCTAATATTTTGTTTTTACAAAGAAATATAACGTAAGTTAGTTTTAACTTGTTTTAACACAAAACTTTGTTTTAACACAAAAATGAGAGCCATTAAAAATTATGTCTCTAAAAGAGTTCCACTAGAAAGGATATAAAACTGGGGTGCCTGGGTGGCTCAGTCAGTTGAGCATCCAACTTTTGGTTTCAGCTCCAGTCATGATCTCAAGGTTGTGGGATCAAGCCCGGCAAAGCATGGAGCCTGCTTGAGATTCTCTCTCTCCCTCTGTCCCTCCTTCCCTTCCCCCCCTCTGCCACTCTCCTTCTCTGAATAAATAAATACATACACACATACATAAAATCTTAAAAAAAAAAGGATACAAAACTATGCAAACATGTATTAGATTTTTAAAGATTATATATGTACCCAAATGCCTGGAAGGCAAATGCAAACTGGTGATCTCTAACTTGTGGCCTTAGGAGTGCTGTGGAACCAGTTTCTCCATTTAGAAATCCGAGGCTCAGGGGTGCCTGGCTGACTCAGTTGGTAGACAGACACACACACATACAGGGAGAGCATTTGACTCTCGATCTCAGGGTGGCATGTTTGGGCCCCACATTGGGTAGAGAGATTATTTAAAAATAAAATCTTCAGGAGTGCCGGGTGGCTCAGTTGTTTGGGCATCTGCCTTTGGCTCAGGTCATGATCCCAGGGTCCTGGGATCGAGCCCTGTGTCAGGTTCTCTGCTCAGTGGGGAGCCTGCTTCTCCCTCTCCCTCTGCCTGCCTGTCCACCTACTTGTGCTCGCTCGCTCTCTGTCAAATAAATAAAATCTTTTAAAATAAATAAATAAAATAAAATCTTTAAAGCAAACAAACAAAAAAAAGAGACATCCAAGGCTCAGCTCTGTTAGGTGGCACACCAAAGGTCTTTAAGCTAGTGTGAGACTACTGGGCTTCAGGCTGGCCCACATCCATAGCCCTGCTTTTGACCATCATGTCTCAGTATAATTGCCAAACACTGTCCTAAGCTCTTTATAACTGTGATCTTATTTAATTCTTATAACAATTCAGTATTTTATTATTCCTACCCTAAAGAAGTCTATGAAGAGCGTAAACTGAAGCAGGGAGAGATGGAGGATTCCAGCGGCCAAAGGAAGGAGTTCATGAAAAGAAGACAAGAATTGAAGATGGTAACATCTGATATAATGACTCCTTGACCCATCTCAAAGTGCCAAAAACAACTAAGGATGTAGAAGACTCAAACAATATATAATCAACAAGTCATCCTTGTTGTTACATCCTATAAGCAGAGAAGATTTTTTTTACTTCTTGTT
>CM053605.1:103835536-103849888 GCA_028646535.1 Procyon lotor
GAGGCTTAACCCACTGAGACACCCAGGCACCCTCCCTTTTTTTGGATTTCTTTGGTACTTTAGAAACCTTGATCATGGGGGCACCTGGGTGGCTCTGTCGGTTGAGTCTTTGGCTCAGGTCATGGTGCGGAGTCCTGGGATTGAGCCCCGCATCGGGCTCCCTGTTCAGCAGGAGGCCTGGTTCTCTCTCCCGCTCCCCCTACTTGTGTTCCCTCTCTCGTTCTGTCTAATAAATAAATAAAATCTTTAAAAAAAAAAAAGAAATCTTGATCATATACCAGATCACATAAACAAATCTCAAAAGCAAAGGTTACATTCTCTTATCATGCTACAGCAAAACCAAAAAATTCCTAAGTTTGATTCTAAAATCTTGGAAGTTTTTAAACACTGTGCTAAGCAATATTGGGCTCAAGGAGAACAGCACGGATTCAATTATCAGCGTCATATAAAAGGATGTAACTAAAAACAAAATGGAGGGGAAGTGGTAGCATTTTAGCAAGTGGAGAAAGTCACCAACACCCAGCTAGTTAACTTCAGACAAATGGAATAGAGAAGAGTGGATCTAGAAGAAGGGGAACTTGGGCCTATTTGCATTTCAAGGAAAATCACCAGGGACTCTACTATCTTGGTATTCGGGAAAGGAGAAAGGACTTTGAGGAACCACAGTCCTTGGGAACTAGGGATATAAGGACATTCATTGGTGGGGGAGGGTAGGACAGCATTCTCCCCTAGGGAGCCAGAGGAAGGGGTCTTCAGGAAGGCTGAAACTAGGTTTGCCAGGCCAGTACAGATGGGTCCAAAGCCTCAGAGTGGGATTTTTAGGCACTAAAAATGAACTAGCTTTTCTTGTCCACAGGGCTCCAAAATCCACAGGGCTAGTGAAGCATAGAAGGACCGTTTAGTTGGGGCCTATAGCCCCCCCACAGAGAAGAGCAGAAAGTACTGATCCAAAAAAAGAATCGAAAAGACAGATAAGAAAACTTAAAATAAAATAAAATAAAATCTTTAAAAAAAAAGAAAAAGAAAAAAATGAATAAAATCTTTAAAAGAAAAAAAAAAAGACAGATAACAAGTGTGAGTGTAGATGTAGAGAAACCAGAACCCTCACACACTCCCGGTAGGCATGGAATGTGGTGCAGCTGCTCTGGGAAATATTCTGGCAGTTTCTCACGACGTTAAACACTACAGTTGCTTTATGACCCAGCAATTTCAACATAGGCATGTACCCAAGAGAAATGAAAACATACGTCCACACGAAGACTTGTACATGAATGTTCTTAGCAACTTCATTCTTAATAGCCAACAAGTGGAAACAACCCAAATGCCCATCAACTGATAAATAGAAAAACAAAATGTGACGCATCCATACAATGGGATGTTATCTGGCCATGAAAAGGAGAGGTAGATACTACAATACGGTACCTTAAAAACATTATGCTAAGTGAAAGAAGCCAGTCATAAAAGACTACATACCCTAGCTTCCCTTTATAGGAAATGTCCAGAATAGGCAAATCAATTGAGACAGAAAGTAGAATAGTGGTTTCCCAGCGCTGGGAGAAACAGGGGTACAAATGAGGAGTGATTGCTAATGGGTCTGAGGTTTCTTTTTGGAGTCAGAAAATTTTCTTCACGTAGATTGTGGTGATGGTTGCCCAACTTTGTGAATACACTATAACCACTGAATTATACATTTTAAATGAGTAACTTTGGTGGTATGTGATTTATAGCTCAATAAATATATTTTTTAAACAAAAAAAAAAAAAGGAAGAAAGAAACTGAGAATTGTATGCTTGCCAAGAGTCAGTAGCAGAAATAACCTTGCATTTAAGAAAGGAATCGTTTGGGACGCCTGCGTGGCTCAGTGGGTTAAAACCTCTGCCTTCGGCTCAGGTCATGATCTCAGGGTCCTGGGATTGAGCTCCACATCTGGCTCTCTGCTCAGTAGGGAGCCTGCTTCCCCCTCTCTCTGCCTGTCTCTCTGCCTACTTGTGATCTCTGTCTGTGTCAAATAAGTAAATAAAATCTTAAAAAAAAAGGAATCCTTTGATTTAGGACCCAAGCTAACTATGGAAACTACCCCAGGTGTCTCCCAGCATCCTCAGAAGGGGGGAGACGGAGAGCTGTCCTATAGCCATTTATACTCCAAGGAAAACAGTAACTGACAAACTGCTCTAGTATTGTTTTTGCAGAGTTCCTGTGACTTGTTTTGCTTCCTTTATTTCTCTTGTAGCTTCTTAAAGGAAAGTACTTAAAAATACTAAAATGTGTTTGTGTTTGGCAGCAAGATGATAAAAGTGGAGTTAGTAACACTCTCTGTTGCTCAGGAGGCCTGGCTGGTGAGTGGGGCGAGCAGGGATGGAAGACAGCAAATGATCTTAGGGCCTGTGGAGGATTTCAAATAGAGCGGCCCAGCTCAGGACCAAGAAGCTGTTGGAAGAAAAGCTATAGGTTTCACATTCTTCCTACACAAACCTGTGCCCGTAGGGTCTGCACACCGCTCCTTGACCATGGGGGGTTTGGGGGGTTTGTCTTTGTCCATTTCCCGCCACTCCCATGCACATCTGTGAAGTCTCGTGTTTTATGCCTTCAGACTTCTGTTTGGCTGTAGGTAGCTAATCTGCTAATGTCTTATTTTTTTTTTAAGATTTTATTTATTCAACAGAGAGGGAGATCACAAGTAGGCAGAGAGGCAGGCAGAGAGAGAGGGGGAAGCAGGCTCCCCGCTGAGCAGAGAGCCCGATGCAGGGCTCGATCCCAGGACCCTGAGATCATGACCTGAGCCGAAGGCAGAGGCTTTAACCCCCTGAGCCACCCAGGCGCCCCTGCTAATGTCTTATTAACTACAACCATCATCCTCCCACCTCTCGGATCAGACCTTCTCAGTCTTTACTGGTCTGTCTCCTCTTTTCCTTCCCCAAATGCTGGTGGTTCCCCTGAGCTGAAGCCCCTCTCCTTTCTCCTCTAGGCTTCCTAGCGACTCCTCTATTGCCAGCACCATCTCAACACCAAAGATTCCAAGGTCTGTATTTTCAGTTTATACCCCTTTACACATAAACTGCACGCCACACCCGTTTTCAAAAAAACCAAAATGTGCTCCTTCTGAAGCCAAGAAGTCACCCTTACACCCTTACACTAGTCACCCTTTTACTAACCTCTTCTTCTCTTAAATCTTCACATTCAACTCATCATCAGGTCTAGATTGGGGACTATCACCTAATATTGTTTTCATATGTTCCTTTTGTCCTTTCTACTCTCCACTGCCATTAGCCTTCACAGTGATCTTGCCTAGATGATCACAGTCCCCCCACTGCTTCCTTCTCATTGAGATTCTCTAAAACACAGTAGGATCACAACACTTTGTTTCAGGAAAGCCTGGATGATGCCGCATGTCATGCTATAAAGACTAGAATATCGGTGCCATCCTAGAACACCCTCTTATAAAATACTAATCAGTTACAAAGTGGAAAATGATGACTCTGGAGTAGAGGAACTTAGCAGGTGCCAAGTCAACCAGGTGATCATGGTTGACATCACCCACAGGATGGGTCAGCATGGGATGTCTCTTACTGGGATGCTCGAAGAAGAACACGGTGTCATTTCTGTGGATTCCTTCTAAGAATGCCTTACCAGAGTCTGGATGATGAAACATGAGACAGACTAACGTTGAGGGTCATCCTAAGTAATGAAAGGACATAAAAGACTGAAGAATTGCTCCACAACTAAAGAGTCTGCAGAAATAAACAGCAAAATGGGGCGCCTGGGTGGCTCAGTCATTAAGCGTCTGCCTTCGGCTCAGGTCATGATCCCAGGGTCCTGGGATCGAGCCCCGCATCTGGCTCTCTGCTCAGCGGGGAGCCTGCCTCCCCCTCTCTCTCTGCCTACTTGTGATCTCTCTCCTCTCTGCCAAATAAATAAATAAAATCTTAAAAAAATATATTGATTAGAGAATCTAGGTGAAGGAGATACAGAAATTCCTTTTACTGGTTAGAAAATTTTTCAGTAAATTTGAAATTATTCACAAGTGAATTATTTTTTGAAGGAAATTTCTTGCCTTCCATGTCTGCTTTTTCTTTCCCCTGAGCTGGAATGTGGACGTGACAGTCATCCCATTTTAATGATGCAGACAAGAGCCACACCCTAGAGTCTTGTGGAGCAATAGTATGGAAGGCATTTAGGACTCAAATGAGCAACCCTGAAAGCCTGGGCTACCTACATACCTCTAGACAGCTACCTGAGAGAAATAAACTTTGATTGTATTTAATACACTATATCTTGAGGTGTCTTTGTAATAACAGCTTAGCCTGTACTTAGACTATTTTTATCCCTACCACTCCTGCTTGTATACCCCAAGTTAGAGTCATAATGAACTAGAGTTCCAAACTCACCACCTTTTACCTGGTTTCCATGTCTTGATACTTGATACTGTTGATACTGTTTCTGTCTAGAGTGACCCCTCTGCCCCATCTCATCATATTCCCTGCCCCTTCCAGTCTGCCTTCTAGATTTGTTCTGGACCATTCTGTCAGCCACTGACTGCAGCCCTGCTGTGAGCTAGGTATATCCTTTAACTTTCTCATGTCTGTATATTGCACTGATTGTTTGTCCCACTCCTACCCACAGCCCGGCCACACCCCTTTTATTCACATGCATGTCCCTGGACTATAACACAGTGACCAGCATACAGTATGCTTTTATAAATCATTAGATACTTGTTGCATGACTTGTTGAATTTGACAGGTTTCTAAGCCATCTTTTAATACAGAAATGTTCAAACATACAGGAAAGTAGAAGTAACAATGTAAATGATACATGTATTCATCATTCAGTTTCCACAGCCATGATCATCTTGCCAGTTCTGGCAATGGATAGAGTTCAAGAGTAAAACATTTGGACATAATGCTTTTTTTTTTTTTTTTAAAAAGATTTTATTTATCTGACAGAGAGAAAAAGCGAGAGAGGGAACACATGCAGGGGGAATGGTAGTGGGAGAAGCAGGCTTCCCGCAGAGCAGGGAGCCCGATGCGGGGCTCGATCCCAGGACCCTGGGATCATGACCTGGGCCGAAGGCAAACGCTCAATGACTGAGCCACCCAGGCGCCCCTGGACATAATGCTTTAACTAAAAAAAGTTTACTTCACTGGGGAGAATTTCAACCACTGTGGCAAACTGGCAAGGAGAGATTTTAGAGCAGATTGGTTTTGCTGGGACAGGAAGTCTTCAAATCAGAGCCTGCATTTTCAAGTGGAGAGGCAAGAAGAGAAATGAAAAGTTATTTTCATTCCCTTTTTTCAAGCAACACTTATTAAATGCCTTCTATGTGCTAGACACTGGAGTTACCTAGGTGAGGGAGACAATTCCTACATTTATAGAGGCATGCAAAAAAATAAAATAAGTAATAAAGAGGCATGCAATCTTTTTTTTAGATTTATTTATTTATTTATTTATTTATTTATTTGAGAGAGAGAGCATGGGGGTGGAGGAGGGGCAGAGGGAGAATGAGAAGCAGACTTCCTGCTAAGCAGGGAACCCAACGTGGATGTGGGGCTCAATCCCAGGCTCAGGACCTGAGCCTAACACAGATGGTTAACCAACTGAGCCACCAAGGTGCCCCAAGAGGCATGCAGTCTAATATGGATTGATAATTACATAAAAAAAATACTTGTGCCAGAGTGCCTGGCTAGCTCAGTCGGCGGAGCGTGCGATTCTTGATCTTGGTGTTGTGAGTTCAAGCCCCACCTTGGGTGTATAGATTACTTAAAAAATAATATTAAAAAAAACAAACAAAAACACTCACACCAAAGTGTGATTAGGGTTTTGATGGAAATGTGCCAGACACAACGGAGTTACAGAGAAAAGTGTGGTCACTTTTATATAAAACATTCCCGGCACCTGTGTGGCTCAGTCGTTAAGCGGCTGCCTTCGTTCGGCTCAGGTCATGATCCCAGGGTTCTGGGATCGAGCCCCACATCAGGCTCCTTGCTCGGCTTCTCCCGCTACCATTCCCTCTGCTTGTGTTCCCTCTCTCGCTGTGTTTCTCTCTGTCAAATAAATAAAATCTTTGAAAAAAAACAACAACATTCCCTCCACCTCTGGACATGGAAACCTGGCTTCCCCTGTAGCTCTCTCGGGTGCTATTTCTTTCCTCTAATTATATATATGGTGGAGCCTGGAATGTGGAAATTCTGCCAGTTTTCCATTGCTTCTCCCATACCATTGCCTTTTTTTTTTTTTATCTTTTTTTGAAAAAAATATTCTGAATTTCTGGAAGTAGTATACATGTTTAAGGCAAAAAAAAATTGAAAAGTACACATTCATTAACAAGTGTTAACTAGTATTAACAGTCTGATGTTAGTCCATCCAGATTTTTCTCTATGCATTATGTATACATAGTTTTTAAATTAATAAATATTTATTAATTAATATAACCAAATTACTAATTAATTATAATCATCACCAAATAAATTAAATCTTGAAAAAGCAAACAGACAAAAAACAGCTCATGACCCTAAGATCAAGAATCACGTGCTCTACTGAATAAGCCAACAAGGCGCCCCTGTATACAAATTTTTAAAAAATATTTTTAAGAATAGAATCATCTTGGGGCACCTGACTGGTTCGGTTGGTAGAGCACACGACTCTTGATCTAGGAGTTGTGAGTTTGAGCTCCACACCGGGCATAGAAATTACTAAAAAATAAATCTTTTTTAAAAATAGGATAATCTTTTTTCTTAGATTGTATTTATTTATTTGAGAGAGAGACAGAGAGAAGGCATAAGCAGGAGGAGGGGCAGAGGGAGAAGGAGAAACACTGCTGATCAAGGATCCTGATGCGGGGCTCAATCCCAGAACCCCGGGATCATGACCTGAGGTGAAGGCAGATGCTTAACTAACGGTGAGCCACCCAGGTGCCCCCGGATAATATTATATATATTTTTATAGCTTGCTTTTTAATAACATTTTTTAAAGATCTTATTTATTTATTTGACAGAGAGAGAGAGATCACAAGTAGGCAGAGAGGCAGGCAGAGAGAGAGGGAGAAGCAGGCTCCACGCTGAGCAGAGAGCCTGATGCGGGGCTCGATCCCAGGACCCCGGGATCATGACCCGAGCCGAAGGCAGAGGCCTAACCCACTGAGCCACCCAGGTGCCCCTATAGCTATTTTTATTTTAATTAATATTCATTAATGGGGGCACCTGGATGGCTCATTTGATAGAGCGTGCAACTCTTGATCTTGGGATTGAGTTTGAACCCCATGTTGGGCATAGACATTACTTAAAAGAAAAACATGAAAAAAGAAAAAAAAAAAGGAAAAATATTCAGTAATGGTTGCAAACTTTTGAACTTAGTTTATTGAAGCTTTTGAGCTTAACTTAGAAATCTTATTTTATTTATAAATCTAATGTACTTTTTGAATTTTGAAATTCAAAACATCCATTTTTACTTTTTCAGGGTTAACACTCGATCATCTTATAAATTTAAATTAAATAAAATATTTAAATTAAACATAAATATATAAATATTTAAAATAATAAAACATATAAAATTAAATTATTAAATTACATAAATTTATCATTAAATCTCCCTAAACACTTAATACATTTGCCAAATTTTCTTAAACATTTTAGACCATCGCACATTTAGTAACTTTATTCTTCTTTACCTAATAAAGTCTAATCAGACTTCCTTAGCATTCAAGGAGTATTTTCATGAATAATAAGGGATACTTATGGATTTAATAATTGGATTCCCTTAAATGTTTATTATAAATTTAATTAGTCAAATATTTCTAAGTATTTCACCTAAAAACAGAAATCTAATGTGTCAGGTTCTCTTAAACACATCAAATATCTCAAATCATGAATAAAACAGAAAATGTAACAATGATTTACAAAACATTATAATACTTGAACAAAAATATTAAGCATTGTTATTTGGTAGCTTTTTTTTTTTTTTTTACCATTTAAAAACTTATTTTTGTACCTTTCCAGCATTGCAAGTTTACTTCTCTAAGAGAAGCTCAGTCTGACTGTGATGGACATTTCTGGTCATAGGTTACAGATTTGGCATTAGGAGGTGAGAGCATGCGTCCGCCTTCCAGAGTAATTCACAGGCTAGCCTGTATTTGGCTGATCACTTCTTCAAGCCAGGTTGGGTTTTTTCAAGTGAAAATCCAGTACATTATATATTTTTAATTAGTCGCTGCCACCCCTTTTTAACTGCAGCCTCTCATACAGCTTTCTCTTTCCTGAATCAAGTTGGGGGGATGTTGCCTCTGCCACCCCCCCCACCCCCCCCACCCCCGGTCTAGTTACTCTCCTCCTTCATTTGCACCCCTCGGCCCACCCATTGTCATGAGGACATACACCCATCCCACCCTCTTCCCCGTAATAACATAGACACCCTTCCTCCCAACACCTCTGATTACAATTTGTCTTTCCATTTCCACGGTTCTACCCTGAAAATCCTTTACCTCTGAAATCGTAAATGACCGCACAGTGGTCTGAGAGCAACTCCTTACCCCTCCGTGGTCTGCACCTTCATTCAAGTCTAATTAAATTGTTTTTTTTTTTTTTTTAAGATTTTATTTATTTAACAGAAGGAGGGAGATCACAAGTAGGCAGAGAGGCAGGCAGGGAGGAAGGGGGAAGCAGGCTCCCCGCTGAGCAGAGAGCCAGATGCGGGCTTGATCCCAGGACCCTGAGATCATGATCCGGAGCAGAAGGCAGAGGCTTTAACCCACTGAGCCACCCTTTAACCCACTGGGCCACCCAGGTGCCCCTCTGACTTTCTTTTTTTTTTTTTTAAAGGACAGGGAGAACGTGGTTTAGCGGAAAGAACTAGAACTGATCTGTCATCATCGGGGTGAGGGCTGTGTGATGGCCTTGTAGGCAGAGATCAGTGGATGAGTCAGGTCACAGTGGAAAACGCGTGTGGAGGTGTAGTGAGAGATGACTTAGGTGAATGAAAGGAGGGGGATCCGTTTCATATGAGGGCTTTAATTTGAAATGGGAATTGAGTGCCCCTCTCCGAGCAACCCACATTTTCATGCCACAGAAAAGCATCAGAAATATTCAACCTCCACAGTACCAGGCAAGAGGGATTAACCATGACTTGCCTACAAACAAAACTAGCCCTGAGCACTTCTGATTATGGATTTTTAAAAATACAAGCTTCTGAGAATTTTAATTTTAATTTTAATTTTTAATTTTAATGATGCTACTATGATTTTAGGAGATGGACTATATTTTATATTGGGAGGAGTGGGTTTCCCTCATAAATCATGAACAAAATCCTAAAAATCCTAGGATTCCAGCAACCAGTAACCAAGTATCTTCAGTCAGGAGATATATACATATTTTTCAAAAACATTTGATTACATTTCTAGATTTATAGTTAACAATTTAAAAAGTGTCACTTTAAAGACTTTCTTTGAGTCAGTCTCAATTATTCAAGGACTCATTAACCGATTTTGGTTATACTTTAAGATGGTCTGGGGATCCTACCACCTGATATTTATGCTTTTGTGTTATGACCTACCCCGAGGGTAGGCTTCTAACACAGAGAAAATGGCAAAAATGATGGGACGCCATTTTCAAGATTAGGTCATAAAAAGATTGAGGCCTCCATCTTGCTTGTTCTCAATCTTCTCTTGCTCACTAGCTTCAAGAGAACCCTCCCCCCACGCCCCTGCCATACTGTGAGTTTCCTCACAGAGAGGTTCTCGTGGCAAAAACCTAATGTCTCTGGCCAACAGCCAGTGAGGATATGAGGCCAGACATCAGCCATGTAATGAGTTTAGAAGGTGATCCTCCCCAGTCACGCCCTGAGATGTGTGCAGCTGTGACTTTGATGACAGCCCATGGGAAACTGAGCCAGAGGAACCCATCTCAACTGTGCCCAGATTCCTGACTCATAGAAACTGTGAAACAACAATTGCTCATCATTTTAAGCTGTTGAATTTTGGGGTAATCTCTAAGCAGCAACAGATCATTAATATACTCTCTTTTGTTTAGCCTATATTCAAACCTTAATAAATGAATTGGGGAATGCATGGAAATTTGGTCAAGCAGGGAATCATGAAATTCTATAAAAGGAGGAGAAGTTACAGTGTGTTGAAAATAAAGAAGGATGAGAATTGATTAGTAATCATATGTAAAAATTATATTTTTTTTACTCTATCATTCATATAAAATTTCCTCCGGGTTGACATGTTTTAGTAGGAGGAATGCCTTTGTGTTGATTCATCCACACGTGGATCATTAGGCCCAATGGTTCATATTTGTGTATTGGCTAGGATGTGTGGTGTAACTGATGCTAAAGAAGGTGGTAAGAGCAGGGGGCTCAGACTAATTGAAATTGAAGTCATAAGCTTCTTGAAACCAAGGGATAGGTGAAGTCATTTTTGACTCTACATCTAGTCCATAGGACAGAGCTGTCCACTAGAAATATAATGCAAGCCACATATGAAATTTGAAATTTTCTAGTGGTCACATTTTTAAAAGATAAAACAAAACAGGGGAAGTTAATTTTAGCAATATATTTTATTTTCTCAAAATAGAAAAAATATTAACATTTCAGTACGTAACCACTATTAAAATATTATAGAATATTTTAGTATTTTTTGCCCTGTGTCTTCAAAATCCAGTGTGTTTCTTGTTCTTAGAGTACATCTCAATATGGATGCTAAATTTTTACTGTAAATGCTTGGACTGGTTTTGCATTTCAGAAAATTTAGGGTTGAAAAGGTAGATTTGCATATCCAAATTGTTCCAAACATACCTAAAAGTTTTCCAATAACTGATTTGAAAGTCAGTGCTTAAAATTTAAACTAATTAAAAATAAGGTCAAAATGCAGCACTAGCTCTCTCTCAAGTGCTCAGTAGGGACACATGGCAGATGGCTACTGTACCACACAGTGCAGCTCTAGTACAGAGGCAGAATTCAATACATAGTTGCTGGATGAATTAATTTTGCAACACTATTTCACCAATTAAATCAGCCATGAGTTGGAATGCCTGGCTGGCTCACTCTGTAGAGAATGCGACTCTTGATCCTGGGGTCATGAATTCAAGCCCCATGTTGGGTGTAGAGATCACTTAAAAAAAATTAGCCATTAATCAGGGAAATACAAATCAAAACTACAGTGGGATACCACCTCATACCAGTCAGAATGGCTAAAATTAACCAGTCAGGAAATGACAGGTGTTGGTGAGGATGCGGAGAAAGGGGAGCCCTCCTACACTGTTGGTGGAAATGCAAACTGGTACAGCCACTCTGGAAAACAGTATGGAAGTTCCAAAAGTTGAAAATAGAGCTACCCTATGATCCAGCAATTGCACTACTGGGTATTTACCCCAAAGATACAAATGTGGTGATCCAAAGGGGCACATACACCCCAATTTTCATCGCAGCAATGTCCACAATAGCTAGACTATGGAAGGAACCTAGACGTACATCAACAGATGAATGGAAAAAGGAGATGTGGTATATATACACAATGGAATATTATGCAGCCATCAAGAGAAAAGAAATCTTGCCATTGGAAAAGACGTGGATGGAACTAGAGGGTATTATGCTAAGTGAAATAAGTTAATCAGAGAAAGACAATTACATATGATCTCACTAATAGGAGGAATTTGATAAACAAGACAGGGGATCATAGGGGAAGAGAGGGAAAAATGAAACGATGAAACCAGAAAGGGAGACAAACCATAAGAGACTCTTAATCTCAGGAAACAAACTGAGGGTTGCTGGGGGGGCGGGGGGGGAGGGGTGGGGTGGGGTGATGGACATTGGGAAGGGTATGTGCTAGTGAATTGTGTAAGACTGATGAATTACAGACCTGTACCCCTGAAACAAATAATAAATTACATGTTAATTTTTTAAAAAGACCAAAAAAATTAGCCATGAATTAAACCAAAAGCCTTCCAGAAAAAGAAATGTTAGTAATAATTATGCTAGTAGCCAGCAGAGTACCTTCAGTATTGGGTGGTCTTACTTATACCATACCCTGAAGACTGACGCTCCCTCTACAAAGTGCAGCTTGAACTCTTGAGTCATCAAGGAATCCCTCTGAAATGTGTAATTTCTTTGGAAACACTCATTTATTTTTGTTTTTCACCGATATGATAACTTGGGGATTTAAAATCCTCCAGTAATAAATACGGGGATGAAAATCAAAATGGCTAATGAATCAGGAATGGAATAAACTCATTTTAAGAGTTGAAATGAAAAAAAAAAAGAGTTGAGAAGGTGATTAACTTTTCAAGGACATGTCAATCAATATTACCTTCATATCACAACATTGCTACATTGATTTTGCATATTTCCAGAACAACACAGGCTTCCGTGCCCACCCCCCCTCCCCACATATACCCATACATTCAATCTTCCATAATTCCAGTGATATAAATTAGAAGTTTACATTTTAGATTGGGGTGCAGTTGTACACTAAAAGACTGCAAAAGACGGATAGTAAATGTGCTATTTCCGGATATTTAACAGAGACATACAGTAAGGAAGTACAGAATGTTCACCTTATCAGTTAAATTGCGTTCCTGAAGTTAAAGCTTTTATGTCCTTTTGTAATAGAGGAAAGGGATTACACAAGTATTGATAGGATCTTAAGCTTAGGTGGAGTTTCTAAATCAAAGCACAAGAATAAAGGCTTGGAAATGTAGTGTGTCTGCTCTCTCTTGCTTTTCTTCCTTTATTCTTCCTTTCTTCTTTTCCCCTTTCTTTCTTTCCTCCCTCCCTTCCTTCTCTCTCTCCTTTCTTCTTCCTCCTTTTGTACAGCTTAGAGCCTGCCTGCCTTCTTTCCTTCTTTCCCTCCTTCCTTCCTATTAAAAACCAATCATCTAGACCTGAGCTGACCCTGAACGTTGAGGGTATATATATGTCCTAGTATCATTACTAGCTCCAAACTTTCTCCCTGGCAATGATAGAAACTCTCCATCTACTCCCTAGTCACCTACCTGAGAATGATGCAGTTTTTGTTTTTGACTTTCTAATTTTGTTTAGCTAGACAGATAAATTTGTTTTTTTAGCTTTCAGTAGGTAATTTATTTACTTTCTGAGAACAATGTTTATTGGTTTATTGGTTGGGAGTTCACATTAAATAAGCAGAGAAAATATTTTTCTTTTAAAAATCTCAATTCCTGGGGCACCTGGGTGGCTCAGTGGGTTAAAGCCTCTGCTTTCGGCTCAGGTCATGATCCCAGGGTCCTGGGATCGAGCCCCGCATCGCATCGGGCTCCCTGCTCCGCGGGAAGCCTGCTTCTCCCACTACCATTCCCTCTGCTTGTGCTCCCTCTCTCACTGTGTCTGTCTCTGTCAATCAAATAAATGAAATCTTTAAGAAAAAAAAAATCTCAATTCCTAGAGGGTTTTTTTTAGAAATGTTATGTGGAAAAACCACAGACATCGACAACTCTTGGTCAGAAAGTGATTCAAAAGAGCTAGGCTCTGAAAGTGAAAAAATTTTAGGAGAAATTAGCCAGGGGCGCCTGGGTGGCTCAGTCGTTGGGAGTCTGCCTTCGGCCCAGGTCATGATCCCAGGGTCCTGGGATCGAGCCCCGCATCGGGCTCCCTGCTCCGCGGGAAGCCTGCTTCTCCCACTACCATTCCCTCTGCTTGTGCTCCCTCTCTCACTGTGTTTCTCTCTGTCAAATAAATAAAATCTTTAAAAAAAAAAAAGAAATTAGCCAACTAGTTTTGCTTATATTTTCTTTTTTATGGATGCCAAGAGTGTATGTAATTTAAAAAAAAAGTGTCTAAATGAATCTAAAACAGCTCTTTCAAGAAATATAAAATAAAAATTCTAATTGGTAAAAAGACATTTTTTCTCCTGGTATTATGTAAGATAACAGTGTATCCTACTTTATAGTTGATGGACTATAATATTTAATAATCCAATCCACATAGTAATTTTTGAATATAGAAATGTTCTAAAATATGTGAAGTTGTTATATATTCCTACCCGCTCAAGCTTCGTCTAACCCAACAGCTTAAGCCTGGAGATCCCATTGAGAACAAAAAGGGGGATCCCCCTGGCGTGGAACACAATTTTTCGGCTTCCCCCTAGGGCCGAACTAACTCAGAGGATACGCTGCAAATATAAACAATGTTTTTTGTTTTTGTTTTGTTTTGTTTTTTCTTTTCATTTATTCTGTAACTGCACTATGGGTGGCCCCTTGGGCAGAAACCCCCCACCAACCCTTCAAACAGACTTGGATACTCACGGGCGGAGAGACCCACATGACTCTTAATGAAACCACTCATACTTCCCCCTTGGGGACTTGATGGCCAGATTTGTACTTCTGTTTTAGAGACATCAATCCTGATTATAGATGG
>CM053605.1:103850388-103880770 GCA_028646535.1 Procyon lotor
AAAAAAAAAAAAAAAAAAAAATTCATGCTCCCTCCTCTCTCTTGCAGTTTGTTGCTATCCTCTAGTGAAAATTAAAAAATCACTACATGGCAGTTATTAGAAGATCTGGTGTCCGATCCTAGCTATTTCATTCACACTGTATAACCTTGGTAGACCACGGCCTCTCTTTTCCTTCATCCATAAGGCTACTTTCCATTCTAAAAATGTTTTTAACTTTAAAAAATCTACATTTCAACCAATATTCGATATTATTAGTCTGAGGAAAGGCAAATATTTGGCATTGAGATGCCTCACAGACAATATTGACATGAAAACCATACCACAAAACAATAGGAGCAGAGATTATTTTCTTCTAATTCTTCTAATCAGAATTTTAGTAGGCTTGCTCTAACTTTAACTAGGCATCATATTATTTACTCATTCATCAACAAGTGTTTGTTGAAAGCTTTTGTGCACCCAGCGCTGAGGTAAATGGAAACTGTCCTTGCCCTCACAGAGCTGATAGCCAGTAGGACGGACAAACATTAAGGAAATAACCTATTATTACAAATTATGATCTAAAAGGGGGGAAAGTGTCAACTGCTGAGAGACTAAATAATGAGGACCCAGTTTAAATTGAGGGCAAAAGGAAAGGGTCTCCCTGAAGAGATTTAAACTGAGACTAATAGCAGGATTTGTATCAAGTGTGTGGTTTTTTTGGGGGTTTTTTTTGTTTGTTTTTTTTTGACAGTGAGAGATCACAAGTAGACAGAGAGGCAGGCAGAGAAGGGGGGGAAGCAGACTCCCCGCTGAGCAGAGAGCCCGATGTGGGGCTCCATCCCAGGACCCTGAGATCATGACCTGGGCTGAAGGCAGAGGCTTTAACCCACTGAGCCACCCAGGTGCCCCATGTGTGTGTTTTGAGGTAGGAGTTCGGGCCTGTATTCCATGTAGAGGAAATGATATGTATAAAGACTTTGAAGTGGAAAAGATCTGGTGTGTCAAGAGACTCAAATAAAGCCAGCGGGGGGCTGCTCTGACCAGATGAGGTAAGGAGGTATATCATGTCATGCAGGGCTTTGAAGAACATGCCAAGGAGTTTGGATTTATATTGATTCAGTGGGAAATGAATAAAGATTTTAATGGGGGGATGTGGTGGGGTGTGATTTGATCAACTGGTTAATTTTGTTTATTTCCTCAGCCTTATTCAGATATAGCCGACATAATATTATATAAGCTTAAGGTACATGACATGACTTGATACATGTATATAGTCATTACCACAATAAGGTTAGTTAATACATCAGTCACCTCACATAATGACAGTTCTTTTTGTGTGTGTGGTGAGAACATTTAAGATCTACTTTTCCAGCAATTTTCAAATATGTCATATAGTATTGTTAACTCTAGTTACCGCATTGAACATTAGATTCCCAGAACTTACTCATCTTTCAACTGGAAGCGTGTACCCTTTGACAATATATATTTTAAAAATGTTGATTGGATGCTCTTTTGGAAAATGGATTGCATAAGATAAAGTAGGAGGCTGACAATCATCTAGGAGAGAGGTGATAATCATATGAGCAAGTATCATGGCAGTGGAGGGGAAGAGGAGTGGATCCATTTTGAAGGCGGGGTAAAAGGAGTTTGGGAGGTGGGGTGCTCAGGATGACCTTCAGGTTTCTGTCTTGAGAAACTGGGCCTTTGAAGGTGCCGTTTACCAAGTTGGGAAAGGGTGAGAACTTTGTTGAAATAGTAAGATTGCAGTTTTTGACATGGTATGGTTGAAACATCTGTGGAAATTCAAGTGAGAATGTCACGTAAGCACTTACAAACAAGTCTGGAGGTCAGAAGAGAAGTCTAGGTTGGAGATATAAATTTGAGAGTCTTCAGTCTCTAGATGGTATTTAAGCCATGAGTCAGCTGGGTGGGATCACTGAGGAATAGAGTACAGAAAGAAGAGCAGAGAAGGCCCAGAACACAAATGCCCAAGAGTATTTGTGTACTCTAAAAGAAACCAGGCTTCTGAATTTGGGGCTACACCAGCGAACAGGCTTTCCTTTCCATTGGTTCATTATTTTACTCATTCATTTATTTTGCTATGTATACCTGTATCTACTTTTTAAGGAAATTCTAAACTGAAGGCCTTGGGGTTTTTTTCCCTTGTCAGAACCAAAGGGAGGATCCAGGTCTGGGGGGGCTTGAATCATATATAATTTGAGGACCCTTCTTTTTTTAAAAAGGAATGCAACTTTATAAACATAGAATTAGGCACAAAAGTAAATATTTATTAAGAACTGGAAAAGATATAACAAATTACAGACTTATTTTTTTTAATTCCAATATAATTGAGGTACAGTGTTAATATTGTTGCAGGCGTATAATATAGTGATTAAACAATTCTATACATCACTCAGTGCTCATCATGATAAGTGTTCTCTTAATCTCTTTCACCCACTTTACCCGTCTCACCCACCCACATCCTCTCTGGTAACCACCAATTTATTCTCTTATTTAAGAGTCTGGTTTTTTTGTTTGTCTCTTTTTCTCTTTGCTTTGTTTCTTAAATTTCACATATGATTGAAATCACATGGTATTTGTCTTTCTCTGACTGACTTGTTTGACTTAACATTATACTTTCTAGAACCATCTACATTGTCACAAATGGCAAGATTTCTTTCCTTTTTATGGCTGAGTAATATTCCATTGTGTATATACAGCACATATTCCTTATCCATCCATTGATGGACATGGGCTGCTTCCATATGTTGGCTATTGTAAATAATGCTGCAATAAACATAGGATGCATATATCTTTTCAAAATAGTGTTTTAATTTTCTTTGGGTAAATACCCAGTAATGGAATTACTGGGTCACATGGTAATTCTATTTTTAATTTTTTTGAGGAACCTCCATACTGTTTTCCCCAGTAGCTGCAGCAGTTTGCATTCCCACCAACAGTGCACAAGGATTCCTTTTCCACTACATCCTCGTCAAGACTTATTACCTTGTGTTTTTGATTTGAGCCATTCTGACAGGTGTCAGGTGATATCTCATTGTGGCTTTGATTTGCAAATCCCTGATGATGAGTGATGTTGAGCATCTTTTCATTTGTCTGTCAGCCATCTGTATGTTTTTTCTGGAGAAATTCTGTTTGCCCATTTTCTAACTGGATTATTTGTTTTTGGGAAAGTTATAGATTTTTAAAAATTGACAAATACCAGAGATAGATGTCATGAAATTAAGACAAATAATTTTGTTTCTACATTTATATTATATTTATTAATTAGTTAATAATTAACTGTCTGGTGTATCTTTTTATCATTTTTTTCCTACCTTTTCTGGCTCCGTAATGTTTCATTGCCTCTTCTCATGTCACTGCTTTTAGAAAATAATATTCTCTAGAAAGAATAGAAAGATTATTGAGTCTTTCATAAAGCATGGTCAACTGAAATTTTTTATTTTTATTAATAGTTTAAAATTTGTGTATCACAATTCATGACTGGCTATGCCATGTCAGTTAGTATTTTTTTCAAATCTGGTAAAACCTCAATTAAATTCCTTTCACATATGAGTGGTAAGATTTCAGGGTCATTTCACTGCCTTGGTGCCAGCTTTGCTTGCCATCTTGTCTAGAACCAGAATTTGTCAGAACAAGAAGTGTTAGATATGTTAAAACTCAATCCAATCATAGAAGCATAAAATATAACTTCACCCAAAGACATACTTTCTGTCTGTAATACAACCACAGGCTTTGCTCCACAAACACAGGAATTCTGACAAATTCTATTTTGTGCCATTCCTATTTTTTAAAAAATGAATTGTTCATTTATACGCGTATACATTGCATTACTGAACACATTCCCGCCAGGCTAGGATTTCCATTTTAACTGAGTGTTGATGAGAACCAAAGCCTCCAGCTTACAATTTCACATGTTATCAGTTGGAAGAATTGACTGGAAGACTTTTCTACAGACTAAGCTACAGACTTGGCTTTAGTCCTAGATCTTTGTGTTATGCTTCATGCCAAGTTGACATTGGAGGTAGGAGCACTCTTAGAAGCCATTCCTGTAACCTGGATGACTCTCGATGACTTACCAATGCATTGAAGTGACTATGAATCCCATAACTAGATTCCATTAAACCCAAACTAAGTAAATATATCCCAAACATAACCCAACACAAGGGGAAGTCTGAGTGGAAAGAAACAATTGTTTAAGTCAACTGTGGTTAAAATGTATTACTTTTGAAAATTTTACAAATAAATATGCCCATGAGGACACATTTCTAGGGCCCCTCCCAAGGCCTTTGCTGGGCCATATGCAAGCCTAATTTCATTAGTTTCATAGTAAGTTGACCTCTGGTCATTAAATTTTCAAATACAGAGTTATCAACTGCCCTCAGATGGATATTATTTTATCCTCTCCTTGCAGGCAAAACAGTTACTCCTCACACATTCCTGCTAGTCAGTCTTGGGGGGAAATCTCAAGGTGATGGCTTGAATTGTGGCTCTAGGGACACCACTGGCTAGTATAAATTTCTTTTTTCTTTCTTTTTTTCTCCTCCTCCTCTTTCTTCTTCCCTTTGTTGTTGTTGAGCCCCGGAGTCTTGATTTTAGCTCCAGTCGTGATCTCAGGGTTGTGAGATCAAGTCCCAGTTCTAGCTCTGCACTCATTGGAGAGTTTGCTTTTTTCTCTCTTCCTCTCCCCCTTCCCTCCCTTGTTCACATTCACATGTGTGCTCTCTCTCTCTCTCCCCCTCTCCCTAGGAATAAATAAATAAAATCTTTTAAAAATATTGACAGCCTTGGGGCGCCTGGGTGGCTCAGTGGGTTAAAGCCTCTGCCTTCAGCTCAGGTCATGATCTCAGGGTCCTGGGATCGAGCCCCGCATCAGGCTCTCTGCTCAGCAGGGAGCCTGATTCCACTCCCCCCTCCTGCCTCTCTGACTACTTGTGATCTCTCTCTCTGTATCAAATAAATAAATAAAATCTTTTAAAAAAATAAATAAAAAAAATAAAAATATTGACAGCCTTGAAGAAACTCACCATATATATCTGATTAACTCAAATCCAAGGGGAATTAAAAACCTACGACTAACTATTCCTCTAATAGTAGTTATCACAACTATGTCTCTACTTCAGTGATTCTTTTCCTTTGAAAACTATGATTTAATTATAATTTGGTTTTTTAGCATGTAAATAACTGAAGTGAGGGATTACAAATTTATGTGGTATATTATACCTTCCTTAACACACTATAAATATTTCGCCTAAACAAAAATTACCTAATTATACACTTGTCCAGAGAATAGTTACCCCTACCTGGGAGGAAGAGAACAGACAAAGGAAAGCAGAACTAGGTGGGAGGGGTGTTTTGGGGGAAAGAATAAAAATACTGATTCTACTGGAGGTATTAAAAAAAGCATAATTCTTAAATTTAGGTGGTCTAGGTTGAAACATAGCTCTCTTTACTTAGCTGTGTGAGCTAATGACAGTCAGAAATAATTGTTAATACTTCAAGACTTTATCATCATCACATACACAGAGAGAGCTTTTTACTTATTTTTTAAATCTTAGTGTTCATTTTTTTAAAGTAGGCTCCACAAGTGTGGAGCCCAAGTCGGGGCTTGAATTCATGATCCCAGGATCAAGCTCTGAGCTGAGATCAAGAATCGGATACTTAACTGACTGAGCCACCCAGGCACCCCTTAGTGTTAATTTTTTATCAAGGTTATCCATGTACATTATTATTTTTTTTTAAGATTTTATTTATTTGTCACAGAGAAAGAGCGAGTGAACACTAGTAGGGAGAGCAGCAGGCAGAGGGAGAAGCAGGCTCCCTGCTGAGCTGGGAACCCTATGTGGGACTTGATCCCAGGCCCCTGGGATCATGACCTGAGCTGAAGGCAGCCACTTAACTGACTGAGCCACCCAGGTGTCCCCTCCACGTACATTATTTAAAGCTTTTAATAAAAAACAATAAAAAATCTGGAAGGTATCATGCTGTCTTCTCCTCACTATTTAATGTTAGGATTTCTTTCTCTCTTTATTTCAACTGAGTTTCATTTTCTGAATCTTATTTCTCTCTCTTGCTTACTGGGCTTCCAGTATTGTTTAAGTCTTTCGACGCAATGTTATACACACATTCTCCTAAATTTTCTTATTTATTTATTTATTTATTTATTAAAGATTTTATTTATTTGACAGAGAGAAACACAGCGAGAGAGGGAACACAAGCAGAGGGAATGGCAGCGGGAGAAGCAGGCTTCCTGCCGAGCAGGGAGCCTGATGTGGGGCTCGATCCCAGCACCCTGGGATCTGACCTGGGCCGAAGGCAGACGCTTAACGACCGAGCCACCCAGGCGCCCCTCTTATTTATTTTTTATATCCCATTAGGATTTTATTTTTATATACTGGATCCTTACAGAGTTTTCACATACTATTTTGTTTTCTAAAATAGAAAATTATCACAGTAACATTTATTTTTAAAAATTCCTTTTCTCACAGAACTAAAACAACACCTTTGCCATAGGTTATGTTTCACAAAACTTGGATGTACTTTTCTCTTACTATTTAGTTACCTGTTCCTATGCCAGTACTGTAGTCTTGTCATTACAGCTTTATAACAAAGTTTTAATGTCTGATAAAGCAGGTCTTCCCTCATTTCCTTATTAACTTGTTCATGACTATCAAATTCTTTGCTTCAGATACCAAACAAAAGTAAAATATCACAAACAACTAAGCAAACAAAACTCCTAACAGCCCATCCTTTTGTAAGGATTTTGATTTATGGATGTAATTTTTAAGGATTTGAAATTTTCAAGGATCACAAGAATAATTTTAAAGGATCACATTAATGATGTGACATCTTGCCAGACAGGCATTTCTGTTAGTTTGTTATTCAGGTACTTTTTCTTGTCAATAAATTACTAGTACTTTACTTCATGTAAGTCCTGTAGTTTTCCAGTTAGATTTATTTTTAAGTAGTTTATAGTTTTCCCGCTAATATAAGTAGAGATATCTTTAGTTCTACTTCTAATTGGTTCTTAAGGAGAAAAAGTTATTTATTTTTAGCTATTTTTCAAATATTCAACAACCTTAAATTTTTTTCTTAATTTATGTTGGTATTAGACCCAGTGGGGCAGTGCTGTCCAAGAGAACTGTCATGCGAGCCACATACAAACTTCGAAGTTTCCTAGTAGCCATATTATAAAAATAAAAAGAAAACAGGTGAAAACAATTTTAATAGTATATTTTATTTAGCCCAATATATTCAAAACATTATCAACACAGAATATGCAACATTATTAATTAGACGTTTTATATTTTTTTTTCACATCATGACTTTATTTTATTTATTTATTTTTAAAAGATTTTATTTACTTATTTGACAGGGAGAGACACAGCGAGAGAGGGAACACAAGCAGGGGGAGTAGTAGAGAGAGGGGGAAGCAGGCTTCCCAGTGAGTGGGGAGCCCCATATGGGGCTTGATCCCAGAACCCTGGGATCATGACCTGAGCCAAAGGCAGAAGCTTAACAACCGAGCCACCCAGGTGCCCCCACACCATGTCTTTAAAATCCTGTATCTGTCTTATGTTTGCAGCACAGCTTGGACCAGACATGTTCCAAGTACTCAGTAGATAGATGTGGTTAGTGGCTACCATAGTGGATAGTATAACTTTCAGATTTTCTATAAATACAATCCATGCAATCACATCATTTATAAATACAGTGTCGATTTAATTTTCCAACTATTAGGAAAATTTCTCTAAAAACATTAACAAGTAATGGTGATAGCAAGCATCTTTGTCTTCTATATTTTAATAAACATGAATTTAATGAAATGCTTAATTTTTTAAATAACATCCTCCTTAAATAGTTCCCTTTTGTTTCCAATTTACTTAAAGCTCATATGAAAGAACTGAGGAATTTTAATTGTTTATTTTCACCCATGGATACAATGTTTTTTAATCTGTGGATAGAATTAATTTGTTAGGAGATTTCCTAATCTGGAACAACCCTTTCATTTCTATAAAAATCATTCTTGGTTATGATTTATTATTCTTTTACATTCAACTTGCTCATATTTTAAATTATTTTAGATGCTTATAGATTCAGTTTGCAAATATTTTATTTAGGCTATCTATATACATATTCCACAGTGAAATTAGCCAATATATTTATTTATTTTGTCAATATCTTTACAAGGATATTTGGGTAGTAAGGTTATCTTAGCTTCATAAAGTGAACCAGGTTATTCTCTTTTTCTAGCATCAAGAATAGTCCTTGAGAATTTTCCGTTCTTAGAAGTTTATATAAAATTCAGAGGCAAAGCCGTTTGGATTTGGTACGTATTTTAAAAGTTATATTTCAAAGTCATGTTTTAATTCCATTGCTATTGATCTTCTGGGTTTTCAACCTCTTCTTGAGTCAATTTTGAAAATTTAAATTTTGCTTTGAAAGCCCATTTCCTCTAGTTTTTCAATTTCACTGTCACAGTATTGTAGACAACATTCCTTTAAAGATACTTTTGAAATTTCCAAAAAAGGGAAGTCTATAGAAAATCTATAGAAGCAGAGAGTACAAAAATATTTGTTAAAGGCTGGGGCAGGCACAGGGGAATGAAAACTAGAGGGTATAGGGTTTCACTTAGAGGTGATGGAAATCTCTAAACTTGATTGTGGTGATGATGCACAAATCTGTGACTATACTAAAAATCACTGAACTGTACACCGGAAGTGGGTGAATTGTACGATAAGTGAATCGTAACTCAATGAAGACTCTAAAGATTAGGAAAATATACTTTTATTTATTTATATATTTATTATTATTATTTTTTAAATAATTCGCTTTTTCTTTTTAAAAGATTTCATTTATTGGGACACGTGCATGGTTCAGTCTTTTGAGCATCTGCATTTAGCTCAGGTCATGATCCTAGGGTCCTGGGATCAAATCCTGCATGGGGCTCCTAGCTCAGCGGGGAGCCTGTTTCTCATTCTACCTGCAGCTCTCCCTGCTTCTGCTCTCTCTCTGTCAAATAAATAAGATCTTTAAAAAAAAATTATTTATTTATTTATTTGACAGAGAGAGAGACAGCAAGAGAGGAAATACAAGGAGGGGGAGAGGGAGAGGGAAAAGGAGGCTTCCCGTGGAGCAGGAAGCCCAATGTGGGGCTCAATCCCAGGACCCTGGGATCATGACCTGAGCCAAAGGCAGACGCTTAATGACTGAGCCACCCAGGTGCCCCGGAAAATATACTTTTAATCTCAAAACCACAATGAGATATCACCTCACATGTATCAGGACAATTACTATAAAAAAAATGTGTGAGTGAGGATGCAGAAAAATTGGAACTCTTTTGGTTCCAATATCTGAAAGAAAAGCAGCGTGTGTTTCAAAGAGATATTTGCTCATCTGTGTTCACAGCAGCACTATTCACAAGAGCTGGGAGGTGGAAGCAATCCAGATATTCATCAATGGATGAATGGATAAACAAAATGTGGTACATATATATAATGGAATATTATTTAGCCTCAGAAGAAAAGAAACTCTGGGTGAACCTTGAGGACATTATGCTAAGTGAAAGAGGCCAGGCACACAAAAAGAGATGCTGTATGATTCCACTTATATGAGGTATCTAAAACAGTCAAATTCATAGAAACAGAAAATGGAATGGTGGTTACCAGGGGCTGGGGGCAGGGGAAAGGGGAAATTGTTTAGAATTGAGACAGTTCTGCAAGATGAAAGGTCTGGAGATCTGTTTTGCAACAAGCTGAATACACTCAACAAACACTACTGAACTGTATGTTTACAAGTGATTAAGATGGAAAATTTTTTTTTTTAAAAGATTTTATTTATTTGACAGAGAGACATCACAAGTAGGCAGAGAGGCAGACAGAGAGAACAGGGGAAGCAGGCTCACCACTGGGCAGAAAAGCCCAATTCAGGGCTTGATCCCGGGACCTGAGATCATGACCTGAGCTGAAGGCAGAGACTTTAACCCACTGAGCCACCCAGGCTCCCCTCCATACTGATTTTTAATACTACAGATTAGTTGTGCCTGTTTCTAGACTTTTCTATAAATGGAATGATACACAAGGTACTCTTTTGAAGGTACTCCTTGGTTTCTTTCTCTTGACATTATGTTTATGAGCTCTATCCATATTGCTGCATGTAGCAATAGTTAATGGATTTTTTTTTTTTTTTAGAGAGATAGCCTGCGGTGGGGAGGGGGAAGGGCTAATGGGAGAGGGAGAGAGAGAATTTTAACAGGCTCCACCCCGAGTGTGAGGCCTGACATGGGGATCGATCTCACAACCTCAGGAATCTCACAACCTCAGATCATGACCTGAGCCAAAATTAAGAGTTGGCTGCTTAACCGACTGAGCCACCCAAGTGCCCCAACACTCAATGCATTTTTATTGGTCTACGGTGTTCTACTGGATGAACATATTCCATAATTATCCTTTTCATGATTTATAAGCATTAGCATTTTTTCAATATTGACCTTTAATAAACGATATTTTTAGGAATACTGTACATGGCTTTTGGCACACATGTGGTGCAAAGAAATATATGTATTTCTATTGGGAATTCACATAGGAGTTAAATGCCTGTGTTTATGTTTATTTAATTTTAATAAATAAGGCCCATGTTCATACAGCAACCATTTCCCAATTTACTTGTACCAATTTTTTTTTTACTTATTTACTTATTTATTTTACTTGTACCAGTTTTTTTTTTTTAAGATTTATTTTTATTTTATTTATTTGAAGCAGAGAGAGAGAGAGAGAACATGAGAGGGGAGAGGTCAGAGAAGAAGCAGGATACCCACAGAGCAAGGAGCCCGATGTGGGACTCGATCCCGGGACTCCAGGATCATGACCTGAGCCAAAGGCAGTTGCTTAACCAACTGAGCCACCCAGGGACCAACTTGTACCAGTTTTAACTCCCAATGGCAGTATATAAAGATTCTGGCTACTATACATATTCTTGTCAGCACTTGGTATTACCACTTTTTTTTTTTTTGGTATTACCACTTTTTAAATTTTAGCCATTTGTCAGCTATGCTGTAGTATTCATTTTTGTTTTAATTTTCATTTTATTAATTAGTTGAAAATCTTTTCATACTTAGTGACTATTTGCATATCATCTTTTGAGAGGTGCCTGTTCAAGTCTCTTACTAATTTTTCTATTGGGTTATCATTTTCTTATTTTTTTTAAAGATTTCATTTATTTATTTGACAGAGAGGAGAGAGATCACAAGTAGGCAGAGAGGCAGGCAGAGAGGGAGGGGGAAGCAGGCTCCCCGCTGAGCAGAGAGCTGGGTGCAGGGCTCGATTCCAGGACCCTGAGATCATGACCTGAGCCGAAGGCAGAGGCTTTAACCCACTGAGCCACCCAGGTGCCCCAAATTATCATTTTCTTATTGACTTGAGGGGATTCTTTACACATAATGGTTACAAATCCTTTACCCATTTTATGTGTTGTAAATATTTTATCCCACTTCCACTTTTCACTTTTTTTTTTTTTTTGAGAGAAAGAGAGAGCGCAAGTGGTGGTGGAGGGGCAGAGGGAGAGGGAGAGGGAGAGAATTTAAGCTGGCTCCATAGACTCTGGGCTTGACCTCATGACCCTGAGATCATGACCTGAGCCAAAATCAAGAGTCAGATGTTTAACTGACTGAGACACCCCGGTGCAAAACCCCCAACTTTTCACTTTAAAGATTAAATTATTAATTTTAGTGGATTTTTCACTTCTTTTCTCTTTTGTTAATGTCTTTATGTCTTGTTCATGAAATCTTTGCTACTTGATGGTCACAAAGATATTCTACCATGTTATTTTTAGGAAGCCTTATTTTACTTTCAAATTTAAACCATAATCTACCTTAAGTATACTCATATGTGTATTTAATTGAGCTAGTATGGGGCACCTGGGTGGCACAATGGGTTAAAGCCTTTGCCTTCGGCTCAGGTCATGATCTCAGGGTCCCAGGATCGAGCCCCACATCGGGCTCTCTGCTCAGCAGGGAGCCTGCTTCTCCCTCTCTCTCTGCCTGTCGCTCTGCCTACTTGGGATCTCTCTCTCTCTGTCAAATAAATAAATAACATTAAAAAAATAATTGAGCTAGAATCATTTATTGAAAATACACTACTTTTGGCACCTGGGTGGTTCAGGTCATGATCTCAGGATCCTGGAATTGAGCCCTGAGTTGGGCTCCAGGCTCAGAGGATGTCTGCTTCTCTCCCTCTCCCTCTTCCCCTACCCCGACTTGTGCTCTCTTTCTTTCTCTCGAATAAATAAAATGTTAAAAAGAAAAAAGAGAGATAATACTTTCTTCACTGATCTGTAGTACACACTCACACACATACACAAACCCACTTGGGTTAGATTAAAATTGTATCAAATCTAATATCGATTTGGGGAGAATTGACATCTTATAATATTTCCAATCTGTGAACTTGCTATACCTATTTATTTAGGTCTTCCTAAAAATTCATATTTTTCTTATCTTTTTTTAGTTCTGTGAGTAAAAGTCTCACACATGGCTTATTAGAATTGTTTCTAGGTATGATTGTATAAATGGTATCATTTAAAATTTTCCAGTTTTCTAATTTTTGCTGATATATAGAAATATAAATTGTGTATGTTGACTCTGTATCCAGCCACATTATACAAATGTATCTCCTTCCTTCCTTCCTCCCTCTCTCCCTTCCTTTTTTTCTTTTTTATCTTTTCCTTCTTTTCCTTTCAAATATAACTTATTTATCTGAGAGAGACAGAGATAGCAAGAGAGAGCACAGGCAAGGAGAAGAGGGAGAAGCAGACTTCCTGCATAGCAGGGAGCCTGATGCAGGGCTTAATCCCAGGACACTGGGCCCATGACCTGAGCTGAAGGCAGATGCTTAACCAACTGAGTCACCCAGGCACCCATCTTTTTTTTTTTTTTTTTAAGATTTTATTCATTTATTTGACAAAGAGAGAGAGAGCACAAGCACAAGCTTGGGGAGCAGCAGGCAGAGGGAGAGGGAGAAGCAGGCTCTCTACTGGGCATGAACTCCATGCAGGGCTCATTCCCGGGAACCTGGGATCATGACCTGAGATGAAGGCAGCCATTTAACTGAGCCACCCAGGCGCCCCAATATCCCTTATGATTTATGTGTTGTTTTCATGTCCTTTAATTCCACACCTATTTAAAACCTCACAAAGGCATTGCTATTGTTTTATACAGTCCATATTCATCTGGTTTTACCAGTATATTTCACTCTATTGCTCTTCATTCCATCCATCTGAAATCCTTTAGTGTGGGTCTGCTAGTGACTAATTTTCTGATTTTGTCTCAACTCTTTATTTCATCTCCATTTCTTTTTTTTTTAGATTTTTATTTATTTGACAGAGAGATCACAAGCAGGCAGAGAGGCAGGCAGAGAGAGGAGAGGAAGCAGGCTCCCTGCTGAGCAGAGAGCCTGATGTGGGACTTGATCCCAGGACCCTGAGATCATGACCTGAGCCAAAGGCAGAGGCCTTAACCTACTGAACCACCCAGGTGCCCCTATTTCATCTCCATTTTTAAAGAATATTTTCATTGGACATTGTATTATAGATTGGTAGTTATTTTCTGTATGTGTTTTGAAGATAGTAGTGATGAACATTTTTCTTTCTTCTTGCTATCATTGGACTTGCCAGGAGTGTATCTGTTTAAACCTTTTGATGTTTTGTATTTCCTAAGTTTCAGTCTTTCCTTTATTACACATTCCCTTTTCCTCCTATCTCCCAGTTCATTTTGTCCTTGAATGAGTTTACTATTCATTCCTTTTTTTTTTTTTTAAGATTTATTTATTTGAGAGAGAGAAAGAGAGGCGGATTCCTCACTGAGCTCGGAGTCCAAGGTGGGCAGAGGTGGGGGGGTGGGGGTGAGGTTGGATCCCATGAAGCAGAGATCATGACCTGAGCCAAATTTGAGAGTCCCACACTCAACCAAGTGAACCACCCAGGTGCCCCTCATCCTCTTTTCATAATAAAAGTTCTTAAGACTATGTATACATTTCTGGGCATGTGGATGGCTCAGTCATTAAGTGTCTGCCTTGGGCTAAGGTCCTGATCCCTGGGTCCTGGGATCAAGCTCTGCATCAGGCTCCCTGCTCAGTGGGGAGCCTGCTTCTCCCTCTCTCACTTCCCCTACTTATATTCCCTCTCTTGCTCTCTGTCAAATAAATAAATAAAATCTTTAAAAAAAGAAAAGACTGTATACATTTCTTAATAGTTTAGCAGTGTTTTCTAGACTTCAGGGTGCAGTATGTACTCTTTTTTCTTTGATGTTTGGATGTTTATAATTTGTTTTATTTTCTCCTTTATTTTTTATTTTCTCTTTGGTCCTGGAAATATTCAGAACATTTCTTAATTTCCAAATAAGTGGGCTTTTTTTTTTTTTAATTTATTTATTTGACAGAGAGAGAGTGAGATCTCAAGTAGGCAGAGAGGCAGGCAGATAAGGGGGGGGGGGGGGAGCAGGCCCCCTGCTGAGCAGAGAGCCCGATGAGGGGCTCCATCCCAGGACCCTGAGATCACGACCCAAGCGGAAGGCCTGAGGCCCCAACCCACTGAGCCACCTAGGCGCCCCTAGTTGGGCTTTCTTATCCTCTTTTTAGCATTGATTTCTAGTTATATTGGATTATAATCAGAAAATGTAGCTTATAAAATCCCTCTTTTGAAATGTATTGTGGTCTATATTATGGCCAAGGATATGTTTAAGTTTTGTAAATCTTCCATAGTTATATGAATAGAATATATATTTTGGTAATAGGGTACAAAGTTCTCTATTTGGCTGAAACATAAGCCAGTTGATTATATTATTAATATTTTAATATCCCTGTTTTTTTTGTCTGTTAAATTCTGAAAGAGGTTTATCAAACTCTACCATCATAATTATGTGTCTGTGTGTTGATGTGTGTGTGATTCAAACCAAGTTCTGGGGCGCCTGGTTGGCTCAGTCATTAAGGGTCTGCCTTCCACTTGGGTCATGATCCCAGGGGCCTGGGATGAGCCCTCCAACCGGCGTCCTGCTCAGCGGAAAGGTTGCTTCTCCCTCTCCCACTCCCTTTGCTTGTATTCCCTCTCTTGCTGTGTCTCTATCAAATAAATAAATAAAATCTTTAAAGCAAAACAAAAAAACCAAGTCCTGTATTGCTAGGTGTTCTTGCATTTTTGGCATTCGGTAATATTATTTGGTGTATAAAAGTTTATTAAAATTATTATTATTTTGTGGAGTTCACCTTTTATTTTTACATAATGTTCCTCTTTTTCACACCTAATGTTTTGGCCTTAACTTTTCTTTACCTAATGTTAATATTTTCACTTGGTTTTGTTTTCACTTAAGCCAATCAAAAATCCTAAATAAACTGCAGTACCTAGATCCTTGCTCTAAACTAGGTCATTTGTGGGGAGGGGGGCATTGAGCAGACTTGTGCAAAAGACAGTTTCCCGCTTCAAGGAGCTTCATTTTAATTTTACTAATGGCATATCCTATTAAGATTCTTGTTTTAATACATACATTTTTTTCAGCAAGTCTTCTGATATAAAGCTTTTCATCAGAGTATAAACTAGAAAATCTGCACAACAAATATCTAATCTTTGCAATGGTAAAATAAATTATTACTATAGCACTATTAGATTTAAAATCATAACAATGGGCATATTACACATGACAATTTTTATTTATTTATTTATTTTTTAAAGATTTTATTTATTTGATAGAGATTGAGATCACAAGTAGGCAGAGAGGGGGAGGGTGGGGGGTGGGCGCGGAGGGGAAGTAGGCTCCCTCCTGAGCAGAGAGCCCGATGCGGGGGCTGGATCCCAGGACCCTGGGATCATGACCTGAGCCGAAGGCAGAGGCTTTAACCCACTGAGCCACCTAGGCACCAATTTTAAAGTGGCTTTCTGGAGTAGGGTTAAGCAACAGAAATGGTGTCAGTGAGCTTGGCTAAATTGAAGGCACTTCTGGTAGCTGTATGGATGATAACAGTGATTTCCTTTAAAAATCAAGGTTATTTCCAAGGTACAACTAATGTTTAATTACTGAAGTAGGCATATATTCTCACTGTAAAATCTGAAACATCACAGATAAAGCTTAAGTCCCCTTTCACCACATTTTGCGATTGTTTTTAGGATTGTTTTTAGCTTTTAAGCCACGCAAGAATATTGGTTTTATTTATATTGACATTATTGTTTTAAATCATAAATGACATGGCCCTGTTCAATTATTTTTATCATTTATCATGCCTGTCTCTGATAACTTTGGGTCATCTCCAAAAATCTGGTCTTCCCTTAAAGAATGAAGATTTGCTTCCATGATTATATTTTAGAAATGTGATTAGGGTGCATAAGTAAATCTCAAAAACATGGTATAACTTAGAACAAGCCTTGTCTCTACCATGGTGACAAGTTGGAAAGTAATGTTCACTTAGATTATCAGGTGAGGTAGGAAAAATAATCTGATTATTTCATTTCATCCTACCTCACAGTTCTTCCATCCAGAAATGGGAATGTTGCTGCATTTTTAAATACTATCATTAAAGCCCATGTAAATCATTTTGGAAGTTACTCTCCCTCCCTATTAGTATGTAATTATGGGTTTCAAACCCCCAGACTTGCTTGAGGGCTATCTTAATTGAGTGTCCAATGGAATGAAGTATGAATTTGGTGCATTTTAATGAAGGATAAGGAGGGAATATATTAATCTCGAGGTGAACTAAAGGCAACAGTAAGAAAATCCAGAATGAGAGGACACAAACCCTACTGAAATAGTTATAGGAGAAAGATGATAAAACACAAAATTTTAAAGAACCTATGCTATTTTGGGGCAAGTCATAGAACCTTAGAGATCTTTTTAAAGTCTCAGGCTCCCAGTATTAAAATAACATTCGCATTTTAACTGTTTCACAGGATAGTTGGGAGGAGAAATGAAAACTATGCCTGACTGCTTTTGTAAACTGTAAGGCTGTGGAATTTGAGGCATCATTACAGTAACTGCCGACATCGTCATTATATAAGGAGAGGGATGCAAGAACGAGAGTGCTAGAAGAAGTAATATTAAAGGCAATAAGATATAAAGTTGTGAGAAATAAAATGCCTTCTGTACAGAAAGGTGGTTAAAATTATTTTGGAAATAGAAACTTTGTTTACTTAGTGGCAGAGAGATCATTCAATCCTCAAGACGGCCCCATAATGTAGGTATCATTTCCATTTTAAAAATTAAGAAACTGAAGCTAAGAGAGGTTAAGAGACTTGCTAAAAGCCACACGGGCCTAATGTAGTAAAAACCAGGTTTCAAACCAGTTATTTTAATTTCAAATCCAGGGTGCTTTTGTGTCTCATTAACATTAACATTTTGTGTTCACCACACAAGCTTAAGCCTCAGAGGATATCTTATGCATTGTATTAAGTTTTAATACATTAATAACTTGAAATGCATTTTACAGTATTTTTGCAAGACCTGCCATGCAGGCAGCACTGAATGGCAGAGGCAGAGGCAACACGAAAGAGGAGGAAGGAAAAACAAGAGAGAGGGGTGACTGGCAGCTGAGTGAGGAGCACCGCAAAAATGGTTATTACTGTTGAATATTACAGAGGAAGCATAAAGTGGCTGAAAAGTAGCCAATACATTTGCTAATGAATATCAGCAGTGGCCCTAGTTAAAAAGAAATACTTTAACAAAGCAAGGGCAATAAAAACACCTAGAAAACAAAGCAAAGCAAAACAAAATGACAAAACAAAGCAAGGGCAATGTCTGATTATTCTCAATTAAGGGATGAATGGAGATGAAGAGACCGGTTATGAAAGGATGATTCAAATAAATTGCCTGTGAAAAAGGAGTTAGGACAAAAGAAGGAAACCAAAGAAAGGGGAGGTTTTCTTTCTTTAAAATCAAATTTTAATTACTGAAGCAGGCATATATTCTTCCTGTAAAATTTGAAACATCGCAGATAAAGCTGAAGTCCCCCTTCACCACTGCTCATGATCTCCATCCTATAGCAATATAATGCTTATGCTTCCAGTACTTTCTGTGCACATTTACATATATCATAGTAGGAAATATACTTTAAATAAAAGGTGCTATATTCCATATTTACCTATTTTGTGATTTTTTTCATTCAACAACAGCTCTTGGGAATGTAATGGCACAAATAGGTCTAGTTCTATATTTATGAACATTTAGGTTATTTCCAACTTCACCATTATCAGCAATGCCTCAAATGAACATTGTGACGCATGCCTCCTTGAGCACAAAAGGGTTTTTCTAAGGGAGATACCAAGAGCAGCATTGTTGGGTCTTGGGCATGGATATTCAAAAATTTTACAAATATTTCCGAATTGTCCTCCAAAGTGGCCGTATCAGTTAGCCCTCCTATCAGCAGTGTTTCTTTCTGGTATTTTTAAAAACAAAACCAAAACATTTTTGTTTCTGATTATGAAAAGCTCACAATAGAAATGAGTGGATGACTTCAACATTATTTTAGTGTGAGACATTTCATATTCACGTTCTATGAGTAAAGTCAGAGAAGATGCTGGATGGAGAACACTAGACCCCTGAGGAAATGTTAGAAAGTTTGGAGCATGAGTGAAAGGATCAGTTTTAGATGGGAAGAAGAGGCTCCTGTTCTAAGGACATAGGCCTTGCTTTCTCTTTATGGCCATATGTAGTAGAAAGCAAGGTAGAAGGGTTGGGATGGGGGAGGGTGGGGGGTCTGAAGAATGCAGACACATTTTAAAATAGGTTATACCAGGACAATGAGAAGGTAGGTGACTGGGACAGTGTTTCTCAAAGTGTGTTTGAGGAACACTGACTCCGCAGGAAGAGTTAAAAAAAAAAAAGTATTAAAACGTTTTGGTAAATTCTGCTTATTAAACACTGCTTTTGGAGAATTACAACATATCAACATATTCAAGGATCTGAAAAAAACAAAGTGTTTAACTTGGCATTTCCCAAACTTTTTCAACAACAGAACCTTTTCCTTTGTGTAAAAACAGTTAATACACTGCTGAACCAGTCATCTGTGAAATGTATTCTGGGAAACATCGAAGTAGTGAAAATGTGAAGAAATTGGCAACAAATGAGTGTCCAGCTTGTCTTCACAAGATTAATTTATTTGAACCCAAAACACACAGAACAATTTAACAAACATCCATGTACTAACCTCTTAGAATTAAAAGGTTAAGATTAAATTACATTAACTTTTTAATGCTTATTTTTCTATTATAGAAATAATATACATTCACGAGACAAATTTGGGAAGAAGAGGAGAGAGGAAAAAACTACTGTCATTTTACCACCTTAGTAAAACCACTATTGATGTTTTGAGGCAGTTATTGTTATTTCTATTAGGTTTTTTATTATTTACATCATTATAATAACACAGCATGTACAATTTTGTATCATGTTAAATATTTACATTGTATTGTAAGCACTACTGTACATTGTCATGGCTGCTTTTTTAATGGCTGCACAATATTCAAAGTGGATAGTTGACTAACCATTCTCCTTGGTTTTAGAATTTATATTGTTAGCAACTCTTTCTTTTTTGGCTTTCATATGAAATATTGCAATGATTACATGGGAGCATAAAACTCCTTATTTACAGTTATTTTCTTAGGACTTGTTTGCAAGTAGAATAGTTCAAAGGTAACATACATTTTAAAGTGTTTTGAAAAAATACTGCCTATTTGCTTTGGTGGGGCATGGGGAGAGGTTGTATCATCAGTAATATATTAAAGTGCCTATTTGTGGGTTGCCCGGGTGGCTCAGTTGGTTAAGCGTCTGCCTTCGGCTTGGGTCATGATTGCGGGGTCCTGGGATCCAGTCCGGAATTGGGCTACCTTGCTCAGTGGGTAGCCTGCTTCTCCCTCTGCCTGCAGTTCCCCTTGCTTGTGTTCTAACAGATAAATAAAATCTTAAAAAAAAAAAAAAAAAAAATTCCTGTTTGCTCTGTTTCCCTTCAATTTAATTCAGGTTTCATTTTGTTAGCAATGGTCCATTTTTTTCCCAGCTGATGGACATGCACAAATCCTAATCTGTCATGATTGCATTATTTATCCCCACTGGTTTTGCCACACGTTACAGATCTGCTAAACATGTTCTATTATTTCTCTATCTAGGCAGTGAATAACATTTTTTCATAAAATGTTAAGAGCGGAGTCCAAAGGAAGATAAGACCATATTGACACGTATCATTTTATCAATACTCTTTGGATATTGCTTAAGGAGCTCCAATGGCAGTTTTATCAACATTTTGATTATGACTAATCAAAGATACATAGTCATCTAACTATATTAGTCCATTTTTCTCCATCTTTTTTTTTTTTAAGATTTTATTTATTTATTTGGCAGAGAGGCAGGCAGAAAGAGAGGGGGAAGCAGGCTCCCCGCTGAGCAGAGAGCCCGATGCGGGGCTCGATCCCAGGACCCTGGGATCATGACCTGAGCCGAAGGCAGAGGCTTTAACCCACTGAGCCACCCAGGTGCCCCATTTTTCTCCACCTTGCTCACAATGATTTAATAGAAAATTCTGTCAGGTGGGGTATTGAGGGATGATTTCTCTTTGGCGTTTCCCCTCATGATTCCCAGGCTTTATTTTACACATTTTTGTGTATCAGAGCCTAGCACAGAACTTGCTTGATACATAGTACACAGATTCTCAATAACAGTTTAATTGAAATGATATGCTTAATTTGGCATGAACCTAATGAACCTCTGTTGTCCACTGTAGATACTACTTTCCAATCCACTGGATTGGATCCATTAATGGATTTCCAATCCATTAATAAACATACATGTTCATTTAGGAATGGCAAGTGTATAATGGAAAGAGCACTTAAAAAAAAAAAAAGATTTTATTTATTATTTATTTGAGAGAGAGAGAGCGGTCGTGCACGAAAGGAGGAGCAAGGGAGTGGGACAAGCCGACTCCACGCTGAGGACCCTGAGGTTATGACCTGAGTCCAAATCAAGAGTTGGTTGCTTAACTGACTGAGCCACCCAGGGCGCGCCTGCCCCACCCTCCAAAGAATACATTTTGTAATAAGGAGTCCCTGGTAAATTGGCTTTGCAACTTACAAGTTGGTAACTCTGTGTAAATCCAAACCTTACTCAGTTTGTTCATCTACAAAATGGTGATAACCCATCTTTTTTACTTTCCTCATAGGGTTCTTATAAGAATTAAAATATTTTTCTCTAAAAAGAAATCTGATCATGTCCTTCCTTAGAGTTTTAAAACCCTGTAATAACTTTCTATTGCTCTCAAGAAAGAGTTAAATCCTTTAACATGCCATACAGAGACTTTTGTGATCACTATTCTAACAATGAAAGCTCTTTTTCACTGCAAGGCCTTTTGCACAAGCTGTCTGCTTTGTCTGTAAAGCTATTTTCCGCACCCTTCTATGTTGATTACTACTAGCAGAAACTCTACTAATAGCAATAGCTAAAATCTACTGAATTCTTACTAAGCATGGGACACTCTACATATAGTAGTTTATACTTTATCAAGTAGATACTATTACCTGTTTTACAGGTAAGACACAGAGAAGTGAAGCAACTTACCCAGAGTAACACAGCTGTTAAGCCTCAGCTCACTGGCTGAATTCAAAGCAGATGTTCTCAACTTCTGTTATTATGTTATCAACTTTCTCCAGGAAGTCTAACATCTTTAATATTCTCTAATAGCCAATGTGGTAAGATGAGCACTTAAGGCACTGCCTTATAATCGCTGTGTACTTGACGGGGGGGGGGGGGGGGGGGGGGGGGGGGGGGGGGGGGGGGGGGGGGGGGGGGGGGGGGGGGGGGGGGGGCGGCGCGCGGCTATGCAACCAGAGGGGTAAACAATCCATTTGAACTTACACAAGACTGCATCTAGTTTACTTCTGTTTCTCTAGCTCCTAGCAGTTCCTGCTACACATAGTGGGCATTAATAAATATTTGCTGAATAAATAAATACAAGAAAGTGTTTTTAAACAAAACACAGAAGACAATGTTATTTTACATCACCAGGCTTACCAGTTTGTGATGTATGGGATCCACTTTTCCCCCTTTTTGCAGTGTAGTACACTTGCTTATTATATCCGTTCTTCTGTGATCTCTTCTGTTTGCCACGATTCCTTAAATACTGTCGACAAATATTCCCCCTTCACAACTGCGATACTGCCTTCTGAGAAAAATCTTTTACAGAGGAGAAAAACTAAAATGTTAAAATTACTTTTCCTTTCATAGTAAGGGAAAACTTTTTTTTTTTTTTAAATATAGCGCAGCAAAACATTAGCGATCGCTGAGGGGAAAACTATCTTTTTAAAAATGAATTTCGAATCAAGACTAGGCTGATTGGAGAAAAGCAATCTAGCACATTTATAAATGAAACGTTCTGGCGCTGCCTAGCCAGCGCTGTTGTCCCCAGGTGGCATCTTATTTTTCATAATATTTTACTGAAGCCTTTCAGTAATATAAATAGAGAAAACAGGTGCTGCACTGAGCAGGGGGTTTGTCCAAATCAACCTTTTTTGGCTCAGTTTTTGATAGAAGGCCCAGAACTTAAGGTAATCAGTCTTGCAGCTCTCATCACCTTCAAGGAGAAGGAAAAAGAGGAAGGTGGTGAGAAAAGAGGGAGAGGAAGTGTGGCAAACAGATGAAACTATCCTCCAAATAGAGCAAGGGCTTGGGCTCCTTCCCAAGGTGCGGCCCCTCAAACTGACCGTTTACATTGTTTTGTCTTTTCAATTAAAAAGGGACACCTGGTTTTATAAATTGGAGGAAACACAAAAAAGGAAGGTATTCATCTCGTGAGAACTTCACCACCCTGATCAGCGTCTGGGGAGGCCACCGCGGACAACCCATCCAACCGCCGGCCCGCTCGCGGACGCCCCGGGGGCCGGACGCCTGGCGAGGCTTCCCCTCGCGCTCCCGCTACCCACAAGCCACCGCGCCTCGGCGCGCCTGCGCAGCGGCGACGGCCCTCTCAGGAAGAGGAAAATGGAATAAACAACTCCGAGGAACCAGAGCGCGAGAAAGCGAGTGGAGGCAGAATTTAAAAATAAACCGGCTCTCCACCCTCCCAGCCCGTTCGCCGCCGCCGCTCCCCCTTCCCTAGCCTGCGCCCTCGGAGGCCCCGTCTGGGCCCGCGCGCCCACCCCGTCGTCCCGCGCGGCCCCTTTAAGAAAAGAGAACGAGAGAGTGAGTGAGAGAGAATCCCAACTCTCCCCCTCCCCTCCCCTCCCTCCTACCCCCTCCTCCCTCCCCTCTCCCCTCCCCCCTCTCCCCGGGCGGCTCCGGCTCCCGCAGCGGGACAGACCCACCCGCCCAGGCTTTTATCCGGCACCGGCAGCGTCTTCCTTCCCTCCCCGGTCTATGGTGGCGGCGGCGGTGGCGGCTCCTCGGGCGGCAGCGGAAGACGAGGCTGCGGCGTTGCCATGAACAGTGGCGGCGGCCTCCCGCCCCCCTCGGCCGCCGCCTCCCCTTCCTCCTCCTCGCTGGCGGCGGCTGTGGCAGTGGTGGCCCCGCCGGGGGTCGGGGGTGTCCCCGGCGGGGCGGCGGCGGGAGTGAAGCTGAAGTACTGCCGCTACTACGCCAAGGATAAGACTTGCTTCTACGGGGAGGAGTGTCAGTTCCTGCATGAGGACCCGGCCGCCGGAGCTGCCCCGGGCCTCGGCCTCCATAGCAACAGCGTCCCTCTGGCTCTGGCGGGCGCGCCCGTGGCCGCCTTTCCGCCCGGAGCGGTCCCGGGCGGGGGAGCCGGGCCGCCCCCGGGACCCAAGAAGCCGGACCTAGGGGGACCGGCTGCAGGAGCCGCAGCCGGCGGAGGAGGCAGCAGCGGGGTGCTCGATGGACCGCGGCTGGCAAGTGAGTGTGGTCCGGGCTGGGAGGGCCGCCCCGGCCTTGGGTCGGCGGCGGAGCGAAGGCCTGGGGCTGGAGGGGGCCCGGATGAGGCCCTGCAACGAGCTTTGCCCGCGGTTCCCCCCCCCACCACCTCCCTAGGCGGTTTGAGAGGCCTAGGCTTGGCCTGAGCCCTCCTTCCTTCTTCCTGCTTCCCCTCCTCACAGCCCTAGGCGAGCCGGCGAGCGAGGGGAGGCTGGGTTCCCCGGTACGTGGGTGGGTGCACTGGGGTGCTGTGAGTGGGGGCGGGGAGGAAGGGGGATGGGCTGTGGCGTGCGGTGTGTGAGAAAGGGGGTGTCGTTTCCGGGGGGTGTGGAAAGGGGCTGGGTTTGCAGGCACATGTGTTTTGCGTGCCCGTGTGGAGTGGTGTCTGCTGAGTGTTGAGGTTCCCTAGTGGGTGTGTGTGGGTAGGGGGCGGGAGGTGATGGGCGGGCCTAAGGCTTTCTAGAGTAAGTTGAAAGAACGGAAAAAGTTTGTGGAAGGCTTATGGGAGAAAGATTTCCCAATGCTTTCTAAGGATTAGGAGTGAAGGGACAGCAACTTTTATATTGTGCTTAGGTTTAGTCGAGAGTTTAGAGTAGGAATTTATCAAGACTTGCATTTCAACATAGTTTTCCTGAAGCCAACGTAAGTTTGCGGGTGTCAGTAGGGATCCTGTCTCCTACAACTTGGTATCAAGCAAACTCTCAGCATGGAGCTTTGAAATCGTGTCCTGTGCAGCGTTCATTTGTGTGCGACTGAGCACTTGAGTTCGAATATCTCAAAGCTGTTGGTATTTTTTTTTTTTTTCACTTGTCATTATCCGTTGCCTTTTAGCTTGTTTTCAGTGATTGGAGTTTACACTTATTAATGTAAATGCAATCTATTTTACAGAAAGTTGCTCTTAGGTAACAGAGCAGGTGGCAGATTTTTTTTTTTTTTTTGTTTCTCAGTATATTGACTATTTCTAAACCAAAAGGGGGAAAGCTTACCTTCTTGGGCATTCTAAACAGTTTTTAGATCTTAAAATAGTTTGATAGGCAACTTAACTTGGACGGTAATACATTTTTGCCTTTTTTTTTAAGCAGTTATTTGCTTTATGAGGATTATTTAGTGTTTTCCCAGAGACTTGCTTTTTTTAAAAAAAAGATTTCTGTGATGGACTTGACTTTAATGCTGATGTATTTGGCCAGATTGATGTGCTTAGAAGATTAATTTGTAGCTAAAAGTGTTTTGTAAAATATGGTTACTTTATTGGTGGAAATTTATCACTTTGGAGTAACTTTGCATTTTCAAGGTAGACTTTTGCTGGTTGTGTGAGTTGTGGCTCAAAGTAATTTGATCATTGAATACTACTGGGAAACTGATCTGTAGCTTTGTTACATACAGAAAAGCGTTTTCAAAAATGCCAGCATCCGACTTAATACATTATCTTTCCAGGATTTTCTAATACACAGAGGTAGTAGATTTGGGACATGAAAGATGTGACATGATATTGTAAACAGGTGAAGATGGGAGGTCAAAGATACTGGCAGTGGCTCAAAGGTAAGGATCATTCCATACTTCAGAAAAGGAAAATAATTGGGGTATAGGATCTTGAGAGAACAGGTAGTTATTGCAAAAGAAGGCATTTTAAAATTTAATAATTAGCCATTAAACAGATAGTTGATTAAATAGCTGAGTTATGTATTTAGGTTCTGTAGGACTTGCTTTAAGTTGACTGGGTGAAGCCCGAGGCTCCTCTTTACTGCTGTAGACTTCTTGGTAACTGACTAGTATGTAGGTTCTGACTTTTAGATGAGAGCAAATTGCTTCATATCAGTGAGTGGCAAGTAAAGTTGTTCAGGAATCAGGGAAGAGGATTGTGTTGGTAATTTAGTGGCTGCTTTGAATTTCTATACTTAAATGTTTAATTTTTAGTATACTTTCTGCCTTCTACTGGGTTCTTTGCTGTATGTTTGGAAACAGGCTTGATTTGTTAAGTGCATGAGGTAATTTAACTAGGCAACACATCCTAAGAGCTGCTATCAGGAGAAATTTAAATTTTGTTAGTTGCTGTCTTCATAAGGCATCACAGTTTTGTTTTTATTTTTTCTTTGCTCTTCTTTAAAGGTAAGATTATATAGTGCTTCCTTAGCTGAGAGGTCATAAACTGATTTGCTCTGATAAGCTAGATATGCTTGCAGAAATATTTTGCTTGGGCTTCATGGAATCTTCTGTGTGTGCATGTTAAAAGTTTTTATTGAGGTATACATACCTAGGGAAAAGTATACAAATCATACGTTTTTGGAATTTTCACAAGATGAACGCATCGATTATAATCAGTACTCAGATCATGAGGTAGGTCCTAATCAGTGCTCCCAAAAGTCCTGCTCTTGCCCCCTTCCCAGTCAGTACCCTTTCCCAAATGGGACTTTTGATTTCTAACATTACATTTTGACACAGCAGATTGATTTTTCACTCCTATTATTCCTATAAAGTTTTTGAACTTTATAGGAATGGGCTTCTTTCTTTAAACATATCTGTGAGATCCATTCCAGTGATGTAGAAACAGCTTCTGTAGTCTCATTTCTGTATAGTGTTACATTGTATGAATATACCACAGTTTATTTTCTCACTTTACTGTTGGTGGGCAGTGGGATGTTTCCAGTTTTTTTTTTATTAAAAACATTGTTTTGAACATTCTTGAACATGGTTTTTGATGACCAAGTCTGTGCATTTCTCTGTTGGATCACCTAGGAGTTGAATTGCAGGGCCATAATAGAGTATGCATATGTTCAGATTAATAGATGATTTCTGAAGTGGTTTTACCTACATTCCCTGTGGCATTGTGTAAGAGTTCTAGTTGCTCTACATTTTCACCAATACTTGGCATTAGCTGTCTTATGGTTTTAGCCATTTTGGTGGCTCCAATTTTTAGTATTTTTTGTTGCATGTTGCATGTGTGTGGATTGTAGTTAATAACAATAAAAGATCAAAAGATGTACTATAGAAGTAGATTTCTGACTTCCTTCGAAGGGCAGGTCTTACTTGTGGAATTAGGACTGTTGGAGCAAGACTCTCAGCCTTAACTGTCTGACCTAGGTGATTTTGTGTGTCTGGCTACTTTAGGCATTTGAGTTTTTGACCCTTGCTTTATTACTTCACATTTGCAGGTGTTTCAGATCATGTTAAAACCTAAGAGGTAAATGCAAAAGAAAATTTTATCCTTATTTTTGGATAAGGATATTTTTGCATTGGAAAACTGAAGCACAAAGACTTTTTTTTCTTAATATACTTAGTTGCAGTGATGTTTCAGTCTTGGCAGAGGAATCATACTTTAATTTGTTGCTTACCTTTTATGTATACAGAGTATTATATTTTCTTAGTCCAACTCTCTAGCTCTTCTGCTTACCTAGCAGTATAGTAGTAAACATGTTCTGTTTTTTGGGAAATGACAGTTTATTTTTTATCTATCTGTCTATCTATATCTATATTTATTTATTTATTAGCTTTTATTTATTTATTTGACAGAGAGAGAGAGAGATCACAAGTAGGCAGAGGCAGGCAGAGGGAGAGGGGGAAGCAGCCTCCCTGCTGAGCAGAGAGCCTGATGTGGGGCTCCATCCCAGGACCCTGAGACCATGACCTGAGCCAAGGCAGAGGCTTTAAGCACTGAGCCACCCAGGCACCACTGGTTTATTTTTTTTAAAGAAGAATTTTTTTTAAGATACTTTAAAGAAGTATTTAATTTTTTTTTTTATGGTGATGGATTTTTTCTTTTTTTTTAAGATTTTATTTATTTATTTGACAGATCACAAGCCGGCAGAGGGGCAGGCGGGGCTGGGGGTGGGGAAGTTTGCTCCCCGCTGAGCAGAGAGCCCAATTCGAGGCTGGACCCCAAGACGCTGAGAACATGACCTGAGCCGGAGGCAGAGGCTTTAACCCACTGAGCCACTCAGGCACCCCTAATTTTTTTTTTTTTTTTTTAAAGAGAGAGCCCGTGGGAGGGATGTTGGGGGGTTTGGGGAGGGCAGTGGGAGAGGGGGCAGAGGGAGAAGTAGAGAGAATCTTAAGCAGGCTCTACACCCAGCACGGAACCTGAAAGTGGGGATCCATCTCACAACCCTGAGATCATGACCTGAGCCAAAAATCAAGAGTTGGGCACTTAACCAACTGAGCCACTAAGGCACCCCTGAAGGAGTATTTAAGGTTTTGACGTTTCATATTTCTGTTGGACTTGGGATCTTCTGAGTATTAAATATAGTTTGATTTGGATTCAATTGAATTACTGGTTCCTTTTAATAATGTAATTCTAATTTTCAGCTAGCTAGACTTCTAATCATTAAGGTGCTCAATTTATATTTTATGTATATTATTTGAAATCCAGGGGATTTGTTTATTTTACCAAAAACAGATGTATTTTTCAGTTCAACTAGTTTAGTTAGCAGTGAAGGCTTTGATGTAAGATACATCTGTGATGGAATCCTGGCTTTCTTACTAGTTTGGGATCTTGTGTAAATTTTAAAACTTTAAGCCTCAGTTTTTCTTATTTTAAAAATGGGGGTAACAATAGCATTTACTTCAGAGTTGTGATGGAATTGTGTGGGACACGGTGCATTGTGGCGCTCAATTACATTGAGGGTTAGGGCTTCAGTACATGAATTTTGAGGGAAGTGTGCATGCACACACACTTAAGTTTTGTAGCACTATTTCTCACTTTTTTCCATATTTATATCCTGTTTATAAAAGTTTAGTTTGAGATTATATAAGTGGAATATGATAAAATACTTGTTTTATGTACTGTTTTCAGATAGCTGTTCGAAAGCCAATATATACAAGTATTTGTGTCTCCTATAGGTATATGGAATTACTACTGGACTGGGGGCTGGGAGATTTTGATTTTAGTGCTCTTGTAAAATCACTTTGTGATCTTAAGCTAGTCCTTTATAGTCCACATGGAAATAATGTTTCTTTATCTGTAAAATGGGAGAATGGAGATGGAGTACATGATGTCCAAAATGCTTTTAGTTCTAAAATGCTCTGTTTTCTAAATGTTCATGTTCTAGAAAACAAATTACTCATGTTTGATCTTTAGCTCCTCTTCCCCTCCCAACTCTTAAAAACACTGACTGCTCAGCACTTTAAGATCCAGTACAGGGAAGGGCATGTTGATCTCACTAATCTTGGCTGAGTTAATTGGCATGTAGATAACAATCCTCTTCCATAACAAAGCTTTCCCCTTTTTTGATGTCTGTTTTGTTATCTATTTTTTCTTTAAAAAAGAAAGTTATTGTTCCTGTTTTTTCTTTTTAATATAAACATGGGCTTGAACTCAACCACCCTGAGACCCAGAGTCTCGTACTTAACTGGCTGAGCCAACCAGGTGTCCCATTCCTATTTTCTAAAGCTAGTTTTTTAATTACATTTTTAAAAAAGATTTTATTTATTTATCTGACAGAGAGCGAGATCACAACTAGGCAGAGAGGCAGGCAGAGAAAGAAGGGGAAAGCAGGCTCCCTGCTGAGCAGAGAGCCTGATGCGAGGCTCAATCCCAGACCCTGAGATCATGACCTGAGCTAAAGGCAGAGGCCCTAACCCACTGAGCCACCCAGGCGCCCAATTACATTTTTTAATAAAAAAATTCCAGCTTAAAAAAAAATAGGAAACAATGTCTTGTTTTTGGAACTAAAATGTAATACATGCACAGGTTAAAAATTTAAATAGCACAAAATAGCACTATGAAAAATAGTCTTCCTCTTTCTTTGGTTCCCTGATTCCTTTCCAAAGGATAGTCACTATTTCTAATTTATTATTTGTCCATTTAGAAATATTCTTTGCCTATACAATCATTTATATGTTTATATTTCCCTATCTCTAGCCCCTGTCGACATATATATGTGTGCACACACACGGAAGCACTTTGAATTTTCTCATTGAATTTCATATCTTGTGTTATGTAGATATTCACACATAGAAATCTCCCTTGCTCTTTTTAAAGGCTGCATAATACTCTATTGTATGTTGTATTATTTTTTTTAATGGATATTTAGGTTATTTATAGTCTTATTACAAATAATAGCACTAAGCTGTTGTATCTTAATGCATTATGTACATTTATACATAAATTCACACAATATATGCACATATGTTAAGCATACAGAATCTTTAGTAATTTGGTAATTTGGTTTAAACTTGGTATGTTCACAAGATATGAAATTATGTGGACAACTGCCATATGATCTCACTTATATGTGGAATCTAAAAAATCCCTGAGCTGGGGCGCCTGGGTGGCTCAGTCGTTGGGTGTCTGCCTTCGGCTCAGGTCATGATCCCAGAGTCCTGGGATCGAGCCCCACGTCGGACTCCTTGTTCGGCAGGAAGCCTGCTTCTCCTGCTACCATTCACTCTGCTTGTGTTCCCTCTCTCGCTGTGTTTCTCCCTGTCAAATAAATAAAATCTTAAAAAAAAAAAAAAAATCCCTGAGCTCATATATTCAGGAATCTGATTGGTAGTTGCCAGAGGTGGGGA
>CM053605.1:103891031-103926674 GCA_028646535.1 Procyon lotor
GACTGAGCCACCCAGGCGCCCCTGTAGGTGTCTTTTATAGGCAAGATTTATTCCTGCGGGCTCCAGCCTCATGACCTAAGCACCTCCCAAACAAAGGCCCTACTTCCTTTACCATTATCTTTGGAGTTAGGATTTCAACATAGGAATTCTGTGGTTATACAGAAATTCAGATCTAGCACCCTTATTCAGCCATCAGCTTTTTCTTTAGTTTTCTTCCTATTTGGGGGTTGGAATGGTTTCAGTGGTTCTCAGAGGCTGTGCCTAGAAGAGGACAACCTGCTTGAAGCGTAGCTTATTTGTAAAGCATATGACTTTGTACTTAACTGACAGCTTGGAAAATAACATCATTCCAAGTAGTTACCAGGAGGCAGCATCTACAACAGATTGTCCATTACTTTGTTGATATATCATGGATTGTCCTACTAGTTACAATCATTCTGTATTCACCTATCCCAAAATCAACAGCTTATCTATATTACTCAACTCTATCTCATTGCTACATCTGCAGAATTGTTTTTACTCAATTATGAGTTAATGTGAGACTGCCAGTCTGTTTCATAAGCTAGGTTAAGAGAAACAGTCCTGAGAAACTTCCGTTTCTCATATGAAGATTCACGGGAGAAATTGCAGTGTTTTGTATTCTACTGTCTTCTTGCAAAGTTTAAGAAAATGATGAGAAAATGAAATGCAAGTTTGGTTTGTTTCTTCATGTTATGCTTGGTGCTGCTTATGTGACTAATATAAAATAAATTACTTTATCTGTGGGAAAGGAATCCATCACCTTGAGCACTGATGAACAGATTTTTAGAGCTGAGCCAATTTTATTTGGTCCTGCCTTTTGTTATGAACAGATAAATAAAAGTAAATGTGATAGAGATTTAAGACTTTAAAGTTTCTTTAGAGACACGGGAACTACATCAATATTTTGTGCTTTTAAATAATTAAAATATTTGAATTTTCCTTATCTTTCAGTTCCTGGAATAGATGGAGGTGCTTTAACAGATACAAGTCTCACAGATTCCTATTTCAGCACCAGCTTTATTGGCGTCAATGGATTTGGAAGCCCAGTGGAAACAAAGTATCCCTTGATGCAGGTATCCTTAGTATGAATTTATCTGGCACTCAGCAGTGAAGTTTATTCCAATGGTGAGGGATGTCTAGAGTCTTCATTTATTCCTAAATTTGTTGGGTAGGAGGTAAGGTTTTAGGATGTGATAAGGTTAGGTGGGATAAAGTTGGATTCAGGGTGAGCTTTCAAGGGTGGAGACTGGGGTGGGATGGCTGTGGAGTGTGTAGATGATTGATGGAAAGAGACCACTTTCACTCCTCTATATGTTTTGTGGATATGGAGTGAAGGCCTTTCAGGATGAAGAGACTAGAGGCTATGGACTATAAGAAAGGATGGAACATGTTTAAAGAACAGAGAATAGCCTGATTTTATAGAATCTATAAGGTGTATGAACAGTAATACACATTGGGAGAGGATGTTAGAAAGCATTTGTTGACTTTATAGTCACTTCATATCTTCTGAGGTGGATATTGGAATTTATATTTTATAGACAAGGAGACTTAAGAGTTATGTATGTTGCCCAATCTAATAAGTTATGGAAATGCAATTCAAAATAAGTGTGCAAAATTGGTTTTGAATATATGACTATGAGTAAAATTTTCATTTGATGTGTTATAGAGAGTATTTGGAAATGTTTGCAGGAATTATTGTAATCCATGTAGCGACATTTGTAGGAAGATTACAGTGTCCATAATATGAGAAGTGGATTAGAGGGGGAGAAGCAGAGAGAGTCTGAATTAGTTAAATATTCTTAATTCTGTGTTTCTCAGTGATACTATATCTATTTTGTTTTTTAGAGAATGACTAATAGTAGCAGCTCCCCAAGCCTTCTAAATGACAGTGCCAAGCCATATGCAGGCCATGGTAAGACTTGGTCCCTTTTTCGCTTTTCTATTTCTGACTCTAAAAATAATATGTTCATTGTAGAAATCTTGAAAATGGGTATAAGGAAGAGAATAAGAATGATCTATTATTTTCATTCCAAATAACTATTATTTGGATTCCGTATAATTCCAGATAATGGTTGTGTCTGAGTGTGAATATATTTACATATGTATATGTACAAATATGTAATAATACCTAGCTAAGTAAATACATGATAATATTTAAGATTGCATTATATATACTTTTAAATGATATCATGAGTGTTTCTTGAACATTATAAGTGGAATTCTATTTGTTATTTTCATAATTTACTAAACTTTTTTTTAAACTTTTTAAAAAAATATATTGGACTAATGTATATGACTAATATTGGACTATGTATATGGATCTGTATTCATGTTTTGAGTTATGCTTTTGGAAACATTCTTAGACATGGAATTACTGTTTCATAGATTATGGTCATTTTTAAGGCTTTTGATATGGAATTTCTAGTTATCTTTCTGTATCCTATTTTAAAAACAAATGTTAAACAAAAAAATAAAAACAAATGTTCAAGAATGGTTTCTTAAAAATATGTAACAATTGAGTGTTAATACTCTGCATCCGTAAAATGCTAACAACTATTATCAATGGTGAGAATAAGAATTTGCATGTTGATTATTTTCTGAGATGGGCATTTTATGTGTATCAAATTTCTGCTACTATTTGGATATTTCAACTTTTTTTTGCCGTGGGAAGAAAACATTTTAATATTGAATAAAATTATTAGAAACTAAAATTTGTAGCGTAATAATATTTTTAGCATTCCCATAGAGTTCATATGTTGACTTTTAAATGCTATCAAAGTGGACTCAAGGATGAATAATATTACCTTTTTTTCTAAGTACCTTGAATGTATAAATTACATAAAAATATTTTACATCTTTTTATTTAATAGCTTCTCTTTCTTTGCATTATTAAATGTTGTTAATTCTAATGAAGAACCAGATTATAAAAATTCAGGCAGACAAACCTAGAGAAATTAAACAGCAATCTATACTGCATTATGAAGAGATTTACGGTTCCTTTAAATGAGAACATTTACTATGGTTTTTAGAATTTTATAGATAATTTAATGAGAAACATAAGATTAACTAGAGCTCAGAATTGAAGATAAAGTATTTCCATGTATATCATGCATACCTTTTCAGAAGCTCTTCTGATATATTAAGTGAAAAACAATTTAGAGATACACTTTTGTTTGTAATTTCTGGCCACAGAGTAATAGAACTTTGAAACTATAAAATCTTTGAATTTCATGTTTGTGTTGTGAAACATGTAATAGTTCCATCTTTAAAAACTTTACCTATATTATTTTTAGTAAGAATATAAAATATCTGGTGATAAATTTATAAATATGGAATATTCTCTAGAATAGGTGGTTTTAATAGGCCTTACCTAAGTGTTAAAATCCAAGTCCAGTCACTTGGAGTGTGGTTTACGGTCCTTCCCACCTTACTGCCCCTTAGAATTTTTCTCATGATTTGGTCTCAAGCATACAAACATTTGCTACAGGTAGACGTCCTTCCTTCCAAAACCATTACTAACAGCATGATTAAGAGTCCTCTTTTCTTTTTTTCTGTTTGACTTTTCTTTTGGTTATAAGCAAACAAATGCATCCTAATCCATATAGCTTCTGATTAAATGTGTACTGAATGTTCGGTGAAAGTATTCTCCAATTTGTGTTTTAGTCCCTTAGAAAATATTTGAACGTCCATTGTATGTGAGGCATTGAGTTTAACAGTAATTGTGGTATATGATTTTTATTACTGTCATAAGCATTGCCAAGTTAAACATTTATTAGATTTGTGGGTTACTTGAGTTGTTTGTGTGGAAACTTATGTAACTTACCTTCCAGATCCTCTAACTTCACCTGCTTCATCCTTGTTTAATGATTTTGGTGCCCTCAACATCTCTCAGAGAAGAAAGGTAGGTGAAGTTGAAACTTATGTGAGACTAAGTGGAATATAGAGGTGATATTGGGGTCATCACCTATGTAATGGTCAATATTCTCTTAAGTTGGGGCATTTTTATGGACTGTGATTTTTTTCTTGCTTTTGTTCGCCCTTTTCCTTGTTATATATTTATATATGTAGAATTTGATTTGTCTCTGTGCATGAAATAGAGATGTTTTTTATGTGAAGGGATGAAATTCTTCTTTTGATCATTTTCTTTATCTTAATGTATTCTGTTTTTAAGAAAACATCTAATTTAATGCTGTTAATTTTTTGTTAATGCTGTTAATTTTAATGTGCTTTACAGGCACATTAATCATGTTTTAACTTTATTTTTTGACTGCTTTGTCTCAATTTCAAATATTTCTCCCCTAATTTAAATGCCTCATGACAAGACTGTCTTAAAAATCTTCAGCTTTTCATAATTGGTTCACCTGTTTGAAAACAGTTTAAAATCTCTTCATCTTAGAAACTTAATTTTATTTGGAATTGAGGTTGATAGGCCTTGCATAGATTTTGAAGTATTTTATAGGGACTAGTTCTATGGCAAAGAGAAGTGAAATTGTATTATAGTTTGATGCCTTTGAGTCTTAACGAGAATCACTGCATTAATAGTGAGAATAATCTAGAGAAGGTGGTAGTTTTGGTTGGGATTAGTAGCCCCTAAAGATGTTCAGGAGGTTATAAACCTTGGTAGAAATTACTACAATGTTATAACTAATCTCAGTTTCCCGAGTAATGGAAGAAAGATCCTCCCATATAAAGAATATTAATTTTAGGAAACTGATGTAAGTTTAAGGTGCTTTTAGGAAGTTATCTGATCAGAGGGTAGTATAAAATGAAATTGAAGAAGCCTAGATATTCTCAGGAATCATGGGGTCAGGTATAAATGACATCGGTACCTTATGTACTTAGTATTATCTCCATTTTGAAACAGGTAAGATCAAGGAGATAATTACAGAATGCTTTTAATGATAAATGAAAATGTGTGGGCTTGATTTTATAGACTTCCTTAGGGGCTATCATCAAGAACACATGTACTCTTGCTTTACATGCTATTCTCATAAATTGGAATATGTAATTTCTGAATCCTCATAGTAGAAGTGGAATAGAAGTGACTCATTGGCAGTAGTGAGAAGTGACAGTAGGCAAAGCCCGTCAATATGGAAGGAGACTGAAATGCTGAAAAGCAGATACAAGCTAGAAATCAAATTATCTGGAGCTATTTGGTGTAAGGAAAAATACAGAGCCCTTAAGTAGACTTAGGGGTCCCCCTTTTTAATAATCAGTTAGTTGTGATAAGTCACATTCCCAATCTCTGAATAGAAAGTAAAACTAGAATGGCAGATAAACACTTAAAAGTGTTCTTAATATGAGGGTTTAGTAGACTGTACCTTAAAGTTGAAATATATGAGTTAGAGCTGCTCACATTTGTTTTTGAGAAAATAGTAAAAATCTCTGGAGATTGGAAAAAGGAGGATATATAGTGCCTGTTTTTTTTTTTTTTTAATTCATTTTAGTAAAGGAAAGTAATAAAGTATTTGGAATTTACTCATAATTTGGAATGGAAGCAGATTAATATGGTGAAATGAGCACTATTTTGGAACTTTTGAGGTCCTGAATCTCTAGCTTTGTGACCTTGGTCCAACTTCCTGGGCTGTAATCTTTATATCCATGAAGTGATGAACATGGCCTGGATAATGGCTGTGGTGTCTTTAATCTCTAAAACTCAGTGTCTCCCTAAACTGAAAGGACCTGTGTATTAATCTCTACTTAGAAATTCAGGGTTCACATAGTATATCTTTGAAGGACCATAGTTTCTTGCCATTTACATTTAAAATAATATGAAGGGACATAAGAGATTTTTTTTTTTCCCAGTAGTGGACTATATAGTTAGGAATTTATGTTTGGTACAGGTTGCATATGTTTTAAAATGGTTAATGGTTGAGTAAGGTTTTAAATTTCATTGTGTTAGAAAAACTCAGCATAAGAGTGTTGCATGCTACATGTTGTGAATCAAAGGCATATGTAAACTTTTGTTGTAGTAATGCTTAATGTCTGCTTAATGATGCACTTTTAGTGGAAGTAACTCAAAATTTAGGTAAATATAATTCTAGATTAATCTAAGCAGGCTGTCACGATTACTTAGAGACATTTTATTTCATAATGATATTGGAGAACAGGTAGGCCATACCTACTATTTCATAGCTAAATTATTTTCTGGAAATCTCATTTGGTACATTGCTACATTTTGCCTGGCAAATATGTGAATTATTGGGATCCGATCAGTCAGCTATTTTTACTATAAGCAGACTTATGTGCTATGTGGAAAATTGAAAAAGAGTATTGATGTTTTTACTGCTCTTTCAAGTCTAGTTGAAGAGACAATATATGAACCTACTTACAGCATATTAATTATTGCTAATTTAAATATCTGGTGATGGCTAAATAGAGAATTCTCTAGATGCAGGAGTGTTTATGGTGAAAAGAATTCTCTAGATGCAGAAGTGTTTATGGTGAAAAGATGTTTTGAGTTGGAGTTTTTTGAAGTTGAGGAATATGTTGAAGCAAATACTCAGAAGGTATTGCTTGATTACATGTAGAGAGTTAGGATCGTCAGCCAATTTTTAAATTCTCTGTATCATAGATGAGCTAAGAGACTATGACTGAGGGCCTTGTATCTATAGGAACAGGTTGAAGTAAAATGTGGGATGCGAAAGACAGTATTAAATAGGTTCATAGCCATTTGTCTGGGTTGCTTTATTGTTGCTAGATATGTGACAAACTTGTTGAAGAGCTGTATCCTGAGAATATATGCATTAGGCCAGTACTGCTCATGTGCAGGGATCAGCGCTGGTCCCTGAAGTATTTGTGACATGTCTGTAGGGAGGTAAGTTAAAATACTGGAAGTAAATTTTTAGAAACTTCTATAATAATTTGGTAATTTGATACTGCCACATCCAAATATGTGCTTATTTTTCTAATAACTCACTTTTACTTTATAAAATATACAACCATGATATTTAGGAAATTTTTATTAAATCTTCATGATATTTCACAGCTGATGTTTGAGAAGCACTCATTTTTTTTCTACATTAGATATGTTTAATATTATAGATAGGGAAAGTAACCAGTGTTTGAAAATGTGTAAAATTTTTGTTGGCCATTGGTGGTGGTGGAAGAAATTGAATTAACAGCTGTGTAGTCTGTGGGAAAGTTAAGTCTCCCAAGATACTGGAGACGGAGTTTTGGTGAAAATGAGAGTTAATGTATTTGAGAGTAATGAGGAAACCTTAACAGCAAAATAGATGAAGCTGTGTTGGCCTGATAGAAAAAGAGGTGAGAATCACCCTGAATCACAAGTGTGATCTAGAGAAGAGTACAGTTTTGGGTAAGAATCCTTTGGGAAGAAAGTATCTTTATAACAAAGTTAGTTGTTGAAACACAGATACGTATAAGTGAAGTGAATCAGTACTATAACATCTCACTAGGTAGTCTTGCTGAACTGTGAATTTTTGTGCAGGGCGACCACAAATGATTGAGACATGTCCTAAGCAGAGTGAGAAGCCCTCAAAATTTGTATTTGGCATTATTGACTTCCCCTTGTATATATCTTTCTTAGCCTCTCTTTGCCTTCTTTAAGCCATCAAGAATACTTTTCCATTTCAGCCCCCCGCTGCCCCCATTAAAGCAAAAAAGGCTCTGGTGCCTGTCATTTATACTTCTTGTTTTAGTTGTACTTTACTGTGATGATTCAGTGCAGCTTTATCTGGACATTTGCACTCTAGTTCTAGTATTGGGATAACACATTTTCACTTTTGTAAATTTTTAACGTTTTAATAACAAGTTAAAGTCTTTAGGCTTAGGGGACAAAGATTTGTGATGTATCCTGTTTATTTCTTCTGTTCTTGATTTTAAAACTGTTAGGATGAGGGGAGTGGGATCAAAAGGGGTTTGGCTTATTTGCTGGTAGTTTATTTGTGAGGAGATGTAAGTTTTAGAGGTCCAGTTCTGGATTATTCTGCTTGAGGTCAAAGTTCACTAACAGTACTTTCTCTGCTTCTTTCTGTTTTTTATCTCAGTTTGGAACCTCCTTCCCAGTTTTCTACCTTGAGAGTATACATTCCTCTTTCAGCCATCTTTATTACAGAATTTACTGGTGATATATATTGTATGTTTTCTGATTAGCTTGACATTTAAATTTTTTCTTGGAACATTTCTGTTCTTATGTCCTTAAAAGATGACTTTCACACTCTTTCTACTCTCGAGAACAAAATATTTTCCTATCTGGGGAGTAACAAGGAATCTGGAGAGTATTTATGGTAGGGTTCTTTTGAAGAGAAAGTAAATTTGAAGAAATTAATAGAATTATGGCAGAGACCATTTGGAATGTAAATCTTTCCTTAATCCTTCTGATGGTTAGGTTTATTTTGGAACATAAAGTCAAGTATTGATCTCAGGAAAAATAAAAAGTGAGGAGAAAATGGAGAAGGTAGTAAAAAATAACTGAAATCTTAATGGAAATTGCAATATAAAACTTCCCTTGTAAAACTACAGTTTTTAAACTTTTGGTATATATTCTCAAATACTGTTTTACTTAGTGCTTAGATTTGCAGGTCAGCCACATCAGTATCTTTTATCCATGAGTATTATGCAAGTTATATTTCTATGGAAAATTGTGTTTAGAATTACAACTTAAACGGAGCTAGTCTTCTTTACTGGAGTAGACTAAACCTCCATTCATCCCCACTTGTCGTGCTGTGGGAATGTGTGACTATCGCAACTTAAACCAGATGTAGTGAGGTGGTAGATTTAGAGCTAACATATGGGTCCATATGGGAATTGGTGCAGTTGTTGGAGTTCAGGTTCCTTTTTTTTTTTTTAAAGATTTTATTTATTTATTTGACAGAGAGATCACAAGTAGGCAGAGAGAGAGGGGGAAGCAGGCTCCCCACTGAACAGAGAGCCGGATGTGGGGCTCGATCCCAGAACCCTGAAATCATGACCTGAGCCAAAGGCAGAGGCTTTAACCCACTGAGCCACCCAGGCGCCCCTGGAGTTCAGGTTTCTATAGGCAAGGAAGCACCCATGATTACTGTTTATCGCTTGCTCAGAGCCTCTTTGTGAATTTTTATTTCTCTCAAACAGTAGGAATAGTAATAACCTAGTGGTATTGAATAATGGTTAAAGTTTTAGGGTTTGAAGTTGGATGCCAGGAATCTGAATCTCCATTTCTTCACTGATTATCATTTTGTCTTTAAGCTTAGTTAAACCTTTCTGTTTCTTCGTGCACAAGATGAGAAAAATAAGTAATACCTTGTCCCTACCATGTGGAGTTGTTATGAGGCCTAAATGAAATGTATTTCTTAGCATACAAGTGCCCAATAAATAGTGGTTCTCATTGTGGTAATACATGACTTTCTAGCCTTGTTTGGGAATTGTTAACTGTTAAATAAATAAGTACCTGTTGCTGCTCACTCTGGATCAGTCTATTATAATTGCCCATTGGAGAAGTGGTTCTCCCGTAGCTGCTTTAAGGATGTCTATCTTTTCTTTGAGGTATTCAGGCCTCTCCTCCTCCAACATTTATTTTTTGCCACCTCCCCACATTGCTGTTTGCTTCTCAAACACGTGCTTCAAATTGATGAAAAGCTATCTGGGGAGTTCTCTTGAGGTACTGGCAGACAGCTAGACACTTAATTTATATTGATAATGGCTTTTGTATCTGTTCCAGGTAATATGGTCAACTTCAGTAATTCTTTCATAAATTAATGTTTTATATTAATCACCCCAGCAGGTCTTTGAGAGAGATTGTTTTTCTGATTTTACAGAGTTGGGAAATGGAAGTTTTAGGAGATCAAGTAATTATCTAGTATGATACAGATAATTACTTACACTTCAGAGAAAACAAAAATTCTTTAGGGCAGTATGAGAGAGAAAATGAGTCTTAGATAAGGTGAAAAATTGGTAGTGGAAAGAAGCTACTGGCAATATGGAGGGGAGGACATAAAACATTGACCTTATGCCTGTTTCTTTTTCTATTTATGTGATCATCTCAGTAAAAATTTCCATAAGCACAACTTTCTAGGGAAAGACTATACAATTAAACTTTTGATATTTGACAGATAACTTTTTAGAAATGTTGCACATGTTTATATTCCTACTCATAGATGGCAGTTTTCCTAGAGCCTTGAAAATACGGAGATGTGAAAGGATTTTGTATCTTTGTCATTGTATAAGGCAAAAAAACCCCTCATTGTTTAAATTTAATTTCTGGTGCTGTTGAACTTCTTATTTATTTATTTATTAATTTAATTCTAATTTATTGGCTATTGGTGTTTCTTTAATGTCCTTTGGTCATTTTCTATTTGACTATTTTTAAATTCATTGTAAGCTCTCTGTGTTAGAGATTTAAATCTCTTCTATCAGATATTTCGGTCCCTCTCCCCATTTTGTTTTTGGTCTTGAGTTTCACAACTGATTTATGCTGTCACTTTTGAAATGTCACACTTACTCTAATGATCTCTTATTAAGTATATTTAAAAAGAACAAAATATTAAGCTTATTTTGTTAAAATAACATGGTAATTCTCTATTTGCCGAGTCAGTGATTTTAAATTGAAGGGACTGTCAGTGTTTTCATGTAATTTGAATCTGCTGTCATTTTTATTGGTAACGATTTATAGTAATTAACTTCCCTTAGCAAATGAATATGTTCTCAATCTTGTCTGTATTTTAATTGTCAGATTTAAATGTCACATTCTTTCTCTTGCTTTTACTAATCTGTTCTTTTCTTGAAATGCTGTGCAAGTAACATTAGATTCAAACTTGTTTAGAAATATGATCGATCCTGTAGAAAAGGGCTCAACTTTGAAAGAGTTAATTTTGTTTTCCTATTAAATAAAGAGTACTCCAGGCTGGATATCCAAGATTGTGTTGAGATAAAGATATGCTTTGGAAAGAACAATATTAAATTTTGTCGTTAACAAATCAGGAGTTTAACCTTGTACTACTTTGTGCGTTTTAGTTTAATTGGTACTTTGTGTGCAGTGACCGCTTGGCTTTTCTTGGGTCAAGAAAGAATCTTTAAATTTATGATTATAAGAAATTTTATTCTATTGACTGATTATGAAAGATCTCATGGGAGATCTTTGTTTTAGAGGGTTTTGTTTTTGTTTGGTTTTGTTTTTTTAAGAGGTGCGTTGGTGGTTTGTTGTTTGATACTTAACCATATTTAAACACGTGAGCTGAAACAGCATGCCTTTTACATATAATGTGTAATGCTGTTGGCTATAGTCCTTATCTTATTTTAGCTTTGAGCATTTTGGCGTACCTAATAATAACAGCTTAATAAAACCATGGTGCATTTACTACTTGGATTTAGGAACTAGTAGCTCACTCTGAGATAACGTGGTTGGCTTCTTTTTATTCTTCTCTGATCATTGTATTTACAAAGTGGAGTAGCTGATCTTAATAGCTTGACATTACTGGTGGTTATCTCTATTTTTCTATGAAGTAGGGGTCCGTAATGAATTAATAAAGGTGAATTTAGATTTCTTATCACAAACATGCTAGCCTAAGTTTTAGCTAAATTTTACCCTAACTGTGTAGTTTCTCCAACTCTTACTTAAATTCCCAGTATTTTTTTTCCATGCGTTTTGAAAATGGGGACAGGGAGCTGCTTAATTTTATTTCTTTGAACGGAACCTCTGTAGCTCTTGTTTCTCATTGATACCATCTCTGCCAGTTAGATTCAAAGAGGGATTGATTCATTTAGAAACTGGTATTTGGTCATTTTAGGATTAGCTAGAATAATCTAAGAGTGAAATATGTTAAGGAATGTTAGAGAATATGGAGCAGCTTTCTTCAGATTGGTGGCAGAGTATCATATAAGAGTACAAACTCCGGAGCCTGATGTTATATTAGTTGTGAGATTATAGGCAAGTTATTTTAACTTTTAAGCCTCACTTTTCTCATTTGTAAAGTTGGTTCTATAGTTGTGCCAGTCTCACAGAATTGTGATGATTAATACTATAATGGGTATGAAGTGCGTGGCATAGTGCCCTGTGCTTGTTAAATGGTAGTTGTTTCAGTCTTGTACTGCTTATGCTTCTGGAGTTTTAAAATGTGTTTATCTGTTTCTGAATGTGTATGAGACTTACTTTTGATTAACAACTACCTTACCTCAAGTTCAATTATAGTAGGGTATATTAGAGTATAGTAGTAATACCAAGTATATTATTTAGTAGATTCGAAGATCCTCTGTTACATTTTAAGATTGAATTTAAGCAAGGGTACACATATAAATAAATAAAAAGGAAACCTTTTGCTAACAAATGAATAGGTATTTTAGCGTGAGTACCAAAACACATTATAAAAACTTAAAATTATTACAGTTGATCATTTGTTGTGGAAATAACGTTCATGACTTTAAAAAAACACCTTTACTCACATTCACTAAAAATAACTTTGGCATGGTATTTTATTTATCTACGTTTTATATTCTAGTTCCATTCTAAAGCAAAAGAATGAAAGAGTTTGCAGTTTGGTGTTCTAGTTCTTTCGAAATTAATTGTGGCCTTGATTAGCAAGAGTATTCCAACTGATCTTGATTTTGTTGGAGTAGAACTCCATTGTAATATTGATTTAAGGACAAAAGTAAGGACTACTTTGTAGGCTTTCTTAAATTTATGCAGATAATATTGGGGGACTGATTCATGGTAGAGCTTAAAAATATGTTTGCATGTGTGTGCAAATCCTTATTTGCTTTATTTGATATCATTTAGATCAATTTTTACTTAGCAACATCTTCTGTTTTCATCCTGTCATCCTATACTTCGATTCCACAAATTAAAAGGTCTTTCTCATTTACAGATGTTTACCTGCCCCTGAGTCTTAACAATGAGCCTGTTTCTCTATAGACCGACTTGCCTAATGCATCCAACTCTTGTTTTTATTTGAACAATGAAAACTTAATGAACCTAATATGTTTTCACAAAAAGCCCATAATTAATGATAATGAATTGACAAGACAAAATACAGTATAATCTTTGCAGCTGGCTTGCTCTGTTTCTGACTTTTTAAGTCTTTTACCTATGGAGAAAATGATTGGAGCCCATGCTACAGTGATTTGTAGGTCTGGATTTACTATTCTAAATTAATTAGGTGTAGGAGCCTTTAAGATCCAGGTAATGAATTAGGTAGAGGAATAGTTCCCTGTCTTGATGATTATATATATGAAAACTAGTTAATTTATTTGATTTTAAAAAATTCAAATGGTTTTATTGTTTGGGGTCTCTTTTTTCCCATGACTTTAGATTAAGCACTGAATTAATGAAATTACAGTCTCATATTTAGTTCTCATAATTACAAATATGCTAAAATGCTGAGGCATTTAATTAATTGATGGAAGACCATTGTGAGCTAGAAGACATTGTAAAAGAAATACAGGTTTATTTTCAAATAAATACATAGATTAGTGGACCTGAGACCCATCAGGAGTGGCAAGAGGTAGGTTACTGAGTTATTACAGCAAAAGGTAATGAATTAATGTAATTACTAAGCATTGTCTGAAAGAAGATAACTTAATATATATATGTACCACTGTTTTCTAAGTATGTGGAGCTGTTGTGACTCATATAACTTAATATATATATGTACCACTGTTTTCTAAGTATGTGGAGCTGTTGTGACTCATAAAATGAAAATCATCCAAAAATGTCATTCATAGTAACTTTAAATCATTATTCATTGTTTCAGAGTATAAAGGGTGAAAGCACAATTGTGTTTTTGATGTTCAAAAGGAGTTTTTAAATATCAGGGTATTGGAAACTTTTTGTACTAGGATAACAATTTGATTTCTAGTTTATTACTAATTAGATGACACATAACAACATGTGGCTGGTTATACGAAACCTTGTAGAAGCATTGTTAAATGCATTGTTAAAGCATTATTGTTTTGCAGTTATACGAAAAGAATTGTGCACTGAAAAATTGGTCTGTTACTTGGTAGCTTTAACTACATTTTCTATTACAAGCATGGAATTTGTAGATTTCTCTTTGGCTTGATTGAAATTTTAGGAGAAGAGAATATATCTTAGTTTTGTATTTCTAGGAAGAAGGGCATGGAGCCTTATGCTGAAATGTTGAGTGAATGAATGTATAAAAAAAGTGTGTACTTTTAGACTTTTGAACTCAATGGTCCTATAAATTAGCTTTTACTGTTTGTTCTTTTTTTTGACATAGAGCTTACCTCAATTGTAAGGGTGAAGGTGGATTTCCTTTAGACCTAAACCTTTGGAAATGGCTTTTATGAACTAGGGCAAGAAATTTTGAAGAGCCAGGACTCTGGGGGCTACATGAGTAATGGTCTTGAAGACTCCTAAATATCTAGGTCGAGCTTTAGGGATTTGGGATGTTGAACTATTGAATTTCTTTTTTATTTCTGGGAGTGGCTTCAGTTTCTGTCTAGACCAGTAGTTGTTTCTTATCTAGGTTTTTTCTATGACATTCTCTTGAACTTGACTACTCAAAGTGTGGTCACCAGATAAGCAGTACTAGCAGTCTTTGGGAGCCTTTTAGAAATGTAGAGGCTCAGGCTTCACTCTAGACATACTGAATCAGAATCTTTATTTTAATAACATCTCCAGAAGATTTATAGGTTCATTATAGGTTAAATACAGAAGGATCCTTGAATACTTTTGTTCAAGCCTAACATGGTTTTTTTTTTTTTAATGCTCTATATAAAGGGTAAAGTTATTTTCACCTACTGTCTTATTGTACTGTTTGTTTAGATTTTGTGAAGAATGATAAAAATTTGCTCTTACAGTAAATCTTGAGACTTAAAGTAAAAATTCTACAACTAGAGGGGGTACGGGGGAGAGAGGGAGGAACAGTTTCAGGCCCTGTTGGATATTTAACTACAGGAACAAAAATAAATTGGGAATTTTGATGTACAATATTGACTTACTAGAGGGTGGAGTAGAAAAAGCTGCTTGTTTACCAATAGGACAGGACATTTACAAATGCTTCCATTCCATAAGTGGAATTCTGTAGAGGGGCAAGGCTATCAAGAGTGGAGGATCAACAAGGGGACAAACCCATTTTTTTTTAACTCTCACGTTCTCAAGATTGGTCTAGGAAAGGATTACCAGAAGCTAAGTAAGGTAAAGGGAAGAGGGCAGTTGGTTTTGTTTGCTCTGGAGTAGAGGGGTTTGGATCTTAGAGATCTCAAGAATTTTAGGGTAATAACTTTAAGGGTTAGTAAACATTTTCCATAAAATTTTGTTTGTCCCTTTTATTTCTTTCTTTATTCTTTATTCTTTATTATTTATTTCTTTAACTGGTATACTTATAACACCCATGAAAGTTGTGTATTTTTTAAAAAATTTGAGCTTATTTCATTTAATACCTTAAGTGAATGCCCACTTAAGACACAATGACTTGTACTTTTGCCTAATGTGCATAGAATTTAAAAAATTAAAAAAATTCCATTCCTTAGGATTTAACTGCTTCTTTTAAGTGGGGGTAGTTCCTCAGTAGGGAATAAGATAGCAAAAAGAAGAGAAATCATCTTCTTTTTGATTTCTCCTATTTCCTTAGCCCTCACTTCCAATCACCTGTAGTTATTAACCTAGCAGTTCTCTCCCCAACCAGGCTTTATTAGCTCTATTCCCATTACAGTTCCTTGAGTTCATATCCTTCACCCACACCAGTGATTCTGAAATGGGGGCAGTTTTGTTCTCCCATGACATTGAAGATATATTTGGTTGTCACATCTGGGACTATGGTGCTACTAGCATCTAGAGGTTAAAGGCCAGGAATGCTGCCAAAACATGCTGTAGTGCACAGGATTGCCTCTACAGCAAAGAATTATCCAAAATCTGTAGTGCTGAGGTTGAGAAACTAACCTGGATTATTGTCAGAGTCCATGAATTTGTCTATTTCCACTTTAATTTTCATTCAGAAGCTTTTAAGAGTTCCCCATTGCCCATGGAATGAAGTCTAAAGTCCTTAGCATAGGATATAGAACAGTTTTTTCATTGCTTTGAAGCCTCATCTTTTGCTCTTTAAGGTTAGCCCTCTCTAAAGGGTCGACTGAAAGCTTGTGATTTTCACCTAACACCACAGTGCCTGTATGCCTCTACGTACACGTTTTTCCGAGCCTGCAGTACCTCTCTCTCCCACCCCCTCCGCCATCTAGGCGTGCTTCTTTCTTCAGAGTTGCATTTGCCTTCTCTGTGAACTCTTTGTCTCTGCCCTATTGGTACCTTAATTATATATGCATTCTCTGTATCACAGTGAGCATGTTCTGTTTATATGACTTTGTTTCCCACTACATTGTATTCTCTTTGAGGGAGAGGTGTGTATTTTATTTAATGTATTTAGAACACTTCCTGGTACAAAGTAGTCTCTCAGATGTTTAGTTGAATACATTGGAAGCATTTTCTTCAAGGGATAAATAATAAAGTAGTTTGGAAATTAGCTTACAGTTGAGGTAGCTTATGTACAGGACATAACTTATGTCCTGTACAGTAATATGTTATCTTTTTGCCTCACCTTCATGCTTTCTATTGCTGCTATCCCTTTTCAGATGTCATTTTGCCTTCTCTTGCTTATTATGGTAATTTAAATGGTAGTGAGATCTTAGGTCTTTTCATTCAGTATCACATAAAAGGTTGTACTTTTGGATTAGATTTTAATCTCTGGCTATTTATTGAAGAAAGTTAAATTTATAATGGCATATGTTTGAGGATCTCTTCTGCCTAAGAGGAAAAGTGTTAGGCTAACTATAGGTTTTTGAGGGTTGGGGTAGAGAGAGAGTAGTGAATTCTTCTTTGGGAAAATGAGAAGCATATAACGAGAGCTGTTGGGGAGGGAGAATGCTACAGTGGATTTATTTAAATACTTTTTTCTACTTTGCTTAGTGCACTGCTGTAAGAAAATACATTGCACTATTGTAATAACCAGCCCAAAGCAAGTCTGCATTTGTGAAGGATCTGAATAACAGAAGACCATTTAAAGCAATAATTTACTTGCTTTCAAATATATGACTGAAATTTAGGTGCCCTTGTAGTAATCCTATTTGAGAGGTTATTTGGTTGAAATATTCTTTGATGTGTTGGAACTTTTCTGATAGTTAAGATATTCTTTAGCCCAGACATTCTCTAACATACAAATTTTAAATTATTGAAAGCTTAATTAAGGTATAGTATTTTTGCTGTATATCAAAGCCTTGTAGCTGTGAGCTATATTACTAGAAATAACTTGCTTTAAAATTCTTTCATTTATAATATTGTTCTGATGGGTACGTTTTTATTTTCATCCACAAAAGTTGCTTGCGATGTAGACATAAAGGGTAATTGAATTGGTGCAAGAGTGCATAGAGATGCAAATATTTTAGCCTCATGAAACTTTATCCATTGCTATAATTATTGGGTTGGTAGGTAGTTTAGTTACCTTTCTTATGCAAGTTTAATTTTTTTCCCCCTCTTAAAGACTACTAGTAGAGGCCCATTTTTGTAGTGAGAGTCTACTTTGCATAGAAAGATTTCCATAGGCATTATTTGCACGGTCATTTTGAAATTTAGAAATCAAGTGTTTTCTTCAAATTGGTTGCCTCTACTGGCCAAAATTATATTTTATATATTTCATATATTTGACTGGCTAGGACACTTTTTCTGAAGAAAGTTAATTTTAACTATTTGCTCTAGCAGACTTATGACAGAACAGGCAGTAAACTTAGATTTTCTTATTTCAGGTCTTAGTTACCTTCCCAAGAATTATCAGCATTCCTTAAAAGGAAAAATACATATACAAATTCCTATAAAGATAATTTAGTGTAAATTTGCTATAAATTAGAGAGGTAAGATGGTGGAAACTATCATTAATTTTCACATTTAAAAAAGTCCTGCCAACCACTACTGATTGTTTACTAAGTTTATTATGTTTGCCAATGAGTTCTGCTTTTATTGGACAAGCTATTTAATATCAGTCTGTTTACATTACTGGTATACTTATAACACCCATGAAAGTTGTGTATTTTTTAAAAATTTTGAGCTTATTTCATTTAGTACCTTAAGTTGAATGCCCACTTAAGACACAATGACTTGTACTTTTGCCTAATGTGCATAGAATTTAAAAAATTAAAAAAATTCCATTCCTTAGGATTTAACTGCTTCTTTTAAGTGGGGGTAGTTCCACAATAGGGAATAAGATAGCAAAATGGGAGCAGAAAAAGACATAGTGTGGAGAATTTTTTTTACCTGTATTTGGTACCCTTGAAGCATTTCTTCATATTGCAGTGAGAATAGGTAAGTGCCAGTGGAAAAAATTTTGCAAGGCATTTAACTTTGCTGATAAGTTAATTTCTATTCATTAAGGTTTTATAAAATCAAATTATAATGTATACTTCTGAAACATCTGTTGTTTTGTATACCAATATGTTGTTCAGCCTATTAGGACTGTGGGTTATTTTGAAGTATGTATTGAGGGCGGGGGTTGGGAAATGGTGGGTGGTGATAAGGACATTAGAGGGAGTGTCTTAGAAATTTTACTTGTTTCCTATTCCACCATTCCTGATATCATCTATATGTTAGTTTTGTTAGTTTAGATTAGTGTGGGGGATGTTAGGAGTGGCCTGGTTTCTTTCCTTCTTTTTCCTAGCCAAGGAAGTATCGCCTGGGGATGCTGGAGGAGAGGCTAGTTCCGATGGGATCAAAGGCACGAAAAGCAAAGAACCCTATTGGCTGCCTTGCTGACAGGTGTAAATCAGGAGTACCCATCAATATGGTTTGGTGGAACAGAGTCACAGAAAACAATTTACAGGTAAAAATAATTTTATTAGACATTTTTTGAAAGTGAATATCTTGGTTGCTTTCTGTGTCTGGGTGGGGAGGTGGGTGTGAGATCGGATGGTTTAGTTGATATCTTTAGGTGGTTTTTTTTTTTTTTCCTTTCATTTTAATTGAAGGGAGGTTAGTGGCCTGTTAACCAACTAAATGACTTTGGTGACTTTTTGAACTTTCTCTGCTTATAGTTTACTTTCCTAAAAGTATACTAAATTTAGTTTTTCCCTTTTGGATTTTGTTAACAAATATGAGGTCAGTTATTTTTAATACACAAAGTTATTCAGGGTACTATATTAAAAAATCATTTTAAAATTTATGGAAAACCTCATTTATACTCTGAATAACAAGAAGTTTCATATGTTTACTTTTTGTACATTTTTACTAAATAAAAATTGTATGTGAATAAACTTAAGTATCGGCTCTAAAACCAACTTCAATATTATGCTGTCATAGGCAGGTACATTTTTGTCTTTGACTCTCCCTTATCAATACTGAATAGTGAAAATGGATTTTATAACTCAAAGACTAGCTTTTGAATAAGATTCTGTGAAATAATTTGAATTCAGTTCAGTTTTAATTTGGACTATAATTATAATTATTCTCACTTAAAAAATTGGTAATGGTATAATATAGATCAATTAACCCAAATTTCAGTTTAGATGGAAATAGAATATTTTTCTTCCCAAACTTTCTGAATACATGGGCATTTTTAATATATATCACTAGCCAAAAGTCTGTAATCCCACCCACATGTACCACATATAGAAAAGCTGTAACAAAGTTAACAACTTGGTTTTATTTCTGTCACCAGCCGTGTGTTATGAAGGGGTTTCACAGTATTTTGGTCTGTTCAGTATTAATACCATAGCAATATCTATATCGCTTTGGGCACAAAAATAAAGGAGTTACTCCAGAAATATTGCAAAACATAGTATCTGCCCCAGATGAAATTTTCATAGTATTTTCTAAAGGTGAGGGAAACCTGAGGGGGGGGGGTTACATGTCATGATATATTTAAAATTTTATTGGGAAGTTTTGACTGTATTAATTATGAATAGCAGTGTAGTTCATTGAAGTTTTGTCTTTAAATTGGTAGGAGAGAGATTTGATGTGGATTGTCAGAATTATTTTTCAGTTTAAAAAAAATCTGAGAATAAATTGGACCCTCACTGTGTAAGAACTGTTACAAGTGGAACTGGAACTGCTTGTAGGCTGTGGGGTAAAACACGGATAAATGCCTGGGTATAGCCACTTGGCCTTTCCACAGCTGCCCATCTTATCCCATTGTCAGCTTTTGAGGTACCTCTTTTTAGCACAGCTTAAAAAATTGTTAGGTTACCATAAGAATGTATGCTAGAAATTGTTTTATTTTTAATTAAAAAAGGTTATGATAGATAAGCTTTTCAAAGTACGAAAAATGAATTCATGTTATCGGAATCTCCTATTACAACTATTACTATTATTTTATGCTTCAATTAGTTCTTTTCCTTTAAGGACATGAGGAATGCCTTAGTAGCTTGGTCTGATACTGGAAGGACAGTATCATGTCACAGTATCAGTCACATGTTGAAGTATTGAAAAATGCCGATCTGGTGTCCATTACTGTATGGATTTCTCAACTGGATACCTGGTGGTGTTTATGCAGAGCAAAGGAGTATGTCAAAAAAAGAAAACCTTTTTCTTTTTTTAACTGGGGTTTTTATCTTTTCATTGCGTAAGAAAACTAATTCGTGTGAATCAGTTCTTTACTTTTTTTTTTTTAGTTTCGTATGATGCTTTTTAACATTTCTCCACAAAAATTTTACACAATAAAAAGATATGAGTAGCCAGATATGTTAATCTTCCCTGTTTCATTTGTTTCCTTTCCTTTAAATCTTAGGTCTTCTCAGTCCTAAGTTCAGAGAAATGTTTATTTGTATTTTATTTTGGTAATTATAGCTGTGTTTCTTAAATGGTTACCTTATGCCAGGCACTGTGCTAAGCTCTTTACATATATTGTCTCTTTTGGTCTTCCTAATAGCTTATGAGGGGAACATTACTGTTAATGAAGAAACATCTTCAGAGAAGCTAAGGAAGCTTCTCTCAAGTAAACTTCTTAAGTAAACTTAAGAAGCTTAAGTTTAAGTGGTAGTAGTAAATGGAGGAGCAGACATTTTAACCCATGTTTGTCAGACTTCAAATTCTCGTAATTTTTATGTGATATACCCTCTATTGAACTATAGCTGTGGTTAGCTTAATGATCTAAGTGGACAACCTAACTTCTGTAGGGCAACTTGTTTTTGGATGAGAGTGCATACATATTTTTTATCCATGGATTCTAACTTATGCATAACTGCAGGGTTGGTGGTCAGTCCTTTGTCCTTGTGATTCCATCTGATTCTCAGTGACCTTTAATTACCTTTCTTTCTGGAACTGGAAACATTTCTTCACATTGATTTCTTAGTGTTAAGCTAACATCTTTAGAAGATTTTCCACTTCTGAAAACAAAAAATAACCAACAAAACCCTTATACCAAAAACAGCAACAGAGACTTTCTCTTAAGGTTTCCACATGAATCATTCATCATTGCATTTATTCTCTTTAGTGTTGGTTTTCTTTCAAGTGCTCCATAATCCTCCATCTTTTAGTACTACTAATTTTTTTTTTTTTATTTTCCATCTAGGATATCATGATATGAGAGAGCCTGTTTACCACGACATTTGTAAAACAGTGATTGATTCTTTCATTTAAAACATACATACAGAAATACATATGTGCGCGTGTGTGTATGTGCATGTGTGTGTATAATGTGCTAATTAAAGAATCAAAGATATTTATTATTTTCCTCAGTTTTTCATAGTGTGGTAAAGGCTAAATTTATTTTTCATATGGCTCTTTGAAATATTGATAATGTTCATCAGGTCTCCATTACTATGTTTGTGGAGTTCCCCTTGAGGACCCTTGCAATAGAGTCCATTCTTTTCTCTTGATTTCTTTACCACCCATTTATTTCTTCAGTGTCTGCAGTTTGGTGTCATCAAAATTTTGTTGAAAATGGGACACCTAGGTCCCTTGGTTAGTTAAGCATCTACCTTAGGCTAGGGTCATGATCTTGGAGTCCTGGGGTCAAGCCCCATGTGGGGCTCCTTGCTAGGGAGGGAGTCTGCTGCTCCTTCCTCTCTCTGCCCTCCCCCACCCTGCTCGTGTTCGTTCTCTCTCTCTCTCTCTCTTTCTCAAATAAATACTTAAAAATATTAAATTTTTTTTTGCTGAAATTATTCTCAAAATTTGTCAGAGATCTCCTTAATTACCAAATTAAGTGCGTTTTATCCAGTACTTAAAACTTCTGGCCACCTTCACTATTCTTGAAACTTTGCTTTTTGCAGTCTTAACTCTTTGTTTTACCCCTAGCTCCTCGTGAGCTCCTGTTCTTGGCTCACTCATTCTTTGCTTTCCCTTGTATGACTAAGACCTAAAATTTTATTTCTATTAGGGCTGTCTTCTGAGTTCAAGACTCAGATTTTTTTGTGCTGTGTGATATCTTTGCATGTTGTGTATCCCACTGTCAATGCAAATTTGGTATGTCTAAAACTTACGCATTTTTGTATTTTCAAAATCTGCTATTTATTTCGTAGTTCTTCTTTAATGACTTTATCACCTTCCCAGTCCAGTCACAGACGCTACATATCTTAACTTCTCCCCTGTTATCTCTCACGTTCTACCATTTAGTATAAGAAGGAAACTATTGAAGTGTGACTAATTGAAAGATAGTACGTTGAACAATTTATTTCCCATCATATTAAGACTTTGCCACAATAATGACATATTATCTCCATTTGACAAATAATGTAATTTACAATTTAGAAAAACCTAATTTTTTTTAAAGATTTTATTTTTTTAATTTTTTTTTTATTTTATTTTTTTTTAAAGATTTTATTTATTTGACAGTGAGAAACACAGTGAGAGAGGGAACACAAGCAGAGGGAATGGGAGCGGGAGAAGCAGGCTCCCTGCTGAACAGAGAGCCCGATGTGGGGCTCGATCCCAGGACCCTGGGATCATGACCTGAGCCGAAGGCAGACGCTTAACGACTGAGCCACCCAGGCGCCCCAAGATTTTATTTTTTAAGTTAATGTCTACACCCAGTGTGGGGCTCAAACTCATAACCCTGAGATCAAGAATGACACTCTCCACTGACTGAGCCAGCCAGGCACCCCAGACCTTATTGATAATAAGCGATAGAGCTAGAATTCTAGCCCAGATCGATTTAATTCTAAATCTGAGACTTTCCTACTATGTTGTCTGCTTCTAATCCCTATTCTTTAAAATTTTGCAATATATTCCTCTTCTTTTTAAACACTACTGACATAGTTTATACCCTAAGGGTATCTTCTGTATAATTTTTGTCAAATGCCTTTGGGATCTGTTTTACTTATCTAGGGCTATCCCTCTAACCGTTCATACATACTAAATTATAATCAAATGGAATCTTTCATACCTTATATAATATTGTTAGATCTGTCTTTGTAACTCTGTACTGTTAACTGAGCCTGGAAAAAAAAAACTTTCCTCCTTTTTCCTTCAAGAGTTAACTTAAATACTACCTTCTTTGTAAAAACTTGCCTGAAAAAAACTTTTTTAACTGTTTCTATAATATTTGGTGTTAAGAGTTATTTCATTGTTTTATATTAAGTTTCTTTACCTGTTTGCTTTTTCCCATTGGACTGTAAGTATTTGAGACTAAGCATGGTTTTGTTACTGTTTTTGTACCCTTTATGTTTTGTCTCTAAATGTTACTGTTTAATTTCCTTTTTAGGCAATGTATATAATTTGTGGTAATTTATTCTAATACTTTTATATGTTTAGAAAATTTGATCATAGGTTCTAGGATTTATAGCCACATTACTATTGCTTAGTTTTATTATCACAACCGATTTAGAACAGAGGAGAGTGATTTCTTTTGAAATGTTAGAGAATCTTCTATTTTTTTTTTTTTTAAACTCAAAGTTAAACATTGTCCAAGTGTTCTTGATATTTTCTAATCTTCTGATCCTGGTAGTAGTAGTCTTAATTACTTCTTGACATTGTTGTTAAGTCACAGGGCTTCTCCATTTTATATTTTTTTCATAATCTTAGCCCAAACACCAAGCAGATGGCAGATGGAAGGTCACCCGAGACTCCACATCAGTAGTACTTTATTTTACCTAAGTGTAAATTCTCTTTATCGTTCTTCAGTCTTTGCCTAGGTTGTTTACCCATTTCTTTGCTTGACCAATCTATATGTCAATTACCAAATTTTTTATTTGTTCTGTGATTATATAGTTCAAATACCATTGTTTAGGATTGAAATATTTTATTTAGCACTTACCTTACAGAATTGTGAGGGTTCAAATTTGCAAGCACATAGTAGATACCAAATAAATTTCCATTCCATCAATTTACTTATCACTCCTAAACTCGGTCTTTGTATTTATGTAGGATGCCATTAGTTATATTAATGTATGTGGCATGGTGTAGGTGTGTATATATATATAGAGAGAGAGAAAGAGGCAATGACATTAACTGTCTTTTAGGGGCTCACATTTTAATGCACATTTTAACTCTCTTGAATATTTTTAAAAATTAGTTTAAAGATGCCCCCTTTTTTGGACGGAATAACAGCGTGTTCTCACCTTTTCCATAAGACTTAGGTGTTAAGGAGCACCAGAGTGGCTCAGTCAGGGAAGTATCTGACTCTTGATTTCGGCTGGAGTTGTGATCTCCATCAAACCTTGCATTGGCTCCTGCTCTCAGTGGAGAGTCTGCTTGTGGATTTTCTCTCTCCCTCTGTTCCTTACCTTGCACACATACTCTCTTTCCTTTCTTTTTCTTTTCTTTTCTTTTCTTTTCTTTTCTTTTCTTTTCTTTTCTTTTCCTTTCTTTTCCTTTCTTTTCCTTTCTTTTCTTTCCTTTTCTTTTCTTTCTTTCTCTCAAATAAGTCTTTTTTTTTTTTTTTAATATTTTTTTTATTTATTTTATTTGACAGAGAGAGATCACAAGTAGGCAGAGAGGCAGGCAGAGAGAGATGGGAAAGCAGGCTCCCTGCTGAGCAGAGAGTCCGACACGGGGCTCCATCCCAGGGTGCTGGGAACATGACCTGAGCCAAAGGCAGAGGCCTTAACCCACTGAGCCACCCAGGTACCCCTCTCAAATAAGTCTTTTTAAAAAAGAATTAGGTGTTGGGTGCCTGGGTGGCTCAGTCATTAAGCATCTGCCTTCGGGCCAGGTCAGATCCCAGAGTCCTGGGATCGAGCCCCGCATCGGGCTCCCTACTCGGCAGGAAGCCTGCTTCTCCCGCTACCATTCCCTCTGCTTGTGTTCCCTCTTTCGCTGTGTTTTTCTCTGTCAAGTAAATAAAATCTTTAAAAAAAAAAAAAAAAAAGAATTAGGTGTTAACTGGAATGAAAGGATGGGAAGTGCATAGCTTTGTTAACTTCTCAGGGTATTGCAGGTTAAGATTTGCCTAAAAGTAATGACATGTTAAATAAATTCATATTTATTTTTTCTCAGACTTCTGGAAATAATGGGTGATAGATCATAAATTATTGGTGTTACTGTTGTTTTAGCTTACCCCCAGAGTGATGTAAATGAATGAGAATGGTTGGACTGACTGTTGGTTCTATTAGGAGACTCATACTTGTCAACGTTTCTTTTGATGGCATTTGCTTGCTTTGTGGTCTGATTAAATGGCATTTCTCGTAAGAAGTACTTAATTAGAAGAATGCTCACATTAAGATCTTTTGGCCCACAAATTCTCTTGTGAATTCTAGTTGCTTGTTACTGGTGCTTTTAATATCCCAGGGAGGTTTTTGAAACTCGTGACACATATCTTGATCTTTGGTTACTTGCAGATTTTTGGCATTACTTCAGGTGATTTCTAGACTTTAGGCCCTAGGAGATGGGATTGTTTGGGCTTTAGACTGGAATGGTTTGGAATTTTTTAAGGTTGAAATTTAAACCTTTTACTCAGGGTTCCTCAGGACTTTGTGAAGAGTTCTAGAACTGTGGTGAAGCTAAGAATGACATTAGTATGTATGCACTGCTTTCTGACCTCAGACCCACTTCTTTTCTCTTTTATTAGCTGCTGTTCTAAGCCTTTAACACTCTGCTCAAACCTATTAACCCCTTCTCTGTCACTTTTGAGTAAATGACTTGTGTGCTTTATAGGAGTGAAAAAGGCATGAGAATGAATTGCCTCATGTGGTAACTTTCAACCTGTGGATAGCATTTTCATTCATAACTTTTCTTCCTGTTCTTCCTCCTGTGTCAGACAAACAGTGGTTCCTTAGAACCTGTCTTTTTATTATTCCCCATAATAATTTTTTTCCCCCATAATAATTTATTCTATTATTTATTCCTTTTCAGTTTTACATAATGTTTCCCTCAACAATGATTTCTTCCTCCTAGCTTTTGAAAATGCCATGTTTAAATTTCTTTTGCTCTGGGACCCTGGGAGGAAGGAATGCTACCTGAGGAAATGTTCTAGAGTCAATATATTTCAGAAATTGTGATAAAATTTGAGAAATGCTTACTACTACTTACTGTTGCTGCTTTTTTACCTTTAATTCATCCCTCAATTCCCATTGTTTTGCCATTCACTTTAATCGCTCTGTTGAATCTCTTATTGATAAGGTTACCTAACTACCAAAAGTACCAGTTCTTACTCAATCTCTGATGCGTTTGACATTGTTGACCATTCCTCTTTCTGTGAACTCAACTCTTAGGCTGTTCTTTATTAGTCTCTTTTGAGGACCTCTTGTTTGTTGCCTTGCCCTCAGGAACTCTCCCACGCTCTGTCCTTCACTCTTTTCCCTTGTATTCCACAAATGCCCCTCTGGGGGTCTTAGCAGCTCTTTATTACTTCAGCTACTACCTATTCATAGTTGACTTTCAGGTTTTTTTGTTTTTGTTTTGTTTTGTTTTTATCCCCTCAGTCCTTCGCATTCACTCTGAATACTAGCTTCTTCAGAATATCTTCATTTATGTGGCATAAGACTTTGAAAATTCATTCTGTCTAAAATGAACATCAGATCTTTCCTTTAAACCTGTTTTATTCACACATGTCTGTATATGCCTGCTGTCTGTCCTGGTTATTGATATCACCCAGTTGTCTGACTTGTGAGTTTTTCTTGCCTTCTCTATCTTCCTTATCTGTCACGTCATTCAGCCACCAGAATCCATTCTATGGATTGGGCTACTTTGAAATTGTCTTCACTTTTAGTATTACTGAGTTATAATTTAGGCCCACCTACATTTCTTATCTGGATTGTTATTATAAGACTGTTATTATCTGGTTTCCTGCTTCTGGTCTTAACTTTCAAACCACTACCTAATTATCTGATCTTGTTTTTTACCTTTCTCATTGGAATAAAATTCAGATTCTTCAGAAAGGTATCCAAGGTGTATCTCTTTCCTGATAACTGCTGTAGACCTACTGAACTATTTGTAGTACCATGAAGAGTACCATGCCTTTCTGCCTCTTCCTTTGAACATTGTCTTTGAACATTGCTTTGCTTGTTGTGCCCTTTCCTCTGTCTTGACTCAACAAACTTGTCTCTTAGGATTCATTTTGAGCATATAGTCTTATGACCTAATGATCAGCGTTAAACATTTGTTCACTTTTCCTAAGCACTTTAATTGCTCTAATTTATGTGTATATATATATATATATAAATACATACATACATATATATAACTTTTCTTAAAGGTTAACAGTATATGGCACACTGTAAATACTTAATATTTTTTGATATCTGGATGTTCTGAACTATTGGGATTGTGGAATTAGGTTCAGGGTATATTATATCTGTGAAATGCCCGTCTATGAGCTTCTAGAACACAGTGCCTGTGTTCTTATAGCTTTTTCTTCTCTGTAGCGCCTAGCATAGTGTCTTCTATTTATTAGCTATTCAAGTAATTGAAGGAGTGAACGTGGATTAGTGATTATCTGGCAATAAGAATATTTGGCCTGTGGTAGTCCTGAAATTTAACGCTTTGTGCAGTTTCTTAAAACTTTTTTGGTATAGTTTCATGTCAAAAAATATTATGGAAAAATGTTTGAAAAAATCTCAAATATATCTTGAATCTTGTGACTGAATGTGGCAGAGTTCTTGGTTAGAGAGAATGCCTCTAAGTAAATCTCTCTTACTGTGCAATGTGGCAAATAGGTTTTACTATTAAATAGCTATGGTTAGAAACTGTGCCTAGATAGAGAAAATAGTTATAGCTATATAGTAATTCTTGCCTCTTTGGAATGCTGTGATGGTCTCATTGTCCTGGACTACTCATTAACTGACCTCAGTGGATATTTTTACTTTTTTTAGGGAGAGTAATTTTTTTTTAAACTTTCTTGAGATAATTGACATATAAATAGGAAGAGGAATATTGAGAATGAGCTAGGTCATAATGCCTTTGTGACTGTTAATGATTACTGCTATTGGGGAACTTGTAACATATAAATAACTTTCAAGTAGAAAAGGAGCAGTTCACTTGTTTTTTTGTTTGAAAATGTCTTCTATTCACCATACACAGATTTTGCTTTTTTAAATACATTGATTCTATTGGTCTCAATTTAAATATTGCATATTTTACATGAATTCCTGTTTAACACCATGCTGTTCAGTGATGATATGCAAAGAAAAGGGAACTGTGTAAGAGACTTTGTGATTAACAAATCTTAAACTTTCTTATAACTTTTTTATAAAAATCATATATACTTAATGGGAAAAAATTCAGATACTATAGGGAAGTACAAAGAAGGAAGCAAAAATGTCTCCAGTTTCCTCACCACCCAGAGATGACATCTCTCTTAATATTTCAGTGTGCATCTTCAGTTATTATCCTTTTATATACATAAGCACACACATTTTCCCTCTTTTCCCTTCTTCCCTTCCTCTTAAGCATTAGTACACCGTTTTACAGAAATAGCTATTTAGTATAATTGCTATATTGTAGCCTAATTTTTATTTTATTTTTACTCATTGGACTTCTTTCTATGGTAAATAAAAATAGATCAATTCACATGATTTTTAATGGCTACACGCTATTGTAGGTGCCAAAATCTACATGACTGAATCCCTATCAGGAGATATTTTAGTCATTTCTTTTTTTAAAAAAAAATCATAAATTTAAAAAATGTGCAAAACTTAATTTTTTCTACATACATTATTTTTTCCTTAGCTCTAGTTCCTAGATGTTAGGCATACTAGGGCAGCTTATTTTTTATTTTGATGCATATTATTAAACTGCTCTCAGGAACAGTGTTTAGGGTATTGCCTATTTGTGACAAACTTTATGAAGGATGGACTAATGAGAATTTTTTTGGAAATTTATGTTTCCATAGTTTCAAGCTGTTATATATAATTATTTTTGCTGAGCTTATGAAAATTTTTCTGTTTAACTCTATCATAATATGAAGTTTATAATTGATTTTCACTTGTAGGTTTTGATGTACTGATGCTACTTTACTCTAAAGATAGCCAAATTATGAATAGGAGAACTTCTGTTTAAAACAACACTGAAGTGCGTCTCTTGGAAGCATTAGGAATCAACTCTCTTCCACCAATTGGAAAGAAAGTCGTCACCAATTTGATTCTGATTTATTTAGAAATCATATTTCCTCTATCTGTGTGTTTATCAGAGAACCCAGATTGCTTCAGAAAATAGACTGATTTCATGGTGGTAGTTTTTTAGATGTTAACTTTTAACTTACAAGATAAAATTTTACTGGTCTTAAATAGATTAGTTTCTGAATAACCCAGAAGTTGAGTATATTTTGATAATAAATTTTAAATTGAACATATTTGGATGTGCTTGAAATAAGGGGAAATAACAACAGCCCATTAAATTCCAAAAAATCTTGTAGAAATGTGAACTTGGAGGGTCTCGTTAGCTAATTGACTTCTCCTTTTCCTTTCACCCTGTTCCTCTTTATTCTATGTTACTTATAAACACTGAAGACTGGTAAAAATAGCTCTGAATAGGGCTGTTGTTTATGTCCCTGGGTCTCATCTTTTTATGCCTTAATAGATCATTTTATCAAGGCACAATACTTGCTAATTCCTACCTTTTCCTCTCATCATCAGTATCCCCTCTTTTACCTACCCAAATAATTCACTGCTCTTTGCCCTTGCCAGGAGAGAGACACACACATACACACCCCTTGGACATAAATCTTTTGAATTAGTCCTAACTAGGCTCTTTTGTTAAACTCCAAAGAGGGGAGAATAGTAGTAAAGATGGTAGATTGGAGTAGGTTTTAGAAAAGTAGCTAAGGCTGAGATTAATATCAACATTTCATATCCTTTTTAAAAAAAAATTTACTTAATTCAATCAAGAACAGTGGAAACTTGATCTGTTCAATCTAATTGGATTTCATCTGTGAAGTCATTAAACAAAATTTCCCCTTCTCTTCCTTTTTTCCCTCTTTCCTTTCCTCTTTTTCCTCCTCTTTTTCCTTTTCTTTTTTTTTCTGCTCTTTTCTCTTACTCTCTTTAATCTTGGTTGAAAAATATAAGATGGATTGGAGTTGTGCAAGATTGGAGTCTAGTTGATCCATTGGGATGATGTTGCAGTAAACCTGAGAGCGGATGGTGGTGGTGTAGACTAGGGCACTGATGGTGACATATGTAGAAACAGTTGAATTTGAGAAATACACAGTATGTAGTATAGATATCATGATTTGATGCTTCAAAGATATCTGCGTTATCAGAAGAATAGTTAGTTGTGATATAATTTATCTGTTTATAAAAGAAATGGTATAGAAAGCACAACAAAACTTGAAAAGAAAAACCAACTTAATAGGGAGGTGGTAGATTTGCTCAGAAATTGTATGAAATGATAGTTGCAAAGCACCTCTTTTGTGCCTGACCAAAATGAGGAGTTGGCTAAATTTTATTTATTGATCAAATTAGGGATGTTTTTATTATTTTTTTTTATTATTAAAGATTTTTATTTATTTGACAAAGAGAAAGAGATCACAAGCAGAGAGGCAGGCAGAGAGGGGGAAGGAGGCTCCCTGCTGAGCAGAGAGCCAGATGCGGGGCTTGATCCCAGGACCCTGAGATCATGACCTGAGCCGAAGGCACAGGCTCCAACCCACTGAGCCACCCAGGTGCCCCTAGGGATGTTTTTAAAACATCACTAGTAGATCTGTTTTCTGGCCAAGGTGGAAGAATGGGTGTTGGACTTATCCTTCAGCTAAAAAACTGAACAGAGTTTATGAAATAACAGTTTTCAAGACCTTAGATATCAGACAGTGGAGGACAATCATCCTCGATAGATGGGAAACAAAGGTGAACCTAGCTCACTGCTTGGAGGGAGTTTCCAGGCCTGGTGCATGGAGCGGGAACTCAGGTAGAGCCTAGTGATTTATTTGAGGAGACCAAACTGGAGGTTAACATAAGGTTATAGTTTACAAGAAAAATTGCTGATGAGAAGAGAGTTCATAAACAGAAGGAACTTTAGACATTTGGAAAGATCCTGTTGAGTTGTCAGCTGAGTACTGATCAGAGGATATGAGTGAAGAGGCTATTTGAGCTGGAAGAAGAAATTCCTAAAAAGATCACAGAAAATAATTCTCAGAGTTCATACAAGACAGCTATAGTTCCTGTTCTCACCAGATAAACATCATGATTTATGAAGCACCATTAAGGTAATGGAAAGTCTTTTGCCCAGTAGTGGGGTCAAATTATTGTCTTTACATAAATGCTGCCCTGATGAAATGAAATTTAAAAGCGAGACCTGAAGGATCAGACTACTTTTTAAGCAGTTTATGATGGAGAACAAAGCTCAAGAATTTTTATAGGAATATTAAAAAAAAAATACCCAATACCCAATAAGTTAAAAGTAGCAATATTTGGCATCCAATCAAAAATTAGTAGATATGCAAAGACTACTTGTGAATCTTAAATTATTTTGAAAAAAAAAAAATTTTTTTTTTTTAAATTAACACTTCTAGGGCACCTGAGTGGCTCAGTGGATTAAAGCCTCTGCCTTTGGCTCAGGTCATGATCTAGGGTCCTGGGATCAAGCTCCACATCAGGCTCTCTGCTCAGTGGGGAGCCTGCTTCCCTCCCTCTTTGCCAGCCTGCTTCTGTGCCTCTCCGCCTACTTGTGATCTCTCTGTCTCTGTCAAATAAATAAATAAAATCTTAAAAAATAAATAAAAATTAATACTTCTTTCAAACATACCAGAATTGTATTGTACAGTTGTATTTTACACAATCAGCAGATGTGTACTTCAGTAGATATTAAAGGAAGTATTTCAGGCAGAAGGAAAACAAAAACCTATGGAAATCAGAATCTATACAAAGAGATGAAGAACACTGGAAACAGAACATGATTAAATATAGGAAACATTTCCCCTTATTTAAGTCTCTTTTAAAAATACTTGTTCAAAGCAAAAATGGTAACAACCTTTTACTAGGTTTATAACATAATAGATTTTAAATATGTGATGACAGTAGGGCAAAGTCTGGGAGAGGAGAAATGGAAGTATAATATTGTAAGCTTGCTCTACTATATGTGAAGTAGTTTAAGACTGGATGATAGTTGGTATTAGGAACTGAATTGTGTCTTCCCTAAATACGTATGTTTAAGCCCTAACCCTTAATGTGACTGTATTTGGAAATAGGGCCTTTAAAGAAATAATTAAGGTTAAATGTGGTCATAAGGATGGGGCCCTAATCCAATATGACTGAAGTCCTTAGAAGATAAAGAAATACCAGCTATTCAAGGACACAATGAAAAGGCCTCTTGATGTGAGAGGACAGCAAGAAGTTCGCTGTCTGCAAGCCGAAGAAAGAGGCCTCCGGGGAAAGCACCTCCACAGGCACCTTGATCCCAGACCTTCTAGAAACTGTGAGAAAATAAATCTCTGTTATTTAAGCTGCTCGGTATATGGTATTTTGTTATGACCCTAACAGACTAAGTTGGTGAGAAGTTAAATATATATATTATAAAGCCTAAGGCAGCCACTATAACACAACAGAGTTATAGCTAATAAGCTGAGAGAAGAAATTAAAAGAAATTTTAAAAATCAGTTAATTCCAGAAGAAGACAGGAAAAGGAAAAGGGAAACAAAGAACGAAGAGAACAAACAGAAAAAAAAGAATCTAACTTATTAATAATCATATTAAATGTAAATGGCCTAAATGTCCCAATAAGAAGGCAGAGATTTTCAGATTGGATTTAAAAAAAAAAAAGAGCAAGATCCAACTATATGAAACTGACAAAAACCCCACTTTAAACATAAAGACAAAAATAAGTTTAAAGTCATATCATGCAGTAGTCAGAAAAGATTGTGTGTGTGTGTGCATGTATTACTAGTATCATATACCACATATGTATACTATGATAGTATAATCATGGTAATACAGTACTACATATTATCAGTCTGTACATATTGTGTGTGAGTGTGTGTATGCACAGTATAGTAATACAGTTGGCCCTTGAACAATGTAGAGGTTAGGGTGATAACCCCCCATGCATTTGAAAATCTTTGGGGTGCCTGGGTGGCTCAGTTGGTTAAGCATCTGCCTTCGGCTCAGGTCATGATCCCAGCGTCCTGGAATGCTTCTTCCACTCCCTGCCACTCCCCCTGCTTGTTCTCTCTCTCTCTCTCTCTCTGTGTGTCAAATAAAGTAAAAAAAAAGAAACAAAAACAAAAACTGTATAACTTTTGACTACCCCAAAACTTAATGACTAGCAGCCTTCTGTTGACTTGGAGGCCATACTGATAAAATAAACATTTGATTAACACACATTTCGCATATTATATTATATACTATATTCTTACAATAAAGTAAGCTAGAGGAAAGCAATTAATAAAAATCAAAAGAGAAAAAAAAAAAATCAAAAGAGAAAATACATTTATAGGTACTGTACTATATGGAAAATCTGTGTAAGTGGACCACACAGTTCAAACCCATGTTATTCAAGAGTCAACTGTATATATAGTACACTGATGTATATTGTATATATAATATACCTGGGGTAGCTATATTCACATCAAAGTAGGTGTCAAAGCAGAGAATATTACCAGGAACAAAGAGAGTTAGTCAATAAAGATAAAGGAATAGTTCTTTAAGAGCCTGGAGGTACTATTCTTAAATGTGTATGTACCTGATAACAGGGTTGTAGTATGAATATCTGAGACAAAGACTGAGTTGCAAGAAGTAGACAAACTGTGATAGGTATTTCAGTAGTCCTCAATATTGGAAGAAGGAGACAAAATCAGTAAGGATATGGGAGATTTAAACAGCTTATCAACTTGACATTTGTGGAACACTCTGCCCCCAAACAACCAAATACATACTCTTTTTAAGTGCACATAAAACATCGACTTAGACCAATTCTGGGTCATGGAACAAGTCTCAGTAAATTTATAAAAGGATTCAGGTCAGACAAATATGTTCTCTGATCACAGTGTAATTAGAATAGAAATCAGTATTTTTGGAGAATCTTCAAGTATTTGGAAACCAAATAACACACTTCTAAATTATACCTGGGTCAAAGAAGAAATAGGGAAAGTAGGAAGTATCTTGCACTTGATCTTAGCCAAAAGGCCGAGAAGCGATTAGTAGAAAGTATTTTGAACTGAGTGAAAATGAAGACATGTCAAAAGTGTGGAATGCTGCTAAAACAGTAATGAGGGATGTTTATAGCACTATATGCTTATAGTAGAAACTTAGCAGTGACCTCAGGTTCTACCTTAAACTGGAGAAAGAAGAACAAATGCAGCCCAGATTTGTCCCCTCAAAAGAGAAGTTCATGTCCCAATCTCTGGAACTTGTGAATTCTACCTTATTTAGAAAAAGAATCTTTACAGATGTAATTAAGTTAAGGATTTGGAGAAACCTTTCTGAATTATTTAAGTGGGCCCAGAACAATGGCAAGTATCCTGGTAAGACCGAGGCAGAGGGAGATTGCACACAGGAGAAGGTGATGTGAGGACAGAGATAAGTGATATGATACAAGCCAAGGAATCTCAGAGAATGTTGGCAGTTACCAGAAGCTGGGAGAGAAACATGGGATGGATTCTGCTCCACTGCATCTGGAGGGAAGCACCAACAACTTAATTTTGGACTTCTGGCATCCAAACAATGGAAGAGCATACATCTCTTTTGTTTTAAGCCATCAAGTTTGTAGTAATTTGTTACCAGGAAACTGGTACATATGTACTAGCAACAACTAATAATAGATTGGAATTTTTGAAATTATGTAATTTATGATAATATCAAATATAAAATAGGGGTCAGTCTGACCTACTGGACCTGTAATTGAAAACTTTGAAACATTCCCGAGAGGAATTAAAGAAGACCTAAATAAATGGAGACATTTATCATGTTCATGGATCTGAAGACTCATTATTGTTAAGATGTTAATTCTTACCAAATTTTTCTATAGATTTTTGTAATTCCAAATAAGTAGTTGATTTTCAACAACGTAGGAAAGGCCATTCAGTGGAGGAAAAATGATCTGTTCAGCAAACAGTGCTGGAATAAATAAAAAATATTAGACCCATACCTCACACGTTATAAAATTAACTCAGAGTGGAACTTAGACCTACTTGTAAAACATGAAGCCACAAAACTTATGGAAAAAAAAGGATAATATCTTTGACCTTTGGTTAGGCAGGTATTTCTTAGATGTAACACCAAGTATATGACTCTTAAACATTTTATAAACTGTACTTCATCAAAATTTTAAGAATTTTAGTTCATTGAAAGATACTTTTAAAACAATGAAAAGACAAATTATAGACCTGGCGAATATATTTTGTATACTGCATATCGGACAAAGGACTTCTATCCCAAACTGTCAAGATT
>CM053605.1:103926774-104036281 GCA_028646535.1 Procyon lotor
TGAATCTTAATGTTGCCAAATGAAAGAAGCTAAGCAAAAAAACCAGCGCATGAATATGTATGTAAGATCCATTCATATTATTCTAGAAAATGCAGATTAATCTATAGTGGTAGAAAGCTGATCTGTGATTGCCTCAAGACCAAAGTACAGGAGTTGAGAGGAATGCGGGGGGCGGGGGAGGAATTTAAAAGAAGCTTGTGGCAACTTTTTGGCCTGATGGACATATTCGTTATCTTGATTTGGGTAATGGTTTCTTGGTTGTCTGCCTGTGACTAGAGTTATCAAAGTTTACATTTTAAATATGTGTGGCTTATTATATGTCAGTTGTATCTGAATAAAACTGTTAAGAACAAGTTAGCGGTCAGGTTTCATTCAGGGAGTAGAAAGATTTCTGATAGCAACTTAGGCCGTTAAGACAAAGTAAATTGAGCTCATTATAAGAATCTTTACCATTTAATGGGTTTTATGGGTTTGTTATGTGATTTTTAAAAACCTGAACAATATTCAAGAGCATTAGTGGTTTCTTAGTAGTATGTCACCTTAAGACAATGTCTTACAGACCTTTTTGACATATTTGCAGTGAAATACTACATAAGACTTTGTGTTCTATTTTCATTTAATATAAACTTCCTGTTTTTCTACTTAATTTTAAAAACATATTAATGGTTGTACTTTTTATTTTGTTGCACTATTTATTAAATTAGTTCCTTAATTTATGTGACTAATTTATTGTGGTCTTAAATAAATGTTCCGTTTGTTGTGGAGTCCAGCAGAGTATTAAATACTGAATTTTACTTTAAAAGCAACAGTTTCCGTGGAATCATGTGATAGTAGAAAAGCATAAAATTGTGTTAAACCTAAGTTAGAAACCTCATCAGAAAATTACTTCATTTGTAAAAAACCCTATTGGATAGGAAATACTTTATCATTTTGGTTGGGTGAGATGTTTACACTGAAAGTTAATTAAGTATAATAACAATGGCAATAGTACTTTTTAAACTAAATGTTAGGACTCTTGATTTAGTCTATTTCTGTTTAGAGAGTACAGGTAGGGATCATAGCTAGTGTTGGGGGATGGTGTCAGTATATAAAAAGCGCTTGGCTGTTTTTAGCATGCAAATTGTAGTATAAATTTTAAGTGTATGAGAACCAGAAACTCTATTTTTATTAATAAATTCTCCCAAAATGATTATTATTTGACTTGAATAAATATTGATTTTTTTTTTTTAAACCTGCATTTAGAGCTGTTTAAGAAATGCTGGAAATTAGGATTTAAAATACAACTACTGGAGTAGAAATAGAAATTATGAAAATATAGTTACCTGTATATGAAATAACAAATATAATACTATAGGAACATGTACTAGATAATTATGATTATGAAAATCATAGGGCAGGAGTAATAAAACTTTTTATTCCATTCTCTTTAGGGATGTTGAAGTTAGACAGGAAATTTTTACAACCCAAGCCCTCGAGTCTTCTTTCTAGAAGTAACCTTCACCTCCTAAAACTAAAAGAAATTAATTCCTTTCTAATGAACAGATATTTCATTTTAATATGATAAACTGGTTATATAACGTTAACCAGCTTGGGCTTATTTTTTAAAAAAATTATTCTTTTTATAAGTCAATCAGAGAAAGACAATTATATGATCTCTCTGATAATGAGGAATTTGAGAGGCAGGGTTGGAGGGGTCATGGGGGCTCGGGAGGGAAAAAAATGAAACAAGATGGGATCAGGAGGGAGACAAACCATAAGAGACTCTTCATCTCATGAAACAAACTGAGGGTGGCTGGAGGGTCGGGGGTTAGGGATAGGGTGGCTGGGTTACAGACATTGGGGAGGGTATGTGCTATAGTGAGTGCTATGAAATTTGTAAACCTAAGGATTCACAGAGCTGTACCCCTGGGGCAAATAATGCACTGTATGTTAATAAAAGAATATATTATTTAAAAAAAATTGTTCTTTTTAACATGTTAAACGTGTGTGCCTATACTTTGTTACTTTATAAATACCATATTTACATTTTAAACCAAAAAATTAAAGTCATTTTAAGAGTGCATCTTTTAATTATAGTTACCATTTTAACTGATTGTATCATAAAAGGTATTCTTATTATAATAATTGTTAATTATTACTTTAAATATTTCTCATAGTTCTTTAATCTGGCTAGATAGTATAAGAATTTATATTACCTGTTAATAATAGTTCTATTCTCTTATTCATAGATTTAGGTTTGTGTTGAATCGAAATCCCGCATAATTGTTTTTTCTGCAAGTTAAATCCATTTACCTTTTCTCTAATCTCAAATACTCAGAGTTGAATAAAATAAACTCCTAAACCATCCACTCAAGGGAAATGCTTGGCCATCTTAAATCAGGAAAGAGAAAGGAGGGAGGATTTTAGGCTTTTCTTTTCACTTCTTAATTAAAATTCATTGTTGGGTAGGTTTTTTGCATCTTTGATTGTTGAATCTGTAATGGTTGCAGTTTAGTATGTAAATTTTCATAGTTATATTAATTTTAGTAACTTCTAATAAATTTGGAGGCTCTTAAAGTGTATTATAATGACATTTTACATATGATTTGTTTGGGAATGGTGGAATAGACTTTTCCCTCCTTCTTCTCCTTTATAGGATCCTTTAAAAGTAGACTTTCAAATTAATTTAAAATAGATTTAATTTAGAATAGCTCAGCTTTGAAATCTGTTATTCACAGTAAATATAAGATTTAAGTGACATGAAAAATGGGTAATACCTAGGAATATGCTTAGGAATATGCTGCTAAGATTTTTTGTGTGCACATATAATTTTCTTTGTCTGAATTTGCTGTCTCTTAGTAATCTTGTAATCCTGAAGTCTCCATCTCTCCTAGGCACTCTGGACTCTTACCAAGATACTGATTTACTTTTATCTTGACTCTCATCTTCTAAAATAGATTTAAGATTAACTGAAACACATTGGTTTAGCTCTGAAGTGATCCTGTTAGTAGCCATTTGTTCCCTTAGAACTAGGGATTAGTATGTCAGTAAAATGCATGGACTTATTTTTCTAGAAATTTTCCTAGAAATTAAGGAATTTACCATACTTTTATAGAACATAGCACAATTTTTGAAAACTTTAGAATTTGGAAGAATTTAAAATAGACACACACACATACACACACACACACACACAGAAAAGTGATAGAAGAGTTTTTTTTTTCCTCTTTGGAAAATATATTTTGGATCAGGCCTGGATTTTTTTTTTTCTTCAGAATTTCATGTCTTAGGTGTGACAGAGAGATTTCATTCTTTAATATATTTTAATTAAGCCCAGATTAACATTTCTTCTACATTTTATTAACTTTGTATTTAACATTAGCTGGCATGTAATTGGTAAATTCTCATTTGTTGTAGAATTTAAATTTAGGTCAGCCGGTTGACTTACAGTCTTCTAAATCTAATAATTTGACTCTAATTTGGCAGTGTAGAGTGGTGTTCATATTGAATTAGGGAAGTTGTTCTCGGGTTGTACAGGAATTAGTCCATCTTACTTTCTGCCTTGTGTGGATATGCTTTTTTACATTCTAATGATCGGTTCTAAAAGACTTTTAAGTGATTGAATGCTTTACATCATGATTCAGTGTATTTTAAACTTAGTTTATACGTATGCATAGAATGTGGGCTGAAGTGTGAACCATACTAAATTATCTCCTTGGCTGGCTATTTGAAAGTTGAATTTATCAAAGGATATCATTAATGTTAAGAATGATTGAATCTTTATTAGGCTTAGGCATTTAGAATGTAAAATGGTCATCATTTGAAAAATTTAGGATATTTATTTGTTCCATGTTGACAAAATATAGGCCATTTATGAATTTGATAGGCAGTCTCATAATGCTGTAGTAGTTCTTAAAGCCTAAAGTACTATGCCACTTGAATATATAAAATGTCGTGGCATAGTTCAACTGTGAAGAAAATTTTTTCCATGTTATCTCATAGTAAAATGCTTTAAATAAAACAAAAGTTACATGTGATACCTGTGGGCTTTGAAAGCATTGGGGCCTCTGTTAGGTTTTTCTTATATCTGATTCCTTCCACCTTTTCCTTATTTTTAAATGTTTTTCTTGTCTTTACTCTGTTACTTAAATACATGGCACTATATTAGTGGGGAAGTGTCTTAAGTGTTTTAAAAAAGGGAAATGATTAATTTTGGAATAAAGGCGCTTTTGATCTTTTTCCTGGTAGAAGTGGTTTAAAGATATTAAACTTGAAACTTGTTGCTCAGTTTTGAGGTAGTCTCAACCTCCCAGTTCTCTAAAATGTATTAGGATAGTTTGGTAATGATGCATATTTGACAATCAAGGCAAATTTTACATGTTTCTGGGGTTAAATTCTTCGAATGAAATGATTAAAATCCTCAAATTTGATTTAAAAATTTCCTTCAAGAAATTTAATTATACCACTCCAAAATATGGAAACTAAAAACACTGTAAATCCTTTCAATAAAATATCTTACTCAATAAATCATTGTGCAATAATGCCTAGTAGATTCAATGTCTTTTTTGGGCTTAAAGTGTGTTAACTTACTATATTTGATTTTTAAATAGACACCAAATCCTACCGCAAGCGAGTTTATTCCTAAAGGAGGATCAACCTCCAGGCTGAGTAACGTGTCCCAGTCAAATATGTCTGCCTTCTCTCAAGTGTTCTCTCACCCATCCATGGGAAGTCCTGCTGCTGCTGGATTAGCACCAGGTAAGTTGAGTAACTATTTCCAGTGAGTTCCAGATACCAAACCTGTAAGCACTATTTGCTATTAGTTTATCAGAACTGAAACTGTATACTTGAATGATTCATATTTAGACACGTTATGAGTTTTATGTTCTCAGTTTTGGTCCCACAGATCAAATGTTTAGTTGAAATTTTTAAAACAAAATTTAAATATAAACAAAAATTCTATATAAGCATGTTTAAAAGCACAAAAATTTAAAGTAGAAAATGGTTTATTAGAAAAAATATCTACTTGGACCTTAATATTTCCCTATTTTTTCAAGTCAATAATACAGTTTTACTCAAAAACTTTTTTTTTTTTTTTTTTACTCAAAAACTTCTGATGCTTTTATAAGCATCAGAAATAGAATATTGATATGTGTATATGCTTCATGGTCTTCCTTTACAGTAAGTTTCTAAAAAAAATAATTGTGTCATTCTAAATAGGAGTTTAGATGTATTGTCTTTCAGTTGTTTGATTATAAATCTATAGTAGTAATTTTAAATTGGCTACAGTATTATAAACAACAGTAGGAAAGAAATGTATTTAGGGGTCGTCAAGGTAGGGCAAATAGTACTTTTCAGTCATTTTTTTTTTTTTTTTTCCAAGTTTACCCATAATGGCAGGAGAATTTGAATAAATGCACTTATACCCCAGGGGTCCTGAGGTATAGTTCAATGTGACCCTTCCAGAATCCTATTTTCTTTGAAGTCCTCTTTTTTATCTTAAAAATTCATGCAAATTTTTCATTCTACTCCATATTATATAGACATTTATTTTAATATTGAAATATGGAAAATTTGTTAAATAACATCATCCATCTCTACTGCTGTGTACCTTAATTAGAAAACCAAGGTGTGGAGAATCATGTTGAATTTATGTTAAGTGCAGAGTAGGTTATCTTGTCCCTATAAACTGTTAGAATTACTCACATGATTATGTTTCTAGAACCTGTACTGGATAATCATCACTTAGTCTTGAATGTTTCAAAAAACAGAAATTGGATGCCATTGAAGCCAAAGGGTCTACCTAGATTAGTCTGAAACTAATATCGCCTCCAGGGCTTAATCCAGGTAGTAAGATTCATTGGTTTTGATACTAATACTGAAATCAAAGATCTTTATGAAATAGAGAATGAGAGTAGTACTGATAACTTTACGAAACAGAGCATCTGGTTTAGTATATAAAGTATCAAGTGTACTTAGAGGCAGAATAACCTTATGTTGCTAAGGATTTTATCAATGCCTCTTTCTGCTACCTTTTTCCTTCTTGCTCTCTTCCTTACCACTCATCTTCCCTTCCCTTTCGGCCTATTCCCCGTCTCCTGTCTACTTAACCTTTTCTTTTACTTTGGCTCTTTTCAGGTTCAGTTAAATTTGTAAATATTTTCCCTTCTTCCCTAGAGAGCAGTGTCAGAATTGAATATCCCTGGTAGCCTAAAAGTTTTACTTGTAAGTAATATGCTACTATGATTTTTGTCCCATTGAGGTGTGTTCACATTGTTTACATGAACATAATCTACATGTCAGCTCTACATCTAAAATTTCTTAGAGATTGTCCAGACTTCTGAGCAGTGTTTATAAAGCACCTACCAGCATGGTATCCATATGAGAATTAGAAAACTTTGGCTGTCTTAGTGAAGTACCAGTTTATTTTGGCCTAACAACACGTCTTCTGCTTGTTTCAAAACTAATTATTTTGTTCACATCATATTTGATCAGATTAGTTCAGGCTTGCCATTAAAAAAATAAGCTTTTTAAATTAAAGGAGTTAAAAATGTCAAAGGAAATTTTAAATCTTGAAAACAATTAGAAAGCTTATTAATGATTTGTTACTTCTTTAAGCTCTTCCGTACGTGGGTAGGTAGATGTTTCATTGTGTATAGGTAGATGTTTCATTGGTCTCAGTTGAGTATCAACAACTTAAATTTAGAATGAAATTAATTAATATAAAACATTAAATTAACCGAGAAACTACTCTTCTATATAGCTCTAACGTTAAAATGATCATTTTATTTCCTATTAATGTAAGTAATTACTGTCTGGAACCTTTGGTAATAGGTCAGTATACATATTAAATGTAGTCCTGAATACCTATTATTTAAAAATTGTTATTCATTCAAATGAAAATCAACTAATAAGATAAAGTATTTTCCACAAATACTGGAATGATGAATGGTTTTGCACTTATTATTTCTTCATATTTTCTCCTTTTAGTTAATGGCTTAACACTTTCTGGAGATGAACAAAGAAAAAAATTAAGTCTTCCTTCAATGTCTTTCATCACTTTTTACCTACAAATTTTTTTTTTTCCCCAAAGCCTGGGAAAGGTTTTTGGTATTTCTACTTTAAAGTTACAGAATCAAAAAGGTGGTAGAGTTTATTTACCTACCCTAGTGGCAATTTAATTTATCTTTACTGCTTCTTGTCTACTGAAGATATAACCTATTGATCATTTTCAGTTTATGAAGTTTCATTTTCTTTTTGTGTTTTAGAAATTAGTGCCCTTGGAAATATGTCAAATACCGTTTTTCTAAAAAAAACACGAAACCTTAAATATTTTGGCATTCAGATATAAACTAGAGTAATGTCATTTTCATTTTGACTAAAAATGTGAAAATATTTGAGCAAAAGTAAGTAGATAATTAGATTTTGAATTTCCTCAAATTACAAGGAATTTAAAAGCATACCTGGAACATAGTTGATTGTGAGTGAATCCTGAGTGAATGTGTTCTCATCACTTTTAAACCTGATTTGCATTTTTAAACAGCTTTACTACAAGAAGTAAAACTTTATATAAAAGTTACTTGAATTTATTGATAGCTAATTAGGTTTCAAAGGTATTTAACATGCAGCACATGTTAAGTTTCCATTGAATTGTACACACAGCCATTTTCTGGTACTTTAGGAAATCAAGGATTTAGAGGTTTAGTGGTTGATGCACATTTAACCTAAGAACAGTGACTTGCTACTTTCTAAATATCTGCTGTGAATAGTTACAGGAGTATTTGAGGTATGGCACTCAACTTGGACTTCACAGTCTTTGAGATAGTTATATGCATATTCTTTATTTGTAAACATACATTTTTCTCTGATCACAGCATGTATTATCTTCTTGTAGATTTACAGACTTAGGAAAGTTAAGAACCACTGGCTTAACACAAACTTAGCAAAATCTATTTCCAGGATGTGTTTTAGTAAGAATGTTTTGAAAGTAACAGATAAAGATCTATTTTTTCTAGTAGCTCTTACTTTAAGTGAACTTTTTGAATAGACCTTTAGAAATGAAAATATGACTACAGTAAGTATATGAAATGATAGTTTATGCCTTAATTTTTTGTGCAATGAAAACTAATTTTATTGTGAGAATTGTTGAATGGTTTTTTTTAATCAGTATTTTTCCTAAGAGTATTTTGACTTGATAGTAGACTTAGTAGACTAAGTCTTGCTGTGCTTTAAGTTTAATTACCTCAGTGTTAACCATAGTCTGTTTGAGAGTGATTTTAAGAGAGGTAGCAGTGGGAGCATACATTTCAAGGGAGTTTACCAATATATTTGGTGGTTTAATGCACAGTTGTGACTCAGGATTTGAGCATGTCTTGTTCTGCTTGATTGTGTGTAGACACTTGGGAGGGGCAGAGAGAGTTTTTGAATTTGAAAATGCCATCATTAATTTATAAAGGAAAAAGAGAGCCGTAGGTGACTTTCAGTATTTTCAAAAAGTCATTTAAGAAGAAGGTGGTGCAGACTTGTGAACCATTAGCCAAATTTTAATATATTATTATGACAAATCTCAGATGATTGATTTGGGGAGAAGCATTTAATTATAGTACACTTAATATTATTAAATAATTCATTTATTATAAAACTCATTGTAATAGTCTAGAAAAATCTAAAGAAAACACAAGTTTTAGATCCAGTTTTTTGAAATAATCTTTTCTTCTATATTCTTGAGGGTGCCGCATTGGTGGGTAAAGTTTTTTTACCCACCATATTTATTTTGTGGCTTGGGTAAGGTGGGGGGAAAAAGGGACAATAAAGGAAAGGGGAAATTAATATTTTTTCATCATTCTTGTTCTAAAGTATTCAAATATTAAACTTTATGTTTATAATTTTATGTATGTATATCAAACGGTGCTACTTAAAAAGCTATTTATTTTTGTAATGTTGAAGTTTGAGTAAGGAGATTTGCTCTTAAGTTTTGAAGTTCTATGCTAAAAAGTAAGTGTGATTCCTTAGCTCTGTGGCATTTCATATCATAGGCAAAGAAATGGATGTGTAATTTATTTCATTAGCATAGTTGTTGGTTTATGGAGTAATTTGATACTGGTCATTGATCTAGGTGGAACTTTTTGGAGTCAACATCATTGAGCCTTGTGCCAGTTTAGAGATGACTTTCCTGACAGATTATCATCTAGCTTCTCCTTACTAATAAGGAATTCATTAGCTAAGTGAGGTAACTCAGTGTACATTTTAAGTTTGAATAAAAAAGAAATTATATCTTTTGCTGAACTAAACTCTGTCTTGTCTGTCTGTTATCCACTGGTCCTAGTTCTTTCTCTTTGTGTTGAATGGGGTAAATCAAAACCTTTTCCACATGATAGCCCTTTCAGATATTTTCTTTTTTGGACAAGTTGTGTGTATGTGTATCCCTATAACTGATTGATTTATATGACTGAAAAATGAGAGAGGGCAAATTGGGATGTGTTGTTAAAATTAACAACTCATATAGGTGAGAAATCATGAACTCTAAGTCGCTGTGGTTGGAAAACTACTGTGGATAAAATCAAATGCACAGATACGTCTACCCCGCTAGCTGTATTACTGCTCTGATCTGATATCCCACTAAGGAGCCTATGTACCTGTGGGAAAATAGGAAACTTTACTGATAGGTTGAAGCTGTGGTCTTGCCAATCGATAGTGAATATCTAAATTCATATTTAAATTTGTACTGTTTATCTTAGGTTGTACATTACAAACACTGAAGGCATAAAAACTTCATAATCTACCATTTTAGATTATTTTATGTTTTGCTCAGTGGTATAATTACTGAAAATAAAATTATAAAAAATATTTATGTAATTCCTAAACATCACCATGTTTTATAGGATGTTACTCTAGATAGATTTTTCTATAATTATTTTCTAAAAGTCTACTGTTAAACAAATTTCGTGAGTCAACCCAGTCAGGAAACTGCCACAAGTTTTTTTTGATATTTCAGTCTGAATTGATTTGTCCAAATTGTTTTTACTCTTAATAGTAGTAGAGGTAGTCTAGCATTAAAATATTCTTTGTTTAAAAATATCAGTCTTGATTTCTTAAGCATATTATCAGTTCCCTAAGAAGAACCATATTATTTCTTATCTAGCACAAACAGGCATATAGATGGTGCCTAATAAGTGCTTACTCACTTAAACTTCATTTTTGTTTTGGGAAAAAAAGTTTTAATTGGTCAGTATCTCTTAAATACAGTGAATTTTAATGATTTCATGAACATCTTTGAAAACTTCCAAAAACTTCAAATGTTCAAGAGAATATTAATAGTCTTATAAGAAAAGAAATGTGCCATTTGAAAGTTTGACTATATCATAACTAGAGTCACTTCGTGTCTTGAGGTGCTGAAACATTCTTAAAACCAGTGAAAATATTTGTAAGTATTATTTTTAAATTGCATGTTTCCATTTTTTGTAACTACTTTGTTTTTCAGGTATATTCTGCAGAATCACTCAAACTTTTCCAGGTTTTCTAATTGGGGAGTACTTTCTACATTCAAAAATGAAATAAAAATTTACAGTTAAGATCAGGGGTCTCTGAGGTTTTTATGAAGAGGACCTTTTCATTGCCCTGTAATGTTAAGCTCATCCTAGATGGAGAGTGCTCTTTGTATGCATGTATGTGGATACAGATGGTGCTGTCCCAGGGAAGATTTACTAACAGTAGAACTGTAGAGCCCTAACCAGGTTGGGAATGCCTGTGGGCCTATATTCCCTTCTCAGTTGGGAATTTCAGGAACTGAGGCGAGACGTTAATGGCGCAGAGGGGGATGTGGCTGCTGCAGCTGTCTTGGAGACCTGTCAGGTAAGGCTTAAGAGCTACCAGTAGATACTATTCTACTGGTTGGGGAATCCCTGGTTAATATGTCCTGTTAGGTTTTAGAGGTCCTATTGCGGACTTCCTGTTTAAATCTCATGGATTGGCTAACTCGTCCCTTACCTGTGGGGTAGGGGCTGGATGGGAGTGGGTAGGGGTTCCCTTCCACTGAAGTTCAGTGATCTACTATTACAGTGACATCTGCTGCTCCTTGGCTGCTTTCTTTGGATCATGACTTGATTGCCTTTGGAACATGGTGCTAGTTATATATAATAAAGTAGCTGTGTGGTTTTGGCACACCCTTTGATCCCGTGTTTTAGCATCTTCATTTCTGTAAGAAGATAATATTCAATGATTCTAAAAGTCTTTCTAATGTAAAATTCTATTGTTTTGGGACATGTTGATCTATAGGGGATAGGAACACTAAAAAGAGGCAGAAATGAACACAGTGATGAGAGAGAGAGAGCAAAAGGAGAGCTGGATATTTGTACTAGATAGACTTAAGAAGGACTGTAAAAGGTGCTGGACTTCCTTGACATTGTGTAAATGGAAAATCCCATCAAGACTATCTGGAGATGAGGGGAGTTTTGTTTCAACAATATAAGATTAGCATCTGGGGTAAGTAAATCAGAATGTTTTAGTGGTTCTGGATGAAATGAGGCAGAGAGAGCATGTATTAGTTAAATGCCCAAGAACATTCCTGATTTCTAGCTGGATGTGGAGAGTTGGGAGCCAGCTTCTCCTCCGGCCTTTTAAGTCAAATAGGTTGAGAGCTCAGGATCATTTCTTCTTTATTAACCTTTTGGCTCAGTGGTGCCTGGTGCTTTGTTATGTACTCAGGGAGAGAGAGTGTGAATAAAATTACTGTGCTGTGTGTTACATGTTTAGTTAGGGGTGGGCCTCTAATTCTATAGGAATGACATGAAAGGTGGTGGTCTCCTTTTTTCTTTAAATTTTAATTTAATTTTTTATACTTTATTTTTAAAGTTTAGATTCAATTAATTAACATATAATGTATTATTTGTTTCAGGGGTACAGGTCTGTGATTTCTCAGTCTCATACCCGGTGCTCATTACAACACATACCCTCCCCAGTGTCCATCACCACGTTACCCCATCCCTCAGCAGTCTCTTTTATGTTTTGAATTTTCCCAGATTCTTCTCAGCTTGATTGGCCAAATATGAAAACCATCTGTTTTCTTACTCTTTTTTTGCTTTTCAGATGTGCAGTCCAAGTGGAGCACGTGGGAAAGGTCTTAGAAAAGGAGAGGAATTAGAGATGTATTTGTTTTAAAATCCCTAGTACACATAGGCTTGTAAAACCTAAACATAAACACTAGCGAACACTCAAATGCGGACTGTAGGTGATGATGTTTAGTTCTGGACTTTTTAGTCATGACTCTCTTATACATTGATATGTCTGAAAAAAGATATATTCTTGTGATTTCATAAATATCTTCCTGTATTTTGATGTGGTTTCCAAATTTTAGATTGGTATTCCTATAAGTAATAACTAATAGCCCCTTTGGGGGATTTTGTACCTTAAGGAATACAGTACAGATCAATAGGATGTTAGTATAATGTCCCCAAACTTCTCTCTGGACTGTAGTTACTATGTAGTTACTAAGTTACAATAATCTTATTGTTCATTGTTTGTGATGGGCACAAACAATGTGTGATGGTGGTAGACTAACCTGCTGAAACAAACAGATCCAAAGTGTAAGGGCTTCTTCACGTGACAAACACTTACCTATTGATTTTGTACTAGTCCAGGGCAGATATTCAGGTTGTCTGAGATGCTCTTTTTCATGTAATCAGACCCTGGTCAGGTGGTTTCTGGGCATTTCTCCAGGCAACTGGAAGAAGAAAAACAACAGTGGGATATTGGTATGGACAAGCCTGGAAATTGTCTGGTGTCCAGTTTTGACTCCACCAAAATTTTAACTTCGGTTTTTTTAAGCAGTTAGGTTAACATTTGCCAGTCTTCTTTTGATGCAAAATTTTAACAGTTGATCCTGGTTATCGCATGTATATACATTTTGGGGCACTATCTTATTTGCATGTTTGGTATCTAAAGAAATTGACAAAGAAGCTATAATAACTGATTTATTTAGGATCACTGGAAATGGAGATTTCCAGCATACTTGATTATTTACTTTTTTTTTTTTTTTTGTAGAGAAAGAGAACACGCAAGCACATGTGGGTTTGGAAGGCGGGGCAGAGGGAGATGGAGAAAGAGAATCTTAAGCAGGTTTCCACACTCAGCACGGAGCCCAGTTTGGGGTTCGATCTCATAAGGCTGAGATAACAATCTGAACCAAAATCAAGAGTCTTGAGTTGGAAGCCCAAACTACTGATCCACCTAACCAAGCCCTGCTTGATTTTTTTTAATGTGATAAGCTTTATGGCTTTAATTGTCAAAACTTGAGGTTTTCAACAATTTTTCATAGATTTCCAAAACTTCTAGTACTCTTGTTTCAGATAAAATATCTTTTTTTTTTTTAAAGATTTTATTTATTTGACAGAGAGAAACACAGCGAGAGAGGGAACACAAGCAGAGGGAATGGTAGTGGGAGAAGCAGGCTTCCTGCCGAGTAGGGAGCCGGCTGCGGGGCTCAATCCCAGGACCCTGGGATCATGACCTGAGCCGAAGGCAGACGCTTAACGACTGAGCCACCCAGGCGCCCCTAAAATATCTTTTTTTGATGACTCACGCTCAACTTTGTCTGCCTCAGTTATCATATTGAGCCAGAATCTAATTGATACCCTTTAGGTATCAGAGTTTGTAGAGCAGTTTGTTTCAAGTTATATAATTAGGTTCTTTACCCTTTCCATTGTCCTCTTGCCCCAGTGTGTTAGATTATAATACCTTGAAGGTAAGGCCTTTTTCTCTTGGTCTCTGAATCTGTTAAAGAGCTCCTGAATGGATATACTCAGGCAAGTTTATTTGAACCCTTTTACCGAGTTCTTACTGGCTTTTTATTGATGATTGTGTTGTGCTGTTAGTATTCCTACCTTTAGGACAGTGGTTCTCAAATTTGAGAGTCCATCACAATCACCAGCCTTCCTGGGTCTCATCCCCAGAGTTCCTGATTTCATAGATTTGGGTGAGCCAAAAAATTTACTATTCTAATTTGTTTCCAGGTGTTGCTGATAAGATTGAGCAATCGTTTTGAGACTCCGCTGTTCTTGGTGCTCTCTGCTGTCTTCTTTCCCCTTTTTTCATATAACCCCTTTCTTTTTCTCCTTAATCTTCTGAAGGCTGAGAACACAAACACATTTTTTAATACTTTTTTTTTTTCGAATAAGAAAAAGACTGAGTTAAGGACTTGAATGGTACCTTTGAGTAAGGTACATGAGCTTTAAATTATCCTTTGAGACTAGTTTTTTCCTAGTTCTTGGCTATGTTCTGGATAACTGAAGTGATCAGATAAGTATCCATTGAATTGTAACAGGGGTTACTGAAGCTCATTCAAGAACATATTCAAAAAAAAAACAAAAAAACTTGGGCAATAGAGATTTCTTCCACCTTAATTTAAAGGGACAAAAATAAGTTATGTAATACAATGATGTCTCTTCTGGCTGCTGATATGGACCATGGTTCTTTAAAATTTTAAACCCCATAGATCTTGAACCAGTAATCAAATACCTTTTATTCACGTGTTACATTTTAATATATATGCTTTAAAGTTTTTATGTAGAGGTCAACTAAATTGTTATGTTAGAGAAGTAAGAGAGGTATTTGTTGATTCTTTAACAGCATTTTCTTGAAGTCAGACTTCAGTTTTTGTTTTAAATTTGGTATTAGTGTTTATTCATTGGAAAGAAATCCCAAGTTAAAATAACATTAATATTAACCTTACATTATTTTTGTGAATATAATTTTTTATAATCAGATATACCTGTCTTAGAGTAAGTTTCTTGTTTATAAACAGTGTAAATATAATTTGTCACTATGAATGAAGAATACATTTACTCATAAATATTCATTATCACTTGAGAAGCAAAAAAACCGTTCTTTTGATCTAGAAGAGTTGGTTTTGTTATGAGATTCCTGTCCTCCCATTTTGTTTTAACCCTTCGTTTAAATAATATAAATGTTATGATTTAAGTGACTTCCACCATTATAGAGGCTAGGAAAGATCCTACCATTTCAGATTATTAGTCCAAGTTTGGGGACAGGCAGGTCACTGTTATGTTTCTTTAAATATTATGGTGATCAAATTTAGCTACCTGCTATATGGGCCAGAGGACATAGTTCATAAAATTGTAATTCCAATCTATACAGTGGTTTTAAGAAATGTGGATAAGTTATTAACATTTTTAAGGGTTTAGGCACTGCATGTGGTTAATATTCTAATACTTGTCAAATTAATTAATGAAAACTCATGGAAGTAATGCTGTTGATAGAGGTAAGGTTGAAGTTAGGCCAAAGGGAAGACTACTATTTGTAGACATGAGAAGCAAAACATATGTTCAGGCTGTGGTCTCCATCAGATAGTATGTCAGAGTATGTGTTTGATAAAACTCAGGTTAAATTCCTAATATTAACTTACAGCGTTTGCCTAACTTTGGTAAAATAGATTAGATAAATTTTTTGAGGAAGCTGTAGGGTACTTAATAGATTTTTCAAATGCTTTTAGTGTTTTAATATCCAGGTAGTCCAGATACTTATTATCACATGTAAATAATCAGCCAAAATGAAGTAATGATTATATAAATCGGTTGCTAAAATTTTCTAGATGTTGAGGAGAAAACCAGAGATGGAAACTGGGTTATATTTACTTTGGCCAAATCGACATGGCTTCTATTTACATTTAAAAAAAAAAAGGACAGAAAAAAAGAAAACTTTTCATTTTTGTTGTGTAATGTAGTGAAGAGAAAAATATTTGTACTTTTAATCAAATATAATTTTTATAACTGAAATGTTAACCGTGAGTCATAATTTAAACATTTTGTGCTTTTTCTTTATATTTTCCTAAAAGTAAAAATATTGCTGATTCTTTATATATGTGTTAAAAGAATGAAAAAGAATACTTGTGATATCTTCATGGACCTATTCAAATAATTTTTAGTTCAATTTTTTTTTTATGGAGTCTTTTAAAAACAAGATTTGGGTTTCTTCTGCTCACTAGTATATTAAAAGGCTTAAGGTGGACACTGAAGGATGGCAAAATAAAGGTAGAATCCAGGTATATCACAAGTACTGGACGTTCTTTGAATCCAAGATTCAGTTTACCTTGAATCTAGATTTTGGAGACTTCAAGAGTAGAAAATTGTTCTCTCACATCTTTAAAAAAGCATTTCAATGGTAGCTGATGATTTGATTCTTTTCTCCTCTACGTGGGATGCAGTTGCATGTAGGACGTGAATCTACTACCTTCAATTAAAAAAAATCTGTGAAGTACATACTTCATTGAGACTTTAATTCCCATAAGCATAAAAACATATTCACAAATTTAGATCATATATGTATTAAGAATCAGAGTAAGTTTTTAGGTAAGGTATTTATTTTTTTATTAATTCAATTTGAGTTTTGGCGTGACTAACCTTTAGCCACACAACTGTTCAAAATGCTCCCTTTGGGTGAAAGGTTGGGTGAAAGCTGTAATCTGTTAGGATAATAATCTATATGTAAGATTTAAGGTGAAATCATGCCTCTATTAAATATGGTCTGAGTGTACGTATTCCCTATCATTTTTATGGAATGAGTTTTTAGGTTAGGACCAGTCCAGAACTTTTACCTATATTTTCAGGTTAGAGTACTATTTTTTTCTTCTCCCCCTCCCCCTCCTCCTCCTCCCCCTCCCCCCTCCTCCTCCCCCTCCCCTTCTTCCTTTTTTTTTTTCTATTTGAGAAGGTTAACAGATACCTAGAATGCAATGCATATTGTTAAACTAGAAAATGAGAATTTAAAACCAGTAATTTTAATTAAAGACAGATATATTGGTGTAATTGGAAGAACTGTAGACAGTAACTTGGGGTGGTTGCTTCTAGTAATTCTGAAATAAAAACAATGGGAGAAGTTCTCTTTGTAATCTTATATACCTAAATTATTAATGATGAAATCTTAAGATAGTTTGAGTAAAAGACACTATAAACAGAATAGAGTTTTCTCTGCTTGTCTAATTTACAGTTGTGTGTATTTTTTTGAGTTAAATGCTTATATTCCATTTTATTCATTTATAACTTTGCAGAGTATTATTTAAAAATTGCTTATGCATTTTAATCTTTCCTATAGAGAAGCAGGGATTTTTGTGATTTCCTCAATTGCAGGGTTTCCTAATATTTTGGAAATTATGATTATCTTATTCTTGGAGTTGTGACTTCTTTCTTTTGGAGGAAAAATATATTGTGTGGCTTGTGTGCACTTTCTTATGTTGCAAATTTCGTGTTTTGGACATTTTATTCCTTGAGGAAGGTTAAGAGCTGTCTCAGGAGTAGAAGTGAAGTAGGTTCTCATTATTTCACTGGCAAAAGTCAGATTTGTAGTTTTTCTTATTTACCTAATCTCCCTGATGAGAGAGCTCTCAGATTTTCCATCTGTATTTGTATAAAGAGAATTTATTTGTGACTTAAAACTTTTATCTAATGAAAAGTTATTTATAATTATGTTGCATTAAAACTTGGTAAAATAAATAACATGTCTCCAATTTTTTAAATCTTGAGAAATTGACATTTAGGAGTTTTGGTTCTCATACTTAACTTTTGGAGATATTTTTGTATGTACCTATATTCACAGGACATATCTAGTAACCCCATGGGGGAATTGCTTGGGGAAACTTAAGCAGATGTTGAGACTTGGTTTTATTATAGTTTTTACTATATTCAAACTACAGTCAGTAGGAAATACAACACCACTTCCCTGCCCCCCAAAAGAGGAAAGGTCTATTTTAAACATAATTGTGTAAAGTAGTTCTGTTGTTTTATCATTTTAATAATTTTGACTTTATGACTAATATACAGTAAGACAAAGTACTGTTATGTTCATAAAAACGTTTCTGACTATTATGGATTTACCTTATGGCCTCAGCCATTAATGCTAGAAAAACCTGCTAATTAAAATTATGTGAAAATTAGCTTGGATCAGTATTAATCTTTTAAAGATTAACTGAGGATGTGTATCAACATTTCCCAGGGTGTTTTTAAAAAAATATGTGACAAAGAGCCATCCTAAACCTGCCATTCCAATTTCTCACCCAGCTCCTCCCTTCCCTTCCCTTCCAGTTCTGCACATGTCTGTTTTTAGACAGGCAACTCCAGTGTCCATTCCTCATTGAAAACCAGTGCTTTTAGGGACAGTGGAGAAGCACTCCTCTCCTTACAGTGGGGCAAAAGAGGACTTTTCCTTCCTTCAGATACTTTTAGTTACATACATTTATAATTAAAAGAAAATATGAATGTGTTGTCCTAAAATTTTTCCTTTTTTGGAATTTTGATATGAGTATGATGGAGCTATTGTGGGTATGCATATGAATGTATACTTTTTATAACCTTATAAAAAATTATAGGTAGCAAGGATCCTAAAGTGTCTAATTCATTTCCCTAGCTGCATTTCCTTCTTAAGCTAGCTAAGCTGTTTGAAAATCTCTTAATTACCCTAGAACAATAGTTATTATTACTTCATTTCAGAGTTTATTAATTTTTTGGCATTCTATTTGCGGAGTTAAGGCTTTTTCTTTATCAGGGCTTTTATGAAGTTGGGTAAACCTATCATCACCCTCTGAAAGATGCTTGAGTAAGAAGCTCAAGATTCATCTTTGCTCTCTCCCCTTTGCTATCCAACAGTGAGTTAATGAGTAATCTAGTCAGTTCAGTTTGATGTGATATCTCTAACACATACTGCCCCTGGTCCTAGACCAGGCCGTGATAGATTAATTGGTTTACCCCTGAAGTTCATTTCCCATTTGAAGGCGAAAGTAATCTGAAATATAAATGAGGTCATGGCCTAATTGTTAGTAGAATAAAATCCAAGCTCTTTACTGTGGCCCACATAATTTGTGTATTGCGTGCTTGTCTAAATCTTACCCCTTCCGCTCTCTCTCCTCCATTGTGTGTTCAGTTACAGCCATGCTGGCCTTCCACGGACATGTCAAGCTCCTTCTTGGCTCTTGCTCTTGGCATATATTGCTCCACCTGTTCTTTCTCTGACTGGTCTTTCCTTCTCTTAGGTGTCAGCTAAAATGTCACAAAGTCTTTGACTAATTTAAAGGACATTTCCCTTATTTTCCTCAGGTTGTCCTATTATTTCCTTGTCAGAACTTATTACAATTTGAAGTTTTATTTTTGTTTAAATTAGGATGAGTGGTCATCTTTATGCCTGTTGAAATATAAAGTCCCTTGTGGTGGAAACTGTGTTTAGATGCTAAGTGAGTATTTTTAGAATTAAAACAATTGAAAATTTTAAACAGTTTAAAACATAACTTTAAACAGTTATGTTTAAAGACTGCTGCTTTCTTTTCTGATTAAATAAGCCTCATCCCTTTAACTTGACCTCATGAAGGACCTTCTCTGTTAAAAAGTATACATCTTATTTGAGAATATGGATTTGAACATGGTTAGCTTCCCCCCCCCCCTGCCCCCCCACCCGCATCTCTGTGCCTTTGCTTTGACCTTACTCTTCCTGGAAGGATCATCAGTTTCTTAAGATATTGCCGATTTTTCATTGATTAGGTCAAATGCCTCATTTTCTTTCCCCAAAGCCATTTCTACCTCTCTGGTCATTCTTCTCTGTGCCGCTATAGTGCTTGAGTATCTCATAATATATTTTTAAAATTTTGTCTGTGTTTTGAGGTGTCTGGATGGCTCAGCCAGTGAAGTGTCCAACTCTTAATTTCAGCTCAGAGTCATGTGATTGAGCCATGCATTGGGCTCCACACTCAGCAGAGTCTGCTTGAGATTCTTTCTTTCCCTCTCCTGCTGTCCCTCTTTCTGCTCACTTGTGCATGTGATCTCTCGCTCTCTCTAAAAAAAATAAATCTTTAAAAAATATAAAATTTTGCTTATATTTTATATACGTTTTCTCCACTAAAGTTAAATGCTTCTCCTGGAGGTATTTTTAACATTTTATCCATTATTGTAATCTCACATGGAGTTCTAGAGTAAATTTTTAAATTAGAAAATTTTGACCACTTTAGTGGGCTTTATTTATGATAGAGTATGAACTTTATGAGATCAGGACCTGGTCTTATTTCCTGAATTCCTGGAACCTTGTTCAGTGCCTGATCTCATGCCGTGGTTCCCGTAAGCTTCCATATAGTTACAGATGAATCTATGGTGCTTATAAAATACAGCCTTCCCTGCCCCATCTAGGATCTACTGAATTAGAAACTGCACATTTGGAGCAATGGCTTTTGTATTTTTAAGGATTTCACAGGAGATTCTGATATCTGCCCTTTTACTTCTAAAGAAAAATAAGTTCAAAATGCCAGAAAATTTTAAGAAAAGTGAGGTTTTAACAGATTTGAATGAGGATATCCAGGCCAGAAAGGTTCTTGGAAAAAGAAATAACTGAAGATGGGTTTTAGAGGATGGATAGGATTTCTTTAAACATTTTAAACACAGTTGAGAATCTGTGAAGTTGTTTTTTTTTTTTCTTGTTTATTTCAACCAGTTGAATAGCATAATCTAGAAATGCTCTCACTCAACTAGTGAACTTTCAAAAAGTAATTCAACCCAATAGTTAGGTAAAAAGACTGAACAGATGCGAAGACAATCTCAGGTGTGTTTCGGAAGCATAGGCTTGAAGCAAGTTTCTGTTAGAACAGGTGCTGTTACCCTTAAGTGCTGATTGTGAAGGAGTCCATGGAGTTTCCTTGGAGAGACCAGGTTGTTAGGGCAGCGTGTTATTTTGTTTTTGTTTTTAACCAGTTGCCACTTTGTTGTTGTTGTTTAAAAGATTTTATTTATTAGAGAGAGTGTAGGAGTGAGCGAGAGAGAGAGAGCACAAGAAGGGGGAGAGCCAGAGAGAGAGGGTGAAGTAGGCTCCCCACTGAGCAAGGAGCCTGACACGGGGCTGGATCCCAGGACCCTGGGATCATGACCTGAGTCGAATTCAGACGCTTAATTGATAGAGCCACCCAGGCGCCTCTTTTGTTTTTTTAAAACAAGCTTGCGTGGGTACCAGTGTGCATTGATTCAACATGACAGTTTAAAGGACTGTCATTAGCTCCTTTGGATAATTCTGTTTCTCCACCTCAGGCTCTTAGTCACTGAGCTTTTGTTATGTAGAGTTTCTTTTTCACTTATCTTTTCAAAGAAATATCTTTGAGGTCTACCATTTGTGTGATGCATATGATGTGGTATTTCATCTCTGATATATCAGAAGAGTGGGATTTCATTTTAAGATTAAAATTGCTAGGCAAGGAGTGCCTGACTGGCTCAATCAGTAGAACATGTGGCTGTTGATCTCCGGGTCATGAGTTGGAGCCGCATGTTGGGTGTAGAGATTACTTAAAAATAACATCTTTAAAAAAAAAAAATAAAACTGCTAGGCAAGTGGAAAAGGTTAGATTGGACAGGAACTTGGAAAAATTAATGAAAAATGGCACTGAGATAGATTCCTTATCCATATATTTAAAATATCTAGTACCTCTCTGAAAATAACAGTTTTGTTTGCCATTAGGACTTCAGAGTTTGGCATACCGTGTTTTAAGAGTTCTGAGAATGTGGGGAGAGGAGGCTAGTAGGAGATAGGACTGGAAAGGCGGCTTGGAGTACAGATAGAAAGAACTTGCAACTCAGCCGGCCGTAGAAACTAAACTTAATTACCATTTCTGCCCCTAGGGTACCTGTGAACCAGGAATACCAAGCCTTAATTAGAGTTTAGAACAGTGGTTTTTCAAAGCAGCAAAATGCTTGTGAAGTCGATTTACAATCTCTAAATCTAAATTTATATAAGGTTGATACAACTGCTATTAGAGGGTTAGGTTTTAAAAATTTATTCATAAACTTAATTCAGTGACAGTAACAAATCTGTGTGGTACTTTGTTGAACACAATAGCTTGAGATTGGTAGGTAAAGGATAATAATTACTCTTTGTTCCTCAGTCTCCTTTTCTGTATTTTCTATCATTTAGTAACATGAGAATCATAATTCACATGAGTACGTTGTACGCTTATTTGTTCAATTTTGTATAAGTACCTGTGCATTTAAATAAAGATTACTCCAGAGTCATTACTTTCCTAAAAGAAAACCCAGATATTTAGAGAGAAAGAGAGAGAGACTTTATTCTGGGATGTCCATGAAAATACTGTAATCCAATACAAACTGAGTATGTTGGTGATAATCTCTAGTGTGCTAAAAACGAGTGCACACTATTTGGACCTGCATTTGTGATTTTATTATTGATTTAATAAATATTGAGAAAATAGATAAAAGAATTTCAAATCAAGAAATTCACACAACCCTGAAGCTATTCTGGAAGCCTAGGGTTTTATTTGATACAGTTTGAAAACTACTGGCACACAAGGCCTATTTTTCAATAGGAGGGAACTTAACCAGTACATAATTAAGGAAGCTAGGAGGTTTGGAGCTTTCTGATCTGAGATTCTTCATCTGAACCACAGAATACAGACAGTGATTTGAGTGACTATTTAGTGATGTGCAGTAAGTGTCTTAGCTCATTAGGGCTCAACTCTTTCTTTGAGAAAGGCTGGGAACGTGAGGAATCAGTAAGACCTTAAAGCCAAACCGAGGCAGAAACCCCTGCAAATTACCAAAGTGTCAGATGCTTATATGCAAATGAGCACAATTTTCAAGACAGTGTATTGGTATTATTACTAGTTTTATCCTCCATAAATCTGAACTCTCAGGCACTGAGATTCTTGGTTGAGAATCAAGAATTTTCTCATTACAACTTGGAAATGAATGACAAGGGAAAGATTTTGATTAGAATTTTTCCCACACTTGAATGAATAAATTATAGAATTAATAAATTAAAAAAAATGAAAAGTTGTATTGGTCACCTTCGTGATTCTTTTTGGAGACAGTTTTGAGTAACATATTTGTTTTATGAAAATCTTTTAATCTGATTCATATGAAAGGACAAAATGACATGTCTGTGTTCTGAAATTAGCTTGAGATCTCTAGTTGCCTTTCTTACTACGTTTTTTTGCTTCCCTTTTCCACAGTAGCATGATATTGTAGACAAAACCCTTAACCCCTGAAGTGGAAAGGCCCCCTAGTTCTGTTGTGGTATATCTCAAAGCTCAAAGGCATTGCATGTTGATTTTTTGGTTTTAGAAATAATAGGGAAGGCAACCTACTATTGCCAAGTCCTGAAACAGAACCTGTTACTCTTTTTGTCTTGTGATTCAGAATATTTTTTCGAACTAATGAATAGAAGACCTTGCATTTAAGGAATTATGTAACACTCCACTAATTTTTTATGTATGGCATTAAGCATAGCTACCCTAAAACATGTAGACTACTTCAGGGTGGTGACATTTAATTTTCACCCACTTCGCTCTCTGTTTCTTGCGCAGATGAGTGTGTGTACACGTGCACACACGAAAATCAGCTCTTCAAAGATCAAAACAAAACAACAGCTTTGGCCCTTGGAATACTTTTCATTTATATACCCTGTAAATTTCTTCTTGAGTGAGAAACCATATAGTTTGTGTGATAGCTTTCATATAAGCTTTTTTTTTTTTTTTTTTTTAAATCTATTTAATATTTCTTTGCTATAACTGAGTGAAAGCTTTAACCAAAACCTGCCTATGGCACATAGCTGCCTTCAGTTTATTGGCTATTCCTCTAGTTGAAAGGAAGTTGAACTATTTTTTGGACCCAATAAGTTGTCCTTTCCACTTGGGTGTTGAAAGAGCTTATGAGCAGTAGCTGTTCTGATTTTTGTTGGTTGTTTTCTCTAGGGAACAAGCTACCCTCTGAGTCAGCACTGGACTTGAAGATAAATCCTACAATTCATGAAACTGACTGATTCGACTAAAGGATGGATAGTTTGGGCAGCGTTGGACAGCTCTATGAGGGGTCTGTTGGTTTAACTGAAGGGATTGTTGAGTTCAGCAACTTTTAATTCCCCTAATCATAAGGGGTTGCTGTTGTGAAAACAGGGTTTGTGAAGGAATCAGTTCTGGCAATTAACATCAATATCCTTATTGACTCCGTTTTCATTTTATCACCACACTTCATGGAACAATTTTTTAAAGTATAGAAATTTTTACTGCTATTTGCCAGCAAGAATTAGTACAGCCCCATGAGGTCAGCATAGGATTTTGCTGAATCCAAGTACCCTTTTTTCACATGGGGTTGTAAAATATTTCTTTCAAGTAAACCTTTTGGCATTTGGGTTGTTTCATCTTTGCAAAGGTAGTTTGCATTTGTGGCTTGAAACTTTTAGGACTAAATTGAACTTAATCTGATTAGTGTGTATTTTACTAGATCTGTGAACAATTTACATTTGGCTTGTGGTTAATATTGTGATATACTTTTGATAATTACATTTTTGCTTTGAAAAGTACAGTATTAGTATCAATCTTTGAGGAAATGAGAATTACAATGTTTAAATGGATTTTAAAATCTGAAGCAGTGAGAGATTTAAGCTACAGGATGAAAATATTTCTTATCCTAATATTCTAGGCCATAATAAATTATTCAGGAATATTGTGGATTGTCTTTTTGTAGGCTTTTAAAAATAGGGTATGGCATGTCATAGGGAATATTTTGGCCAAAGGTACATCAGTGGGTAACATGTATAATCCTATGGCTTAGGATTGCAAATATATTTATTTTAGTCATTTGAAAGTTAGCATGATTTAAAATATATAAAATAATGGGAATTTTACCTAGCCAATATTTTAGTTCACTACTAAATATCTTTTATTGTTCAGGCTGGAAGTGCAAATGATCATCTGTCATGTCAGAGTTTGGAAAATTGGGCTGTAGATAGTGAGCTTTTATACAGTTCAACTTTAGATTCATTAGTTGCATGATTATTTTGACTTTAAGCCTGGTACTTTTAATTACGAACATTTTTAGCCAGTTTTGATAATTATTTGCAAAGCTCAATTTGATGGAATGAAGAAATTATTATGGGGAGAGAAGTAAAGCCTATTACTACTCAGCTATTACTTCCTAATTCTGTTGCTTTTTGGGTGCTGGTTTGTTTTATTTTGTACAGTCTGTTTGAGGATTAGATCCACATTTAAAATATACATATGCCTGTATGATGGTTATCTCAGTTACGTTTATTTGAAAGTTTTCTTACCTCAGTTTATGGTTTAACAGTGATAGTAAAATGTTTCCAAATTAAAATTTATTAAAATAGACTTTTTTACTTGATGGCAAGATCTTGAAGGATCTTGCTCTTAGTCCCTTTGTTTGGCAGAAAAGTGATCAAAACCATAATCTAGATTTACCATATTTTCCTGGATTCTTAGGTGCCATCTATTATAAAGTGCATTCTATCAATTTAATAATAACTTTGTGGGAGAAAAATTAATGTCACTAGATATATAAATTAAAAAAATCTTTAATAAATAAAATAACCTAGACATCCATATTGCTAGGATTCTTCAGAAACTCTGATTCTAATATAATTTTTAAATTCAAGGACATTCTGAATCACTCTTGTTATAGCAGTTACACATGGTTTCATAGTCACATGTTTCTTTTCATAGTACCTAAACCTTTAGGACTAATGATATCATTTTGAGACTTACTGCAGAATTCCAGAAACTTTAACAGATAAATGTTTTTAATTGGTTGCACCGTCCTCCCCTTCTTTAATATTTTATATTTCACAGGCAGAAACTTGACAATTCTGCCTTTAACCATGTTTTCTCTTTATACTGTAACTTTTCCTTCTAGGTACGTAACTTATATATAGTCATTAGGGATGTAAATTTAGGTTAAATTCAACAGCATGAGTACTACACTTGATCTGTATTAGCCCTCAAGGGGTCTAGATTCTAGTTTCATTTTTATGATCTCTGAATTTATATGACTGAACAAATCACTGAACTACTCTAGGCCCCAATTAATTGTCTGATTTGTAAAAAGAGAGAAAAACTTTGTTTACTTCTGGCTTAAGAGTTGGAAATTATAAAATATTTTCTTCAAACTATTGCCAAGTTCATGAAGTAGATTCTTATTTATCTTTAGTAGATAATGAAGTAGATTCTTAATTATCTTTAAAAAGATAATTATGAATTTAAGGGTGACTCAATGGGGTGATTATCATGAAACAAAAGTATTAACTAAGGATTTTTCTAAATTTAGGATTTTTAAATTTCTATGTTCTTTGATTATAAGGCAATGTAGATGGTAACTTTAATGTTTTAGCAAACAAGCTTATGCTCAAGGTTATTCAGAGTGTAAACTTATAAGAAATTGATTTTATTTTAGGTAATGTTATTAATTATGTAAATAGCTTTTCTATATTTCCTAACTGGATCAAATAACTATGTCATGAGAAAAATTTTAGTTCACATTATAACACATCACTTACAATGAGCTGTTTTCCCCTAAAACCATTCTTAGCATCTTAATAGACTTTAGTTGATGGACAGTATTTTCTCTAACCTTCAAATTGCCTTTCGTTTTTAAAAAGTTATTTTATTAAAAAGTTGAATTATAGTGTTATCTTTTAAAAAGCAGCGTATATGAGTATGTTGTATATACATTTAACTATAAAAATCCTTCAGGATTTAGGGGGATTTCTTAGGATACTTTCTAGAACTAGAATTTCTGGGATAAAGGCTGTGAATGGTTTTTAAGCTACTGAAACTGAAAGCAGCTACTTTTATGATGCATATACCAAATTATAGCCTAGATGATCTTCTGTAGGATTCCTTAGAATCCAGCAGTTATTTACTAAGTCTAAAGTTTTGTTTCACAATAAGTAAACTTTTTGAATAACTTCTATAATTTTGGTATGCTAGAAGCTAAGAAATATAACTTAACTAATGATATTACAAAGTCTTTTCTATTTAACGTCAGTAGCTAAAATCTTAGTATAAGCCAAAACATTTAGTGTGTTTATTTAAATAGTTCACATACTTAGAGATAGGAACTGATGAAGCACATAGGTTTAGCTCCTTTTTATATGAACTACATTTAACTTTTCTTTGCTATATTTCCTAGCCCTGGAGTTTATATATGTCCTAATATATGTAATCTTTCCTAAAGTAGTGAAATTCACTGCCCTCTCTTAAGGTTTACTTCTTTTCTTCTGTTCCTTTTCTGAGGCATGTATTTAGATAGAAAAACAAAACATTTGCTCTTATGTTTTTCTGTAGCAGTATTCACTTTAGGGCAGAATTATGAAACAGTGGTGACTGTACTGGACGCAATTCAAGGTGTCTGTGCACAAGTGAGTTAGCATAGCAGGCTAAAGACTCCTGTCTTTAAAAAAGCTTGCATGGAGGGTTGGCCCTTGGCTGATGTCCATGAACTTGGATTTAAGGAGTGTTCCTACTGTTCCCCAACTGATGAGGGTGGTTTACTTTATCTTGATCCTTTATATAAATAATTTGGTTTATGCTGCATACCTGCTTTTCTTCTGAGTGTTTGGAATTCTGGTATTTGTTAGGCAGAGGGTGCCTATAATCAGTTCCCTATAAAAACCAAGGGCATGGGGTCTCTGATGGGCTTCTTTGGCCACATGTATTGTACACATGTTACTGGAGGAATAGTGAGCTGTGTGAACTCTCATGAGAGTAAGAGAGCAGCCTAAGGAAACCTACACATGAATTCCTCTGGGCTCTACCTATGTGTTTTTCCCTTGAGATAATGGATGTGTATGCTTATTACATTGCTGTGATAAATCTTCACCATGGGTGCAACTATAAGCTGAATTCTTTGAGTTCTAGTGAATTTCTAAACATGGGGGTGGTCCTGAGGACCCCCCAGCCAAGGATCTTTGTTACTAAATTTATGGAGAAACTCTTAAGGATTGTATTTTAAAACAGTTTTATTTATGCAGTAATTATGATATGGAGAGTTTAGTCCATTTCTCATGTTATTCTGTAAATCTTAACATTTTATTTCAAGGGATTCTATTCAGTAGAAATCTGTCCTGCATATAGTGAGTTACCAAGAGTATCTGGGGGTTTATTTGACAGTTGCAAATTTCGAATAATTTGTTTGACAGGTTGCAAATTGCATATAATCAAATTGCAGATAACTCCGTGATATCCAAACTTTTAATTGTTAAAATGATTATAAATTAAATACATAAACACACTTTCTCTTTTGGCTAAGAACAGTTAGTGATAGAAATGAACTAAGAAAGTTTGTGTCTAAAGCACTGAAAGATCAAGTCAGGGGAAGTCTTCTGAATCTTACTTTGGAGTTGACCTTTTATACCCATCCTTTAAATTGTCAGCAAAGTCGAAGAAAAGAATGTATTGTTAGTAGTGTTTAAGATCCTGTTAGAGTTCAGGAGTAAAAACTTGGTGTCTGTGTTTTGGGCTGTGACTGTGTATCATTTTATTTTAGAAGGGTGGTGTTATTGAGGAATTTGGTGAGAAAAATGAATAAATTAAAATGTATTTTTAGTAGTAACTTTGATTTTTGTACCTACTGGGTGTTATTACATGAATTCCTTAGTACGATTTTCTCTTGGATGAGTTGCCACATATTGACCCTGTTGCTAGATAATGCTTCTTCGAATTTTCTTGAATTTAAGTCCCATCTGTTCAGTATGAGATATATTTTGATAATTTCTTATCTAAACTGTTCTCTTCAGTATAGTCATACATGACAATTTATTATTGGGGATTTAGTTTGTTTATTGGAACTTTGTTAAAATTATTAGCGTAAGCTAGGTTTACCCAAGCTACATTACCATGGAACGAGTAATGAGGCTAGAATAATCAGACTGTTCTAGAAGAAGAATGTCCTTCACCCCAAAGTCTTTTTTTTTTTTTTTTTTTTTTTAAAGATTTTATTTATTTGACAGAGAGAAACACAGCGAGAGAGGGAGCACAAGCAGAGGGAATGGTAGCAGGAGAAGCAGGCTTCCCGCGGAGCAGGGAGCCCGATGCGGGGCTCGATCCCAGACCCCTGGGATCTGACCTGGGCCGAAGGCAGACGCTTAACGACTGAGCCACTCAGGCGCCCCCCAAAGTCTTTCAAGTTCCGCTCTTTCACGACAGTTTTTGGCTTGTTTCACATTTGCTTTTAAATAGCGATGGTCAACATCTGTGTCACTTGATAGCATACACATTGATTTTGTTTTTCCTCCCAACTTCTTGTTATACTCAGGTAATTCTGGTGATGGCATTCTCCGTTTCCTGATCGTGGCTGTTGTTCTATTTAGTATCTTGGTTGTTGATGTCAAAAAGAGGAACTTTCACCTCTGTGTCTATTTATTTTTAACAGATTTCTCATGTGCTGACAACTGTGCTATAACAAAGTATAGTTAGGAGTACAGAGAGGATTAAGGTATATAGTTCTTTCCTACAAAGAGATGATTTAAAATGTGTGGTACTTGCTGCAAAAGATAGAATCCAAAATGATGGGAATAATTTTAATATATGAGTGTTGACAATTTTTATAGAGTGAGAAGATTTTTTTAGAAGGATGAATTGGAATTTCCTATGAGGATGGGGTTTAGAGAATTTGGTGTTGGCAAGGAGGATTGTAGATTAACGTCCCAGAGGAAGAAGGAGCTTGGAAGACTTGGGGATACATGAGGCAGCATGGTGTCTTTATGGAAGTTGCATTGAATCTTTAGATGAAGAGAATCATCATCATTACATCTTCCTATCTATGAACATGGACTATCTCTTCTTTTCTTTTTTTCCAGGTCTTTCTACAAAGTTATGTAATTTTCTGTGTTCAGGTCTTATGTGTATTTTGTTAGAGCTTCTGAAACACTTCGTAGTTAGTATTTGTTGGTATTATAATTGGTGTCTTTTAAAAATAAAGTTTTTCTGAAACTTTCTAAAGTTTTAGAAAGTTTTCTAAAAATGGATTTTTATCCATTTTTATGGAGTTCCCAGCTTTTATTTTTCATTTTATGGTTTTGAATTGTATACCATTATCATGTCAATTAAAAAGTCTTAGTTGATAGGTATTGCCAAATTGTTTTCCAAAAGATTGTAATAACTGATATTACAAATGTATGACAGTATTTATATGCTACCTACCTTTTGAATAATTGTTTAAATAAACTTTTTAATCTATGCCTATCTGAGAGGAGGCCAGTGATAATGCTGGTTTTAAATTGCATCACTTTGTCAGTGAGTAACAGCATCCTTTTACATATTTGAGGCATTTAATTTTCTTGTCTACAAAATGACTAGTAGTATAATTTTTCCTTTTTCTTTTAATTGCTTTCTATTTTCTTAATGATTTTAAGAACTATATTAAGCAGATAAGCCTTTTTTTAAGTGTTGGAAATATCTTTTTTTTGCCATGTAGGAAATGTATTTTTGAAGAAATTAAATTATTAACATTTTCTTTTTACTTTTTCATTTTGTGTCTTAATAAGATTGTATTTTTAAAGATATTCTTTGAGATACTTTTCTTCTTCGACTCTTTAAGTATTCAGTCTGAGTATTTATCTGAAATTTATGTGGGTAAAATGAATGAAGGGTCAGTTTGCTTATATCTGTTTTCTCTAAATAACTATCTTTGCTTTATCTGTATTCATTCTATCATATAGTGCCAACAGTAAATTATCATAGCTGGCTGCTTTCTTCTCCTCCACTAAAGTTTCAAATACCACCTTTATCTTATTTATTCATATGTATTTGAGGTCAAGTTTTGTGTCCATTTTGTTGTATTGATCCACTATTTATGTGACTCTATCAAACATTTTTATTACTGTAGCTTTTATCACTTTTTATTAGCTTCTGGTCTTATATCATACTTTATTCCTCTTTTACTTTTTTTTTTATTCTTCTGCTGTGTTTAATTTTCTTTAATAATTTTCCTGACTATTCTTAATGTTTATTTTTCCACATAGTTATAATTGGTTTGGCTAATTACAAAAAATTCAATTGGTATAATATTGAACTAGCATTAGTTAAGGGTAGAATTCAAATCTTTATAACAAGTGAGTACGGGTATTTCTTTTTATTTGAGTTACCTTTTGTTTCTGTTAGTAGAGTTTTATTTATTTTTTTCTGTTAGTAGAGTTTTAATCTCTTCTTAATATAAGCCCCATATTTCTAGTTAACTTAATATAAGCCCCATATTTCTAGTTAAGCCCAATATTTTTATTGTTTGTTGGTCGGTTGAGGTAAAACCCCCAAATCATGAAATTCACCATTTCAGAGTATATAATTCAGTGGTGAGAGTAGGCTAACATATTCACAACTGTGTAGCCATCATCACCGTCTGCTTCCACAACATTTCTTCACCCTAAAAGGGAACTTCATGCCCATGAGTAGTTACTCCCCGTTTTCTCTATCCCCAGTCCTTAGAAAGCACTAATAGACTTTATGTCTTTATAAAGGATTTGCCTGTTCTGGACATTTCATATAAATAGAATCATATAGTAAATGGCCTTTCGTGTCTCGCTGCTTTCACTTAACAATGTTTTCCAGGTTCATCCATGTTATAGCACATACCAGATTCCCCCCTCCTTTTCATGGGTGAACAACATTCCATTGTATGGATGAATCAGATTTTATTCACACATTTATTAGTTGATAGACATTTGAGTTGTTTCCATTTTTTGACTGTTATGCATATTGCTGCTATGAACATCGAGGTCCAAGTGTGTGTTTGAATATAGGTTTTCAGTTCTCTTGGGTAACATACCTAGGAGTGGAGTTGTTGGGTCATACGATAACTATGCTTAACAATTTGAAGAACTGCCCAACTGTTTTCTACAATGACTATGTCATTTTACATTCCTACCAGCAATGTATGAGGATTTCAGTTTTATCATTTGCTCGCTAATATTTGTTACTGTCCTTGTTTCTGATTGTATCCTAGTGGTATGTGGTGCTTTTGTGGTTGTGATTTGTATTTTTTTAATGACAAATGATGCTGAGCTTTTTTTATATGCTTATTTGCCATTTGTATATCTTCTTTGGAAAATGTTTATTCACATCCTTTGCCTGTTTTTAAATTTATTTTTATTGTTGAGTGATAAGAGTTCTTTATGTATTCTGCACGCTAGCCCATTATTGAATTTTCCCTTTAATTTCAGTGATTATATTTTTCACTCTTAAAGAGTCTAGTTCTGTTTAAGAAGAACAGATATTCTCTTTTTTCGTGATGCTTGTCATTTTTCTCATGTCTTTAATCATATTAGTTTTATGTCTTTCACAGCATTCTGTTTTCTGAGATTCCTTTTTCTCAGGGTATTAATTCTAAAGTATATTGTGCATGCCTCCTCTTACTTTGGGAGTTCTTTTAAAATGTGGGATTGTTTTTCTGGGGAGAGATTGATTTTGTGTGTTCTGGGTTGTAGAAGCATTCATCAAAACAGTTGGTGTTTGCTTCATGCAGGTGTCCAGTGCAGTTCAAGCTTTATGTTAATTTCTCACCGGGATGCCTGTAACATGTCTTCTCCTGGGAATTTTCTGTCCTATACCTCTGCATGGTATAGGCACGAGGTTCTTCTCTCTCGACACAATCCCAGCCTTCTTCTTTCCTCCATCTCTTTCACAAGCAAGCTTAATTTTTTGCCTCTATGCACCAGTAGGTAGAAAGAAGTTTTCTCATTCTACATTCACTGATGCATCAACTTTTCCAGACTTTTTGGCTTCACGCTGAAACACATTCTCCATGTGTTAAGGGCTGAAGGCCATTTTCTATATTCTCATGTGGTCGTTAAAGCCTCAATTAGCCTAGATTTTTTCTCAAACCGCCCACAGTATAACCTCATAATTCCAGATTTTTCTTTAATTTCTTGCTCTTGGAGTTCTGTTGTTGTTGTTCTTTTTTACCTGAGCTATATTTTAAATTTGGGTCATATTCTGTCTCGTGGTTCTATGTATTCACAGCATTGATGCTGGGTAGAGGGGAGGGTATCATGTTACCTCAGTCTCTCATTTCCCAGAAACAGTATTGCCCTAACTGGTTGCTTGTATTTAGGAATGCTATTCATTTAGTATATATTAATATTGTAAGCATGTGCTTTAATGAATTCTGTCATTATTTACAAGAGTCTTTTTTGTTGCCTTTCTTGAGTTTTTCAGGTATAGAATCATGTCATCCAAAAACACTGATACTTTGTCTCTATATATTAGCCTTGAAGTTTTTTTTATATCATTTCTTACATTTTGTTAATTACGCTGGTTAACTCCTCCAGGGAGCTTCTCTTTACTGTTTCCTCACTTTTATTTGAATTAGGATGCATTTAAGAGAAGATTTTTTAAAATGTTCTAAAGCAGTTAATTTAACATATATGACTTAAGTCTCATAGTTTGCATATTCACCTAATAAATTATAGTGTAGTTACGGTATATGATGTCACCAAAATGTCATTCTAAGAGTAAACTACAAAAACTAACACAAAAAATAAATACAAAAATGAAATACTTCTAAATCACTTTTTAAACACAGATTTTCATTCTTCCAGATTGTCTCTTGCGATATGGTGTCATCAGTGGTTACTATATTTGCTTAAGGGTTCTGGTAGTTGAGTACTAGCGAAGAGCAGGGTGTTGGTGGTGTAATAACCACAAGTAGCACTTATCCCCAGTATAAGGAAAGATAGAACTTATAAAGGAGTATTTACATGTGAGAGAGATGAAAGCAAATCTGTTCATTTTAATTCATCTTTATTTTTGACTACTCATTTCTGTAGTATGGTTCTACTCCTTTGTGCTGTGTATAATTTAGTGTTGTATCTAGGCAGTTGACAGTATGTTGTGCCTATTGTCTTCACGGTAGTTAGGTACAGAATACCTCTCTTCAAGCAAATATGTGCCTCTTTTACTCAGTTCTTTAACATGTAAAATATTCTGGTGGCACAAAGCTGTGCCTTATGTGATAGGGTTTGGTGTTTCAGTAATTTAGGGGTTAATTTCATTTTTAGCTTCCTGTACATTTAAATATCCTGTTGCTCCTATGAGTGGCGATGCTTAATAGTGTACATGTTTTATTTTGAATGTATTTAAATAACTATAGTCTGCCTCAGCTCAGATATGTGAACTCAGATTTCACTGCTGCAACTTTCTATAGAATAGCTACAAAATTAAAAATTCTTAAGAGAAAGCTTGTTACTTCACAACTTAAAAATTCTGCTATACCCGAATTTCCATCTTAACTGACCACAGATTGTTTTGGGTAATCTTTTGCCATGTATTCAGCCTTAAAGAGAGAACCTACCTTTTGTCTCACTTGCACACCTACTTTGATGTCAGAATCTCCCTGCACCCCATGCTGCACCTCCTCCACGCCATGTGGAGCATTATATAGTCACTAATGCTACTGCCATGGGCAGGGGATCCCCTTTCTACTCTCTAGTACAAGACTTAGGATTTGGGTGACTGGATAGCATGTTGGCTAAGAGCACAGGCTTTGGAATCAGGTAGACCCAAGTTGAGTCTTGGTTCTTTGGTTTAATAACCTATATTCATCCTTAAAATAAATTTAAAAGCTTTTTTAATGTTTTCTTCGCAGTGAGGTGAATACTATGTACCTACCTCACAGGGTTGTTGTGAGGATTACATAGGCTGATGTAAATGAAGTACTTTTATTAGGGTCCACCACATGGAAAGTGCTCGAGAATTGGTAGCTGTATTTGTTGCTGTTACTTAATTTAAAGGTAGTAAACAAACTTGTTCATCTTTGGTGACTTGGCCAGTTTTTTCTTGGAAAGACTTGGACACTAGCTTTAGGAAAACTCTCTTAAATGCATTTCACATTAGGTAAGTGGGGAGTATTTATCTTTTGAAAATAGTTAAGTAATTCAATGTTTGCTCTTTGGATTATCCTTCACTTAAATGTGTAATATAGAATTAGAAAAATAGAACACTGGAACAGTTTGTTTTCTTAAATAAGCTTGTATCTTAATTAATTTAGTAGTTTGGCTTCCTTATAAATAATGATTTTTTGAAAAGGGGTTTAGATTTTTAAAGTCTATCAGACACATTTAAGACGAAGTTGAGAACACCTGACCTATTTTAATGTCAATGCAGTAGACATTGCGTTATAAGCAGTAGGAGTGTTACGTTTGGAATTTGGAGAGTTGGGTTTGAGTCCTAGCTTTGCTGTTGAATTTGCACAAATGTCACTGGTCAAATCAAAACCTCCTGATGTCTGAATTCTGATCTCTACTATGGTGCTTGTAACTTGACCTGCGTCACCTGCCCAACTCATTTAGTTGCTCAGAAAATCAGACAAAATAATTACGTGAAGGCTCTTTAAAAAGTGCAAAGGGCTATCCAGCGTAGAGTTAGTGTTATCTCAGTTCTGAGTTTAGTTTTGTCCACCTACATCTTTCCAAAAAACAATGTTAATGTTTTATGAATGCCTCAACATTGAAATTCATGTCCTTGTTAATTGTATTTCTCTGACCAGAGGCATTTTGGTAAACTTTTTTCTTGCATTGTGAGATGACATATTTATTACTCTAAAGGTTTGGGGTTTAGTCATTCCTCAAATGGCCAGAAAACATTTTGTGGATAAGCCAAGTTTTTCAGAAAGTGCAACTGTTGCCCTAGAAACCCCTTTCAATCTCTGCTCAGAACTGATCACCTCCATTAAGCCTTTGAGTAATCTACCTGGTTTTAATTTGCATTTCATCTGCATTTATGCATGTAGTTTGCAGTATATTAATTTATATTTGAGTGTTTTTGTAAGTCATTTTTTGTCTTTTACATGTGACCTGGTCTTGTTTTCTCAGCTAGCCTGGAACCTCCTGCAGGGTTTTTTTTTTTTTTTTTTTTAAGATTTTATTTATTTATTTGACAGAGAGAGAGATCACAAGTAGGCAGAGAGGCAGGCAGAGAGATAGGGGGAAGCAGGCTCCTGAGATCGTAACCTGAGCTGAAGGCAGAGGCTTTAACCCTGTGAGCCACCCAGGCGCCCCTCTCCTGAAGGGTTTAAGACAATTATCCTTTCTCTTTCTTCATGTTAGAATCACAATAGGGGATGCCTTGCAAAGAATAGTTTCTTACTAGTTGTGTTTGGATAAAACTGTTGTTAGAACCTAGTGGCATCAGTTGGCCTATTTTACAAAGTATGCATCTGCAGAAATTTTAATTTGTTTTAGTATATGCCTGTTTAGAGTTAAAGATAAAAGGCATCAGAACAGTATATTCCTTGATTAAAAATTGTAATGTGTAAGCTGTCATATATTTCATCTAAGACTAGACTTAGTTGTTTTGCTTTTTCAAACCATTATGTTAATTGTATTTGGCCAAAAGAAATCTAGTAAAACTCATTAAGTAGTTTGATTTTTAATACTATACTACCTTAGGGTAATATGATGTTTGTATTGTTAATAGCCATAGCTTTAAACGATTCTTCACAAAAAGGGAATTGGGCTCTTTATGAAAGAAAGGCTTTCAAAAAGACTTTTAAGAATCCTAGTTTGTTATTTCTCATTTTTCCATTAAATTAATTTGTCAAATTACTAATAATTCTTACTATTGAAGTTTCTCTTGTAAACCTTGATATGGAGGAGACTATTCTTGCAATAAATTTCCTAGTTTATTTGAAAATGTCTTATCTTTGAAAAAAGAAACATCTTTACATTTGCTTTTATCAAAGCTTTCTCTAAAACAAACCAAGATAAAATTATGGCTTTTATTTTTGTCCTTGAATTTGCTAAAGATGATGTTTCTTCCAAATGAATGTTTGCATTTTATTTTCCAGATGTGTTTCTTTAAAACCAATTTTTGCTCCCTAAGAAACATTTTTACATCTTCTTCAGGAATGTCCTTGTCTGCTGGATCTTCCCCTCTTCATTCTCCCAAGATCACTCCGCATACTTCTCCTGCTCCCAGAAGAAGAAGTCACACTCCAAATCCAGCAAATTACATGGTGCCTTCTAGTGCCTCTACACCTGTTAATAATCCTGTTTCTCAGACTCCATCTTCTGGTCAAGTGATCCAAAAGGAAACTGTCGGTGGGACGACTTACTTCTATACAGACACAACCCCAGCACCTTTGACTGGAATGGTATGTCTGCATTAAAGGAGAAGTGATAGTACTCTTACAACAGTTCCTTCTTATTAATGAGATTAATGAGGAGTTTTACCCCCCTTGCATCTTTTTATTGTGATGTGAAAAAGTGACTATTTGATTTTCTAACTTAGATGATAATTCTAATCTCTTTTTATCTCTTCAAAGTAAACTGTTTCTGAAGTAATAATAACTTCAGTTTTGGGCAAATCTGGTTTTAATCACAAACGAGATTATATTCGAGCTCTAGTTTAGTACTTCATGGCATGTTTTGTTCATGTGGTTACCTAGTACTTATGCTACCTAGAGTTGAGGTTTGCTACATTTGTTTATAGATACAGGTTTACCTCTAGTAAGAAATCAGAGAAAGTAGATGGTTTCTTTTCATAGTTACTGAAAGCAAATTGATGATTAACTCTTGCTTCAGATGAGGCAGTGATTCTGAATAGTGGAGGACACACAGTGATAAGAGGGCTCCAATATGGGTTTTTGGTAAGGAGGGAGGAAGCCCAGGGGAAGCCCTGATCATGGATGAGGAAAGAGCTAACAAAGGAGGGAGGAGGGAAAAGGGCAGAGAGGGAAATGTCATCATGTTCCACAAATTGTACCTTTTAGCTTCATTATTTTGTCCATGCTCAAAAATTATTTTTCAACTAGTACAGTAAAATAAGTAGTAGTTGAAGAGCTTGTGAGTTAGAAAGCCAGATGCCTTGAAAACACAAGAGCTGATTTAAATTGTAGACATTTGACATAATTGCAGATGATAGTTTCATCAATTTGAGATGAAAAGTATACTTGGATTTTAGTACGCAGATTTTGATTTCACAAGTTAAATTAATGGTTTATTTTGATTAATGTTTTACTAAAAGGCAATTTGAATGGAAAGATGACAGAGTTCTTTTATGTTTTTTAAGAGTCTCAGTCCTGCCATTGTTTTGTGACTTGAATCTTAGTACCTCTGAGCCCATTTCCCCAGTTGTAAATGGGATAATAATACCTGACCTCCTTATGAGAAATAAATGTGAAGACATTTACAGAAGTACTTGTAAATTATATAAAATGCTTTTTAAAAACTAATAAATAGCTAATAGTTTTGTTCTGTTTGTTTTGTTTTTGGTCAGAGATCTTTCAAAAATTATCACAGAACAGCTTGCCGAACAGAAGGTCAAATAATTGAGGTAGAGTAGAGACTTTTCTTGGTTCTTTCAAGTAAGAATTCCATCAATGTTTTACCTGTTTGGGGGGTTTATTATATTTTATAATTATTTACATTTTTATTATATTTTATCATATTTGTAGAAAGAAAATTTAATCTATAAAGAGGTTCTTTTGTCACAAAACTGTCTCAACTGTTTTTGTAGATATTTTATATGGCACATTTTTTATGATGTTTTTACTCTTCAGACCACTCTTAAAAATATGCTCATGGTAAAGTGGTTAAGCCAAACTGTGCTATCTGGTGTAAGAAAACCAAAGCAAGAAAAAGGAGTTATTATTCTCCCTACAGAGAAAGGTCAAAGGAAACCTTACAGGTATTACAAAACCACTTCCTGGTTTATATCCAGAGTAAGAGTAATCATCAGAGTAATCATCAGATCCAGAGTAAGAGTAATCATCAGAGAGGGCATCATTCTATTCTCCGACAGAAATCAGCTGAATTCATTTTTTAAAGAGGGAAAAGAAAATGTTTCAGCTTGTAAAATGAAAAAAGAAAAGATAGTTTAGAATGTACATCGATTTTGTGTCAGGCACCAGTGAAGAGGAAGGAGAGGCAGAGGAAAAGAGAAGAAGCAGGGGGTGGGGAAGAAGAGTTCAGTTCCAAGAAGCTGTAGTTTGCCCAAATGGTATTTAAGTAGATTGTTGCTCCCGTCTGTTCACCTAAGCTGCAGACCCAGACCCCGAGTAAGTCTGTTGGTCCCCTTCACGGTTGCAGTTTGAAGTGTTTAGCCAGTATGTACATAACGGTCTGTTTAGTAGGTTGGCCACAAAAAGCCCTTTAAGGGGGTGGTTCTTTGGGGAGCCAGAGCAGTGTCACCTCATTATCTGACTGAATCCAGACACTTTGAATATCTGCTTTCTTCCTCTCTTTGAACTGCTTTAAAAAATATTTACAAGCTACATAACTCTTCTTCCGAAGAGCAGCTTTGGCTTCTCATTGGAAGTTAATTTTCACTGTATCTAAAGAAATGGTTCCTTTCTCGTTAGATTTCTATATTCATTATTACGTTACAAGATTTATTTTTAAAGTGAGCTCATTCAAAAAGTATACTAGTAACAGCTCTTCTGAGGTATTTAATTCATTATCATTGAAATGTATCCATTTATCTATCACTGTCATTTAAAGATTGAAACTTTATAAAAAAAAAAAACGATAAAGCTCATCAATTGAGAACAGTTGGTCATTACATTGTCCCCTTCCCTACCTTTTTAGGTATTTCCAAACTATCATATTTATCCTCCAACTGCACCTCATGTTGCTTATATGCAACCAAAAGCAAATGCACCTTCCTTCTTCATGGCTGATGAACTCCGACAGGTATGCTTTCAGAATCCCTGGTGGAAATAATGTCTGTCGTGCTTTAGCAAACACCTGGAGAAAGAACAAAGCTCTTTTCAAATCATACACCTTAATCAAATATGCTGTACTAAAGCAGATAGAATTTATGAGTTCTCATTGATCTATTTATTTAAGGAAACCTGTTGTTCAAGAAAATTACAAGTATGTATGAGGACATAAAACACAAGCTATTTAAATGGGCCACCTTTTCGTACTTCATATCCTGTACATTGAAAGGTCTCTCTTACATATATTAAATAAATTATTTAAATGGCTTCTAACCTTCAGGCAACTTTTTATTAATATCTATAGGATGAGAATAAGTAGTTTGGCCTAGAAATAAACCTCTTAAGAGCTTAATATTTTCTGTAAAGTAGGTTTTATAAAATAATTTAGTTTTTTTAAGGTAAACTAGTCTAGGTGCTATTTGATATGTAGAATTTCATTTTATACTTATATTCTCAGAAAAATTTTTCACAGAAGTAAGTTGTACCAGTATAGTGTTGACAAGTGAATTATTGACACGCGTAGAGTTGGCCTTGAGTTTTCTGCCATAGGGTTAGTTATGTGCTTTGGGTTGTAGACAGCTACTTCATGCCAACCCTAATTATGGCTAGGTCTATCCTATCTAGTTAGACATTTTATCATTATTAGAAATGTCATTTCATGTTATCAACATTAAAAAGTACACATACCCAAAAATATTAATACATTATTTAGTTATAATAGAAAATCTGATTTCAGAAGCTATGTTTATATGTAAATATACTTGTTTTCTTTTCTTAGGAGCTGATTAACAGGCATTTAATAACAATGGCTCAAATTGATCAAGCAGATATGCCAGGTAAAATGCGAATTTGATTCATCCTTTTAGAGGATATTATAATCTTTATGTACATGTTTTTGTGTCATGAACAGCAGTTGCTATGTTATGAATATATTTATTTGAAATCTACTTTTGAAGAGTTCCAAGATACCACTGATCGTCTAGTTCATTTCACTTCTACCTGTGACAGTATTCTAGTTCATAAAAAAAAAAATAGGTGCTTTTAGAATTCATGGTGATATACATCACTGTGCACTGAAATAATAGTGTCTTCTGAAACTTAATGAAATATGGATAAATAGAGGGGAAGGTAATTATTATTTTTGAAACTATGATGTACCAGTGTGTTAATTAAATTCTTTATGTCTTACTTTCTCACAAAAATTTTATGGCATGGATGTGAATACTATCTTTTCCCTGTTATGTATGAGGACAACTGAAGTTGGCAGGAAGGCCAAGTAACTTGCTTTTTAAGACCAGTGGCTAGTAATCAGCTGATTGGGTCAGAATTTAAACCTAGGTTTTTCTGACTACCACAGTGTTTCTTAGAAGGCAATTAAAATGTCTTTCCTTAGCTTATTCTGTATATAGCAAGATTAAATATGGTATAGTTTAGTAAAACTTTACAAATAATGTAGTAGGAATACATTTGCCATAATCTCAAAACATGTGGCTGTAATCAAGGATTCAGCATAGTCCACTGTGCATCTTATTGATTGCTAAAGAATTAAAAGAAATATGTCTAGCTATTATGCCTTAAGACTCATCTTTTCAGTTTAGGTGGACAGAGAACTTAACCATGGCCTTGAGGTTTTCGGGTTGGAATTTTCCCTCATTATTTAACATTGTCTATGAGGCCCTAGACAGGGTAAAAGAAGAGAATAGGTTTATTTTTGCCTTGCCAGACTCTATGATGTCAATCACGTATAAATAATATGAATATAGATGAGACATAATTTGCAGTTGTAATAGAATTTAGGAAATAGCTGGATATAAGTTTAATACATGTCAGTTAAATGTCTATAGACCAGTAGCCCAATTAACTTCAAAATGTGAGATATTAAGTAAGATGAATAGAGTAAAATACTATATTATAAATAGGAAGACATAATTAAGATATCAGGTTTTCTAAACTGATGTATAGGTTTTATGTAATTGCAGTCAAAGCATGTGAATTGTTTTTACTTATAATTCTTCTGACACCTATTCCGTGTCCTAACTGTTTATTAAGGGCTCAGTCGCACAGAACTGCTCCTATTTCAGATGCCAGCCGAAATGGGTTACCCAGGCTACCCACGCTCTGTGTGGCCAACTACAAATTTGGGGGTTTCCACAACCACTACCACCATTTCCCCATCCCCCCACCCCACTGGTTCAGTAATTTGCTAGAATGACTCACTTTAGGTACTACTGCCTGTTTAGTATAAGGGATACAGCTCAGGAACAGGCAGATGGAAGAGACATCTAGGGGAAAGTAAGGTGGGAGGATGGGAGACGGGGACATCCATAACCTTCCCAGGTGTGCCACCCTCCTAGTACCTCAGTGTGTTCACCGACTTGTAAGCTCTCTGAATCCCACTGTTTAGGGTTTGTTTTTGTTTTTGTTTTTTTAAGTTTTATTGTGTGAAATCTTCATGGTTGATGAAATCTTTAGCTTTTGGTGGTGAACTGAATCTTCAGCTTGTCTTCCCGGGGGGTTAGGAGAGAGGGATGGAAGTTCTAAGCTTGTAATCAAAGTGTGGTCTTTATTTTTTTTTAAATTATATTACAGCGTAACAGAGCTTTCCATACTATATGATAAAATTTATCAAAGAGTAAAGGGCCAAGACTGCCCAAATTGCTTTGAAGATGATGAAGAATCTGGGTGTATTGAGGAGGGGAGGCATGGTTTGAGTCTGTAAAACTAAACTAATGTGGGCGGGGCAGTGGGTTAGACAAATTGGTTAAGAGACCAGACTGAGAGCCCAGACACATTCTGTGGTACATGTGGCATGTCAGTGGGGAGAGAAGAAGGCATTAGGAAAAATGGTTTTCTTTATGGTAAAACATAAAATTGGATCATCATCTTTAACCACATCTGAAAACCAACTTCGAATTGATTAAGAGCTTAACTGCATAGAACAAAACTTCAGAAACTCTTACTATAAAATCGGTGAATAGATTTAATGTTTCAGTGGGGAAAGATTTCTTCTATAGAAGACAAAGATCATTGACTCTTAAAGAAAATACCGATAAGCCTTATTAAATTAGAATTAAAAACAATCCAAAGATACTCAGAGTAAAGAAAAAACCTGGAAGAAGATATTTACACAGCTGATGAAGAACATAAAAGACATGATCAGGTAAAAGCATAAATGACTCAATTGAAAAAGCCTCCCTCCCCCAAAAAAAAGAATGAAAAAGAGCCAAAAGATAAGAATAGGCATGTGAAGAAAGGGGAAATTCACATGACCAATAAATGTATGACAAGGTGTTGAACATCATTGATCATTAGGGGAAAATACAAATAAGACATCATTTTGTTTATTTATGGATTATATTAATTTATTAGAGAGAATGAGCAGTGGGGAGGAGCAGAGGGGGAGCAAGAGAGAAGCAGATTCCCTGCTGAGCAGGAAGCCCATTGTGGGGCTCCATTCTAAGCCCTGGAGATCATGACCTGAGCCAAAGGCAGACATTTAAGTGACTGAACCACCTAGGAGCTTGATTTTAAAGTCTGTTGTATAAAGTGTTAGGATATGGATCTGCAGCTTCTCCAGTACATTGATGGTACTATAAATTGGTGAACCTGTTACCACTTTGGAAAACTCCTAAAGCTGAGTATCTAGTATGTGATATGATCCAGCAGTTCTCTTCCTGGAACTACGTAAACTCCTATACATTTTCAAATGCAGAATGTGTGATGTGTCCATAACGTTGTTGCTGAAAATAGCAGAAACTTTGATCAATTCAAATGAATTGTGATATTGTCAGATAATGGAATATTGTACAGCAGCTTAAATGAAGAAAGTTCACTGATGTGCAGCAACACAGAAGACTCTTAGTAATATAATAGTAAAATTAGTTGAAGAGACTGCATATAACATAACATGATAGATTTTTGTAAAGTTAACTAAAATTATAATATGTATTTACATTTATGTAAATGTATGTGTATATGCATATGTGTGTATTTATATGTAATAAAACTATAAAAAGAGAAGGAAGTGAGAGAAAGAAGGCAGAGGTTGGTAGAGAACCATATATTTAGATGTAAGTTAAAGGTCTGAGCTTTTGTTTTGAGTGCTGAGTTTGCAGATCCTTATTATGTTATTAGGAATAATTAAATAAAAGCAGGTCCTATATAGACATGAACCAGTGATTCGAGTGTCACAAGCTAAAGGTTATGGTTAATCCAATTCTGTGCCCCCATGTTCAACAAATCTTAAATGCTTTTTTTTTTTCCTTTCTGTCACTGCTCTAACTGCTCTTTTTCGTGTCCTGTGTTTCTATTAGTCCTCATCTCATGTTGGCTCATATATTAGTGTTTGGTCTTGCTGGTTTTTTTCTCTTCCTTTTCCATTCTGTAATTCACACTCCTACCAGATTAGTACTTTTCAATTTTGAAATCATAATTTATTTTCTGTAGATCAGGGGTTCTCCACTAGGAATGATTTTCCCCCCTCATGGGACATTTGGCAACGTCTGGAACAGTTTTGGTTGTGAAACCCGGCAGTGGAGCTCTATGGCTACTGGTGGGTTGCTTCACACCCTCCAATACACAGAATAGTCCATGACAACAAAGAGTGATCCAGTCCAATATGTCCATAGTGCTGAGGTTAAGAAACCATAACTGAGTCTCAGACAGTCAATATCTTAGATCCAACATATCATTCTGTATGTTCTTTGAGGGGAGGTAGGGTTGAGTAGAGCAAAGACACTGACATTTTCTTTTTTTATCATTATTTTTAGTATTATTTGGTGGACTTGGACCCCAGTCTGACACTTGGGGCTGAACTAAAGAGTGCAACTCTTCCATGTTGATTTTTCTTTACTTTGATTTTTGATACTTAACAATGATTTAGGCATCCCCTTTTATTCATAAAGGCACTTCCCTTTCTTCATACTTAATTTTGTGCATTTGTTCAATTGAGCTAGGAACAAAGAAAGAACAGAACAACAATGAAGAGTCCTATCAGTGGAAACATTTGGTTTTTAAGGTTAATATTAGACCACATATGATTATTTCAGGGTCGTGTGAGAAATATAGTTAAAAGGTGACTCTGAGACCAGGTAAAGTCGTAATATACAAAAATAAAAATAAGCATTTTGAAGATTTTATTTAAGTCATGAGGAGCCATTTATAAGACCTGTTATAGAGCAGGAATGTTGAAATAAATGTGCAAACTGGCTTTTTCATATAGGAGGATAGGAGTTATTTTGCATTGCTAGCAGTTAGCTATATACAGTTTACAGGGGTGTAAAATCTCTTTCTTAGCATCAGAGCAGACACTGGAAGATCCTTTGCATTAGTGCCTAGTTTTCTAGTGATCCACAGGGTTCTGTTTGTTTTTTTTTTTTCCTGTAATATAGAGAATTCAACATGCCTTGTTTGAAAGTACAAATAGGAATAAAGGAGTTAAGAGTGTAAGATTTTTAGTTGATAGTGTCCCTCACTCACTCTCTTTGTCACACTAATGCTATGAGTGCCACTGCTTTGGCGTAGTGAGTTTCAAATCCTTTAGTATAGCATTTAAATTTCCCTCTGATCCAGTCCCAACATAACTCTCTCAATTTTTCTCCACTTTGCACCTCCTCTGTGGTATGCCATATTCTCCCACCACATGAGGTTTCAGAGTTCCTGAACACAGTGTACACATTCAGGCCTTGGTGGTGGTGGTTCTCTTTACTCCCTCGCCATGAAGCAAAGCGCTCTTTTCAATTCGTTAAAAGCTCACTGAAAGCAGTCTCATCCTTCAGTTTGTAGTATATGTATCAGATCTTCTGTTACGTCTTTCCTAGTATCCTTGGGAATGGCTCCCTTCTCCCTTGTCTTGCCAGGTGTAGTGGCCCTCAAAATGTGGTCCTTGACCCAGCAGCGTCTTTTCTTTATCACCTGGAAACTTGTTAGAATTGCAAATTCTTAGGCCCTACTTTAGATCTATTAAATAAATACTGGGCATGGGTCCCAGCAAACTGTATTGACAATCCTATCTGTGATTCTGAGGGGTGCTAAGGTTTAAGGACCAGTGCCTCAGTGAGTTGTACTTGTTTCGTAGCTATTTTCCTTGTACTGTATTATGTTTTCTATAAATCTCTGTCGTTTTTTTCTAAGCGTCTTGATAAGAACCTATATTTCATTAATATGGGTTCACCAATACATAGTAGGCACTCATTACATTTTTACTATTTTGAAATTAATGACTTCCTCCTCTTATTAGATGCTCCTCATGAAATAACCAGGAAACAAAATTTATTCATCTGTATGTGGAAACTACACTGATGATTAAAATAACAAATGAGCAAAAATTACAGCTATATTCCCTTGTGTGTATGTAACTCCTTTCTACTGTTTTATTTCAGAAGAACGTGCTTCCTTGTTTTGAAAGTTTCAATCAGTGTTTGTTTTGCACTATGGCCAAAATACTATCTGGGGGTTAAGAGCACAAGACTATAAAAAATCAAGAGTTCAGAGTTTGCATCCCAACTCCCTCTCTAGACATGTGATCCTTATTTTCCTTACTTATGAAGTAACTAGTTCTGTCTCCTATGATTTCAAAAACTAAGAGTTAGTGTAAGAATTTAGCAAAGGCAAGAGGGGTCATTTTGAACCTGTCTTCTGGAATGACAGTTTTCTTCGTAGGGTTTCACATGTATTTCTTAACAGTCATAAGTAAAAAATTATTAGTTGTTTTTGTCTGTTTTTTAAAGGAGGTTTGTTTTTGTTTGCTTTAAAAAAAAAAAAAGATTTTATTTATTTATTTATTTATTTATTTGACAGAGAGAGAGAGAGAGAGAGAGAGAGAGAGAGAGATCACAAGTAGGTGGTGGGGGGGTGGGAAGTAGACTCCCTGCTGAGCAGAGAGCCCGATGCGGGGCTCGATCCCAGGACCCTGAGACCATGACCTGAGCCAAAGGCAGAGGCTTTAACCCACTGAGCCACACAGGTGCCCCTTGTTTCCTTTTTTAAAGGAGATTTATTGCTGTGTCTTAAAAATAGTGTTAAACAGGGGTGCCTGGGTGGCTTAGTTGGCTAAGTGATTTCGTCTCAGGTCATGATTTCAGGGTTGTGAGATGAAGCACCGGGTTGGGCTCTGTGTTCATTATGGAGCCTGCTTAAGATTCTCTCCCTCTCCCTCCTCCTCTCCCCTCCCTCCCCCTTCCTGCTAGCATGTACACGTGTTCTCTCTCTCTCTAATGAAAAATAAAAAATAAAAATAGTGTTAAACGTATTTACTGTAACAAGTTTGGCAAGTATGGACTAGTATAAAGAAAAGAATAAAAATACTCCCACTCAGAGGTTACAATTGTTAGTTTTTGCTGTATTCCTTAGATGATTTTCTGTGCGTATTCTGCATGTTCACTTAGCTGCTTTTCATTTGAAATATTGTGAACATTCCTAAGTCATTCAAGATATTTAACAGAATAGAAGCTGTCTAATTGGAAAATATAATATGATTGTATGTGAAGCATTAAAAAAACTTGTCATTTTGGATTGTAAAACCAATAACAGAGAAGAAATTGCCTGTACTCTGTAGAGGAACCAGCCACTGAATACGTTTAGTCTTTATAAGAAACAGCAAATTGGGATTCAAGAGAAATAGTTTTTTTCAATGCTTAACCAGAGCATCATGAGCAAATTCCAATGCATTTCTTAAACATAACTTTTCTGACTTTGAGGAACATGGAAAGCATGATGGTAAAGCTGTTTTCATTTTCTTTTATGTTTTGCTAGGGATTAAAATTGCGCTATTCTACCCTATAGTTGAAAGTTTTGATAGATTGCCACATTTATACATAATACACACAGACATGTCACACATACGCTCTAATTTAATGTTACTTGTTTTGAATTTCTTTGTCTTAAAAAACAAGAACTCATATACTTAACACCACTGTCTAAATATATTTTGTGTAAACTGTTTATAGAGGCAAAATCTATCTTGATTTTTATTCAACATCAGAATCAAGAAATGTTTAACATCTCTAAGTGGTAACACAAATTGTTTCTAATAGCTGAGAAACAAAGAATTGTATTGTGCTATTAGAGATAAATGTTTTCAAGTGTATGAAATCTGGTGGTTCTTTCTTTGTTTTATAATGCCTATTTTTATTGATAGTGAAACCAGTTTGTTTTATAGAATTGTTATGAATGGTGACACTCAGAATTCAAAAGTATGTTTTGATACCGGTGGTTTATGGTAGATTGGGTTTCTTTATTACTCTGAGAACTTGATGAATATCAGGAAGTTAAAGTTGTCTTCCTGTGAATTACTCTAGCAGTCCCTTCAGAAGTTGACAGCTACCATAGCCTATTCCCTCTAGAACCACTGCCACCACCCAACCGGATACAGAAATCAAGCAATTTTGGATACATTACATCTTGCTACAAAGCTGTAAATAGCAAGGATGATCTGCCATATTGCCTTCGGAGGATACATGGTAAGGAAGATCATTATCCTCTTTTTGAAGCATGTTATTGAGGCTAGGATTAGGGAAATATTCCTGCATATATTTATTTACTTAATATGTAAGTTTAAAGGATAATAAATTTATTATTTCATTTGGAAATTAGTAGCTCATAAATGGTATATAATGTGGCTTTTTCTTCACATTTCTGATGGAATAAAGGGGAGATGTCGTTTACAGTTGAGTCGACATGATTTTCTTTTCCAGGTTTTCGTCTTGTTAACACGAAGTGCATGGTATTGGTTGATATGTGGAAAAAAATTCAGCACTCAAATATTGTAACCTTGCGTGAAGTATTTACCACTAAAGCATTTGCAGAGCCTTGTGAGTAATTTGTACTTGTCTTTCTGCTTATAGGCTTCATTATTTGAACCCAGATCACAGTAATGAGTGTTTGTGTTTTATTTTAAGCTCTTGTGTTTGCATATGATTTCCATGCTGGAGGAGAGACTATGATGAGCAGACACTTTAACGACCCTAATGCTGATGCCTATTTCACAAAGAGAAAGTGGGGTAAGAAAAAGATGCAAGTGTGCTATATTTTGACAAATGCTTTTGCTCTGTGGAAGAGTAGTTTTGTATTTTAAAATGCATGTGAATTTGTCCCTGTAATCATAGTTCATTTTAAAAAGAAATGTCAAAGAATTGAAGTCAGTCTGTAACCAGCTGGGAAATAGTGTAGTGTGTGTATAGACTGAGATGAAGACGGGGTGTGAAAGACTCATGGAGGTAACTGAAGTCTGAATAACCGAAAATATGATACAAGTTTTTTCTTCTTAAACATTTTTTTTTCCCTTTAAAAATACAGTGCTTTCTTAAGAAAGACTGTTTGGAAAATGATACCTGTAGCATTACTGCCCAAAGCACAGCCATTATCATCTCTTCGTATATTTATTTCCAGTCTTGGGTTTTTGTTTTGTTTTTTGGTCTCCTTTCATGTCATTTCCTTTTCCTTTTATTATTTTGTATCGTTGCATCTTTCCTTTATTTTAAGCATTTTCCCCCTAAGTTTTATATTTCTCTGAATATAATTTAATGACTCAAGTCCAGTGTGACTGTATAGCATTTATGAAATGATTTCCCTAAACAGATGCTTTATTTTTCAAGATAGGACTCCATGTTACTTAAGGAATTAGTCTTCAAAATAAATTCTCAGGTAATATTTACTTCAACAGGGAATATTTTCTTTTTTTGCCCCTTTCCAGTATTTATAGTTCAAAGAACCAAAATATTGTAATTATGTTCTTATAAATGTTTATTAAAGGGTAAAATAGCTCCAGAGTAAAAGTAGGTCCATTTTGAGATGTCTTTTAATTAACTTATGTATTTGGGGAGGAAAATGTTTGTATCATTCTCTTGTTTGGGGACAGGAAAAGAAGAATTCTTTTTAAAAAATGTTTATTATTGAAGTTGACAAACCATTGCATTTTTTACTGTGGTTTTTAATCTCTTAAAGATTTTCTTGAATACATACTGAGAGAAATTAAGGAGGAAGAAAGATGTGAGTCCACATCATAGTATCTTTTGGATTGGACTCCTTTAAGGGCTCTGAATTGTGGATAAAAATATATTACTTCTGTTTACTTGTAACTTTGCTTTCTGACAGTTGGAAGAAGAAAGCTGTGGTTACATGGCTGTTTTCACGTTGAAAATCTGGTCATATGGTGTGGTCATATTTTTTTCCTTTTGCCTTGTCATCTGTAGACACATACATAATTTTGTTGAAGGGGATGTGGTATAACTTTTCCTATAGATGAATGTAGCTGTAGTTGTTCAAGTTTATTTTAGTAGTAACACCTGTGAGATGACTGTTGGCTTTAATTTATAGTTGGGGTTTCTCAACCTCAGCACTGTTGACATTTAGGGCTGGATAATGATTTTGTGGGGGCTGTCCTGTCCATTCCAGGATGTTAGCAGTGGCCCTGGCCTCTACCCTCTAGATGCCAGTAACAAGCCTCTTCTCCAGTAGTGACACCAAAAATATCTCCATACATTGCCAAATGTTACCTAAGGAGAATTGACCCCTGTTGAGAACCACCGAGTATAGCACTTCTCTCTAGTTTGTTTTTTATCTTTATTTTTGGTGTTGAACTGATTATTTGATATGTTTACATTTTCACAGGAGTCATTCCTTTTTCTGATATTTGAAAATATCGTTCGAATAGTAGTAATTTTCCCTAGACATATTATGTATACTTCAATTTGTAGTAATTTCTCATACAAGGCAATTGTCGGTTTTCCTATTGTGAATATTAAAGGAAGAAAAAAGTGTGTGTATAAACTTTTGGAGAGAGATAGATCAAAGTCTAATATTTTCTTATACTATTTAACTTGGTACAAAGTAAAAGATTACATATTATAAGAAATATGCTTATTTAGAAAATGGGAAGAATAATCATGCCATACTGTGTGTTATAGGTGTTGTGATGAGAGTTTTAACATGTCACAGGAGGGCTCTGCTGCTTTTAACAATATAAAGGTTAAGACAGAATCTGGCACAGAGTAAGCAAGCACTATGTTTGCTAGAAATACTCTTTTTCCTTATTACCACATTTATTAGATAGTTTTATTTAAACTCTTCATAGTCCTCTTTGACAGTGTCTTGGCATTTATCACTAGAGCCACTTTTTGAGTTATTACACTGTTTTCCAGATCGTATTATCTTCAACCTGTTGAAATTGAGGGAAAGCAGTTTTTGAAACCTTTGTTTTTTCTTGGAAATGTTATCCCAATCCACAGATTTGCTCTTTAATATCTCTGTAATTAACCATTTAACTGTGTTTCTTTTATTCCTAATCATAACAGTTGAATTTATAAGATCGTTTTCCCCGAAATAATTAAAAAATCTTTATTAAATTTTCCTTTTCCACTGATTTAAGGATTAACAATGGCCCAGAAAATAGTATCAAGAAGCACTTTTTTTTTTTTTTTTTTAAGATTTTATTTATTTATTTGAGAGAGTGAGAGCATGAAAGGGAGGAGGGTCGGGGGGGAGAAGCAGACTCCCCGCTGAGCAGGGAGCCTGATGTGGGACTCGATTCTGGGACTATAGGATCATGACATGAGCTAAAGGCAGTCGCTTAACCAACTGAGCCCCCAGGCATCCTCAAAAAGCACTTAAACAAGAGTTCAGGGGCATCTGGGTTGCTCAGTTGATTAAGCACCCAATTCTCAATTTTGGTTCAAGTCATCTCAGAATCATGAGATCAGACCCTGTGCTGGGCATGGATGGAGCCTGCTAAAGATTCTCTCTCTCCTCCTCTCCCTCTCCTCCTCCTTGCTCCCAACTCCCTCCCACCTGTTTGTGTGCCTGTTCTCTCTCTCAAAAAAAAGTGATAGAATCAAAATTATTACTCTCATGGTAGATCAGATTATTTTTGTTTCATTTTTAGACATAAGTGATATTCAGTGTTTTATATTTACATTTTTATGAGTTGGACATCATCCTGTCTGACATGGCTGTAAGAGAGGAGGCTGGGAAGTTTATGGAAAATAAGATATTCAGCATAAATGATGGTAGAAACTTTTCATTTTTCTTTCAAGCCACAGAATGAACAGTTCTCACTTACCTGAGCAATAATAGAGGCTAGGATTCTTTTAAGTGAAATAATAATCTTCACCATTCCTGTTTTTATTCAGAATTTACATTTATTTGGTTCAGAATTAAATAAATATAAATTCTTTAAATAATTTTGTTTATTCGGTAATTACAGTGGTCACAGAAAACAGCACTTCATTGAGAGCTCTGCAGCTGCTAACAGTATAAAGATATAATCTCATAAATAGGAAATTGGGGTTTGTCTCTTAATTTCTTACTAATAGACTAAATTTTTATATATATAAATAAATATAAATTTATATTAATGTTACATATAAATTTATAATATATATAAATATGTTATATAAATTTATATAAACATATATGTGTATATATATATATGTATGTATGTATATATAAATTGACAAGTTGTGGGGCTTCTGAGTGGCTCAGTCGGTTAAGCGTCTGCCTTCTGCTTAGGTCATGATCCCCAGGTACCTGGGATCTAGCCCCGCATAGGTCTCTCCGCTCGGTGGGGAGCCTTCTTCTCCCTCTCAGTTCACCCTCTGTGCTCGCTCTCTCTCTCTCTCTCTCTCTCTCAAATAAATAATAAAATCTTTGAAATAAATAGACAAATTGTGCCATGATATATGAAATTTTTTTGTTAATTTTGGTTTAATGTTTTAGTCTTTTAGTTGGTTATTTCGGAGGTGTCATTTTTGCTTTGTAGGTCAACATGATGGACCATTGCCCAGACAGCATGCAGGATTATTGCCAGAGTCTCTTATTTGGGCATATATTGTCCAATTGAGCTCTGCATTGCGTACCATTCACACAGCAGGTTTGGCCTGTCGAGTTATGGACCCTACAAAGATTCTGATAACTGGCAAAACAAGGTACTAGCATTTTAAGTTTGGCTTCTTTATTGAACATCTAACCTATAACAGTCTAGTAAGCTGATTTAATTCTACTTTTTCATATATTCCATCCAGAACAACTGCTGTGACTTTGAGTTCATTCGTAAGTTTAAAAAAAATGTTGAATTCTTAATAAAATGCCTGGTTATTAAACAAGAATCTTGTAAGGGTTTGGGAAGTATAGGGTTGGGGGATATAGACATAATATCAATATACCTTTTCTTTGTGTAACCGTGGTTCTCAGACTGTAGCATGAAACATAATTACCTGGAGGGCTCATTAATAAGCACATTTTATTGGGCTCCACCCCAGAGTTCTCCTTCAGTAGGCCTGAGAATTTACATTTCCAACAAGTTCTTAGTGATGCTGTTGCTGGTCACTGGGTCCCCTGCTTTGAGAACCACTGATACAAAGTCAAGCCCTTGACTTTACCAGAGTTTTATTTGAATTGCTGTGATTTTGAGAGTTATCTTGGACAACATAGCATAAAGAGCTCAAGATTTGGTACCTGGTTATCTGGGCTCATCCTATCCTAAGTCTGTTAGTTGCTATTTATATGATCCTGAGCAAGTTCTGTAACTTCTGTGTATGCAACAACCTTGTGAGACAGGTACTGTTATTATCTGTACCTCTCTCATAAGATTATTGGGAGGATTGAATGATGAATACATGTAAAATTGAATGACTAATACATGTGAATGGTGCCTAATACATCTTCAGGAAATGTGGGAACGCTAATTTGTTCTCTTTCATGAATAACTAATAAAGAAGCAGCTTGGTGTGGTAAAAAGACCACTGGCCTGGTAGTCAGAGGTGTGAGTTGTAGTCCTGACTTTATCCATTTCTGGCTTCTATAACCTTATAGGCCTATTACTTAGTATTTTTGAGCCTTAATTTCCAGCTCATCTCTAAAGTGATGTTTGATAGAGGTTATGTGGGGGAGGTTAGACTAGATAATATTCTGAGATCCTTCTTACTAATATAGGAAATGTTAAAAGAAAATCTCATTTTAATAATTTTCTTTAAATTCTCTGGTCTTTAAAGGTTGCGAGTAAATTGTGTTGGAGTTTTTGATGTTTTAACGTTTGATAACAGTCAGAATAATAATCCATTGGCATTAATGGCTCAATACCAGGTGAGTAAGAATGAACATGGATACTTTCTTTATAACTTAAGGCTTGATTTTCTTTTAAGACAGATTTTGTTTATTTTAAAGTGTTTCTGGGGTTGTAAGTGTATATTTCAGTTTATTCTGGGAGTATCTCTTTGCCAGCTTTGAACATGTATTTCTTAATCACTGTGATGTGTGTAGTGTCGAGCCCTTAACAAGTGGGAATATAGAAAGTTACTGACAGTGTCAAAGACTAACTGTCCAAATGAAAATATATTTATGTGATGAGGAAATTTTTCTTCAGCATAGATTAAAACAGAATAATTAGTTGAATAAATTATATTAATGACATTTTCCTTTTTTTCACTTCTTTAATGTGTTAAAATCATAGCTGTTATTTTTACTTTTAGGTATTGTCCCCCTACCAATCCAAAAATTTTAGAAGTATTTTTGAAGGAATATTGTTGTATTGCCATTTTCTAAATTTTTCTTTTGCATACTCACTTCTTTTATATAATCAGAATTTGATTCTAGCCTAGTCATAATAATAGTATAGATTTAGGCCCTTTTTATGTTTTTAGCTGTTTATTTCATACTTCTTGATTCATATGAGGCATAGGAGAATAAGACTCTGTCTCTGCAGGGAACATTAAGTGTGTTGCTTTTGCCTTGATTACTCTGTGCAAGTAACACGACTCTGTAGTTATTTCATATCATTCATTATTGCAGTGCTTCACATTTTTTAGAGGATATGCCGGTGCCGTTTTAAGACAATGTTAATTTTTGTGTAAGAAATTTTTGGTGTTTCTGAACATTTATTAACTGATAGAGATTTGATATAAGGCAGAATCTCTTAATTACATGGAGAAACAAGGAGAAAAACACTTTACCTTTTCATTGCCTTCTCAGCTTCTTTTGTTTAAATCTTTGAAAAAAGATTTTAGTTGGCTTTGTATAAAGTAAAATTTCTGAACAAAAAGAAAAAGACAATGAGAACTAGTAGTGTCTAAGTAGTGCCTAGTAATCCAATTCATGTGCAAACCTCCTTTTTTACTGCAGAACCAGGGACAATACAGTCCCCAAGATTTATAGCCACTCATCACTTTGAGTTGTATGCTGACTTCACATCTTCCTTCCCCTCTGCTCCTTCCCAGCCAAACTCAGCAGCAGCCAAACTGTCCTGGTTGGTAGCACCATCTAGTGGGCACCACACAGAAGAATTTGACTATCTCCCCCCCCCCCCCCCCCAAGGGGATTTGCTTGCTCTTTCTTATCTAGGGTGGTGGTTCTTAGTGACTTTATTTCTTATCTTTTTACACCTGGTACCTAACTGACTAGCTCTGGAGATTTTTCTTCCTAATCTCTGTGCTTCTAAAAGTGACTGATTTTTTTTTTTTAAAGATTTTATTTATTTGACAGAAACACAGCGAGAGAGGGAACACAAGCAGAGGGAATGGTAGCGGGAGAAGCAGGCTTCCCGCCAAGCAGGGAGCCCGATGCGGGGCTCGATCCCAGGACCCTGGGATCATGACCTGGGTCGAAGGCAGACACTTAACGGCTGAGCCACCCAGGCGCCCCTAAAAGTGACTGATTATTGACTGAAATACTAGTGATCTTCATGTATCCAGGAAAATAATACTGAAGTTTTGAGGAGAAATTAGACATTATTTAGAACCAGTGCCACCTAACTCTATTGCAGGTATCTGGAAACCCCATGTCCACATGAAAAAAACGAAACACCTTACAGTTTTGTTTTTGTTTTTGCAAGTACAGCCTTAAGGCTCTCATTCTTCTCTACTCTGAATAGAGTTCTTTAAAAAAAAAAAATTACTAGTATAAAACTAGTTTGATTTTGGTTTTCTGTATCATAGCAGTATTATCTTTCCTTTTTTCTTTGTGACTCTACATTATTTCAGTTATGTTAGTGGTTGTGTAGTTACTTTGAAAAACAACTTTTTAAGAAAAAGTAATCCTAGAGTTCCAAACAAACAACTTTTAAGTAAGCATTTGGGACGATTGGTAAGTTAGGAACTGCCTTCATTCATAAACTCAGGCTGCTTTCAACCAATCATCACTTTCCCTTTATTTTTCAGCAGTAAAGGATATCTCAGGTTTTCTCTTTTTTTTAAATTTTTTTTTTATTTTTTGGGGGTGGGTGATGTATGTTTGGAAGATTTTTCATATAGTTTATAGTAAGATAAAGGAGAGAATTAAAGATAGTCCCAATGGGGGATTGTGATTTTAGAGAAGAGGGTACATGAGAAAGGAGTGCATTGTTTCTTGTAGTCTATTTTTCATAGTCTGTTTCAGACACGTGAATAGAGACTGACTTTCAGTAAAGTGGACATAAGTAGAGCCATAGATAGAATCAGAGAAAAATCAAGAAATCAAGAATCAGGAAGAAACTGAAAATGAGTGGGGGGAAAACCTCCAGAATTCAACAAATGGGGGGAAAAACCAGATGGAGGTAAGAAGCAAAATAACAAATGGAAAATTATTTAGCTGGCAAATAAGGAAAGGAGAGTTACTGAGCTTTCATGATGTTAAACTCTCTTAATTAAACAGGACTTCATCAGCCTCTTAGTTAAAATCATTTCTAATTTAATCTGGATTATGTGACGTGTATACTTTATTTCTAAAAGTGGGTATTCCCACCTTGAGTCAGCTTTAGAAAGGTGGTGGGATGTATTCAGAATCAGATGTTCTTATTTTAAAAACCCATCCAGTCCTTAAGCTATCTTGGACTTTGTTTTCCTGTCTCATAATAGGGAATACTGGAATGTTCTAGGTGGGAGGTTTAGTTACAGTATCAATTCAGGGTGGAGCCAAACTGAAAATTCTATTGTTTTAAGGGTTGGGAGGCTGTGTGTTGGTACATGTTGCTCAAACACTTGGTAACTCAGAGCAGCATTCAGTTTGCTGAGGATATGGGATTGAAACACATAGAAATTTACGTTTAGCATTTACATGTACTGATTGTTCCTGACCCACATTTTTATGGTTTCGTTACTATAACTTGGAATATTTTACTTGACCTTGAGAATGATTGAGGGGAATTCCTTTTGAGTTCATTCATAGCAGTGCCCTCTGGAGAACAGAAATGATGGTAACATTAATAGTGCTCCCTCCCATGCCACCTCCCCTCCTGCCTTTCTGGGCTCCTAACTCTGTACCACAAATGAAGTTGTAAAAAGTTTCTTTGACATAAATCCTTGGCATCTCTTATTCTGATAGAGTCAAAGTAGTTTTTCTAATCCGTTTTTCCACTGGTTATAGGATCTCATGTTGAAAGTGTCAGATTCACCAAGGCTGGTTTTGGATGAATTTTTGAATTTGGATTTTTTGATGTTATTTTAGTAATGGGAGTTTGACTTCTTTATACTTTATTATTTGGATAAAATGTTAAGGATAGCTGTGTAGTGCTAAAGTTTCGCTAGTGACTGCCTTCAACCTATTTTGCAACTAAACCGTTTATAAACATTCCACAAAACCAGTGGTTCTCAACCCTGGCTGCGTACCAGAATTCGTATGGAAACTTTGAAAAATACTAATACCTAGATCTTATTCCATACTGGTATCACCAGAACAACAGAATTGGGGTAAAGGGATGGTCACAGGGTGATTTTTTTTTTTTTTTAAGCTCCTCAGGTGATTTTAATGTATAGTTAGGTTTGAAAACTTTTTGTACTAAACCCGTGTTCAGTAAATGTATCCAGTAATTCAGATCAGGTCTCAGATCTTGAAGATCTACAGTTTTCTGTCGATATTACTTCAGATGATTGATTGTATTTAACTCTGAGCTATTCCATTCTCCTAGGCATATAATTATTATAGTTACCTGCCAAGAAGGGCCACTTTGGATAACCATTCCGTTTCCTGGAGTTGTAATAGGTAATAGAGAGCTTACCTCAATTCAGCTAGCTGTCTTTTGAAAATTATTTTAGAAGGAAAGCCTCAGTGGTAAATCTTAAAAAATAAACAGATAGGTAGGTAGGCAAGTAGATAGATAGATAGATAGATAGATAGATAGATAGATAGATAGATAGATAACCAGGTGGTTACAGAGCTCTGAAAGATCTGTTATAGTATGAGGAAAAATTATCTATTTGGAAACAAGGGCAGACAGGATGTCATTGGGGTTTGCAGCGTTTTTGATGCTCTAAAAAACAATGCTCTGAAATCAGGTAATGGTTATTTCGTGTTTGGAATAATGGAATAACTTTTCTTCAAATAATTCTTCAAACTCCCATTGTATTTTGGGTATAATGGAAAGTGAAAAGGGGGCATACTATAAGTTGTAATGATCATAGTAAAGTGAGTATATAGTAACCTTAGTAGCCTTAAATTTCTTGTAATAATAAGAATGTCAGCTCTGTCTAAATAAAAAAAATTTTCTTTTAAATTTTAAAGCAGCAATTCTGTAGTTGGCCTGTGAATTGCTCAGAGTAATGTTTCTTGGAGCTACATTCGTTAGAATTGTCTGGGTGCTTTTAAAATGTTGGGCCTGCTCACCCAGACCTACTGAAAGAGAATCTCTGGTAGAGAGGCTCAGAAATCATCTTACCAGCTCCCAGGTGATGCCGAGCACCAATATTTGAGAACCCTGTGCTGGGAGTTCAGCTTTTTTGTAAAGGTGCCACAGTAGTGTCAGTGTATTATATTTGTACCTTATAAAATAAAAATTAAAAGTTATATTTATTCTTTCATGTCAGCAAGCAGATCTGATATCATTAGGAAAAGTTGTGTTGGCTTTGGCTTGCAACTCTTTGGCAGGAATTCAGCGAGAGAATTTACAGAAAGCCATGGAACTGGTGACAATCAACTACTCCTCTGACCTGAAGAATCTGATTTTGTAAGTTTTACTATATGATTAAGGGTATGTCATGATCATATGAGATAAGACAGCCTTTTCATAAAGGCCTTTTAATAGTGATTCTGTTTTAGTTCTTACTATTCAAAATCAGGCAGAACACAGTTAAACACCTTTTGATTTCTTTATTGTTAGGTATATATTCACTAGCTACTATAAACTTTTTAAATTTAAAATAAATTAGTTCTTCAGTTGCACTAGCCACATTTCAAGAGCTCAAAAGCCACATGTGGCTTCTGGCTAATATATCCCATAATCTCAGAAAGTGCAGTTAGTGCTGCTCCAGAGAATGACTGATATCTCTCTGAAAGCTGCCATAAATAAATCTCAGATGCAATCCAGTTACCAGACTTTGTGGCCAAAACAACCATTCCAGAAAGCATGTTCGTCAGGGTTCCTTTGCTTCTACTCCAGTATCTTCAGACTCTCAAGTCCTTGAGTATAGGCTTGGAATGTATTTGACTTAGGAGAAACCCACTGTGGAGTACAGTCACCACAGAAGGACTCAGACACACAACTAAGATACATCTAACATTGGGGAATTCCAGAGGGTGGATAACCATAATTGTTAGAATTCTAAGTTATTCTAGAGAACAGATGCTAGGCCATCTCTTGACATTTTTCCTATTCTCTTCTAGAAGCAGTTGGAGCACAATGATCCTTTTCAGTGTCTTAGTTTTAAGCTCTTCCTTCTGATTTTTCTTGTAGTCTTGGATGGCTCAGTTTTCTTTTTTGGACTAGTCCTGCATGTGGAATTGAGGGATAGAGAGGATGGGGCTGCCCACCTGTGCTTTCTTACACTAGTGTAAATGTCCTGCTCATGCCAGGGTACTGGAAGCCAGTGGTTGCCCAGTGTTCCTATTAATAAGCAGATGATTGCTCTTTCAAATGAAAATATTTGTTTCATATATTTTCACAGCAGTGATTCCTAGCCTTAATTTGCAACATCTAGGATATTTCAAATAATCTCAAGTAGTAATCTCCAAATTTTCTTTTTGAAGAACTGTGAGTAAAGGATATAATTGTAACAAACTAGCCATATGTTGGTAATTGTCAAAACCGGGTCATGGGTACATGGACATTCATTATTCTATCCTATCTATTTTTATAAATGTTTGAAATTTTCCTTAATAAAAAGTAAATAAAAAGCTGTACTTTCATATTAATTAATAACAGCTTTATAGAGCAACAAACCATGTATCAGCAGGCACTTTTGAAGTGATGCAAATGAATTAATTTTCCCAATAACCCTATAAATTAGCTCCATTTTAGAGATGACAGAACAGGCATGGAGAGGTAAAATAACTTGTCAGAGTCACAAAGCTTGTAATAACTTTAAGTAGTTAGATATAAATATGTCAGTAGTTACAGATAAATAGCTCAGACATAGATTATCCGCAGGAGTATTTTATTCAACAAAAGAATGCCTATTCTGTCCCAGACTGAACATACTGTGAACAAGATGAACAAAATCCCCAACTTCTGGAGCTTCCACCCTAATGGGGAGGAGGTAACAAACATGTAAACAAATAAGGTGTTTACAGGTAGTGCTAAGTCCAATGAGGAAAATAAGGTAGAAATATAAGCAGAGTGTGCAAGAGAGGGAGGCTACTTTAAGGAGAATAGTTAGGAAATGGCTTACCTGTCAGGATAGGCAGTAACAGGTCATGGTCATCTTTGTATTCTAGCAGGAGCTTTTCAAAATGTAGTATTTTCTGCCTCAGTTATAATGATTGAAGAAACTGAATTGATCTCTTCTGATGTATGTTATGTATGTTAGTGCACAAAGATTTCTCAGAAATAAATATACCATGACAACTGGTAAATGAAGTTGCAGAGCAGAAGGCAGCTTCCTAAAAAGTTGAGCCTTGTTTGACTTATCAAAATTGAAGACCCAGTTTTAGTTTCAAAAATTATTTTGAAGAGCAATGGAAAAAATCTCTTCACCTATAACCACCCCTAATTCACCCCTCCAAAAAAGTTTCTAACGGTCTTTTCATCTCCCACTATTGTAAGGAAGGGTTTGAGAATGGAAATAATTAAGTGTAACCCTACCCAGCTTTCCTTTCTCATTTTCATAATAGCAAAAATGTAGAGAAAGAGACATATTTCTTCTATTTGCTCTTAAAACTTTCCAGAGGAATCATTAAGTCTTAAAAGTGAACTTGAGTTGCCTGAAAAAATGTCTTCAAATTTATGTACACTAATACGATGGTAGCAGTGACAGGTATGTGCTTGTGGGTTATGTTGTTTTTTAAATTACATGTTTGGCATTTAAGTGATTCTTCTTTATTTTCACCAGGTATTTGTTGACTGACCAAAACAGGATGCGAAGTGTAAATGACATCATGCCCATGATTGGTGCTCGATTTTATACTCAATTGGATGCTGCTCAAATGAGAAATGATGTCATTGAGGAAGACCTTGCAAAGGTAAAGAGTCTAGTTAAAAAGTATATATATACACACACTTGGCACCTATATGTGTAGAAAGATATAAAACATAGTAATTTCTGTGCTAAATATAGTACATAATTGGCTAAGACCATTTGTAGATATATTTGTCCAAACTTAATGTTCAATATTTTGATTTCTGATGTCCTCTGAGCATTTGTTTTCTTTTTTTCTTCATGATTTTGCTATAGTCATTGGCACAATCTTGATTTTTATTTTTTATGTAAGTTACTTGAACCATTCTTAAAAATGGCCAGCTGCATGATCTTCTTGAGTATTACTGTTGAATGAAATGGAAATATTATATTCAAAACTATAACCAAAAGGTGGGGGATTTCAGGATTTATTGTTTAAAGGTAATATTGGTGTAGGATACCAGTTTTATAAAATTTTGCTTTTATATTCAGTTAGCTGGAATATTAATACTCTCTTTCTTTTCAAAATGTTTTATAGGAGGTTCAAAATGGAAGACTGTTTAGGCTTCTAGCAAAATTGGGAACAATCAATGAGAGGCCGGAGTAAGGATTTACAGTATTTTACAATATATTTTCAATCAGGGGTGCTAACAGGAATGAGTTTTCCTTATTCTTACTGGTTTTATTTGGAAAAAGAGAAAAATTCTCATGTGAAGTGACCTTAAGTCTGTTGTGTTAGCCATTAGGATGTTGCTTTTAACTATAGCCTGGATCTGGTTGTTCTTAGGGATTCCACACACATATACACATACAGAAGAGATACTGTTAGAACTCTCCATTGTGGTTTATACAGGAAGGGGAGTGTTGTGACTGTCAGTTGTGTCTCTATCCTGTCTCCTTTTTGAAGTGTGGTCAGTTCAGCTTACTGTAGTCAGATTCGAGACTTCAGACAAGTCTAATTGTTGCATGCCCCTTCTCTTCTATTAAAGGGCATTATTTATAGCAGTCATCTTACCTTCTATTAAAGGGCATTATTTATAGCAGTCATATTAATGATACCACCACCTTACATTATTTGTCATTTAGTTCTGCCTCATTTGCAGGTCAAAGTTACCATATGTTCAAGAAAGAAGTAGAGTTGATGTCTGTACTAAGTAGTAACTGTCAGAGACAGGTAGAACCGCACTCGAGCTGTTCTCACTGTAGTGGGAGTTACGTTTCAGGAACGTTACCTCTGTTAATAGAGGTAGACGATACATAAATATTTCCTGAGGGAGTTTAAAGTTAAAAAGAAAAACTCAATTAGCATTTTTTGTGATAATTTTTCTAAATGAAGAGAAGATGACACTTCTTCTGGCATTTATTTATTTAAAAATTAATATGCTATTAGTACTGTTTAATTTTTTCCCCCCAGTATTTAACTCACGTAATGACTTTTTGTCCTGTGGAAGATGAGGCTTTATCTTTCATCCCCTTCCCTTAACCAAATACACAGACAAGTATTCACATTCTACCACTTAGACCGTAATTTTGAGTTAAATCTTTATTCAGTGTTGACACCAGTGGAACAGGGTAAGTTTGTTCATAGTTGCACCACATAGTAAACCATGACTATTTTCTTTCTTTTGTATTTTGTTTTTTTGATTTTTGTTTTCATGGGGTTAATAATTGTCTTACACAGAAATCTAAGCAAATGAAAAAATATTGACCACCAGTTTTATTCCAAACTCGCTGCCAGAGTTAGGAAACACCTTTCCATATGGTCAAAAATAGGTAACCTATCAGTTCCTTTTTTTTTCTCCCCCTTAGAGAAATTGGCCCTGGAGCCTCTGTCCTTCTGTTCCTATCTGGGCTGGTTGCGCTCTAAGCCTGCTCACACTCACACTTTAGAGCTGGAGCTTGCCCCTCCTGGGAATTCTCATTGTCTCTCCCTTTGTGTTGGATATCCTGTTTCTTGCTTTTTTCCTTGGTTTATTCTTTTGGTTTACTGGAGCACATCCTCCTGTAGCTTCCTGAGAAAGGTGAGTTTTTCGAGTCTTTGTAAGTCCGAAAATATCTTTATTCTGTTTTTAACACTTTATTGATAGTTGGATTGGGTATAAAATTCTAGCTAGTCCTCAGAAAATTCTTTTTATTAATTAAATATTTTGAATAGATTAATATGAACCAGTTTTTTGAAAAGTAGGAAAGGGTTTGCAGTAGAAGAAAAGTCTCTCATACTTACAACATCCCCAGTCTCTCCACTTTCTCCCACTAATTTTTATTTTATATAAAGATTCCCAAATTACAATGATATATTCTAATCTCCCTCCTCCTATGCAAATTGTAAACCATGCACAGTGTTCTGTATGTTGCTTTCCCTCCCACTATATTTTGGAAATCTTTTTGTTCAGATATGTTTGGCATATAACAAACACTGTTCTCAGTAGTTTACAAATATGACCTAACCTTACTCCTCGTGACAACCTTGTGGTGCAGGTACCATTAGTATTCCCACTTAACACATATTTGGGCATAAAGAAGTTAAATACTGGGCGCCTAGGTGGCTCAGTTGGTTAAGCGTCTGCCTTCAGCTTAGGTCTTGATTCCGGAGTCCTGGAATCAAGTACCACATTGGGCTGCTTCTCCCTCTTCCTCTCTCCCCTGCTCCTGCTCTCTCTCACTCTCATTCTCTCTCAAATAAATAAAATCTTGGAAAAAAAAAAAAGAAGTTAAATACCTTTTCCAGGGTCACATCATTAGTGAGTATATGAGCCAGAATTTGGATCCAGATAGTATGCTCCCAGAGTCCGTGTTCTTAACCTTAATGCTCTGCGTTCATAATTTATGTAGCTATGTGATAGCCCATTCTGTGAATACACTATAATTTATTTCTCCAGTTCCTTATCAGTAGACATTTGAGCTGTTTTCAGTGTTTTGCTAGTATAAACAGTGCTGCAGGGACTGACTTATGCGTACTTAGTTTTATGTGTGCATAGATGCAGTTGTGATTGTTAGGTCTGTGGATGTGTGACCGTAACCCATTACAGAAGGGTTTCCCAGTGTATGAGGCGTGAGAGCCTTTTGCCAAAATACTTTTTTAGCTTGTGGATTTTTGTCAACCTGTTAGATGAGAGATTGAATCTCAGTGCAGTTTTATTTTGTATTAACCCTTAAGAGCATGTTGCCTATCATTTTTATGTTTTTGATCCATTTCTGTTCCTTTTTCTGTCCATATCCTCGTACGTTTTTATTTTCAGTTGAATTGTCTTTTTGACATATAGGAGCTAGAGAGATTTATCCTTTGTGATCATTTTCTTTCTGGCTTGTCATTTTTCTTTTTGACTCTGCTTAATTTTTTTCTATACAGACATTTATATATATAGACTTAATTGATCTAACTTCTTTTTATGCTTTTGGATTTTGACTCATAGTTAGAAAGGAGAAAGGCCTTTTCTCCTACTATTTTAAAGGAATTCTCTCACGGTTTCCTCTAGAGTACTTACAGTTTTACTTTTTTTTTATATTAAATTTTTATATATGTGGAATTTATATAGGGTGTGAGGTATGTATTCAGGTCCTCCACCCTTTCTTCCAGAAGACCACCCAGTAGCCCAAAGGTGATTTATTGAATAGTGTAGCCTTTCTGCACTGATTTAAGGCAGCACTTCTTTCACATTCGTGTTTTAATGACTAATGTTCTAAAATCTGGTAGGTGCTAGTTCTTTCTTATCTCCATTTCAGTGCCTTTTTTTTTGTTTTCCTAAAACTGCTTAATTTCCTGTATAAATTCTAGAATCACATTTTTTGTTTTAAAAAAAATCAGTAAACCTGATGGTATTTTTGTTGAGAAGTTAGCATGTTTATTAATAAACTTAAGCATTTGTGTGATGTTGAGTTTCTTAACTGAGATGATGGTCTGTCATCATACTTATTGACTCCTACTTTACTATTCTTAAGTGCTGATGTTGTTCCTTACATTGTTGGAGCACATGGAGTTTACTAGGTATTTTTTCTTGTTGATGTTGTAAATGTGAAACCCCCCACTCTTTCTTCTTCGATTGCTTATTATCAGTGCACATAAAAATTACTGAGATTTCTGTAAATTTTTGTACCCTGATATCTTAGTGTTTGGATATTTCTTCACCAAATTTTCTTGGGTTTCCCAAATACATAGTCCTATCTCCAAATAATTATAGTTGTATTTCCTCCTTCCTAATTTCTATACGTTTAATTCCTCTGGAGTGGTTGTGTTAACTAGTACCTCTAGTACATGGTTAAGTAATAGTAAAGATAATTTCTGTCAAAATTTGAAGCATTGCTCCATTGTCTTTTAACTTCCAGATTCAAAGCCATTTTCTTTTCAAAGCTTTCCCTTCCCCTCTGCTTTTAGACTTTATCAGTGATGTTTTGATAATTTCACCCTTTGGAATTCCCGTTGCTCAGGTGTTAGACCATGGCAATTGATTTTCTAATATTCTCTACTGTTTTCTGTATTGTATCTTTTTGTTCTAATTTCTAGGTAATTATCTCAACTTATTTTGTCAAAAATAAAGTTTTTTTTCTACTCTGTTTTGGAATTTTTAAGGTTCTGCTGTCATATTTTTAATTTTCAAGAACTTTCTGTTCTCTAAATGTTTGTCTTATAGCATCTAATTTTTATTTCTCTGAGACTCAAAGATTTTTGGTTAGGCTTTATTCTGAGTGCTGTTTGCTGCAGTATCTCATAGGAAACAAGAGTTTGTTCTGTTTTGTTTTGTTTTGTTTCATTCTCCAAAAGATTTCTGATCCTTGGCTGTGCATTCATATTAAAAATGACCTTTTTCAGGGTACCTGGCTGGCTCAGTCAGAAGAGCATGTGACTCTTGATCTTGGGGTTGTTAAGTTTGATTTCTACATTGGGTGTGGGGATTACTAAAAAACAAAAAAATGAATAGACTTCTTAAAAAAAAAAAAAAGACCTTTTTTATCCAAAAAGCTAACGGGAAGGTCCTTGTGGGGTCAGGGATTGTAGAATATGTGCAGTAAAGTAGTGTGATATTGTTCCATATAATTTTTGTTTTTGGTAGATCCTTAAATGTCATAATTTCTCTTGGACAGGTCCATATCCAGAAAAAAAATCTTCAGCTTTTTGGCTGTAGTATAAACCCAGAGTCTAACTTTGGGTAGCCACGGTAGTGGGAAAGTGGTGGTTAATCATCTCAGCTACCCTCTCTTGCTCTTCTTGGTATCCTGGAGGCTGGAGTTTCTTTATTCACTCTGTCTAGAGAGATTTCTGGTACCCCTTCTGGCAGATTTCTGCAAAGCAGAAGTGGAGGCAGGGATGAGAGAAAGGTTCTCTATTTGCTATTTATAGAACTTTTCATCAATCCTGCCATTTCCAGCTTTAGTTTATACCTGCACTTGCAGTGGTACCAATGATTTCCCTTCCTGGGCCTCACTGGTATGGCTTGCTTTTGTGGCTTCTCCTTTTCGTGTGCCTTCTGTAACATTAGAGCTCAGTTTTTTTTCAGGTCAGCTGATCATAACACTTACTTGGTTTTCACCTTCCGATTTTTTCTTCTGTTGTTGCTTCTGATCACTTTGTCCTTGTGTGTTTATTATACCCCTTTTTAGACATTTATTGTCAATTTGGTGGGGTTTTGAAAGGGAACAGAGATAAATGAGTATGTTTAATTAGCATTTTAATTGCAAGTCCCTGGAGTGATCTTTCCAGAACGCATATGATTGTGTCTCAGCCATGTGGTGGGCTTTCCATCTTGTTCTTAGAAGACAGACCTGTTTGTTTGGTGTTTCCCCCAGACCTAGTTTTTTAATCAGGATTGCATAATCCGGTCTCTCCCTTCCTATCTTTGTTTCAGTCTGCCTCATTTTTTTTTTCTTTTAATTTTCTCCTCCCCACTTTGCCTTCCCTCCCTCTTTGTCCTTGTCTTTTCTCTTCCCCCTCCTTGCTCTTATTCTCTGTCTCTCCCTTGGCCTCTTTGTTTTCCAACCCCCAACTGTATCCAGCCGCTGATCTTTGGTGAGTTTCTGAAGTGCTGCATACTCTGTTACTTGCCAATACTGCTGCCTCTGACCAGGACCTACCTCCTCTGGGAAGAGCATCCACTGCTTCCTGCGGAAAGCTTCCCTTGCCTTCCCAGATGAATTCATGTGTCTTGTGTACCATTTCCCTTTCTCTTGATGGTGTTATATCAGTATGCAACTTTCTTTGCTTATTGGAACATCTGTTTTCCTCACTATAAGGAAGGTCATAAGTTCCAGAGGTCACTGGAAGGTGACAGTGATCTTTTTGACCAGATGATCACTGACTGTTCTCTAGTTCTTTGCAGCACACTTTCACATCCGCTCATGATGGTAGGAAACCAAAATCTGCCCTGTTTTTGTTTCCTTAAACATTTCTCTATTTTATGCTTGCCAGTAAAGTTGAACACATATCTGACCATATCTCTCTACTCTGTATCCTAAAGGTGAGAGGAGGAAAAGAATCTCTTTAAACCTATTTCTAAAGATCTTTGAAGACATTTTCTTTTTCCTTCGTTTTATCTAATAGTAGGAGCTTAAATAAGAAAGTGATTATAAAATGGAATTTTGTAAGGGACGATTGCCTTTGAGAATTAGAAACTGGTATTCATATACTTTAATGTTGTGTGAAATTATTTTTTAAAAATTTAGCAATCTGCACATAAAATTTGAAAACAAATTTTTTAGCCTCCTTTTAACTTTAGGAGGATTAAAAAAATAACACACACACACACACCCTACTTATCAGAGAAAACGATAAAAATAAACTAGTGTGGAGTCTGAAGAATCAACATGGCCATGTGGTATGCAGCATGAGTTATTGAGGTAAACTATTACCTTTCCTCAGGTTTCAGAAGGATCCTACCTGGTCGGAGACTGGAGACCGTTATCTTTTGAAACTCTTTAGAGATCATCTTTTCCATCAGGTGACAGAAGCGGGTGCTCCCTGGATTGACCTCAGTCATATCATTTCTTGTCTTAACAAGGTAATTTGTATCTGGAGTTTTAAGATCACAGTGCCATCTACAGTTTGCAGAGTTGCAGACACTAAAAGACTTAAGTGTAGATGTATTCTGCTCCAGCCTAGAAAATATTTTATTAATAATTATCAGGTGTATCTACTTAATAGCAATTTCTAGACTAGGCAGATTTTTTAACATCTACATGAATAATTACAGAATTTTTCATTGTGGATCTTTTCATTGTGATAAAATGTCACAAAAGCAATGGTTGGGAAAAACAAAAATAATTTTATATTTGAAAATTTTTAAAAGTTGAATTCCTTTCTTTTAAGTCATTGTCAGTGTTGTTGAATGTCCTACATGTTATCCGTTCATTTACTATTAACTGGGGGCATAGTAATCCTGTGTTATAATAGTAAAAGCACAGTAGGCCCAGTGCCCTTAAGTGGAGAACCAGGTGGAGATCTGTCAGTTCATTCGAGAGGTGAGGTTTGTGTTTCTGAAATGGCTAGGAGGGAGACAGTTTACAAAGGAAGGAAGGAATGCATTTTCCTGATGAATTACTTGGAACCACAGAGTGTAGAACGGGTCTCCAGAAGTAAATCCTAGTCTTCATATAGGTTTATATATAAATCTCAGGGGTCGGCAGACTGTGGCCTGACAGCTCGTATTTGTAGAGCCCACAACCTGAGAATAGTATTGATATTTTTAGAAGATTGTAAAAATGAAAAAAACAAAAGCAAAACTAAGACGAATATGTGACAGGAGACCCCACACCCCTGAAATTTAAGGCATTTATTATCTGGCCATCTTTATGGAAACCATTTGCTGACACCCGGTCTAAAGTGCCCCTAAATTACAAGTACTAGAGGAAATACCTACCATGGCACAGGATGGAGAGCTGGTAACGTACAGTGTGCTAACTCTTCAGGGAATCTTCAGGGAGAACGTGCTGTGTGTTTTTAAGCACGACTTTGCCTTGCTTGAACTTCCTGAAAATTCTTTAAAAAGGGTATTATCAGTAATCTACGTTAAGACAGAACAAGCTGTATGTACCATTGAACTAATCTGGTAGGACTTATGTATTTATTTGCTCTTTTCCTTAAGGGGAAGACATTTTTCCTGAAAGCAATGCGTGGAGAACGATTGTACTGGATTTTAGAAAATAGTATATATAGTAGCAAAGCTCCAGTAACTAAAAATATGTAGCACTGGTGTAAACACTGGTTGGTAGATCCTATGATAAGCTGTGGACAGATACCTTAAGTGAAGAGTATTGAATGAATATTAGGATAATTGATAATTTGAAGAAAATTCTATTTCATTTCATAAAATAGCTGGTATTTTTATAAAATAGCTAGTATCCCAAATCTGAAAGTATGATAATTTTCTAAGTCTGGAAAGAGTGTAATAAAATAAAAGGGATGAATGGCCATATTTGATGATATAAAAAATTAAAATCTTACATAGCATATTTTGGTGGAAATTATGACAGGTTAACTGGTCAAATGAAAGCTTGAGCCTTCAGAATTAGTAAATTTTAAACATTTTAATGAATGACTTAATGAAAAAGGAAAGAAAAATGTACATCAAAAACTAACCAGAAAAAATCAAAACTGTAACAGATAAGTTATTCGATGGACTAAGGATTAGTATGTATGCTTTATAAAGACCTCATTAAAATATGACTACCAAATCTTGACCGCCGAGTGGGTAAAGATCATAAACTGGCATTCCTACAGTGGGAATAACACAAGTAAATGTAGAGAAAACATTTGGTAACATTCATCAAAAAGTGTAAATAAAAATAGCAAGACATGCACTTGATATGGAATTGCTTATAAATTGGTACAACTCATAAATCAGTTGATTCTGATATCCTTCAGAAAACAATTTAGCTGTATGTATTAAGCTATAAAATTATTTGTACTTTTTGATTCAGTATTTCTATTTTTAATTATTTCTCCAAAGGACAGAATTATACAGAATAAAAAAAAAAAGTAGATGAATATATTCATTGCTCTCTAATTTGTGACACAAAAAGACTGGAAGATACTGGGGCTCCTCGCGGGACTCCTGATCTCCGGGTTGTGAGTTCAAGCCCCACATTGGGTGTAGAGCTTACTTTAAAAAAAAAAAAAAGATATCGGAATAATGAAATGATGGAATAGGTAATGCAGACAGAACTAAGCATGAAAGATAGGCGGAAACATCCAAGTTGAGAAGTGTGCATGCTGATGATGTGTAGCCGGACGGGGATACGACAGAAATTTTTAGAATACTAATCGTCGTTGCAAAAGTCGTGCTGAAAGAGATGAAGGGGATTATCCTCTGCCAGTATGAACTTCCCGTTTTGTGTCTCTGTCTGTTTCAGTTAGATGCTGGTGTGCCAGAAAAAATAAGCCTCATTTCCAGAGACGAGAAGAGCGTACTTGTGGTGACTTACAGTGACTTAAAGCGCTGCTTCGAAAATACTTTCCAAGAACTGATTGCAGCTGCAAATGGTCAGTTGTAGTATTTGCTGAAAAAGCACGCAGGACCCGGCTGAGGCCCTCAGCCGAGAGCAAATTGCACTACAGCTGAACTGTTCTCATCCTCTCAGTTCACATTTGGGAAACAAACAGGAGATGAGCAAAGCTGCTTGCACTTCAGTCAGGTACACTGTTACTTGAAAGGAAGAATGTTTCACTTCTCCTAGAGCTGTGGCTGCCATCGGGGCCATATCTGTGAAGAATTTATTTTAGATTAAGGAGCACCATTAGGTGAATGGTGTTCCCGCTTTTGTTTTTTCCCACTTGTATATGCACTAATTTTAATTTTTTAAAGACTTTTTTCTGATCTTCGAACTTTTGCCACATTGTATACTTACTTATTAAGGGAAACTATTTGCAAGGACATTTCTGGGAAACAATGCTGGGCAGCATTTTTGTCACTGAGGGTTGCAGAATTTGCTCTTTTGGGGATGGGCTGCCCTAAATAACATAATGGACCAGGTAAATAATTTCACAGAAGTACAGTATAGTGTGTAATTCTTGTAAGAGTATTGTATGCAAGCTCTGTATGCCACCCACACTGTTAGTTCCAAGGGAGATTTTTGGGGTTTTTTGTTTTGTTTTGTTTTTAAGAACAAAGATCAGTGAATTGCTGGATACAAATTCCCCCATCAGAAGATGTAAATCCTTTCTGAGTGAGGATTGGATAAACAGGAACTTAAGGAGCACGTAGAGCTCTTTGCTCCAAATTCAACCAGTCTTTTTTCTAAAAAGGTGTTTCCCTGCTTGTCAGATACATTTACATTTATGCAATTTTTTTTAATAGAGAAGAATCCTGATAAAGGCCTGAAGTTCAGGAGTATATTGCTTTAGATTCTTTCCAGTTCGCTTTTTTTGTATAAAGTTCTGTTCTTTGAACCACAGCTTTATTATGGTACTTTACACTGGATACAGACACAGAGACACTGTTCAGAGGATGAACTAAACACAGCAGTGGTCTGGCATCAAGAGCTTTCTGAAGTTTTACAGCCTGAATCTGGAGGGATAACAATCTGCTGTGCCTTTGCAGTCACTGCTTAGCCCAAAGTAATAGTACTTTTGATAATAACTTCACTATGTGGGATATTCCTGAATAAGTCAGTCTCAATAGTTTGGAATTTTCCTCTTCTTAACTTTCTTAATATTTGGACGTGCAGTTGTCGCCAAACTTGGGTATTCATGGAATTTCTAATTAATGAAATACCTATACTTTGATACTGAAGACTGCCAAATACATAGGAATTTTCTTTCACAAAAAAACAGTAATGAAGACTCTATCTCCTTTCCCAGCACTGAATGTTTTACTAGCACTGGGTGCTCACCATGCAACTATGAAGAAAATGTGGAAACTCAAAAGGTCAGGAAAGACTTCCAGGCACTTGCAACTGATGTTACGGTCTTCAATTTTAATAATTATACATATTTGTAGTTTTCAGAGAAGTTTTTAATATTTCTCTGTCCACTTTTTATAAGCTTTAAAATGATTTTCTCTGCCTTGAGATTTGCATCAAGAAAAAACACCTCTCCTCACCTGAAAGCTTTGAAGACTGAAGACACGCTTTACACATTTTAACAGGTGTGTTTTGAGTCCACGTTTGGTAGCATCAGTTGTTGAGTTAAAAAGGAAATCAATTACTGCATTTGATCTGGATGGATTTTAAAAGAACATAATGTTCCATATTCAAAGGATAATTAACATTTGCCACCATAATGTTCTTTTTTATGTAAAAGGAACAAGAACTTGGAGACATTAACATGCAAAAGTCTTTTATCATTAGCTCATGTATTTGAGGAAGAGCAGCTGTCTTTTTATATGTTTTTTGACAAATCATATTGTAATTCTTTTGTACAAAAAAGAACTACTTGTATTCTAGAAGAAATATGAAATGCTTAATTTATAAGCGGGCTGGAGATTTTTTCCAATATTGTTTTCTTTGAAAATGAAAGGGGATCATCTATTTTAGTTTTGGGGTCTGGGAACTTTTTGAAAATTTAATTTGTGGACCAATGTTTTGTGAAAGCTAAGGAAGGGCAGGGGTAAAATAGGGCTTGAATTTCTCATCCTGTATAGACCAGCAAACTTCCCTCTGCAAGGCAGGTTCAAATCACAAACCCAAGAATGTTTGCATCCTAAGTGCTAGTTTGCTTCAGCCCCTAGTAACCTCAGGACTTGGTTTGAATATAAAGGTAGACAGCTGATATGTTTTCATGAGTAAATATTGTCAGCCAGAAAACGGATGGTGTCAGGTAATACATATTTTTTTTTAAGCTTTGTTTTATATTTATTTTTCATTTAGTTTTTATTGGGAATGGTTTTCAGTAGAACTCTTAGTTCTGCTTAGGTGTTTTTTGGGGGAGCCCTCTTTTCCATAGTGTAATTCCATTTAAGAGGTTGTCTAAAAGTTAGTCTTTTTAATTCATAGGAAGATTTTAATATCTGAGAATAGTCAAATTAAGGATATAAACTTCCCATACCTTCTGTTATGACAGATCAAAGCACAGAAAGGACAACCCTTGAAATCATGTAATGGTCATTTCAATTTTTTGTACCTATTTTAAATTCTGTTAGTGTATTTACTTCATTGTAAATATTTTTGAGGGTACCTTTGTATTTTGCTTTTGACCTTGGTTCTGTGGTTTGGATGTCAACAACTTCCCTAAAAAGCACCAGTATGTTAAGTTCTGATGTCATGATCCCAATGTGGGTTATTCATCTTTAATCCTGTTTTCAGTCTCTATGTGTACAGCCGTATTTTTAATAAAGAATTACAGAGAAGTTTGTCATTTTTTTGGTACCAGTTTATTTAACAAGGTGATGTTTGCCTGATGATCAGGCTTTCAAAGGCTGAATACTTCCTGTGTGTTTGGAGGAATTGTTGGTGGCATGTTTATTCATTAATTCACCAAATATCTGGGAAATGCCTACTTGGAGACTCGTTTTTTATAAAGCACATAGTTATACTCAAACATTTCTATATGATAAATGGCTTTTCCAGCGTGGTTTAGGAAAGATTTCCTTATGTGAAAGGATAGGGAATGGTATGTGGCCAGCCTTTGATTCAGTACTTCAGTAATTTATTATATAGGTATAGGTCTTCCAGAAACATTATTCAGAATATAAGAGTAGATTTCAAAAATGGCAAAATGTTCACTTTTGTTGAATCTGAGTACCTGGTGTTTATTTACTGTACATTTGAAAAGTTGAAAAAAAAATTCAGAATAGAGAGGGATATATCTATTCAGAATAGATAAGGGACTTTTGAGGCCTAGGTGAGGGGTAGCCAGAGTAAAGAGGAAGGAGGGATTATTTTTACCTGAAGGAACCTGGTGAGTTGCTTGTAGAAATTCAGAGGAGAGAGAGAGAGAGAATAAGTATAGAAGGTCCTTGTGGGGGGAAAAAACAACCCATGGATTTGACGGCAAATTAAAATGACCATTGTAGATTCATGGGGAAGAGAGACTAGTCTGCCTAGAATAGGGGATGTTTTGGGGGGTCTTTTAGATTTAAATTTCATAAGAGAAAACGTTAAAAATACTGTTAAAGCTAGGCCAGTGTTATATCTCATATATTATGGTGAATGGACATACAGCTTTATTACTTACATCTCCTGTGCTCTGAATGGTCAGAAACAGGTGTTTTCCCTTCACCTTGAGCAGTTGCACAGTTAGAGGTGCATCTGTAAAATATCCTTCCTATAAGTGTGGGGGAAGGGCTACAGCGAAGAAAGATTTACTTTATTTATTTATCTATTTATTTATTTATTAAGATTTTATTTATTTGACACAGAGAGAGATCACAAGTAGGCACACAGGCAGGCAGAGAGAGAGGGGGAAGCAGGCTCCCCGCTGAGCAGAGAGCCCGATGTGGGGCTCGATCCCAGGCCCTGAGATCATGACCTGAGTCGAAGGCAGAGGCTTTAACCCACTGAGCCACCCAGGTGCCCTATTTATTTTTTTAAAAAGACTTCTTTATTTACTTTGAAAGAGAAAAAAAGAGCATGAATGGGAGGGGCAGAGAGAGGGAGAGACAATCCCAAGCAGACTCCACACTGAGCACAGAGCCCGACACGGGGCTCTCTCACCACCCTGAGATCACAACCGGAGCTGAAACCAGGAGTCCCAGTGAAGAAAGACTTTTAAAACACACATCCTTAACGTTTATTAAAAATAAACTGTTTGGGGCTCCTGGGTGGCTTGGTCGTTAAGCGTCTGCCTTCGGCTCAGGTCATGGTCCCAGAGTCCTGGGATCGACCCCACATGAGGCTCCCTGCTCGATGGAAAGCCTGCCTGCTTCTCCCTCTCCCACTCTCCCTGCTTGTGTTCCCTCTCTTGCTGTCTCTCTCTGTCAAATAAATAAAATCTTAAAAAAAAAAAGCCTATATGGTGGTTAAGAAACCAGCTTGCCAGAACAAGAAGACCTGAGTTCAGATAGTGGCTCTACCACTTAGAGCTCTCTGATCTTGGGAAACCACTTACCCACAGTTGACTGAATAGGGATTCACTCATTCATTACATATTTATTGAATGCCTCTTAAATGGCAGACAATTGCTCTAGAGGAACCCACAGAACAGAACTGTGGTGGTCAGAACTCTGACCACCACAGACAAATATTTCTGCTCTTACACAGAGTTTCCACTCCAGCAGGAAGAAGACAAAATACATAATACAGTAAGCGGTCATAATGGCTATGGAAAGTAAAGTAGGGTCAAGGGTGGGGTTGGGGTTACCAGATGTAGCAAATAGAGAACACAAAGTTGAATTTCAGATGAACAGTGGATAATTTCTTTTTTTAGCATAAGTATGTATCAGGTATTGCATGGGACATATTTGTCTTAAAAATGGATTTATGTGTTTCATCTTGCAACTCAAGATGTAGGGGATGTGGTGGTGCTGCTGGAATTTCCAATGGGATGATCTGGGCAGTAGCCCTCACCTAGAAGGTGCTATTCAAGCAGGACTTGAGGTAGGAGCCAGCCATGCATATACCTGAGGGAAAGCTCCAGGTCAGGATGTGCCAGGGGTAATTGAGGAATGGCAAAGGGGCCAGTGTGGCTACTGAAGAGTAAGGAAGTGAAGTCAGGTAATGGGGAAGGAGGGTTGTGTTTTGGAGACCATTTTAGAAACATTTTGGCTTTCACTCCCATTGAAAGGAGAAGCTGCAGGAGGATTTTAAGTGGGAGAAAAACCTGATACAATTAAAAAGGATCTCTTTAGTTTGGTTACTAGTAAGAAGCTTTTGCAATATTTTGAGCAAAAGATGATAGGGATTTGGACTGGAGCGATAGCAGTAGAGCGTGAAGTGATTAAATTCTGAATATATTTTAAAAGTAGAGCCAAAAAGGGTGTCCTGATTATTGGATATGGAGTGAGAAAAGAAGTCAAAGTCACTGTTAAGATTTTGACCTGATGCTGACAGGAAGGAGCATTCTACTGAATTGAAAGATATTTAGAAACAAAGGTTTCTTTGGAGGGCAAGAAGAATGGGGAAGTGAGGAAGGACAGTTGCGAGTTTGGTCTGGGGCCTGTTACGTTTGAGATGTTGAGTACACATTTGTTCTGGTTACTTATTTTGTAATGAATGACTCCACACTTACTGGCATAAAACAACCACCATTTTATTATTCTCGGGAATTCTGTGGGTTAGGAATTTGGACAGGGCACAGCCGGGATGGCTTATCTCTAGTCCGTTAGGCCTCTGCTGGGAAAATGCCAATGGCCGGGGGCTGAAATCATCTGGTGTGGCATTGAGACTGAATGACTTAGAAGCTGGGCTCAGCTGGGGACTGTCAGCGGAAGCATCTACACAAGGCCCCACCCTGTGGCTCAGGCTTCTCCAATCATGGTGACTGGGTCTCTAGTGGGAGCTTACTTAGCAGGACACTCGGGTGGAAAGGGCATGATCTCTCCTGACCTGGCCTCAGAGTCACGCAGTGTCACTCGGCCACATTTTGTTGATTACAAGTGAGTCACAAAGGCGTCTCTGATTCTAGGAGAGAGGAATTTGGTGGGGAAGTGGCATGGGCACGTTGCCAAAGGTCATGTGAGAGGAGAGATGTTATTGCCACTATTTTTGGAAAATACAGTCTGCCACAGCATCAAGAGATGTCAGTTTCACACACGGGCGTGTGAGTTTGGAGTCTGGGGGACAGATCTGGTCTGTACATGTAATTTGTAAGTCATTATATAGATGTTGTTTAAAGCCCTGAGATTGGTTGAGATCATGAAGGGAGTTCGTATAGATGGAGGAGAGAAAAAGTCCAAGGGCTGAGCCCTAGGGTGACTGGAACAATGGGTAAGAGGGACAGAAATGACCTGTGAATTAGGAAGAAAAATGTGCAACGTCCTGGAATCGAAGTTAAAGCAGGTATTTTCAGGAATAAGGGGCAAGTTGTTGGTGAATCCAGAAAGACTGAGACTGAGAGTTGGCTGTTGGATTTAGCAATTTGCAGGTAACTGATACCCTTATCATGGGCAGTGTCCATGAGCGGGACGGAAAGCTAGGTTTGAGCAGAATTAAGAGTACTTGGTGGGGGAGGGATTGGAAACAGAGACTAACCACCTCAAGAAATTTTGGTGTAAAAAGGAGTAAAGGAATGTTTTAGTAATGAGGGGAAAGGAAGGATGGAAGTTTTTCTGTTTTGTAACATGGGAGAGAAAATAGCCCGATTGATCTAGCGGGAAAGGGACCAGCTGGTGGCCGTGAGGGAGTGCTGTATTTCTGGGGCCATGTCCCTGAGCCTTGGAACCCAGCTGCATCAGGACGTGTTTTGAACTGGCCATCCGGGAGAGAAGGCTGACTATGTGAGTACAGGTGCTGGCAGGCAGGTAGATGTGAGGGTGAGATTTGGAAGCTCTCGTTTACTTCGATCTTCCCATTGATGTGGGTGTAACCAATGGTACCAGTTGCATTGGCTTGCTTTGAAAATTGAATGAGTTTATGCCTCTAAAGCACTTAGAACAGTTGCTGGCCCCTGAAGTTAATCTATCTTCATCTGAGATTAAGCTCTTACTCTTTTTTAAATGGGTCTTCTGTGAAAAGTTGTGATATTAAATGTTTTTTTCTTTTAACAATCTCTTATTGAATAATGGCACACACATACAAATTTGCAAATAAGTATATTGCTCTGTGAATTATCACAAAGCGAACATACCTAGGTACCACCCAGACCAAGAAATAGAACATTCGTGGCATCTAGTTGTTTTTGGTATGTTTTGTTTTTTTCTCCCTTAAAATAACCTTAGTTCAAAAAATAGAATGCTAGTCATCCCTATGTTGGGATCCAGGATATTTTTGTAAAATTTACTGGCCTGTGAAACCCAAAAGTCTGGTAATATATTTAATAGTGAGGAGTCCAGTTAACCTTACTGGGCCATCCTTCTGCTGGAAGAAAGAGAGTCAGAAAAAAAAAATTAAACCCCACAACAATTCCCAAATGTCCTGTAAGTTCCCAAAGTCATGAGAAAATTTCTAAATGATGATGTGACACCAATTCCTCGAGCATTCTTCAAATCATTTGCTTCGATGAGTGACTTTACTCTTATGTTATGAAAATCAACATTTTTAAAGGATTTCAGATCCATGAAGATAAAATGCTCGTGCCCTCTTCAGTTAACTGCACATTTACTGGGATGAGTCATTTTTCCTTTCTTCCCTCTGTACCAAAGAGAATCAGCCTTGTTTCCTTTACAACATGTCTCCAATCTAGCTTCCTCGTGATGTTTTTAGGAAGGTGATGATACGACCATTTTCCAAGATGATGTATTGGTCACTTAGATCTAGTGATGATCTGAATTATTTCTCTCTTTAGGATGTAATCCACCAACACACAAGTGAAGGGTACTCGGCTGGTGTACTTTTCTTAGGGAAGCTCTTGTGTCTTAGGCTTTTGTCTAATTATTTTGTATGGTTTCCTGCACACCCCGTCTAATACCTGTAAATGCGCACGCGCACACACACACACACACACACATCCTGTAATTGTTACCATTTCTTAGCTGAAAATCAGTGCCTGGGAAAACCCACCTCTTTTTAAATTGAGGGCACTTCCATTTGTAGCCAGCACTCGCACTCAGTCTGTACATTTTACTTCTGATTGTGTTCATTTTAGTGTTTTGTTTTCTGGGCCATGTGCCCAGTTTGAGTTTGGTTTTGATTTACTGATGCTTTAGAGCCGCCATCTTGTGGCATGGAGAGAAAGCTCTTCCGCCCTCCCTTCTGAGTGCTTGCTTGGTTTCTCTTGTGCCAGGTTTCATAGGTATTTAATGAGATCCCTCAGAACACCAGTCCTCCACCCCCAAGGAAACCCGTGACCCCTCTTTTCATGTATAAGTAGATTGGAGAAAACTTGTAGATGTTTTTAGAAGTTAATTTTATTATATGAAGATAGCATACAAAATACATTCATAGTGACTAGAGATGTAGGACCAAATGAAGTCTTTACTTATATCTGCAGCATATATTCTTGGTATGTATAAAAGTAACTTTAAAATTCCAGTTTCCTTAAATAGTTACGCACAAAACACACACACGTATATACACATACAGTTACTACCACTGTCAAAGATGCGCTCCTCCTTTCACCAGTGAAAAGGGGCTGGCAAGTATCTGTTGCACGTCTGACATTCTTACGGTCTGGGAAACAAGGCACAGCCAGAAGACCTACATGACATTTTTCAGGATTTGGACAGATTTGTTCCATGGGCTAAAACGAAAGGTCTGAGCATCGTTTCTTAGACTAACTAGATACAGACTTGCATATGGTTTTAGTCCCCTTCCACCCACACTGTGAGAATTACACGAGCTCACAAATCCTGCAAGGAAATGATGCTTCACTTGACAGCGCCAACTATTTTTGTCATAAATGGCAAATGGTTCTAATAATATCATCGGTTAATTAGTGTTTCAGTTTTCAGTGCTTTTTAATAAATGTTCAGGGCTGGTAAATGAACCATTCTGTGGCAAGCACTTTGCCACTAGATAGACACATTCCCGCAAGCTTCCGCTTTTCTTTCTGCGTTGAGACTCCAGCTGGAACCGTCGTTGACTGATGGACTCGTGGGGGCTCTAAACCTGAGTCTCTGAAGCCGCTGGATTAACACGGTTCTAGTACATGTTTCTGTTTCTGGTTTTTTCTTTTGGAAAGATGGCATTACTAAGGTCTCTGAACAATCCAGAATTAGTTATTGAAATCAACATGCGGTACATATAGTTAAGGTTTTTGTTTTCACTCACTGCTGGCCCCTCATCTGACCTGAAAGCAGGAGAGAATTGAGGTCTTCTTTTATTTTCCCTATTCAACCTCCTTCTGGTTCCCTGATTGATACTGTCGCCGGCTCTCCCAGGTGCTTTTGTGTATGCAAAGAAGAGGAAGAACAAAGCTCATCCCCTCTTCTGGCCCTGGCCTGGTTTTGTTGGCACCGGGCTCTCGGTGGAGAGGCCTGCCTCCCCTCTCTGCCAGCCAGAGGTTTCCCCAGCAGAGCCGCCGCGGGCACCCCTGCCGCCTCACCTGGGGTGTGCCGACCGTCCCAGCTCTTTATGCTAAGAACCTTGAAACCAGAGTGTGACACACAGGGAAGGAGGCAAAGATTCTTCTAGCACATTTCAGGTTCTAGAGTTAAGTTACTTGCATAAAGGGAAGCACACTCTTCTCTACCACCAGAAGCAGCAATTCATTGTTGCCTGTCCAGCCTAGACTGGTTTTAGAAGGTGCATACATCCTAAATACATAGCATCAAACAGAGCCAGTTGAGAGATCCAGGGTCTTCAGACCCTGAAAAGGCGGCACCCTTGTGTACCCTGTCTCCCTGTTTCCATCATCCCCAGACCCAACGCAGGGTCCAAAGCAGATGAAAAGAGGCTTTTCTCCTCTTGGTGGCTCATTAACTAATATCCTGAGTCCCAATTCTAAAAGTATCTTGCATAAATTACATATCACCTTTTTTTTCAAGGAGCATAAAGTGCTTAATAAACATTGGTTAACTTTCTTCCACATCTTTCCAGTAGACTAGCATGAGACAGTAGAATCCCCATTAAAAAAGAAACACGACTTCCCATCCTTTGGGTCGCAACTGTTTCAGTGAGTTGGTTTGGTTGGTATAGAGATAGGGTTTTCACGCTGTTCATCCCGTCTTGGCTCCGTCTGTCCTGGTTGTGGTATGGCGGAAACCATCCGCAAGACTCATTTTCATCCCCCTCAGCTTCCTTTTATAACTAACTGGACAAAACAGGTTAATGTAAAAAATTGAGTGAAGTGTCTTGATTATATGTTAAGACTCAAAATAGAGTCTGACAATATTTTGGAACATGTGGCTTAAAGCCCGACCGGTAGCCCTAACACTCCAAACTCGTTCCAATTAGCTTACTACGCCATCACGCCGTGGAGCCAACTTTTCTCAGGGTGTATCTTGCTAGAGGGGCCTGCGGTCTTGGCTCAGATTTAAGTGCACGTTCAGTGCTAGAAATTTAAAAATGTGCCATATATGGGAATGGGCACAGATCCAGTCCCATGGCTAAGATTTTAAAATTTGTTCTGTAGTTCCAAAAAAATACGTTCGTCCTTTTCTTGCCTGCCGGAATCCAGAAAATGTCCCCTCGTCCTCTGTCCTGCCTGCTCCCTGGCTAGGTTATCCGCGTGGACCGGATTCGGGCGGGGTTTGGAAGCCACAGCATCGTCACAGCCGATAGCCCTCTCCTACTCGCTTCCCATCTGGGATGGCACAAATTCTCCCCTCCAGTGCTCTGTCCCGTTGGCTCTCTGCTTCCTTTTTCCCTTCTTTCCTTCTCCTTCCATGTTGCCTCTGCTAGAAGACCCCAGAGACATTGCACAGGCCGGCTTAGGGCGGGTGGCCTCCCAGTTCCAGCGGGCTGGGCCCCACTGAGTCCACACTGCACCGCAGGATCAGCGCATCTCCCGAATCATCAAATGCCTCGTGGCCTCGGGAGTAGGAGCAGGCAAATCATTGGGCTTAGAAAGGGGTTCTCTAACACACTGAATAATGTGAGGATTTACCAGTTGTGTTTTTCACTTGTCACTATTACTCTATCTGGGGTTACATTCTTGTTAGTCAAAAGAAAAAAAAAATAAGCACTATTAAAAATCTCAAAAGGCAGCTTGCTCCTGTGGAAAGGCAAAGGTGTAAATGTATATATGTGTCATACTGGCAAAAGCTAGTTTTCAGGGGGCATAAATACTTGTGTGGTTCTAGAAAGAAGGCGATGTGTCAAACTTTAGACAGGCGGGGTGGAGTATAAGACCACCGAGTTGTAGTCTGGGGGAGGGGAGCAGCACGAAATCTTCTTTTCCAGCTCTGAGTTGTCATACGTAAATCTGCGCCTGCCTCTGTTGATGTGCCCACACCCAGAAGGGCAGAAAGCAGGCCGCGTGAGGTCAGAAAGCCCCGACTCCTTGCTTCTACTGGTTACTCTCAAGCTAAAGCGAGAAAAGAAAAAAAAAAAAAAAAAAAAATCAAATCTGCAAGAACGATTGCTTGAAAACAAACGCTAGCATCCCCTCTTTCCTGTTAGGCCTTAGCTCATAACTATTCTAGAGCTCATGGTTATTGAGCCCCATCTCGGTCTCAGGTCAAGGGCTCTCTCCTCTAGGGCCGCAGGCTCTTCCTCTACGACTAGCTTCTACTACTAGCTTGGGGGCCCCGGGCAAAAAGATGCCTTCCTCCGACCTGGGACTGGACTGGGTGAATAGATATTGCAAATCCATAATCCCGGGTGGAAAATAATTCCGGGACGGGTGTGGCCCTCCCCTGCTCGTGGGCCGGTTCGCCACTGGGGTAGGCTGAGACATGCTCCCGCCTCCAAAACACGATGATCTCCAATCCCCGGCACCTGTGATTGGTGCTTTGCCAAAAGACCGATGACCTCACGTGGCAAGACAGGTGATGAAGCTAAAGGTCTTCAGAGGAGGAGCGTGAAGGGCCTCAACGGCCCAGGTGGGCCCCAAAGACAAGCACCCGGATCCTTACAAGAGAGGCGGATGGGGGCTCGCAGCCGCACGCAGAAGGCGGCGGTTGGAGGCTGAGCAGGGAGCCCCGTCCACAAGCCCGGGAACGCCTGGACAGATGGCGGGGAGAACGGATTCGCCCTCCCGGCCTCCCGAGGAGTCACGGCTCTGCCAACCCCCCGATGCTGGGCCGCCGGCCTCCGGAGCTACAGGAGAATGAATTTCTCTTGGCTTCAGCCACGAACGTCGCCTCAAGGAAAAGACAGAGCTTCCGACAAGCAGGTCAGTGCAGCTGTTTCCCTGTCATGCTTGTGTTCTAGAAAACCGACGTTAGGGGACTGTCACCGGCAAGGCTCGCAGGAGAAGAAACCGCTGGTTTTTTATGTCACATCCAGCCTGAGACAGACACACGGCAAAGAGAAGCTGCTCTTGTCCTTCCCTGGTCGTTTGTCTCTTCGCAGCGGGGTGAGAGCGAGAAAACCTCGCGCGTTACCGCATTATTTCGGTGGGGTCTGGACTAACACGGGGAGCGTTCTCTGTATTTCTAATCTCTGAGTTGAGCACGAAGATCATGGCTTTCCTGCGCAGAGATCTAGATGGAGTGTCCCAAATTAGGAAACAAAAGCTGGTTTGTTGCCTACTTTCTTTTCTCCCTTCTCCACGGTCGTCTTTGGGGAGGGGGGGTCCCCTAACCCGCTCCCCCCTGAGGGGCCTCTGCTCTAGGTCCGTCTCGGTGCTCATGTTAAAAGGAAACAAGTAGGAAGATGTCTGCCTAGCTCTGTGCCTCCCCTTCAGACTAACTTGTGGTGGTTAAACTGTGCTAATTTTTTCACTGAGAGGCATTCGGGGCCATATTTTGACTCGGATCAAGGTCAGCCAACTACAGCTGTGGGCTGGCTATCTGCTTGGTTTTTTTTTATAGCTTTATTGAGACACAGCTCACCTGTGTAAGGTGTCCAGTTGAAAGGCTTCCAGCACAGATGGTGCACCGTCAACACAATCGACTCCAGAACATTCTCCTCACCCCGCAAAACCCAGACCCCTGAGTATGGCCACTTACCCTTCGTCCCCACACCTCCCACCCCCAGCCTTAAACAACTACCGACTGACTGTGTTTCTATAGATGAATCTATTCCCGGCATCTCACGTAAACAGAACCCTACGCTACGACGTAGTGTGCTGTGACTGGCTTCATTCACTAAATAGTGTTTTCAAGGTTTGTCCACGTTGTAGCGTGTATTTATACTGCGTACTTCTTACTGGCAAATAACATTTGATTGTATGGGTGTACTGCGTTTTATCGACTCATCAACGGAAGGGCAGCTGGCTTGCTTTTACTTTGGGTTCTTATCAAAGCTGCGGCTGGGAACATTTGGGAAGAAGCTTTGGTGTGGATGTAAGCTCTCATTCTGCCAGGTTGTAGAGTAACTCTGTTTAACCTTTCGAGGAACTGCTATCCTGTTTCCAAAGCGACGGTACCATTCTCCACTCCCGAAGCAACACACAACGCTTAGAATTTCTCCACATCCCCGCTGACGACGCCAACTTTTTGGTTCTAGCCGTCCTGGTGGGTGTGAAGTGGTATCTCGTCATGGTTTTGATTCGTGTTTCCCTGATGACTCATGGCCTCAAGCACCTTTTCGCGTGCTCATTGACCACTGCCGTCTGTTTCTGTGAATAGTTTACTGGAGCACATCCACACCTCCTTGTTTACAGATTGGGGATGGCTGCTTTTATCCTACAATGGCAGAGTTGAGTGACTGTTGCTTTTAAGATTTATTAGGGATTGAGCAGGGGGAGCGGGAGCCCGATTCGGAACTCGATCTCTGGACTCTGAGATCATGACCTGAGCTGAAGGTAGACGCTTACCTGACTAAGCCGCCCAGGTGCCCCATGCAGTTGTTTTCTGTGTGACTCTTGGAGAAAAAGTCTGCCGACCCCTGATTTAGAGGAAAGGGCACGTTCTGCTTTTGGGTGAGACGGGCAGGCATTGGATCAGGAAGGTAGGAATGCCTGCTAGATTGGCTCAGCCTTCACCTCTCCAGCATGATCCCTAGGTAGAGACTAGTGCAGAGAAGCTGAAGTGATAGGGTCGGTGGCGTAAAGAGCCAAGTAGCTCCAACGGCACTTGTCGATGGCCACTGTGGGGAGGGTGGGGTGCCAGGAGCCAAAAGGAAACCAGCCTTCTCTCGGAAGGGTTGGCTTCTCGTGATGGTACGTCTTAGAAAGGGAAAACAGGACCGTGCGCTTTCCCCGTACCAACACCGTCAGCCCCGGGTGTAATCACAGCCCAGCTGCCCTCCCTGCCCCCATAAGCGTGTCTCCATCTGCTTTGGCACTGTTCACAGTTGGGCCTGTCAGGCTCCTTCCAGCCGAGGCACTGTGCTTTGTGTGTTTGGACTGCCTGTCCCTGCTAGAATTTTCCGCACGTTTCTACTTCTCAAGTCCCAGGCTCCCTTCTCAGCACTTGGCGCTCATCTCTGACCTCTGTACCCTCCTCCTTGCCCTTCTGAGGACAAAAAGTGCTTTTGTGCAATGCCCGAACACTGTAGTTCAAGAGGGCCGGTGGCCCTCGAATGTCCCCACTGAGTCTTCCCCGGCATCTTCCTTCACTCCCCTCCCCCCATCAGCTGATCCTAGAAAAGACCCCCCCAGCTTTCTTACTCAATCTTCACGGAGGCCTTGGGTTTGCTCTCAGCCCAGGTGAAGCGCTTCAACAAGGGGGAGGCCAGCAGGGCGCTGCTGTCCAGCTGGTAGTCCTGGAGGGGAAAGGAAACAGGTGTCACTCCTTGCCTGACCCAGAAGGGTCCGGTCTGGGGGCGCGATACGGGGACACACGTCTGAAGTCACTGCAAGCTCTGTCCTCCCCTCCCTATTAAGACCAAGCACGTTTTCCACATGGGCAAATCTAAGTTTTGTCAGTTGCAAGAAACGCCTGTTATGTTCCCTGTGAAACCTACTAGTCAAGACCCTGTGACTTTGAGGTCCTTCTTCCTGAAGGTGATGAAAATACTTCCAAACAAAGGGGGAAGCTGCAGGTGAGAGGAGGGCATTTTTCACAGTAAACCGATGCAAATGATTGCATACATATACTAAAGCTAATTTTGGCAGAGGACAGTTGTCTGTGAGGATGCTGTTATTTGGGGGCCTACCTAAGATGCAAACATTGCGAGATGTTATAAGGACCTTAATTTTTTTTTCCTGTGGATCCTATGGAATTTTGGGGCCCTCCGTGGTCACGGTTTGCAACAGTTCCACTTTCTCCTTGGTTCAGCTTGAGGGTGGAGTTGCAGGCAGGCTCCTCCCTACTCTTAATATGGCATTGCCAGTGTGTGACCCCGTACTTTGTTCCTCCGCCCTTCGATTCTCTGATGGGGCTGTGTTCCTGTCCTTACTCACCAGTAGGCAAGCCTGAGTGAGCAAAGCTGTTGCGGCCCCCACTGTAGTGGGCTGGGGAGGGTTAAGGTGGACAGAAATCTTCCATGCTTGGCTCGGTATCGCTTCCTAGCACTTAAAGCCGGCTTACTAAGCAGAAAAACAAAATTTCCAGCTACTTTACTTTTGCATTCTGCGGCTTAGTTGTAATGCTTTTAAATGTTCCAGTCCTCTTTTCCTCTTAAGTGTGTTTGAAACGCTTCTGGTGCTTCCTAAATGGTGACCGTGCTGGGTCTCAAGATCACAGTGCAGTGATCACCTTCACACTGGGAAGTGTCCCTTTTATGGGGCCTGGGCATTACCAGTCCTCCTCAAACTTTGCTGTGCACATCCGTCCCCTGGGGACCTTGGGGCAGGGCAAAGTCTGAGTCTGTGAGTGTGGACGGGTCCTGAGATTCAGCATCTCTAGCCCACTCAGTGACGACGGTACTAGATAAGTCTTTGAGATCACACTTCGAGTGTCTGGGCCTTGCTGGCAGGGGAGCACTCTTGCCCAGCTCCCCCCTCCTCCGCTTACTCTCTCAACCTCCTGTCCCAGAGCTTCAAAGAGACGAGCTGGGTAAAGCCTTGTGTTTGCCGGGCTGCACTGGACTGTGTTCTCTCAGTGTGGCCGGGTAGGACACTGGCTATTCAGCTTCTAGAACCTCTATGGGAGGGAGCATGAGGCCTGGGTCAACTTCTCTCACGACCGCAAGGCTATTCTTAAGGGAGAGTTTTCCGTTACATCCCGAAGACCCAGCCACTCACAGCTTTGAGTTCCTCCATTCATCTGAAAGCAGGATTCCACCTTTGATAGCCAAGAAGCTCAGAAACACACAATGAGGTTTCCTAAGGGACTCGACTATGACCAGGTGAAGACGGGCCCTGGAGTGAATTCGTTGTCATTGTCAAACTACAGAATTACCTGCTTTCAAGTTAGCTCTGTATAGCTAAGTCTTGTTGTCAGTCCCCTGAAATTGTCATTTCAGCCACTACTCATGGCTGACCCCCATGGACTGAGAGCCACCAGACTGCTGGAGTTTGTGTTTGGATAAAGTCTACAAGGCACGGTGCCTCGAGTAGGTGAATCCCATTACTTACATCAAAGATAGAGGTGGTGTTTGGTGAAAGTTCTTCAAAGGTTTTGATTCTCTCCAGACTCATGAAATTGAAAGCGTTTACGTATCTGATGAAGAAGCAGAAAGACTAGTCAAGACAGGAAAATGCATCCAGCTTTTACAAGTTGGGAGACTACGGGTGCCGTATCCCAGCTGAGATGAAGCACAGCACCGCAGGAATGCCCCGGCTCCTGAGGCTGAAGGTCTTGCTGTGTTCCCTCTAGGGACTCTCCCATGGTTGTCAGTCCACACTGCATGGTTTTGGGCAAAACCCCGGAGGGACCCTCGAGCTTCCTCGGTGGTTGGGCTTCTAGCCCCTTGTGGAACTGGAGAAATGTCAGGCCTAGAAGAAACCTGAATCTTCATGCAGCCTAAACCCCCTGTCTTACAAAGGAAAGGATGCCCAGAGAAGGGATAGGACTTGATCACATAGTTGCCTACTTCTCAAAGGATGCGAGGGGACCGGGGAAATGACCTTGCAAGGTCACACAGCTGATTTTTAATAGCTAGTCTTGTATGTATATTCTGTTCTGGGGTTCCAGATTGGGAGAAATGGGTAGTAGTTTTGCGTGTTCGCCTGTAACTACCCACTGGCCTGTTGCTGATGATGCATTGGGGAGGCTGGCAGAGGTCTCCACTGTGCGCTTCCTCCTAAGGCAAGTTCACCTACAGACTGAGTTTCTCTGTCTGAAACCCTGTCATCACCTGTGAGGCCCAATTTTTTAGATAAGCTCCTTATTGGCCTAAGGCTAAGCACCACCCTGGAAATGCCCGAATGACTGACGACTTCCCTCCCCCATCTCTGATACAATCAGATGTCATTCATATGTTCAATCCCAGCTAGTTTTCTTATCTTAAAAAAAAAAAAAAAAAAAAAAGTGATTCATCTTTCAGCCTCTTGGGCTGGTTGGGAAGTGTGAGCAGTGCCACGGATCTATAACCCATGACCACAGATCCGGGCTGGCCAGTGGCCTTCCAGGCCCGTCAGATGCTATCAGTCTTTTCAGACTGTCCCAACCCTTAGCTGTGCCTCCCTTGGCTGAACGGAGGGCAGAGCTCTAGGGTCGTGCCCACTGCAGATGAAGGTGCCAGAAGGCCCACAGGATAGTCTAAATATCCTGAAAACTGTTCTACCGGCATGGGAACAGGGAGTATCAAAACTCCTAGGTTCCAAACTCCAATCTGGCACTTTCTAGACACGCCATTTTGGCAAGCCTTCTGCCATGGAGCCCTAATGACACTAGTGTGTAACAGGAATAATAATACCTATTGTATAGTACTGCTTTGAGCATTAAAGGAACTGGAGTCCGCATGGGGCCAGCCCACACGCAGCGTGTGTCTGTGTACCCACTAGTAATGGATGCATGTGATCCACGGGGAACCGTTAGCAGTGATGAACAGCCGTGTGTAACTGTTAGGACTGGTGTGTGATGCGTGTGAAACCAGTGAGGACGTGTTGATACACGTGTAACCATTCATGCCCAACACATGTGATCCATGTGTAATCATTCGTACCCAAGGGCCAAGGCCCGCCCTGCACCCAATAGAGGCACTCAATATTTCTTCCTCATATCCCCTCTTCAACTTCTTCTACAGTAATGAGAGGTGGGTTAGAGTATCACATAAGAAAGTTTTATCTAAGGCCTTATTAAAAAAAAAATTATGGGGGGAAGGTGTAGGAGCATCCTAGAATAAAATTGAAGAAAATGCAATGGATTATTAATTGGATCCTGTGTTTGTCTTTGTTTTTTCTTAAGGTATAAAAGACATTTGGGGAACTTATGGAAATAGGAATATTTAATAAGGGAGCTATCAACTATTTTGTGATCATATTGACGTGGTAACACAGGTGATCGACCTTCTAACAAGATTTAGGAGTAGAATGATATTATGCTTTAAGCTCTCCTTCAGTTGGTTAAGCAACGAAAAGAATACACATAGCCTATACATAGACAAAATAAGGTGAAATGTTAACTACAGTTGAATTTAGGAGGTAGACTTGTTTTTCTAATGTTTGAAAATTGTATAAGGCTGGGGAAAGAAATCTTACCTGACGTTATCAGAACTTCCTGAATTGAACTTTGGAACTGAAATATCTTCCTTGAAGAAGTCATCAGAGAAGGCAGGGGGTGAATATGTGAACCCACTATTTCCTGTCAGTATGGCATTTAGTGGGATATAGTCTTTGCCGTCCTGAAATACCAAAGGTAGAACACTAATTGTACAAATTTCTATTTCAGCCCACGTCTGGGAAACAGGTCAGCTTTAACTGTGTCATTTCAACAATCTTCGTTGTGTTTTGGGAAGATAATTGTGTGTGTACACACACACACACACAACTGCTAATCTCTGCTATTGATAGCTCTTAGAACAACAAATAAAACACCCCCTTGACCTCTATTCAAAGGCACTTGGGTCTTCTGATATGCTAGATAAATTCAGCTTTACCTGTTGTACATTTGCTTGAAGCAAATCGCCTAGCTTTTCCACAAGTTCTGCAAATCTTGGCCTTTCTTTTGGGTCTTTGTGCCAGCAGTCCAACATGATCTGATAGCTGTCGGGGGAAAGCACAACAGAAGTAGCTGGAGACCGGTGGTAATTGTGTAAATTGCCCCCACATGCATCAGCAAAGTGATGGGTGTCGTCCCGCACAGCCAGACTAGGCTTCTTGTAACATATTGTTTGCCTTCATGTTTGGACGTGGGTGTGCCACACCTTCCCATGCGAGGCTGTGGGGGCCAGGTCCTATGGCGGTGGGCAACATGTCTACGAAGGCAGACTAACAAACCAACTCCCCAGAGCCCATCGCCACCCAAGTTCTTTGGCGTACGCGTGGTTTCTCAGGGGGGAAGGCACAGGCTCTTCTTGAACTAAGCCGGGCTCCTGCAAAAGGAAGACCCACCGTGGACTTGCACTTGGCTGTGCAGCGTAGTGCTCCTCCCCTCACTCTCAAAAGCAAGGCAGTGTCCCTTAAGGGTAAAAGCTCACATAGACACAAATATCCATGGGCAAATTGTTTGTAGTACTTCTAGTCTCAGGCTGTAAATAAAAGATTGGCTCGGGCTTCTTAAGAAGCACGTGGTATGTCCACGGCCTTGGAGCTCCATGATGGAGCTCAGCCATGGAGACCTGTGGAAAAGGCATTGTGTACAGGACTCCTGTCCCTTCCGAAAGGGGAACATTGGTGTAGAGTGTGGATCATCCCTTGGACTGTGTAGAGGTTTTCTGCATGTGGCTCAGCCCCTCTCCCCCAGCCCACAGCCCCAGCCTTTCAAAGCCACCATTACAAACTGGCCTCCCACACTTCTCCAAGGCACTAGGTACAGGCTGAGCCTCTGGGTATGAACACATTTGTCTTAATCTCACAGAAGCCAGATCGTGTCTTGGGATTTAAATGTCAATGGGCTTCCTCTACAAGTCTTCTCTGACCTTGGAGATGGAAAGGTATTGGGTTCTTCTCTTGGTGAGGGAATGAAGGTCTCAGCCCGCCCAGCCCCCTCCGTAGAACATAGGCCAGGGGTCCATACACACACCAACTTGGGAGATTTACCCTCCTTGGGCTCCTTGTTCTCCTCAAGAGATGCTTACTGTCAGTAATCTCTTCATTCAGAACATCATCTGGGCTAGAGAGGACTCTGGCCAAGTTGGAGCAAAGTCCGAATGGCTTCAGAATTTGGAACCGGATCAGAACATGGCCATTGGTGCAATGGGGGCAGGGCCCACATCTCCAGACCCCTTGCTTAGCTCAGGGCCTGCCGCACAAGTATTCCAGTATTTTTTTTTTTTTTCCCAGTATCTGGTAGGGATGTCAGACTGGTCTCTGGGAAGAGCTAGCAAGGCTAATCTGCAAAGTACACATCCTAACTCTGAGTAGTTGGATAGAGGCAGTGCTCTGAGCTTCTGGGCAGCTGGAGAAAAGAAGGAATAAGCAATTACGTGATGCACGTAAGGCAAAAGTTAAAAACGGACCAGTCACTTGGAAGAAGCATGGTTGTCCCTAGAACTGAAATCCAAAAGGAAGCTGTCCTAGACGCCTCTCGACACTGTAATTCCCATCTAGGAAATACTGACTTCACGGGACTGTCTTGTACTTTGTCCTTCAATGTTGGCCAAAGCCCGAACAGCAAAAGTACCACTCCAGAAAAAGAACTCCGAGACACAAGACACTGTGGTCTGGGGTGTGTCTCCTCATATCCCTGGGGGAGGGGTGGCCCCATGTGGTCTTCCAGCACCCTCCGTGGGTACTGGTCTCCAAAACCAAGCTCCCCTCATAGTTAGATGTGGAGTTGAGGTTCTACTTTCTGAATGCCCAGTGAGCACCTATCCTAAGTCTTTGTGTAAGGGACTGGAGCTCATAAAGATCACTTGTCTGAACCACAGATTCTCCGGACTTTGTCTAAACTGGTGGGTCAAGGCTCTTCTTAGAAGATGACTCTGGTTCCCTTTCATCGACTGTACCCATTTTACTTCCAGGGGGTGTGAGAGGGCTCAACAGGTCCCAAGAGCCATGAAGGCCAATGTCAAGGACCACTCTACCGAGGCTCAGTTTATAGACTGGGAGTGAGGAGCACAGACTCTCCAACTCGGGGCCGTTGTCTCCACTGTCTGGGAGACCGAGGACAGGGGCCGCAGTGCTCATGGTCCCTGACTGTCCCTGACCACCAGCCTCTGAGCCAGGGCTCGGGCAGCCCGGCCCAGCCTGCCAGTGGCCTGAAGGGGCCTAAGACTGTCTGCACGATCCTGTGTGGAACTCCATTTACTAAGTTTGCATGGTTTACTGATTTTTTTAAGCTGGGTGCACAAACTTTTACCAAGGAGACAGGAGGTCACGGGACAAAGCCCGTGGTGCCCCCCACCCCCCGCTGCCCTGGCTGTGACGTGATAAAGGCTGGCTGCTTCCATCTCTCCACCCCGAAGCTTAATCCTCCCAGGCCATTCGAGCAATGAGCAGTCGCGGGGGCTGTTGGAAGGACATTCAGCGTATGCGCAGATAATGTATAAAACGTAGCCAAAGCAAGAAAGGCTTGAACCAGGCAAAAAAGGGGGGTAGTCCTGTTGGGGGCCCTGGCTTCCCTCTCCCTGCTGAGCCAAGAGCGGCCGTGAGCAGGACTCCCCCTGGCTTTGCTCTGCCCAAACTAGCAAATGGGACCACCTACAACTACGTGCTGTTTTTATTTCGATTCTGGGTTTCTGATTTCTACTTTCCACTCCTCTTGCCTAAAATCCAATGCAAATCATCTCCACAAACACCAAAGGAAAAGAAAAAAAAAAAACAAAAACAAAAAACATCCATTGCTTATTTCCTTATTGAAAGACATCTGATTAAACAGGCCCTGGGCGAGGAACCGGCCACTTGGGGGTGAACCGTTTACATCACTAAGTAAACAGGTTGAGCCCAGTAAAGAGACATGAGCTGCACCCACCCCGACAGCCCTCTTTGTAACCAGCTGTGGGAAGGGCTTCCTTTCCAAGCTATCTGTCACCCAAGCCCCCAAGTGCACGCCACATCAGGCCAAGTTCAGGTCACAGAGGCCAGTTCCGAGAGCGGCACGCTATCCTCCACCCAGGCCTTCCCACTGTGGAGCAAACAAGGCGAATTACTCCACCAGCTCTCGAATGCTTGAGGATAGCTGAAGGCTTGAATTCTAGCCTTCTGAACAAACATTTCACAAAGCCACTGCTTTTCACCATTTCTAGAACTCCCATGGTATCATGGTATATGGGGGTTTCTCAGGAGTGGTTCGTATGAAGCCTGAGTCCAAAGGCTCAGGCTGAGTCCAAGTCCAAAGAGGTTTTCAGCCCAAAGCTGATATGACTTTGACCTCTACTGTCCTTCTGGGCCAGGATCTGGCTAGGTATTAGGACAGGCCCTGTAAGTATGTAGCCTGATATTGTGGACTCTGGGCTCAGACACACTTATTAGCCATGTGACAGATCACTTAGATGTTCTGTGCCTTGGTTTTCTCACCTGGGAAATGGTGTGAATAATTGTACCTACTTTATAGGGTGGTTATGAGCGTTAGGTAAGTTAGTATGTGTTAAAAAGCACTTAAAAACAGTGCCTGGCACTTACGCACTAAATAACTTAAGCACTTAAAAAATATTAAACATGGGGCGCCTGGGTGGCTCATTTGTTAAGCGTCTGCCTTCAGCTCAGGTCATAATCTCAGGGTCCTGGGATCGAGTCCTTCGTCGGGCTCTCTGCTCGGCGGGAAGCCTGCTTCTCCCTCTCCCACTACTAGTTAGATGTGGAGTTGAGGTTCTACTTTCTGAGTGCCCAGCAAGCACCTGTCCTAAGTCTTTGATTAAGGGACTGGAGCTGTGTCTCTCCCTATCAAATAAATAAAATCTTAAAAAATACTAAACGTTACTCTATTTCAGTTGAGAACTAGTTTTGTGATTTTCAGATGTTTTTAAAGATTTATTTATTTATGAGAGAGTGAGAGAGAGTGTGAGAGAGCAGGAGCTGAAGGGCAGAGGGAGAGCTCTGCTGAGCAGAGAGCCCGATGCGAGCGAGGCTCGATCCCAGGACCCTGGGACCATGACCTGAGCCGAAGGCAGACGCTTAACCAACTGAGCCTCCCAGGCGTCCTGTGATTGTCAGGTTATATGAAAAGTAGAAGAAATATTCAAAGCACAAGTGGACGTTTTAGAGAAACCTTTTTTTCTGAGGAATGTGGGGTGTATTTCTAATTCGACAGTCCTGTGATAGAGGGAAATCTAAAAGGCTTCTCAACGTCTCTGTTGCTTGGTTGATGGAGGACCGATCACTTTACTTTTGAGAGGACTGGTTTCATTACTCATCAAATTCAAAGTAGAACATCTGCCCATCTGCCCCTCAAGGGTTGCTGGGAACTTCAGACGGAACTGTGTGGGGGAAACACTTAGAAAACCGTAAAGTGCAAGGTAATCTCACTTCTGTCCACATCTCCTGGCCTTTGCCCCTCTCCATCGAGCAAAAGGAAGCAAGCGATTAAAATCTCTGTGCCTTCCACGCTCCACAGCCCAGATGTCCTCCGGGGGCTCATCTAGCTCCGTTCCCAGCTCTCCGAAAAGAGCCTTGCCTCCGGGATTCTGGACTTTCCTGAGCAGACCCCACACTAGCCCGAGAGGAACAGGCGCCCCAGCTCCTTTCTGTGCTCCTGCTCCTCCCCGGCGCTGCCTTCACAGGCCCCGAGTCTCCCCCCTCATCCAGGGCCTGACCTAGTCTCGTCTCCAGATGCTCAAGGAAAGAGACCGCAACCTTGCGCTTTGGCCAAGTCCACACTTCCTTCATTCCCTCCGACTCCTCCCCACAGGCCACCCCAGGGCTTCTGACAAGACCTCATTGTGTGGGGAGGACAGGGAGGGCCGCCTGTTGGTCCAGGAAAGGTGGTGCCACCATGGGGAGGCCTGAGCCCTTGTAAGCAGCTCGACAGAACTGCCCGGGGTCCCCACATTCCCTAAAGCGCAAAGCATCCCCAGAACTTGAGGGCAGCAGGTCATCTGAGGGAGGCTAGCAAGCATTTGCACGATGGAGAACGCCTACACGTGGAGCCTAAACTCCTAGGACCGTAAGCAGGGACCACCTCAAGAAGTTCCACACAGCTGCCGATTCCTAAAATGAGTCTCGAGAAGTCTTAATGCCCATAGAGCCTTCTGAGGAGTAGGATTACTGCTTCATTCAGGAGATTCCCCGTTTCCTCTCCTGCACCCCTTCCCCTGAATTCCCCATGAAACCCCCTCATGGGTCTCCGGCGTGAATGGAGGACCGGCTGGTCCATAGTGCCTTCTAGTCCTTCGTCCCTGGGGCTGCTTGGTTCATTTGACTCCCGCTTTGTGAATGAGGACAAGGTCTGGGGTCCCGTGCCTGGGTGGTCTGTTCAGTGTGCCTGCACTCATGCCTAGAAGCTCGATTTCTAACTTCAGGTCCAGCTAGTGGCCTTGAAAAGTCCTGTCTGTGCTCAAGAGGGGGAAATAGGGAGGCACGGGTCAGGGATAACGTGTCCCACTTCCAGAAAGTACTCCCAGCACAGCTGGGTCCAAGACGGGCCGAACGTCAGCAGGACGTCCCCTTTCGGGGGTGTGGTGGTGGGAAGGGTGAGGTCGTGCGAGGAAGGGGGGGAGGGGGGCTCACATTTCAGGAGTCGCGTATTCGGGGGCCCTCATCCTCATGCCTTCCTTCAGGCGGCTGCAGAAGTCCTCGTCCATTTGCACACCTGGGTACGGAGACCCTCCTGCGGGAGACAGCGTGGGGAAGCACGGGGTGTGTCATGGCCAAGGGCGCGGGGGACCAGGGGGGATGCAAGTCCGGGCCTGCCGCCTCCCTTCACACCGATGGCTCAGGACCGTATCCCCCATGATGGGAACGGATCTCTCCAGGCTCAGCAGATCCTCCCCAGCCAGCACCACAGGCTCGCTTGGTGGGTCCTGTGGCGGCTGGCTGTCGAGGGTCCCGCACGCCTCAGTGAGAACGCCTTACTTGGCCCCTGTCTCGTGAATGCTGCTGGGAGCCCCCCCCTCGGGGGAAGGGGGCCCTTGCCTTGAGCTGCAGGGTGGGGGTGTCTGCGGGCTGCAGGGCACCCGAGAGGGGCCCAGACTCTGCCTTCTGCCGGTTTTACCATCCAGGAGGCCCCCGGAACCTTTCCTTTTAGGGGGATGCTTGGCTGGAGCCAGGGAGACTTCAGACCTCACATCTAGTCTCTCTCGACATTTGTTTGTCTGCACTTTCTAGCGCCTGAGGCGGGTAGGAAGCAGCTGGGAGGCGTGCGGCTCTGGCCCTGTGTCACTGTGGGGCCACTGCGGACGCCAAGCTGCTTTCAAGGACTGGAAGCAACAGGTGCCTGTCATCGAAAGCAGGGGAATGATTTTCGCACATTACAGGAAACCAGGGATGTTACTGGGTGACTTTTATTTGCTCCAAAAGGCAAATCTTTGGCCAAGTCCAGAAGACTGTTGGCTCGACCCCACGCTGGGGAGGCCTCGGAGCACCCGTGTGTGCCTGCGAGCAGGTGTGGGCCCCGTGCACAGCTGCATGCTGGGGGCCTCCAACACGGCTTCTCGCCACCCAGCGTGGACGTTAGCAGAAGCAGTACAAGTGCAGCCCGTGTTCCCAGGGTTCATCCTGCGTGAACCGGGGTCCAGGGCTAGCTGTGCTAGCATCTGAGTGGTGGCCAGTTTCTAATACTGATGCCGGGCGAGCTGTGCTTGTTGGGGTCTCTCTAAAGAAATTCCGAGGGGTGGGTGATGCAGGGAGGGAAGGGGCAAGGTGTTAGGAATTGGGGGGTTGGAGGAATTAGGAGTGAAGGCGAGGGAAAGCAGACCGGCGGATGTGATGCTGGCGAGTCCCCTCCCCCAACCGCGTGTACTCCTACAGAGGGTGACCTTCCGGTGCAGGGCACACACGCATGCACCGTTCCTCGCGTGAGCTCCCGCAAGGACCCAGGTGTCTTTGCGAGGCTGATGTCAAGGGCCGGTCTATCCGGAGGACACTCGACAGAGGATGCAGACCTTTGGTTCTGGGCCATTTCTTTGCCCCCTTCCTTCCCCCAGACTTACCTAGGGAGAAGATTTCCCACAGCAGAACTCCGTAAGACCACACGTCGCTCTTGGTGCTGTAGATTTTGTCGAAGATAGATTCGGGAGCCATCCACTTCAGAGGAAGTCGAGTCTAGAAAAGGGCAGGGGGGCCTTGAGCAGAAGGACTGGAAAACAAAGCACGTTCAACCCAAGTGCCTGCGGGGTCACCTCCCAGATAACACTTGGCCCACAAATCATTTCCTAGAGCAGCTATGGTTTCCTAAAATGGAGGAAACTCTCATAACACGCGGCGTCCCTCGAACAGAGAGGGCGGACAGTGTCTGGTGAGCCCCTCCCACGAATCCAGCAGGTCCTCCCTCCAGGACTCTGGGAGAAGTCCTCCTTCCCCAAAAGGCGTGTGCCCTACAGGGTCCTGGCAAAGGCTGATCTGGATTAGGACACATCTGGAAAAATCAATGATTTTCAGGGTTTTGGTTTTTGGTGTTTCAGGAGGATGTTGAAAGGCATTCCTGGGTAAAAAAAGACAGGATTTGAGAAGTCACTGGATCGGGAGCAGGCAAGGCATTGGAAGGAAGGTGAGAGAGCTCTTAGGAGACCATTTGGTTGGTTTTCAAGCGTGCGGACGAATCTTCCTTCTCTCAGACAGCAGGAGTCCCGGGGGGTTGGGCCTTTACTGCACTTGGATGGGATTTGACAGGAAGTATGGGGTCACGGGGCGAGAGAGAGAGAGAGAGAGAGAGAGAGAGAGAGAGAGAGAGAGAGAGAAATGGGAGAGGCTGAAAGAGACAGACGACAGAAAACAGGGACAGGCTTCGCAAACAGAATTACTGTTCTCCTTTTATAAAAAGAGACTATGGAGCACTGGTTCTCAAAGTCTAGTCCGGGGAGCAGCTGTGCCTGCAGCACCTAGAAACTCCTTAGAAAGGCAGATTCTCGGGCTCCGCCCAGGACCCCCTGCATCAGAACCTCCGGGGGGCGGAGCTCGGTCAGTTATAGTTTCATGAGCCCTCCAGGCCACGTGTGTTCATGTTCAAGTTGGAGAGCTGTGGCCCCCAGACCTCATCAGAGCCCAGACACAGGCGTCAGCCCTCCGGCTGGAGGAGAAAGGACACAGGAGGTCACCCGTGAAGGTGAAAAATAACACTCTGTTCGAAAACAAGCAGGGAAGAGAAGCCAGTGGGAGCCAGCAGGGAGATGCTAGGCGGGAAGGCAGGCACGGGAGGTAAACCATTTCCTCCTCAGCGAGATAAGACTGACACCCTCCCCCACCCTTTCCTGAGCTATCCACACCTGCGGAATCAATCACCGGGGTTTGTTTGAGGGAAAGAGTCCAAGCTGTTCCTTCCACGGTACAGGGAACTCCCACAGGAGTCCAAGGGAGGCGAGGATGGGGTCTTCCCAGGCCCCCACTGAACACCTCTCGGGGTACCAGGCCAGCAATGGGGGAAAGAACAGAACCAGGAGACTGGGACTTTCTGAGACTCCCCCCACCCCACCCCCGCCCGAGGGTTCTCTGGTACATGGCCCATCCGGGCTGCTCCTCTTCACAGAAAGCACGTTTGCAGGGAGTGTGTAAATATTTACCGAGGGCTTTGGTCTGCGGTTTAAAGATGACAGAGTATAAATGAGTCAAAGAAATATCCCACTGACTTACATCTCCTTTTCTCACATAATCGGGGTTCTTGTAAATGTCCCGGGCAAGGCCAAAATCGCAAATCTTCACCACATTGTTCTCAGATAAAAGAATATTTCTTGCTGCCAGGTCCCGATGAATGCACTAGAATGAGACAGTTGCATGATCAATGTGTTTCCTTAATCTAAGTGTCACACGGTTTCCCTGCGCCTTTTCAGTGTCCTAATTCCTCTTAATTGGAGGATCCCTTTCACGCTTCCTTTACATGAAGGAAGCGGCTTCCAGAGCCCATGGGGTGCCCATAAACACGAAGGCATTTCTTTACAAATATAGCCCCCCACCCAAGGCCCCAGAGCCATGAGATGCCCCGAGTCTGCTTTGCCACTCTTTGGCAGGACAGCGTCCTGGTAAACCAAGTTGGCCATCGATGTCTCCCATCGAGCAAAACCCCACTGCCTACCCCCCCCCCCTCAGCTTTAGTCCTGAGCCGCCAAGGTCAGATCACGATCATGGATGAATTAACAGGAGCTCCCTAGGGAAGTCACGTATTCTGAAATCCTGGCCAGTTCTGAAAACATGCCAGAGGGCAGTGTGGACAGCAGTGACCAGGTTTGTCTAGTCCGAAGCCTGGCGAGGTTTTCCCCTGGAATCCAGGTCTACTCATTGGTATCCGGGGCCCCTCCATCCCTATCAGGACAAATGGAGGCACTCGGTGTGATGTTTCCTCTATGTAAGTCTAAGCAAATACTAGGAAGGGTGGGTTTAGAGCCAAGGTGAGTGTGGGTCCACATAACGCTCACGTGTCCGGGCCTGGCAAAGAAGGAAAGCAGTAGAAGGCAAGGCTGACCTTTCTGGAAGACAAAAACTCCATGCCTCTGGCCACTTGGAAACTATAAGAAATCAGATCTTCCATAGTGATGGGCTGCTTGTAGAAGTCATCCGAGTCTGGAAAGCATTAAAAACCGTAACTGTTTGTAATGGCTCTTGTGATCCCACCAAATCCCAGTGTATTGGAACAATGTTAGCAAAACATAAAACCAACAAGTAGATCAGAGTTCATTTTCAAGAGCGCTGGAGTTTCAACACGAATATCAGAGATTTTTCCAGGCCTCCAGCCCATTCTCCCCAAGCATGGGGCGGGGGTGGGGGTGCGGGGGGATGATCCATTTGGACAGAAAGCCCTGAGGGGAGACAATTGCACAGTTCCCTGTCAAAATTAGTAACTCTGTAAATAATCTTAATTCAAATCTTATCTCCTCAGGACATTACCCTTCAAGTCTCCCACGGATGTTTATTAGGGTGATAAATAAGAAAAAAATGTCGGAGATGCACAGTATGTTGTAAAAATATCTCAGACTGTAGGACAGGAAGGAATTAATACCTACCCTCCTCTTCCTCGACATCGCTCAGACTTTTATCTTCCTGAAACCCGGAGCTCGCAAAGCTCTCGCTGCTAGTGACGCTATCTAGTCTCAGTTTCTTGTCTTGTTCGAGGTCTGGCTCCATTTTTTCTGACTTAGGCTCCACGTGTAATGCGGCGTCCTTTGGACCGACCGAGGAGGGACACAGAGGAGAGAGAGTTTCAGAACAGCCATGGGGGAGACTAATCCCTCCGGGGGGCAGGCGCCCGACTTGGGAGACTGTCATTGCACAAGACAGGTGGAAAATTGGCGGAAAGGGCCCTAGGGCGCTCAGGGGGTTCTGCATGGGGTGCTTCACAGGGTTCTGGAGTCTGCTTGGCTTTCGAGTGGATTTTGAGATAGCATCTCAGGTAAGATAAAGAAGTAGTAACAGCCACGGGTATTCACCGAGTGCTTGCTCGGCATCAGCCAGTGTGTGGAGACTCTCAGGGACATTTTCTCGTTTAGTCTTTGTAACAATTTTGTGAAGCAGTTCTTGCTGACAGGAAAAAAAAACAGGTCTGGAGGAGGCGAGTAATAAAAGTCATGTGCAAGCAGTAAAATGCCACGCTTGGACCCAGGTTTGGCTAACCCCAGTCCGTGCCTTTAACCACTTTTTCCATACTACACGCCGTCTTGTGAAAGATGATCTGAATGATAGAAACAAACCCTTAGAGGACCGGGGGCTTCCCTTGGCATAACCCCTGTGAGTGATGAGAGAAGGCCATACTTATCGATTTCTCTGGTTTCTTTGGAGAAGGAGGGAACGCAACCATTTCTCTGTCCCCCCTCCATTCAGAACAAAGATCCAGAGTGATCCTAATAAGGGTAGAGAAGGCCTTTCATCCTGGACTGGGCATCCAAGCCCTGGTGTGTAATCTGGCTCTTTCATGAACTGTGATTTGGGGCAAATCGCCCCCTTTTTGGGGTTTCATTTGCCTCCCTGGAAAAGCTCCACCTTATGACGTTTGGCCTCCGAGGAAAGGAGGTGTTGGTTGTAGGTTTTTATGGGGAACCAGAAAAGATTTTTATCGTCTTTGGTAATTCACCTAATAACTGGGACACTACAAACTTGGCGTGCCCGGTGGCCTTGTGACTATGTGCCGCTGAGCCCGGACATCGGCTCAGTCACGCTAGCTGTCAGTACTGAGGCTCAGTGGTGTCCCTTGATGCACCTGCCAGGAGTGGCAGTGCTGGGACTAGCCAGCCAGCCTCCGTGTCCTTGCTTGGCTTTTCCTAGACACGTCATGCATTAGGAGAGATCCTTCCACTAGAGGGCGCAGTGGGAGTAAGCAGAGGACAGAGGAGGGAGCCACAGCCGGGAAGTCCGATAGAAACGGGTTGGGGTTGGGGGGGGTACCAGGCTCCTGCCTCCTGACCAGAGCCCCCCAGGAGCCCTGTGGGGGGCCAGGCAGGCTGAAGCGTAGACCCCCACTGCCACCGCAGGTGACCTACCTGTGAAGAGGTAAACTGTAATTCTTTGTTACTGCGTCCCCCACAGGCAGTTAGAGTTGGTTCTGCTCAGCTGGGGACAGGAATTGGATTTTCCACAAGACCCAGGGTCAGAACACAAGGCAGCAGGGAAAAGGCACTGGCAAGGGTGTGAGGAGGAAAGTGCCCGACAGGTCTGCTCACGGCTCAGCCGTGACAGTCCACGATCCCTGCTCTCCAGTCCGCCTTCCTCCTCATCCTCCCAGGGGCCACAGCCCTGGACACATCTGCAGGGGCCATAACCCAAGCTCCCTCTCCTTCCTCCCTTGACTCCCCATCAATGTGCTGCATTAGCGTGGCTTATTGGTAACCATCGCTGTTAAATAAAAGTGGATGTATGGAACTTTCAAGACTCTGGCTGAATGCGGTGAATTTATTACAAATAGTATTGAGAGATCCTGCTGCATTTATTTGGAAAATGAAATATCCCATTTCTATCTAGCCTTTCAGTTTCTCTGTCACTTTCTCTTTATATTCCTTTAGGTTCCAAATATGAAATACAGCCGTGTGTTTTCCATGAAAACACTGAGCTCCACCAACAGGGGGGCGAATCATTAAATATAGCCAGAGGAGGAAGCAGAGCCTTCTAAACAAAGAACACATGAACCCAAACGTTCCATCCTGCCCAGATCCCTGGGGAATGCTGCTGCCTCAGTTCTTCTTGAAGCCAGTCCAGGATTTCAGGACTGAGGGGACTTTGCGCTGCTCCCAAACCTGGCCACCACTTTCCCCTTTTTCTTAATGGTGTTTCCCTCCTCCTGTCCCCACCCTGCTTTCCTTATCCAGCATAAGGCACAGAAAAGCTTTGCAAGGGTTGTCAAGAGAGCAGGGCTCTTTTCTTGCAGACTTCACCCCTGCGTGAGTGAAGGCAATCTCTTACTCGACTTTTCTGGGTGCATCTATAATATGAGAGAGTGAATTAGCTGAACACAAGGTCCTTTCCAGATTCGAGATGATTTTTTTTTTTTTTTAAGTACTCTCTACCCCGAATATGGGGCTTGAACTCAGGACCCTGAGATAAAGGGTCACATGCTCTACTGACTGACTCAGTCAGGTGCCCCTTAAGCTTCAAGATGCTAACTATTGGAGGGCATGGCTTAAAATGGAAGATAATATGTTCTCGCATATATGTGTCCAAGTCGGGTAGACCACCTGTGTCTTCGGTTGGGTCAAAGTTGGAGGCATGAGAGAAGTGGCCAGCTGGCCAGTGGTTCTTATTTGTATGTCCATGACTACTCTTGTCCATGTGACAGATGGGTGTGATTCTTGGATGTGCGGCACTTTATCCATCACCCGGGTCGTATAGCTCAGTGGCATTAGGTTGGACTCTCCCAGTCTCTCTCCGTGGGTCAGTCATGACAGTGATCATTAACATTTCTGGAGTGCTTAATTTGGTGAAAAATGTGATTCTCCAACAATGCCATGACTTCAGTTTTGTTATTACCTCCATTTAATAAAGGGGGTAACCAAGAGATGGAGTGACTTGCCCAAGGTCCCGGATTTTGAGTGACAGAGACAGGATTTAAACCCAGGACATCTGATTCTGGAGTCTGTGTTTAATCACCACATGGCATAGACTCCTCACCAACACTGCTGATTATCAGGTAGGAATAATGTTGAGTCACTGCTCCCCAGGCTGCTCCAGCCCAGAGAAGGACACAGTCCGGGTGGGATGGGTCACACGGGCCAGGTTTTAGTAAACCTTCTCCTCCATTCAGTAATCTCTGCCTTCAGGACTTAAACCTACACGTTCCTTTTGTTACATGGCTTTATTTTAGTGGGTAAGGCTGGTTCTGTGTGTGCGCAGGGTTGACATGGGTGGTGAGGGTCTAGGGAAGGCGAAGAAAAGGTCACAGCAAGAGGAGAAAATAATTTCTCGGGCCCCGTCACGGGCTTCGTGGTCATGGCCAAGTCACTCAGTTGATTGAGTCCTTAATTTCTCTAGTAAATGGAGATAATTACTTTGTAATTATCTTTACATTAGCTTTGTGTGGGGTGTCTGTGTATATATGGAGAGAGAGGAAGAAAATGATCAACATGCTTGAATAGGTAGTTAGGTAGAGGACTCGAAATTTTAATCTCTAATTGTTGCTGCATTAGCTGGGATTAGTTATTCTCTGTGCTGCCCCCCAAAAGTGTGATATATTAGCATGGAAGGAAAGAGCAGAGATTGGGTTTTAGGCTTATTCGTTAATGGAAAAATGCAGTTTTCTCTTGCTTTACGCCGCTACAGCCTAAACCTCCACCCCCTAAATTCCTTACCTTGTTGAGAAAGAATAAGTCTCTCTTGCTCTTGAGGTAGTTGGACAGATTTCCATATTTGCAATATTCCACGATCACCATCAGGGGCCCTGTATGCAAAAGAGACAGCGTGTCACTTGTCCATTCTCAAGGGTAATGGAGAAGCAGGCAGCCTCTGGCTGGGTCTCTAGGACTCCAGTTGGGGCCTCCCAGGCCTCACTTGCTTTCTGTACCCCCTGCTACTCCAAACGGGTAGGGTCTCCCCGACTACCCTTCAACTCTACTACTTTTGTTGACCTTGGAAAACACTGACATACTCAGATCTTTCTTTCTGGCTTAAGCAGTGATCACACATCTATACCCAAGCCCTAACCTTGCCACGGGGGAAGATAGAAAGGTGTTCAGGAACATGCTGGAGCCCTGAGTCATAACTACAGCTTTTTCCCAGCCACTTGCCCCAGAGGGGAAAGCCTGTCTGAGGAGAAGGGCCCCTCTGGTTGTCCCTCACTTCCCCTCCTCCTGGGATCCCACCAGTAGTGACTCCTTCTGTGGGAAGCTTCAAGGAACGCTCACCCTTCTATCCATTACCTTAGCTCTGGCCACACTCCTTCAAAACCATTCTCACAGAAAAATGCTCTCCACTTGACCTGGAGCCCACAGAAGGAAGTCTCAAAGGGAATCCTTCTCTTTAGAACCTTTCAACTGACTGTACAAGGAAGGCATTTCTGGGATGGGAGCGCCTTTCCATAAATGGACAAGTTGCCTCTGGACCTACCGAGAGCCTGTTTTTTGGGAGGTGAGGAGGAACAGGGAGAAGGAGCTGCATGTCCGATTCTGCTCTCGGCGTGGAAATGGGGGAGAGGGCACATTTACCTCAAACCCTCCTCCTCATTTACCTCCTTGCTTGGTACAAGCTCCCAGCAGGTTGACCACGTTCAGATGGTGGCCGATGTGGGTCAAGATCTTGAGCTCAGTCATCAGAGCTTTGTACTCGCTGGCTGTGGCCCCCTCTGTGTGAGAAACAAGGAAGAGTCAGGGCGACAGGACAATGGGGCCCTTTCCGCTAGAGGCGGCATTCCTGCCCTCCATGGTTGCCAGTGCTCGGCCGGTTGCTTCGTTAACTTCCCCCACATTCTGCAGAAAGGCCCGCTTTCCAGACTGTTTTCATTGCTCCCTCCCTCCTGAGCCAACATCCTTTTGATTACAGTAAGGCCCAGAAGCAGTGGTGGGGTTAGTCACTGGGCATTTCCTCTTGGTGGACCTGGTTGGCTCAGCAATGCGCTGACTCAGAGCTGGGCACCTCGTGGAGGCGCCTTCTACGGGCTTCCGCTCGGCAGAACCAGGCGCAGCGAGAGCCTCCCAGACAGGGGATGAGCCCACACCTCCCCTCTTTTTCTCACTTTCCCCTCTTTGAAGAGTTACAAAGGAGGAGCACCGGGGATCTGCAGGAGTGGGACGGCCGCTTCTGTAAACATCTTTGCAATGTGTTATTTTCTCCCTATAACCCTGGAGTCTGCAGGGTTATCTCGAGTTGTAAGGATCCGTAAGCATCTGACTTCAACTTCATTCGCAGAGATAAACAACATCACTCTAAGACTTAGCAGAGTCTAGAGCCTAAATTAAGCTTGTTCTGTTTGTTTTCGCTCTTTCTTTTTCTGGTGGTGGTGGGGAATGGGGGGAGGGTCTTTCTTACTGGTTAACTCATAAGGTATTTACAAAATTAAAAAAATAAAGTCCCATAATCTTGTAAAATATTCCAACAACATGATGTATACAGAGTTCAAAGTGAGAGTCACGTCAACCACTTACCTCCCTAGACTTTTTTCTATGTATCTGTAAACATGGATACCTGCTTAAAGGTCGTCTTATTTACATAAATGGAAGGCTCTCTGTATTTTTAAATTTGCCTTTTTTTTTTTTAATATGTCAGACTTTTTCCATTCTTGTTAGCAGCATTCTTGACATTTAAACTTGTATTGTGTGTGTGTGTGTGTGTGTGTGTGTGTGTGTGTGTGGCCATTAGAAATAACGCTGTAGTAGACAGCCAACGTGTGTAATCTTTGTACACAAGCAAGTATGTCTGTGAAACAGTCTGGGAAATGGACAGAACACGTGGATGGCGCTTCACAAGCACAAATCATTTTTAAATTATTTTTTAAGTAATAGCCAGATAAACTCTAGAAGTTCTCCAGTGGGGTTGAGATTGGCTCACAGCAGATGCTTAACAAATATTTGTTAGATAAACACCATGAATACTCTTCTCATTTCAGATGTGGTCATGAGGCCCAAAAAGGTTAAAGGTCACTTTGGCTCGAGGGCACTTTTGAAGGAGCTTCTGACTGATGGCCTATGTCTACATTTTGTCTTTTCGACTTCTAGAAAACAGACGGCCAACTGATTCGAGCAGAAAAAATGAATGAAAATGGTTTTTTAGGAATTTTATAGAGTGGGCAACTTGGCAATATTTAAAAAAAAAAAAAAGGCACGTGACTTAAAAAACGAGGATTTATAAAGACAGTGTGCACCGCTATTTCTGTATTACAAAGAACACATCCTTTGGGCCTTTAAAACTTTTCAAGTCAGCATCGTCCCCCTCAAACTCAACAGCCCCTGCACGCTTTTACGCCCCTTGGGCACAGAGGGGGAAAACCAGGCTCTGTCACTCGGACTGTTCCCTTCCAGGCAGGCGTCCCCTCGGACCCACGCTCGGCAGGCCTGAGTGGTGGCCCTGCCTCTCCGGGAGACAGTGTGTGGTGTGCGGTGCTCAGCCGGGAGACGGGACCAGCTGAGGAAGCGGATGCTTCCAGATGCAGTTTCAACTTCATTCGAGGTTGGAGATTAGGTTGCCTCCATAACTTGGGCTGGGATCGTGTAAGGGATCAATGGGCCACCTCCCAGAGACTAGGTCTCCGCAGCCCCTCTTGTGTAGCGCTGTGGCGGGGGGTCAGGGGAGGGGGGAGAAGGCTGCACTCCAACCCTGACTTTTGCACTGAGGAGCTATGGGCCCTTGCAGAGGCGGTTTAACCCTTCTGGACCCTGTTTCCTCCCCTACCAACTGGGAGAATGATATCTACCTCACGAGGCTGGAGAGCGAAAAATTAGAAAAATGGCAATTTTGTGTGGTTCAGCCTAACACATGAAAGCGCTTAGTCTGGTGCTTTCTCACACAGAGGACATGGTGATGCCTCTTCTCTCTAGCATCTGGGGCACAGGGTGCAGGGCAGGGTGCCGGAGCGCAGGGACTCTCACAGGAGGCCTGCCATCATCTGGGCAGTCCGGTTTGATAGTCCTGATTCGTGGGTCTATGACTCCTTTCCTGGCTACTTTCTGGTAGAACAGTCAGGTTCCTTAGAGAGCTTTATCAGAACCTTTGCCTGGCAAGGACAGCATTTTGGGGTTAAAAATATCATTTGACGGGGCTCTCGCGATGCTGGCATCCATGCTGAAAGAAAGGAAGCACTCTGAAGTCACCCTGCGTGACAGGTTCTTTCTCCTGGAGCCTTTCCTAGGGATCTGCCCAGCTGGGTGCACAGCCTCCCACGTCCCAAGATCCCCTGGTCATATCTTGGAGAGTTGGGAAAGCTAGAAAATTGCCCTTTGAGTTTCCAGTACTTTTTGGTTTTGGAATCTTCAAGTGGGTCGAAATGACATGAAAATTCTATCCTGAATGAAGAAACAAAGTATTTTCCATGCTTTAAAAGACACATGTATCTTGGAGGGGTCTGATTTTGGTACTTTTCACCTATTTTCATTTTCATCTGTCCTGTGGTGGTCATAGATCACTTTGTCATGTGACTTCGCCTCCCAAGTGCTTCAGAGAGTGGTAGTATTTGTTGACACTAGAAAGATTTTATATATATATATATATATTTTTTTTTTTTTATTTATTTATATTTATATATTTATTTTATATATATTTATATATTTTTTATTTGACTTTGTTTTTTTATTTATATATATATATATTTTTTTTAATTTCTAAAGAGAAAATGTTTTGTGGGTGGGACTTGACAGTATAAAATAGTTTAGAGTTCTGATGATCTCGATTATTCTAGCTTCACAGTTGGACCTTATAGTTAGGTCAAGGCCAGCTAAGACTCCAGGATTTACGATACACAGCTAATTTCCCATTACAAGGTCATAATGGGTCATTCCAAACTTTGGACCCGTGGTTACAGTGAGCTTGAGTCCCTGGCAGTTTAGAAGCCACAGTGGGAGAGGAGAAAGATCTGTGAGGTGACAGAAATCGTTTTCCCACGGACAATGCTGGGTGGTTTAATTTACGTTTATTCTGTGCTCCCGCCGGCCTGATCTAAAACTCCCGAGGCCAAGGCTGCTTCTGGCAGCGGAAGACCGTTACGTCACCAGAAATAGCCACGTCTGTTCCTAGGCCATATTGAGCTTGCACCAGGGTTTCAGGAATGCCATCAGTCCGCTGAAAGCCAAGCTATGGCCTCCCCTACCTTTCAGCATTTTCACAGCCACAGTCCGGCACGTGGGTGACTTCTTGATACCAAATGCAGAAGCTTGAACCACTTTTCCAAAAGCCCCTCTCCCAAGGGACTTGCCTGCAATGAAAAGAAGACATTGGTTTGTTTGCCAAGCTAGCAGGGTGAGGTTAAGTCTTGTTCAGGAAGAAAGTGCCTTGTGTGCTATGTGTGTGAGCCGTGTAGGCTTTGAATGGAATCCGCCAATAAACTGAGCCCCAAAGAGCCAAAGTAAGGAACATGTTTCTGGGTATCTTCCTTCTACCTCTTCACTGGGCTTCTGAGGTGCCTTTGTCCCTCACAGCTAGGCTGGGCCCCTGGAAGGCATTTGGTGTGGCTGGGTGACCAGTTTCCTCTTCATCAAATCCTCCTGGGGAGTCTCTTCCATAGTTTAACAACATTATGGCCAAGATCTCCCTTTGTTTTAACCTAAGCCACTTTTCTTGCCTCTTAAGGTGATTTCTTCTGAGCTGTTCTCTTTTAAGATTTTATTGATTTATTTGAGAGAGGGAAAGCGAGAGAGAGAATGCACCAGACAGGAGAGGGACAGAGAGAAGGAGAAGCAGGCTCCTTGAGAGGCAGGAAGCCCGATTCGGGGCTGGATCCCAGGACCCTGGGATCATGACCTGAGCCAAAGGCAGACACCTAACAACTGAGCTACCTGGGTGCCCTTCTTTCTGATCTGTTTTCAATGGAAAGGAAGAAACAGAATGACACTTAACCACTATTGGTTCTAATAATGCCCCATAGCTACACGAAAATCGCTACATCGTTTCTCAGCCTTCTTGGAGGCAACCTAGTCCCAGGTATCTTTACGTGCCCTTACTTGATGTCCGCGTCTTCAGGGCTCAGCACTTCAACCTAGCAACCCCTGGTAGCAATTTGTTTCAGCCACAGAGAAATGGTTGGCAAATGCCATTACAAAGTCAGGTGTGTTTCATGGCCCATGATGTCCTGCTATGACCACTGTGACTGTGTTTCCTCACCCTTGCACGAGACCAAGGGACTTGGGGGGGGGGGGGCAGCCACGTCTGACTCTTCCCAGAAGTGAGCTTGGGGCCTCCGTGCAGGAGGAAGAGTAGCCCTTTGGGAGCTCGTGAGACACTCGCAGTAAGTCCTATACGGGTACCTAGGGGAACCCTTGGGTTAGAGCCCGTGAAGGTGACACTGAGGAGGGCACCCCCTGGGAATACCTCCGCTCCTTTTTGTATCAGAACACAGGCAGCCAAGGAGAACTGGGAGAAATAGTACTCCTCAAGCATGATGTGGCAAAAGGAAGAGTGAGCCACAGTAGTCACCCTGGCTGGGTTCTTCTGGGGGGGAGGGAAGTAGCCAACACAATACCTCTAGTCAAAAGTAAATTGTGGACCAACAGCAAAACAGAAGAAAGAGAAATTAAGGAGTCTATCCCATTTACAATTGCACCCAAAACCATAGATACCTAGGAATAAACCTAACGAAAGAGGCAAAGAATCTGTACTCAGAAAACTACAAAGTGCTCATGAATTGAGGAAGACACCAAGAAATGGAAAAACGTTCCATGCTCATGGATTGGAAGAACAAATATTGTGAAAATGTCTATTCTACTTAAAGCAATCTACACATGTAATGCAATCCCTATCAAAATACCATCCATTTATTTTAAAGAAATGGAACAAATAATCCTAAAATTTGTATGGAACCAGAAAAGACCACGAATAGCCAGAGGAATGTTGAAGAAGAAAACTAAAGCCAGCGGCATCACAATTCCTGACTTCAAACTCTATTACAAAGCTATAATAATTAAGACAGTGTGGTACTGGCACAAAAACAGACACATAGATCAATGGAACAGAATAGAGAACCCAGAAATGGACCCCCAACTCTATGGTCAACTGATCTTCGACAAGGCAGGAAGGAATATCCAGTGGAAAAAAAGACAGTCTCTTCAACATATGGTGTTGGGAAAACTGGACCATTTCCTTACACCACACACAAAAATAGACTCAAAATG